>OU963907.1:4850317-6062897 GCA_902850365.2 Chilo suppressalis
TACCTAAATTTCATTTAGGGTCCCGATCAGGTACAAATCGGGACGCGTCCCCAGACCCCTGAAAATCGGACGTCCCGCGCAAATCGGGACACCTGGCAACACTAGTCATGAACCCTATCCTCCTAGATCACTTAACTTTACTGAAGTAACACAAACACACAAAATTGTTTCAGATGGTTCCAGTGAAGTTGTGAGGTTTTAATCTACTCGCCGACGAGATATCGTATAATAGGGGTGATGACGGGGTACAGTAAACGAAATTCTATTTAGTCCGTCAGTTAGATGATCAAAAAATAATGGACACGTATTTTTTCTTTGGGCAATCAACCAAAAAACGACAAAGTTATAGCGCGTCAAAGTAGGGAGTAGGGGCTCGTGACGTCACTTTTGAGTGAATTTTCACTTATAAGTGTACTCAAACGTGACGTCACGCGAATTTTTAAATCAATATATCTCTGCAATGCTTATATTAAGGAAAAAAAAAGAAAAGATAAGTGTCCAATACTTTTTGATAATCTACCCGATAAACGAAGAAAAAAAATTAGTCATCTTCCCTATTGAGAAAAGTCTATCGATACTCAATAGTATTGCAGCATTGAAATAAAATAAAAGTATAGTAGGCAAAGAGCATATTTTAAGACCACTTGGAAAAAAATGGTTTATATTACTTTATATCGCACAATAATTAACGGGTTGTCACAATTCGTAACGATTCCTTTTAGTTGAGGCATTTTGAGTAAGTACCTACACAATAAATATTGCCATTATGAGTAATAAATATCATTGAAATTATTACATAAAAACGCCGAGACAGAAGGTTTGTGGAAAGTTAACCATCTGTATTATCAATATTTTTATTATCTTATCGCAAAATAATCATGTTATATCCGTGCAACTAGAACGCATTACTACTGTATACTTATATATTTATTAATTCATTTTACCGTCAAGTGGAAAATAACAGCGTAGCGGAACTTTAATTCGAATTTCTGCAATCAGCGCGCAATGGTAATGAAAGTGTTGCAAACACGAAACTTTTAGCTCACGGGAGCAAAAAGTCAGTAAGTTCGCATTTTATTTTACCACAAACACCTGAACGTACAAACAGCAAAAAAACTGGATGCACTGCCTGGATGTGGAGATGAAAAGTTAAAATACATCCTACTAACCTATCCTACTAATATTATATTGTTTGTATGGATGTTTGTTATTCTTTCACGCAACAACTACTGAACGGATTTCGATGAAATTTGGTACGCATATAGTTTATGACCAGGATTGAGAAAAAAAGTAGGCGCTTGTGATGCACAGAAAAAAACTAAAAAGTTAAGTTATGACGGAGGAAGTCGCGAGGGGCCGCTAGTTGTAATAATAATTAAACATAAATCATTACCATCAATTATCAAATGATTAATATTTTATGATCAGACTGTATTCAGGTATGAACTTGATTAACACCAGCCAATGATAGCCGTTGAGAATTAAATTTTCATTTTTCTCCTTATGGGGAAAGGCCTCATCAGAGATAATCGTTCGGATATTATGTATATTCTGGCATAATTATCTTAACCTCAAACTAAATTCGACAGGTGTAAGAACCTGTATCCTTCTCATCAGAATGAATGAAATCTCTCTATCTATACAGAATGAGAAACTTGACAAATTTCATTCACGTCGGAATTTGGCCAAATTTATTTCAAATACTATGAACTTCATATATTGACGGACGGTATTATTAGAAACTCGCTTATTAATTATTTTATTTGAAATAGAGACAGAGTCAGAATTAAAACGTACGAGCGACGGGCGATCATCGAGTGGGCGGGTCCGAGCGCCACCATTGGCAAACAGGTCATTCACAACTCATTTTGTTTTAATTAATTTACAAAATTATTGTCCACTTGCACCACAGCTCTTAAATGAAACCAAAAACATTATCATGTTTAATTAAGCTCATCCATCTCTTTTGAAGTCAAAGCGTTGACAAGGATGTAATGAGGGTAGTTATACACATAATCATTAATGGCAAGGCATTAAATCGGCAGAGTAATCGGCTGGCGGTAAAATCAAACATATTTAGATAATTGTTCGGTACAACAAGTGCAGTAAATTGCACATGTAAATTGTAAATGCATGTATTTGCGGTGTCTAGCAAGGTGGATTTACACTTTTGAACTCAATTGCAATAAAGAACAAATAGTCTTCTTTCTCGTGGTCTTAATTGTGACATAAACTAAACACCAGTATTTTTGAACAAATCTTAAGTTCTAAATGGGACCGTCCAAGATAAAGGTACGCAATACTTATTAAAAGTTTTAGCTTGACTTGACGGAGCAAGAACGAAGTAAATTATGACTAAAAAGCTAAAAAATCCATGGAAACACTTTTTTTTTATCTACTGTGAGCCGCACGAAGAGTATGAACTACGCTTCTCTGTAATCCCGCCAGTCCAGCGGGATTCTGCAAAATTTATAGAGCATTACTACGACGACTAATCTAGTCCCGCAAAATATATGCGCGATCACGGTATTGCGTTCATCGGGGCCAACTACCTTGCCAACCTGAGTCTAATCCGATGCACTAGTATGATGTAAATAACAGCAAAAAAACGGTTATTTTATTAAATGGGTTATTTTACGGAGTTCTGTATGTGTAAAGTTAAGGTCAATTCTCAGGTGGGTTTCGAATTCGATCGGAAAATCCACCATGTTACCAGTCTTTACATAGTTTTTCATTTGATACACTCTCATCACAAAACCTAAGATATTCGATGACGCAGTTGTTAACGCGTTCTATCGTCGATTGTGAAAATTAACACAGGTTTAAATTTAGAACCACTTTTCCATCGAGCCTGTCTGCCTGAGTCTTTGAGTTGTAGTTATTCCCAATACGTTCCCAATGAAGTTCTAATCCCAACTCGGACGAAGTCACGCGAAATATTTAGTTAATTTATATTAATATAGTAGGTGCCCGCGACTTCGTCTAAAAATTTGGTTTCCCATACAAACTTTCACCCAACCCCCTTTTCACCCCCTTAAAGGATGATTTCTAGAATAAAAACTATCTTGTGTCCTTTCTCGGTTCTTAATCTGTACAGTGGTTTAAGCGTGAAGAGGTTACGGAAAGACAGACATATACACTTTCGCATTTGTAATATTAGTATGGATGATAGTAGCAGTACACAATGACTACCTACTGATTGAATGAATTCGTTCTTGATAGTTCAAGAGGAGAATAAAAATAAAACCTATAAATAAAAATTACTGATAGGTTACCAATTTACACGGCTTTATCGAACTAGGTCAATGAAGACAGTGTCATTTTTTGTTTAGCTATTTGTGACAGTGGAATCATTGAACAATACATCTCATGCAAACCACTCACTGAAAAATATTATAACGAATCTAATCTTATTTAAAAAAATGATTGGGTTTGTCTGTTACAATCGTTATATAGATGACAATCCATTATTATAAAGACACTGTAAAAACGATTATTTTTATATATTATAAAAAATAACTAACAATATTTAAAAATGATTGTGTATAAACTTGTGAATTTGTTTCGCCTATTTCATCTTCACGAGTTAACAGAATGTCCCTAAAAGGTGGTAGGTAAAAAAATGAACTTTAATATTTTAAGGTGAATATGTGTGTTTTTAATTTATAATTACTTCTTTATAATAATAATAAACAATAAAACTTCATACTAATATTATAATGCCTAAGTAACTCTGTTTTTTACACTTTCACATCTGAAATATTCTGAAAAATAACAGATTTAATTTAAAGAAAGAATCATACTGGCTATGGCCAATAACCCTATTGGCCATAGCCAGTATGATTGGAAAAGATAACCACCACTATGTTTGGAAAAGATAAGTTATTAAAATGAGGCTGCAGATAGACGACGCGAAAAAATTCTTGCGGCGTCCACTCCTCGATCACACGGCGGTAGCGCGATCGCTGCGCAGTTAGTTACTCACAAAGAATTTCAACGTTAGGTCCTAGTTAATAAAACATAAATCAGCTATGACTGAACAGTTATTACGCGGCCACAGCGCGGTGACCGCGCGGCCGCCGTTCTGTCGCCGTACTGTCACCGCGCGACACGCCACGCTGTCACAGCGGTGACACTCTGTGTACGTGAGAGTTCCAGCGTCAGTGACCTTGAGCAGGAGCGTGTATGCGCTAGGGTTGAACTTGGAATTTAGACTTGTGCCAATGAATATTTATGCATAGTAAGTTATTAAATGTAAACTGATTCAAGGATACTGGGGTAAATAATGAAGGATAGGTTTGATTTTATAATCAATTTTTAATCTTTTAATGTAGGTACTATAACAAATTGCTAACTTTTATATATTTTCTCCTTTTTCGATTCGTTTTATAATTCTTATTATTATCTAAATAATAATAAGATTGCGTAGCGTAGTCAGTCTGTGCGTGCAATGCAGTGCAACGCTATTATTTTACTATTTCGCTACTGCCATCCCTTCGGTCGAGGCAGTCGGCGACTGCCCTCTCCACGCCCCGCGCGCCGCGCAACGCCCCCGCACACCCCCAGACACCCACACATAGCCGCGGGCGATTTTACGAGCACACATGCTTAAGTGTCGCTTCTTTTCGCGTAGTGTATATATTCTGTGACGCTGTGACATTCTATGTCATATAAACGCGCCCTGAGTATATAGTCTGAAGGATTGCAGTGTTAAAAAAATGTTTTTCTTACCTGCCGTCCAACTGGTGAGGTCCATTCTGCAGAACTACGCTCACTAACGTGGCATCAGCAAATGTCACAAAGCCGAAGCCCCTGGAGCGACCCGATTCGCTATTCTTCATCACCACGCAGTCGATAACTTCCCCGTAGCGCGAAAAGTAGCGCTGCAGATTCTCCTGTGACGTCTCCCATGACAAGCCACCAACGAACAGTTTTCTATGAGGATAAGAAAATTTATATTAGTAACCTAGAATAGTACTAATTCATTAAATACTTATAATTCAGGGTTTTCTATAGGGCACATATCAACAAATTTTATTTGTTAAGTGTCAATATGTGCTGTGAGCTGAATTACCTATCTCTTATTTATCAAACATGATTTACTGATCTTTACAAATGTATATTTTTATTTCTACCTTTGTAGTTGATCATAGCAAAATAAATAATTAAAGCTAATTTTATTGAAGCTCTTTCGAATTAAAGCCATGCATTGCTGTGGCACAGATTTTTAATAACCTGTTTATTTGACAAGACCTTTATAAACTTTATGTGGATAATATAAAACATAAAATTCTCATATCAGTGTTTGAAAAACTTCTCCAAAATGGCTTGACTGATTCCTATGAAATATTGTGTGTATATTCAGTAGTCTGATAATAGGACATAAACTGCTTTTCATACCCAGTGGTAAGGGGAGGGTTGCAAATTATCTAGATAATAATTTTCTCTGATATTAATCAGATAATTATCCAACTATCAAATCTAATAACATGTATAGGTATAAATGAAAGATTTTCTATTCTTAGACATTACTTTTACCCGAGAGTCTGAGACTACTTTTGTTAAAAAAAACTATTTATTTTGACATGTGTACAACTTTACTATTGTAATTTTTGTTATTACTTCAGTATGTAAAAACCGTGTGTGTAATGGCTGTATGGCCATATGTATCCTTTGCCCTATGAAATACGGACAAACAGAAAAGTACGACAATTGGTGGGAAAACTGAACTGGTGTTTACTCATTTATTATCTATTTTATATATGCACTTATTTCGCTTCCACATTGTTTGTAAGTTACTTTATAATGAGTTGGTGTTAATCTTGTTGATGTTAATAAATAAATAAATATATTTTTACTTATTTTGTATGAACCAACCTCTAGGCTGTATGGTTGTAACCTTTGCCCTATGAAAAACAGACTAACAAAAAATACGACGATTGGTGAGAAAACAAAACAACTGGGGATTTCCGATTTATTTTTCTAAAGATTTTTTATAAAGTTGTTTGAAAGTATGACACTGACGCCCTTTTACCCCTAGCCCTAATAAAAAATCGTGTTCCTTACAATAAATTTAGCATTTTTTTTTCAATGAATATCATTTATTACACATTAAGCGAGCATTTACCACCAAACAGCCAAAATGAACAAAAAGTGACCTTGGGCCTTATACATAGGACCCATCAATATTCCTATCACTATCGCCAACTCAGGGTATTTTACCCTAGATTTAAAGTAAAATCAAACTGCTAGGGGAAATTTGAGGCTATAAAAATGTTTAGGGTAATTTTTATAATTACCAGAACAATGGGGAATTCTGAAATGTTATTGTAAACTATGTTTTGAAGAAATTTTACTCACTTCCAACTTGATGTAAATTTATGTACCTTTGAATATCTGGATTGACTAGACCAAAAAGAACAGTAAAATTTTTCACAAAATCTAGGGTAAACTGAGACTGTGTAAAGAGTGAAATGAAATTGAAACCTGGCAACACTGGCTCCCTGGCAACCATTCTCACTACAGGAATACAACATCACAGAGTAATGTGTTTTGGCATAAATATTTTAATCTATAACAATCATTTTCACCACATGAGAAGCTAGAGGGGGAGACATTATGGGGCAATGCGCTAGGTACCTCAAAATAAGTCGAAAGGCGGCATGCTAATGCCCTATATTTAAAACTCAAGATATATAGGTCAAGGTGTACATTTCAATAATAAGATTCCTAATGATAGTCTTGATTTGCCTCTTCATTTAAAATACACATTACGAATTGCTTACTTAAGAAAGGATATATGCTGTAAATCAATATTTGAATGATAAAACTGCCTGGTTGTAATTTTACCTGTAGATAATTTTTCAAAATTATATTAAAACTGGGGGCCTTAGAAAGAGTTTTGAAGAGAACCTTGCACTTACTCCTTTTTATACACTTGTTCAATTTGTTTTGAAGATTGTTTCTTGCTATTTTCGGACGTTTTTTAAACACTTATTGTTAGTAAATTCGTTGATTGTCTATTGTTACATATTTGACATTATATGATGGAAGTTGACCTCAACACATGTTTTTAAGTTTGATGTCAACTTTCAATTGAATAACACTGTATGAAAAAAAACAGGGAGAAAAAAATAGCCCTTGCTGATTTTCTTGCCGGTTCTTCTCAGTACAAGGTGTCCTGCTATAGATTTGCAAACCGGTGGCGTAGCTTTTCGACATTTACAAGTGCTTACTTGTAACATCCTAGACTGAATAAGTGATATTGTTATTTTTTCTGATTTTTTTTTTACCACTGCCTTATCTTAAAATACAACCCTGGCTATGCCCCTGGAGAAGACTGAGTGCAAAAACAAAATTAGCAATACCATATATTACCAAACAATGTTACAAGTATGTAATAGTTATATTTTTTTTTAAGCATGTAACTGCTTGATGTTTAAATCTAAAGAAAATATAACTAGAAAAATTATGAGTATGTAATACTTTAATTTTAAAACTGAAAGAAAAATGAAAAAAAATCACAAGTTCCTTATAAACAATACACAATGTTGCATCACCTTTTAGGTATTCTACTTGAAGGGATAATCTTTTATGACAATTATACAGAACTAGTATGTACAGATAGACAGCTAGAAGCCAGGCTACCCAAAACTGACAAAATGTTTGACTACTGATTTAGAGTTTATGTAGGTAGTTAAAACTGGTGCAATGGTGCAATGGTTGTTCTTTAACAAACATTGATCTTTTGTTGAAGTGTGGATTCATTCAATTACACATACATCTGATGTTATTTGTGTTACCTATTTATCCTGTTTAGATTGACACCCGAATAAAAATTAATTCCACCATTTTTCATTTCTTCTATCATTAAAGTCTTTCTCCACTAAAGTACATTGAAAATAGTTTACATTTTGGTTAAAATCTTTGACTTGTGAATGTGTTGTAGTTGTGATTACATTAACATTCTTTTCTAAATAAACAGCTTCAGAATGGTGTGTATATAATTAGAATTAACATACAATACCACTTAAACATTTGTTTTCAAAATTAAAATAAAATCTAAAATAGTTAACTGAAAGTTTATATTAAAGATAAATAATGTTTACCAAATTATACACTGATTTCTTTACCAACATCCTAAGAAAGAAACCAAATGAATACCAAAATTAAAATGTATTTATAGTTCTAATAATGATAATATTGATAAATGAGCTACTATAAATAATGTCAATTCATTTGCAAAAAATAAAAACCAGTATTCCTTAAACAATTTAGCTATAATGAGTTAACATTATTGAATACTTAAGTGATCTATCTAGGCCAAATGTAGTATGGTATTTATTGTCAGCACATGATATTTTCGCCCTCTTGGACCAGCATTCAA
Organism: Chilo suppressalis; assembly: GCA_902850365.2. Lineage (NCBI taxonomy): Eukaryota > Metazoa > Arthropoda > Insecta > Lepidoptera > Crambidae > Chilo > Chilo suppressalis. The sequence continues at coordinate 4,858,704 of OU963907.1, forward strand.
TAAATACCACATGGTGATATGGCTTGCTTACCAAGTACAATTACTCAAAACACAAGTGAAAGTTACATTCACTTTAGGTAAAATTTGAGTCATGTTGGCCATAGTACAGTTAGATATAACCTCCTTGTAAATACAATAATTATAGAATTTTAAATGGAAGAACCATTTTGAAAGAAAGGATAAAATAACATGAATCAATAATTTAATACTTTATAAGAGCCTGCCAACCCTAAATCATACATAACCTATAAGTTGATAAAACAATGCAAAATAACAATAAATTTATTGACAAAGCATTATAATAATTTGAATCCTACAAAGATTATTTCGTGTTAACCATGATGGTATAAAATGGAGAGCTCGTTTACAGTTGAAATTAAAAGGTTATAACCGACGCCGTGGCAAAGCCGCCTAAGTAACCTTATGCTAATGAATCAGCACGTTTTCAGCGGCTCTTGCAAATGAGATCGAGCAACGCGGCACAACGACCATCGTTCTAATAACCTCATTAGGCAACATTCTTTTATTTAACATTACCTATATTTCGGGTGTAAAAATTGCGACTTAGTCCTAATGTGAATTCCACGATAAGAGAAAGCTACAATTAGTCACAGAAAGGTTAATTTTATTTGCTACGATGTTTCCACATCGCTGATTTAGATTTTGATCCAGTTATATAAACTTTACCATGTAATCAAATACAGAGCATCGACTAAACAGTTTTGGCGAATTCATGATGGGAAAGTGATAGCTGCCATGATCGCTACGCAAGTCGTACGGAAAGGCTTGGGGTCGGTGGCCGCTAGCCGGTAAGAGGCCAATTGAACGAACACGGACTTAGCCAAAGTCATACACTCTATGAAGACTGGGATTAGTAACGACAAAGTAGCATACACGTTAAGAACATCTGCAGATCAGGATGTTACGCTACAATATAAGCCCCGCTGGCTGGTCATGAAATGCGACACACCAAGCGAACATGCAGTTTGACCTATTATAGGTGGCACATTACCTAGCGATAATCTACAAAATAATACATAAAATATACGTACCCCTTCTCATCATCATCCATGTCTGGATTCATACGCATAACTTATTACTAATTAAAAATAATTATTGGCACCGGTAAGAAACCTAAACCACACAAGCACAGACCCACACGAACGATTATGGCGGACCAACCACTTCCGCTTTCAAAAAGTGTACTAGTAAGCGGAAGTTATCAATTGCTTTTATTAATACTATTTAATACGGTTATCATTTCTTAATTACAATTTTAATTAAATGAAAATCAATAAACAATTAAAATATTGTTACATTATTTAAAATAATTATTATTGAGGAACGTTTAACTAGCGCAACCTAATAAAAGACACTGAGCTGACATTCGAATTTTTTTAAAGCCTACAATGATCATAACTAGATGACGCTTTGCCAAAAACGTAATGTTGCTAGTAATAAAATTTCAATTTTATCAGCGTGGATTTTTTTCGAGTAATTGTTTCTTTCGATTGAAATATCTTGCAGTTGAATGCATACATGCATACATAAAATAAAATAGAAATATAAATAAAATTACACTCAATTTTAGATATGGATATAATTTTTAGTAATATAATCACAGACATATAATACTATAGCAGACGGAACATAAAACCTAGTTATATTTATGAATCAAAGCATGATCTTTTATCCTTTTTGTACTCAGCTACAACTCGATAGTGGCATCTCATTCTTCCATCTATTGCAATACTGACTCACACATCAACAAATGTCAACGCGTGTCATTTTTATTCCTCGCCGCCATTTTATACATGACTTATCGGACATGCGACTTTTCGGTGTTTATTAAGAATATAGCTTTGATGAAACTATATTACAAAACGAGATTATTCAATTACTATGGTGAAGTACAGTGCGTATCGATGTGAAAGTGCTACCTACAATAGAACACCAGGATTACCTTTCATCAGTAAGTTTTTATGTGTCTTTGTTGTGTACTGAAAAGTCTTTGAGTCTTTTCGAAGTTTATTTAAATATTATCGTAACATGTAACATTTTTTACGTAGGATTAATTATCTAAGATACTACCGGTGAAAACTAATATCCTAAAAGTAAAGAAATAGAAGTAATCAGGATAAATCATGATAGGAAATTCCAATTCTGACAACTGAAGTACTGTTGCCATAACAGAGGACGGACTCGGTATGAAAGACAAAAAGTTTCTCGGCATTAATTTTGTTTTCATTGCATTGTATTTTGAATGTGAATGCAATCGAGAACGTAAATAAATAGGTACCTATTATAGACTAGCTATTCATATTTCTTGGAACATTGGCATCGGTAGGTATATAACCCAAATAACCACATAAACAATTTTGTTCTAGGTTTTCAAAGGATGAAAGTACTTGGAATGCATGGTTCAAATATATGAAACGTCAGGATTGGCAACCAACTTAGTTTTTTAAGTGTTTTTTGTTTTAAAATAAACTAAAGTAATGATTTTTAATAGTTTGATTAAATTCATATGTGATTATGTCGATTATTCAATATTTGACTCGAACAATCAGATCATGACATAAACCATGTCCACTTGCTTATGAAAGTTGTTGTCAAATTTTATTTTATCTTAGATGTAAACATCAATGTAAAGAAACAAATGTATCTCAGAGAATTTTTTTAAAAATCTTGTATTATTTCAAAATAAATAAATAAAAACTATGCCTTAAATTTTTATTTCAATTTTCCTAATTGTACCTATGTCCTTTCTATCTCCGTGCTCAATTTCATCATTATCGGTTCAGCGATTTCGCCTGGCTAAATTCGCAATTTACGTTTATAATATTATTAGCATGGACGTCACATTAGGATCTATCTATTCGGATAGGTATTTAATGAAACAATAATGAAATCCATTATTCTACTATACTAAATGCGGCCCATGCTTTGGTGAGTTTCAATGTGTGTGTATTTGCCACGCTGTTTAAATTTGAATGTTCCGTCTGCTACTAGTTATATGTCTGTGAATATAATCGATTATTCAATTTGTTCTAAGGCCCCCTACATACTGTGTACCGTTATTATAACAGTCTATAAATCTTTAATATCTAGCATAATTAAATGTAGGACTTTACAAGCGAAATAAAACAAACACAAAAAAAAAATGGTTGCCTGTAAAGTCGGTTTTACGGGCGAAGATTTTACGTGACAACGTCTTTTTCTCGGTAGAATATTTATTGATATGAATATAATTAAATTGCACAATAGGAACAAGGAATTGAATGAAAATATATATATATATATATTTGTTTACAATATGTACATGTTTCGACTTTTGGGCGGTACGAAGTTCGCCGGGTCGACCGGAAGATAGAGAGAGATATTGGTGTCGATTCTGGCATGATTCTCTAAACCTAAACTTAAATTTGACAACAGTGGTATCGATTCTGGCGTGATTCTATAAACTTAAAAATAAATTTAACATCAATCTCTCCTTTTAATTCTGTATAGAGAATGATAAGGATACACTGTTGTCAAATTTAAGTTTAGATTTAGAGAATCGTGCTAGAATCGACACCAGTGTATCCTTGTCATTCTCTTTACAGAATCAAAAGGACAGACTGATATTAAATTTAGTTTTAAGTTTAGAGAATCATGCCAGAATCAAAGCCATTATAATTAAATGTTTTAAACGTGAAATTATTACCAGAAGCAGTAAATATAATTCATCATCATCATCATCATCAGCCGAAAGACGTCCACTGTTGGACATAGGCCTCCCCCATGGATTTCCACAACGATCGGTCCCATGCTGCCCGCATCCAGCGGCTTCCCGCGACCTTTACCAGATCGTCGGTCCACCTTGTGGGGGGCCTGCCAACACTGCGTTTCCCGGTACGCGGTCGCCACTCGAGGACCTTTCCGCCCCAGCGACCATCGGTCCTGCGAGCAATGTGCCCTGCCCATTGCCACTTAAGGTTTGCAATTCTGTGGGCTATGTCGGTGACTTTAGTTCTCTTGCGTATCTCCTCATTTCTGATTCGATCACGCAGAGAAACTCCGAGCATAGCCCTCTCCATTGCCCTTTGGGTGACTTTGAGCCTTCTTACAAGACCCATTGTAAGCGGCCACGTCTCGGTTCCGTATGTCATCACTGGCAACACGCACGAATTGAAGACTTTCGTCTTGAGGCACTGCGGTAGATGTTCCGAGAAGATGCTACGTAGCTTCCCGAACGCTGCCCAGCCGAGTTGGATTCGTCGATTAACCTCTTTCTGGAAGTTGGACTTACCCAGTTGGACTATTTGTCCCAGGTATACGTACTGGTCAACAACTTCCAGTGTAGAGCTCCCAACAGTCACCGGAGTGGGTACGACATGGGAATTCGACATGATTTTCGTCTTGTCCATGTTCATTTTGAGACCCACTTGTTGGGACACCCTACTGAGGTCGCCGAGCATTGTGCCAAGGTCATCCATGGTCTCAGCCATGACTACGATATCATCTGCAAATCGAAGGTGCGTCATGTACTCGCCGTTTATGTTGATGCCAAGTCCGCTCCAGTCCAAAAGTTTGAAAACGTCTTCCAGCGCAGCTGTAAACAGTTTCGGTGATATAACGTCACCCTGTCTTACACCACGCTGCAGCTGGATTGGCTTCGTGTTTTGGTCCTGGAGTCGAACTGACATAGTGGCGTTTTCATACAACGACTGCAACACTTCGATGTATCGATAGTCTATTTGGCACCTTTGGAGTGACCGAAGCACGGCCCATGTCTCGATCGAATCGAAGGCTTTCTCGTAGTCCACAAACGCCAAGCATAATGGCAGGTTATACTCTTCGGTCTTCTGTATAACCTGCCGCAGCGTATGGATGTGGTCTACGGTACTAAACCCTTTTCGGAATCCGGCTTGTTCGGGAGGCTGGAAGTCGTCAAACCTGCGCGCGAGACGATTCGTGAGGACTCTCGAAAACAGCTTGTATACATGACTCAGGAGCGTGATGGGTCTGTAATTCTTCAACTGGGCCCTGTCGCCCTTCTTGAAGAAAAGCGCCACCACTCCCCTATGCCATGCGCTAGGCGTTCTGCCCTCGAGTATGACAGAGTTAAATAGCTTCTGAAGAGATTTCAAGACTGGTCGTCCACCTGCTTTCAGAAGCTCGGCTGTAACTCCGTCATCACCCGGCGCCTTATTGTTTTTGAGCTGTTTCAGAGCTACACTAATCTCGTACAGGCTGACGTCCGGGATATCTTCGGTGTAGTGTCGGGTTAATTTGGCTCTTGGGTCGGTCGCCTTTGTGACAGGTACTCGTGATGTCGCGTATAGCTGTCCGTAGAAGCTTTCAATCTCAGCCATAAGCTCAGGTTGCGACGAAATAATTCTGCCGTCCTCTGTCTTCAGCTTCGTCAGCAAACTCTGTCCAAGAGACAGATTTCTTGCGAACACTTTCGAGCCTTTGTTCCGCTCGATGGCCTCTTTAATACGATCAGTATTAAAGCGGCGTATGTCGCGAGTCAGAGACTTCGAAATCTGCCTATTGAGCTGCCGACGTGCATCTTCAGAGGACTGCAGACCCATCTCACGCCTTTTCTCCATGAGCTTGAGAGTCGGCTCCGAGATCTTGCTGCGTTTTTTGGTACGGATGGGCTTGCAGAACTTCGAGCCCACCGTAAGGACAGCTTCAACAAACCTGTCATTATAATTGTCCACGTCTACGCAGCTCTCTAGGCAATCGAAGCGATTTTGCAGTTCGAGTTGAAAGCGCTCGGGGTTTTGGATCCGGATGGCTTCAGGACGGAGCGTGGACTTCATCAGTCGATTCCTTTCGGCTTTGACATTTAGATTCAATGTGCCTCTTACCATTCGGTGATCGCTTCCCGTATTGAACGAATTGATCACTGAGACATCATTGAATATCCGAGTCTTAGTCGACATGATGAAGTCAATCTCATTTTTTGTCACGCCATCCGGACTTTTCCAGGTCCATTTTCGATGCAGCCGTTTTCTGAAGAAGGAGTTCATCATAAAGAGTCCCTCCTTCTCCATGTAATCGGCTAGCATTTGACCTCGGAAGTTCCGGATTCCAACTCCAAATTGCCCCACTTTCAACTCATCATCGCCACGTTTGCCCAGCCTTGCGTTGAAGTCCCCCATGACAACGGTGTAATGGGTCCTGGAAGCATGCATTGCCCGAGAAATATCCTCATACATGACTTCCACTTCCTCGTCGGGGTGCGTCGAGGTCGGAGCGTATACCTGTATGACCTTCAACGAATACCGTTTGGTGATTCTGAGTATAAGGTACGCCACCCTGTTCGACACACTACCGATCTGTACAACATTGTTCACGAGAGACTTGTGGACAACAAACCCGACACCACCCTGGGACAGATCTTCGCCCTCCCGGAAATAGAGCAGGTTGCCGGATTTAAGGACCATCGTGTCCTCGCCCTCTCTTCGGACTTCTGATAGTCCTACAATACTCCAGCGAATCCTGCTCAATTCTTCCTCCAGTTCGAGCAGCTTCTCCTCGGTCCGTAGTGTGCGTGCGTTGTACGTTGCCAGGGCCAAGGTCGTTTGACGGGAGATTTTTGCCGCCCGGGGATTCTTCGCACCCCCGGTCCTGGCGCCGAGTCGGCGTCCGTCAGCGCCGCCACGGACTCCAGCACCGCCGGGCACTTGGGGCCTCTTATTATGTACTATCATTTTTTAGGGGGGGTTTTGGGCCGTCTCCCACCACGCTGGCCCAGTGCGGGTTGGTGGGGAGCGCCAGAGCCTCGTCCGTTGGTCGGCAGGGTACACCGCGGGCAGGTGAGGTTGGCTTGGGTGCCGTTGGGTGTTAGGCGGCACCCCTTATACCCCTTATAAGTAGTAAATATAATTATTATATAGTAGTAAATATAATTATGTATAATATATTATATTAGCTAAATATAGTAATACATAATATAATATAGTTTTGTAAAATTTTAATACTATGCCCTAAGATTACCGATTCTATAAATTTTAGGACTAAGTGCTCGTCACTAAAATGAGAATAAAGATCAGTAATTATAATGCGATTCAACTAAGAATAGGACCGACTGGGCGCCATATTGTGACGTCAGAGCTGTCAATTCAAACCAAATAAGTAGAGTGAGCAAAAAAAAGTTTTTATTTAATAAAATTTATTTAAACTAAGATTATGTGAGAAAAAAAAACTGATTTTTTTAATTAAATTTATTAACTAAGATTGAAAAAAAAACAAACGATTTTTAATAATATTTATTTATCAAGACGCCTTCCGAAGCACGGAGGAACTCGAGATGGAAGATTTTTGGTCACCTATCCAATGACCGACCAATGCGAAAGTTGCTTAACTTCAACGATCGCAGCTGAACGCACTAACCACCTGCGCTATCGGGCTCCTCCGCTCCGCGGGACTTTTCTGACGCTGATAGTGATGAAGAGATTCAGTTTATCCAAAACTTTTTATCTGAATCACTTAGGGACATGGAATCTTCATTATTGCCGCCAAGGCGTCAGTGTTCGTCTCCTGTCAACGATGATATTCATGCTATGGATACCGAAAATCGTCAACCAGAAATGTCAGACCCTCAGCCTAGTACTTCAGGTATAACTTCAGGATCAACTGCAGGTACCGTTACACAATCACGGGCACCGAGACGATCATCATCTCAGAACAGTAAAGACTTGGCTAATAGAACCAGAGCTCCTGGCTCCGTATCTGTCACCAAAAGGAGAAGGAAGATTCAAATATCGTAGGACGTTTAGCTAGGTGCATTCCTAAGAATCAAAATTACAGATTATTCTTTGATAATTATTACACATCTCCAGAACTGATTGCTTATTTGGCCAAAGAAGGAATTCAATCACTGGGAACTGTCAATAAAGGTCGTCTAGGAAATGATCTCAAAATACCTACCCTAAAGGATCTAAAAAAAGACAAGGTTCAGAGAGGCTATTCAGAAGAATGGGTGACAAATTATGACAACACAGAAATCGTCACCGTTATGTGGTACGATAACAAACCAGTAGTTTTATCATCGTCTTTTGTGGGTCAAGAGCCAATACAAACAGTAAAAAGATACTGCAAGAAACAGAAAAAGTAAATTGAAATAAATTGTCCCCAAATTATCAAAACATACAACCAGCATATGGGCGGTGTGGACCTCCTAGATTCGTTCCTAGGGAAATATAAAATAAAAATTAGGACAATAAAATGGGACTTGATCAATAGCTGGTTACTGTACAGTGTACTGAGTGACTGAGTTGGGGAGCAGACCCATACGCCAACCTCCCTAAAACAGAAAGATTTCAAATTTGAAGTAGGGAAAAGTTTATGCATGTGTGGGCGATCCATGAACAAAAAGAGAGGTAGAGGTCCGGCCAGAATAAATTAATAAAAAAAAAAAAAAAAGAGAGGTAGACCGTCCTCTTTGTCTGATGAAATTGAAAATAAAAGAAAAAAGCCTAATACAGCGATCTTACCTCCTCGTGATGTGAGACGCGTTGGGTTTGAGCATTTTCCTATTTGGGGTGAAAAAAGACAACGATGCAAATATCCTGGTTGCAAGGGATAAACCTTCATATCTTGTGAAAAATGTCGAGTAGAACTTTGCCTAAATAAAGAGAACAATTGTTTCAGAAATTTTCATCAATAGGTATTTTTTAACTATTTATAATCAGTTATTTCATTTTGTGGTTTATTTTATTTTTTAGATTCAAAAAAGAAACGGTTTCTGAAATAATTCAAATGTTCTAGTTCATAACTAAAAAGTATAGTAAAGGCTCAGTGTACCATATATGGAACTGAAATAAAAAAATGATTTTCCAGTAAAATAAGCATTTTTTTTTATTTTTCCCTAACTACTAGCCACTAATGACATCATATATATTTTTGTCACCCATAAAAAAAAATTGAGCCTTCTAGGGTTAACATATTCTGTTCATTTCTCCTAATGACGAGGACTAGACGATGGACTGGAAGGTGGCTGATGGTCCCTGGACTATGCCTACCAGTAAATAAACTCGTTCTGTGTTTTGTTATAAACTTAAAAGAGAAAAATAATAGTTTAAAAAACTCTGTTTACTTCATTAGGTCTGTAGGGTAAAGCCATGTTTAGTATGCTATAAGAATAATCTACTGTGGCTGCCGATGTTTTCAAATATAGCATTTTGCGGATGTGATGAGCTGTTAGCTATGTCCAGCAAGAATGCAGTATGGACCGTTAATGTTAGTACTACAAGGTTTGTTTCTTTTTTACTAGGGCGGGATGATAAGTAACTAGCCTAATAAGAGAACACCTAACTATCCCTAATAAAATTAATTTTTTTTCGATATAGTCTCCGTGAACCTCTACGCACTTATTCCATCTTCGTTCTAAAGCAGTGCCTTCCATAAAATGATTTCTTTCGAGGCCTGCATAATACTCCTCTACAGCGGCTATGACTTCATTATTTGTGGCAAATTTTTGTCCGCCCAAAAATTTTTTGAGCTTAGGGAATAAGTGGAAGTCTGATGGCACTAGATTAGGCGAATAAGGTGGATGGGGCAGCAAATCATACATCAATTCGTTGATTTTTGCCATAGCTTTAACACATGTGTGAACCCTAGCGTTGTCTTGATGGAACATGTTTTTTTTTCGCCAAACCTGGTCGTTTTTGCTGAATACATTGATGAAGATTATTTAGAAGATTAGCGTAATATTCTCCATTAATTATTTGACCTTTAGGAAAGGAAAGTAATCTATCATCAAGATCCCATGTGCATCCCAAAATACGGAAGCCATCACTTTTCCAGACGACTTTACAGACATGACTTTTTTTGGAGCCGGGCATCCCGATTGAGTCCACTGTTTTGATTGAATTTTTGATTCTGGCGTGTAATGATGAACCCATGTTTCATCTGTTGTCGGAAAAGAAATCGGAATTATGACTCAGAAAACGGTCCAGACATTCCTTTGAGTTTGCACCCGAAACTTTTTTTGATCGTGCGTAAGCAGCTATCGCGGCACCCAACGGGCCGATAACTTTTTCATATTTAATTCCTCACTTAGGATATTATGATGTACCCGTTCTTTTGAGATACCTGTTAGCTATTTCAGATAACTCCAATCGTCGATCTGTTAAAACCATATCATGTACTTTCACGACCATTTCCGGAGTCGTGACGCTTTTTGGACGTCCGGGGCGTGCAATAACAGTTGACGAAATATATTTTCAAATGACAAAAAATTAAATAAAATTTTCGCGCCACCTAAATTCAAATTTCGATCACAGGTGGCCACAGGTACGAATTTAAAATAGACATATACGTTTTTTAAATTTTAACTTTATAAATAGCAGAAGCTAGTTACTTATCATCCCGCGCTCTTAGATGAGTCTTATGAACAAGTTTCTCACATATATTTTTTTTCCATTGGAATTCCAAACTGCTTGGATACCTATAATTATTATTATGCGTGTTGCTTTTAGGAACTTATACGTTAATATACATTATTTATGTTATGTATAAACGTTTGTGTTCTGATGATTTTGATCATATATTGTTTTTGTTTGTTTATTAAGCCAGTGTTTTTCATTCTTTTAAGACAATTATAAAATATTAAAAAACACTGCATAAACATGTCAGAAAAAAACCCGACTGCTTAAATATTACTTCAAACAAGTCCAGTAGTCTATAATTCTGTTAAGTAAGGAACAAAGCTACTTTAACAAACGGGATATTTTTTCAATAATGGGTCCCGACTGTTAAAGTTCCTTTCAGTGTTGCCAACTCTACGTCTTTTTACGTAGATCTACGTATTTGAGGCCTTTTCTGGAAACCTACTAACTTCAGTCCCAGAATCTACGTATTTTCTTATTTTTTTCAAATTTGTAAAATAACGTAATTCACTAGAATAAAAACTATACAAATGTCTATTTCTTATAAAGATGTATCTTAACGCTCTTGTATCTTGTAGAAAAGGATTCCGTTATTGGTTTTGTTGACTAAATTAATGCTGGACGCAGTATTTGTGAAAGCAGAAACGACAAAACTCTTTGACTTAGTAGGTACATTCATAACCTTAAAAATTGTATTTTTAAACTTTAAATATTATCAATGAGTACCTACTCACATCGAATTGATCTTTGCAAAAAGAAATGATTTTCAGTCGATAAAGTTACAGGATTTAGCAAGTTTTAAAACATAATTCCAAAAAGTATCAACTAGCCCATTTAACAACAGTTTATCCTTGTCATTCTCTATACAGAATGAAAAGGAGAGATTGATGTTAAATTTAGTTTTAAATTTAGAGAACCATCTAGAATCGACACCCACCAGTGTCTGTATCTGATGGTTAATGTCTACAAAGTTTTACTAGAAAAAAAATCCACGCATTCTTCAATCTCGCAATCTTCATTTCACTCAGAAAAAAGTACGTAGATCTACGTACTTTTCATATGCAAAATTTACCAATTCTACGTAATTTTCTCATCGGGCCTACGCCTTTTCCAAAATCCGTGTTGGCAACACTGGTTCCTTTGTTCCTTACTTAACAGAATTATAGACTACAGGACTTGTTTTTTTCTTTTCAGTTTTAATTTGAAGTAATATTTAAGCAGTCGGGTTTTTTGATTTTTTGAATTAACCTTTTTTATTTAACACTTTTTAGTTAAGATTATAAGACGGTATATACTGCAGTCTTTCCACTTCAATAAGGGAGTTAATATCAAGCGGAGTATTAAGTACCTTGCGGTAGTCTAAACGACACCCTACCATCAGGGTCAAGGCCTTATGGGCCTCAATATTCGCAAAAATGTGTAAATTTAAATCAATTCCTTATCCGTATATCTAATGAATGTAAATTATATACTTAACTAGTATACGGGATTCAGGGTGATGTTGATTTGTAAGTAGGTGGTGTAGAAATAAAGATTATTAATTAATTTATTTTTATTTTCAATATTCTATTTTGGATCATTTTAATATTTGCCACTAAAACGCAAACGTAGCGTAATTTCGGATTTGACAGTGGTGTCGATTCCGGCGCGACTTTCTAAAGGCAAAATTAAATTTGACAACAGTTTCCAATCCTTGTCATTTGCTATAAAGAATGAAAAGGAGAGACTGATGTTACATTTATTTTTAGGCCTGAATAAGCACCGTTCTTACAAAAATCAGGATCATGTAAAAAAGGTGCGAGAAAATATTGAAAATACTAATTGCAATATTAATTTTAAAAAAGACTATTATTTATATTTTTCATCAACTTCATATTTAAAGTAAAAATGGTTGCCTGTAAAGTCGGTTTTACGGGCGAAGATTTTACGTGACAACGTCTTTTTCTCGGTAGAATATTTATTGATATGAATATAATTAAATTGCACAATAGGAACAAGGAATTGAATGAAAATAAGAATTGCACAAATTTTAACTATAGAAATATATTTTGTTTACTAAAACATTGTACATGTAAACTTAAACTTAACACGAGAGACTCATCGTAACGTTACCGAGCGTTACACTTTTTCATAAGTGACTCCCAGCCGCAACCTAATTTAAGACGTTGTCACGTCAAAAATCGCACTCGTACGCTAAAAAACACTAAAAACAAACCAGCTGCTGGCCGGGTTTCGAATTGCGAAGAAAACGGTGCGATTATATGCTCTCTTCTTATTTTTGCACTAAATTCAATAATGGACAATAAAACTTTGCCAAAGGTGGGTTAATTTAATAATTTGGAAATTCATAGAGAAACCATTTTTTAGGTATCCAATAAAAATGTAAGGTATTTAAATACATATTAGGTTTTTTAAAACAAATCACATATTTTCTGTTTTTTAAAATTCATCAATATCATAATGTAGTACGGGAACTGTTGCCACTATAACAGGTATATCTTCGGACAATGTCGCAAGGTGAAATGGCAATTTTAATTGTACCTGAAAAATAAAAAGGGTAAATATGTAAGTACTAACTTTTATTGCAAAATCCTAAGTCCATGTAGTACCTAGATACTTAAAGCTATCCCGTAAATGTGACAGGCTTGGTACGGAGTGAGGTGTACTTTGGACCATTTGATAGCGTGGAATTCGTTGTGCCCTTGTGGGTGAAAACAATTCGATTCTTGTAACATGGTGCCACTGTAGCGGTTCTTACAAGACACGTTAATCTTTAGTGCCATGTCTTGTACGTCCCGCTGATACACAAACTTTTTAGTAAGAATCATAGATTTGCATCGTTAGATATGCCCTTACCAAAGTTTGACCGCTCTGAAAGCTGACAGCACTTAAATAGGCTAAGTCCCATATCTTCATGGCTTCTCTAATCAGTGTTCATCTGAACATAGTGACAGTTTGACTTTGGTGATTAAAATACCGCACTAACATTTCGAGAAATACAAATAAAGCTAATGGTGTAACATTTCACTAGTAAGTTTTTATATTTCATTATTTATTAAATTTATTTTCTTTCGTTGTCATAATTGGTAAATATCAACTTTCTTTATTCTTTAAATATGAGGTTGTCCATTTTCAACTCCATGTCGAATTTCCCGAGCGAATGTGTCTGAATGTCAATTTTGACTACCTCATAGTTAAAGAATAAAGAAAGTTGATTCTTACTAAAAAGTTTGTATATCAGGGGGACATACAAGACATGGTACTAAAGATTAACTTGTATAAACCGCTACACCACCAAAGGTGCCACCCTATGCCACCTGCCATTTACGCCCTCTCGGTCGGAATCGGTCTCATAAAACCGCCCTCAGTGTCGCCGGCACTTCCTGCCGGCCTATTCGCTAACTAAATAAATATTTCCAACACTCACACCACTTAGCTTAGCCCCAAAGTAAGCACTGTAGGCTTGTGCTATGGGATACTAAGGTAACGGATAGAATACATATATAAGTATATTTGTATAGAAATACATGATTGGAATACGAATTCTCGTATTCATCACACAAACATCTGCCCCCACTGGGATTCGAACCCGGGACCTCGAGAAGGGGACACCTTGAAACCCAGCGTACATACCACTCGGCCACGGAGGTCGTCACCTGGTCGAGGTAGTCGTAACTATTTTGTCATTTACAGTGTTTATCTAAACTATAGAGACAATTGCATATTTATCGATGCTATTCAGAACAAGTATCTTAGTGGCGTTATAATAAAGCAATAGTGGATCACTAAATAAGTAGCTCGTTGATTGTCACTTCCATCTGTCAAAAGCAGTTAGCGAATAGGCCTACTGGGCTGCGCCGTCTTAAGAGGAGTGTGCCTTGCTGCAGCCCAGAAGGCGCTTTGGAAGCTCGATACATTTATAGACTCGGAAGCATGGTGATTTGTGTATCCACACTATTCCACACCAACGATATTAAGGCCCGTATTACAGAATGACAACTAAGTGTTGATCTTGGGTGTATTCCGAATCAAACACCAGTACGCTGGCCAGTGGTAATGACGTCATGATTTCGACGCCATATTGACAACACTACTACTACACCAGTGCAATATGGCGTCGAAATCATGACGTCATTACCGCTGGCCAGCGTACTGGTTTATATTTCGGAATATACCCTTTTACTTGAGTACAGTTAGAAAGGGATGTCGCTATGTGCTATATCTACCGACATCCCTTTCTAACTATGCTCAAGACTAGATCAATCACTAAGAATCTTTCTATAATACGGGCCTAAATATCGTTGATTCACACGGATAACGAAAGGCACTTTTCCCGCCCGCCTTACACGAGGGACGACAAATTTGTCCAGCTAAGTCGAGCATGTTAAGGTGCGCTTTAGGGTGCGAGTTTACAAGCTGCTAGCCAACTCTTGGCTTATAGCTTATAAACTCGCCCCGTGTCATCGAGGCTTAAGAGCCCATTCACATTTTTTTCAAAAAATTTTAAATTTTGAGCGCCTGGTTTACCCCTTTAGAAAAGATTTTGACTATTTCAAAGAAAAGCAGCAAACAGTAGATTTATTCTTCCTATTGTCAGTTAATGTAGAATATTTGCAAATACTATTTTCCTTTTTTTGTACTGATCGTTCTACTGAAGCTAGTTTACGGAAAAAACGATAATATGCACAACTTGTAACGCCTCAATCTCTCAATAATGTTCAATAAATTAGATCAAATTAATTACTACGACATCAGAAACATGTTTTTGTTGTAACATAATGTATTAGAATTTTGATTAGCCATCTCATTAATTATCAAAAATAAACATCTAACCTCCGTGATTTTGGATCAGGTATACCTCGTATTTTGATATTGAATTATATAGAATTACTATCAAAAACTTTCATAAAACTAATCTGCCATCATTGAACTACTGAAATATGTATATATTTTAAAAATTAGTTCATTAATAATTATTTTATAAGACTCGAAACATCATCCGTGAAATGCAATATACCTATACTAGTGCAAATCTACCTACGCGCCGATCCACTTCGTTAGTCCGTTACGGATAAAAATAGTAATAATATATACATACCCTTAGAACATACGAAATGCCAATCATAGGGTCCTGTGTGTATATGCTAGAAGGGATCAGGTGTGGTATGTTTAAATTAAGACTACACGTCTCTTTTTCCAGGTTTTGGAAATCTTTTTTGCTTATTTTACAAACAATTTTTTCCTCGTCAGCATGGCCTTGCGTCATAGTATATTTTAATTTCTGGAATTTAAAAAGAATCTTTAAAATATTTAGTGTAGCACTAAATTATAATGTTATATAAAACAAATTCGTAGGTGAAGTACCCTATTTTTTGTCGCAAATATGAATCTTGATGTAGGCCAGTAAGGAAGTCAAGAACACTTATCTACGTAAGCCAGAATAAGTAATTAAGGTAGGGTCTAGTGTACCTTGTAACGCAAAACTTTTAATATCGTAATTTTATATATCAGCGGATGGTATAAACTTCATTTCGCAGAAAATATTTAACATTCATTCATATAGCCAACATTCAAACGCATATTTTGTAAGCTAGAATCATTATTAGGCATTTTAGCATCGACAATAATTAAAAAGCAGAAACATCATATCGCAGAAAGTTTACAGTCAAAGTACGCAGAATAAAATTTTGGAAAGGTATTTATGCTTAATAAAATTCTGCCATCTTAAAAGAGTGAACCCATTTAGGTAACTATTATTTATTATAAACTAGCGGCAGCCCGTGACTTTGTGTTAACTTTAGTTGTTTGAGAATTCCACAGGAACTTAAAATTTTTCAGGGATCCGTTCAGCCGATTTTGCGTGTATGAATAACGAACAACAAACTGCCTCGTTTATAATATTAGTAAGATAAGGTATAGAAGGATATTAGGATAATATAAACATAGTTCACCTGAACTAAGAAAGCACTAAGTTTGTATAATTTAATTTTCCTTTTATTTGTTATGGTCACTTCAATAGGCACGCTTTGATTGGAAGAAAATGCTGTGTATGTTTTGACAAGACATGAAATTGGTCCATTGTTCCAAAATATTTTATTTATCTCATGACACGACGGTTCCTGTCGATAAAAATATTTTGTATTAATCTTATGTAAATTACATTTTTACTTATTCCCTTCTGACTAAGTACTTATTAGCACAAAGAACAACACTCACCAAATATTTTTCAATATGATTAAGATTAACATTTCCTAAAACGACGAATGGTTGGGTCTTATTAAATTTAAAAGATCCTGTGCACTTAATTTTTATACTATACTCAACTTTTGCAATAGAGCTTTCGAAAGATGACGGCAAATCTTGTGGTAACGCGAAACAAAATGGATATTCATATTCACCAGCCTCCACTGGTTTACCTGAAATAAAAAAGCAAAGCATTATAAGTATTAAAAGTGTTTCATTTATACTTATCATTTCTGTAATAAAAAAAAACGAGCGTGCCTTACAGTAGTCGCGTATGATGTGTAACATTTGAAACCTCACCTTATATTAGTAGAAAAAGAAATAAAACCTACTACGTAAGGAATAAGCCATTTGAACATTATGTTCTTGAATCAAATCAAATAGCGCGCGCTTTCGCGACTTCCTGTAACACACTTCAATCTCACAAATTGCAGGAAAGTGAGAGGAAAGATGTTACACATCAATAAACTGTCTCTCTTTTACTGTTCATGAGATACAGCTCGCTTGCATACAGACAGATGGACGAACGGTGACCGCCAAAGCGGCGGCAGCTTATTAATATTTAATAAGCTAATTCGTTGTCACTCTTTGAATCTAAAATCTAACGGGTACTTGTAATACCATTAACCTAATGCCAAGGAAGAGCGCAAACAAACTAATCTTGGTCATTTACTAGGTATGTATTTGTGTGGTATTATAAGCTCAAGTTACGTTAAGAGCACTAAACTAAATCGTAAAAAAGAAGAAATAAAAAAAGGAATGATATTTATTGTTGTTTCTTTTTCGGTTATCACTACCATATTCTGCATTATTTTTCGGCATACTTGAAAAATGTTTTTGTTATTAAAAGTTTAGTCTAGTTGTGTTTATGCAAAAGACAAAGCACACTAAATTATGAGAGTCCATACAAATTTTCAGCTCACTTGATATCTCTTGGTAAGTATTTAGATTCCAACGGGTACCAGTAGTCCAATGCGCGAATCATTTCGAAGTCAACAAATGAACTCAAAACCTCCATAATAGGATTTTAATAAGCTTTTTGTGTACTTTTTTTTAAATGTCTGTGGCTTTTTCCCTTTCTCTCTCATATTTAGATTTATACGTTTGTCAAAACGTTCATAAAGAAGTCCTCACTTCATAAAAAATATAAATGAAAAAAAAACCAGAACTGTACTAATAAATAATACCAACCTACCATGCGTTTAATACCTAACTATTCAGGTATTTTAATATACCGAGAAAACTTAAATTAGGTATTATTAAACAATGTTCCTAAAATTAATAATAGCCCTAGTAAAAAAATATCGTACGGGGTCAGGATTGAACCAACGATATTGTGATATCGACCCTAAGATCGACTTCATTCGGCTATTCGTCTCTTAAGATGCGATACAAAATTATAGATACCTACCTACTAACCATGTATCAAATACTCTACTTCGGTATAGTATTTCAGTTTCATCGAATCTCAAGTCACAACTATACTAAAGAAGTTTTCACTTTAAAAGTAGGTACTTGCCTTTTATGTTACCAAAAAGGTCGATATCAATGTGAAGCACTTTCTTCTTTTGCGAATAAAACTTTATATGCGGTATCGTTGGGCTGGGTCTTGTCCAACTGGCCTTACTGGTGCCACAAACTACAAAATCTATCCCTAGAATTGAAAAACATGTTTTTCCTGTAAACATTTTCATTAGCAAAACAAATATAAAATCTTGATTAAAAACATTTGAAACAAATACTTCACTTTCTATATTTTCTTTGCGTTTGAATTTTAGTATTACTGTACCGGTTACAATATCACCACAATAGAAACTTTCGGTCGAATCGCTGTTCAATTTTACAACACAGTTGTTCTCCCAAGTCATTTTACAGGTATACGATTTTAAAATTTGATTTTTATTTAACATTTGTAAAATCTATGCAGAAATGTTTGTAAATATCTAATTAAATATCTCATATTATTTAGTAGGTACTTTTAAATAGATAATTCAGCAACTCCATATTAGATTATTTGAGATAGCAAAAAGATAACCTAGATATGAAACTCTTATCAGTTATAAATTATATCAGCAGCGAACTTATTAACGGAAAACTGGGGACAATCGGGACCTAAGGGGGAGCTTAGCACAAAAGGGTTTTTGGAATAGTTAACCTAAACTGTTGTAACCAAAATTTACTTTTCGTGCTAAAATATACGTAATGTTCTATTCAGCGGGTCTACACCAGATCATCCATCGCGCTCCGATCGCACGCGGCAGGCGCGCGATCCGAATGTGCAGGGCGGCGGTGTGGACGTGCCGAGCGCGATCCATACGTTCGTATTGAAACTCGCACCCCTGCTGCGTTCGATCCGTACAATGTCGGGTTTTTGAAAGCCTCAAAAAGGTGCCTCAGTTGGGTGGCGCGTGCGGTGTGTACGATTCTGTGTGGTTCGCGCGATCCACCACCCATGAACATTTCGCAAAGTCGCCGTCTAATATCACTTTATAAGGAATTTAAATGTTTATGGGACCCAAAAGATGCGGAAGAGATACTGCAAACCAGCGTTGCCCGACATCCCGATTTTGGCGGGCCGTCCCGATTTTTAAAACAAAATTAAATGACCCGCGCGGGATAGGCTCAATCCAGCTTTGCGGGAATAACTCGACCAACTATATAACGATAGGGTAAATCTGATTTAAAATATCATATTTTTATTAAAATACATTTTCTATACATATTTTTAGTAGGTCACGTAAACGTAATTTGAACTCAAATAAAAAGATATATATATAAAAACTTTTGATGAAATAAGTACGTTGTTTTACTATGTCCCGCTTTCGACGAAAGAATCCCGCTTTTTTCACTCAAAAAGTTCCTAAATCCTGACTTGGCAAAAAGAAAAAACTGGCAACGCTGCTGCAAACTGACGTACGAATCTCCAGTTGCTAAAAATCGCAATGTTAGTAGTATATTTCCTTCACAGTAATGGTATCTCTATAAATTGTATCATTCTTTCTTAGCTTGTTATTCAATAATGAACGCAATATCAATATCTCAAATTTATTAACATTCATTCTTGCAAAATTGTGTTCAACTTTATCTGACACTAACTCTGCGTAAAGCTGACACCCATATTCCAAGCGGTTATTGTTTAAAGGTTTTTACCCAGAACCGTAAACAATGATCCTGAATTTCTGCATCCAGTGGGTCCCCCCGACTCGTTTGATATCGTCAATCCACCTCAGGGCTTACCGACACTGCGTTTCCCGGTGCGAGGTCGCCATTGAAGCACCTTAGGACCCCAACGTCCATCGCAGAATTAATGTGCCCTGCCCATTGCCACATTCAGCATGGCGATCCGTTTAGATATGTCGGTTACTCGATTTCTTCTACGGATTTCCTCATTTCTGATTCGATCACATAGAGAAACACCGAGCACAGTTCCTTCATCGCCCGTTGTGCGACTCCTAGCCTTCTTATGAGGCCCATTGTCAGTGACCACGTCTCAGCTCCGTATGTCATCACCGGTAACACGTACTGTTCGAAGACATTAGTCTTCAGGCACTGAGGTGTTCCGGATGAGAAGACATCGCCAAGTTTCCTGAACGCTGCCCAACCGAGTTCGATTCGACAGTTTACTAGGTTTATCTCTTTCTCGAAATTGGACTGACCCAAGTTAACTGCTTGTCCTACATATATATGTATTTACGCAGCGGTAAATAGCTTTGGGGATATAACTCGCTGTAGTTGGATAGGTCTTGTAGTCTGGTATTATATGCGTACTATCATGGTGGCGCTTTCGTACAAACTCTTTAGCAATTGGATGTAGCGATAGTCTCTAGTCCTCAGCAAAGATCTCAACACAGCCCATGTCTCCACCGGATCCTGTGCCATGCCTCTGGCGTTATGCCTTCGTGGATAACGGAACTGAACAATCGCTGAAAGATTTTACGTACTGGTTTTACGCCTGCTTTCAGGACTTCTGCTGTAATTCCGTCATTCCCTGGCACCTTGTTGTTCTTTAGTTGTTTGAGAGCCTTAATAATCTCGTATAGGCTGACGTCCGTCCGCGATATCTTTGGTATAATGTCAAGTTAATTTGGCTCTGTGATCTTTAGCCAAATCAGCAACAGGTTTTTGTGTTGAGGTGTAAAACTGTCCATAGAAGTTCTTGACTTCCCTCAAATCTCAGGTTTCGAGATGATAAGACTACCGTTTTCAGTCTTCAGCCGCGTAAGCTGACTTGTTCGATATACAGATCTCTCGCGAAAACTTTTGTGCCCCTGTTGTTCTTGATGGTATCGTTAATCCTTTCGGTATTAAATAACCTAAGGTCGCTTCTTGAAGAAAGTTCATCATAAAGAGTCTCCTTCTCCATGAAGTAAACCAACATTTGGCCCCTTTGGTTTCACTGTCCTTAATCAAAATTGCCCACTCTCAACTCGAAACCGTCTCGCTCGCCCAGCTCTGCGTTAAAGTCCGCCATCACAACACTGTATTTGTGATCGCGGTATGTATGTATGGCTTTGGTTATTATCCTCATACGTAGTCGGTGCGTAAACCTGTATGACCTTGAACGATAACCGTACGCTACATTGCTCCCGACACACTCCCGATTTCAATAACGCTGTTAACGAGGGACTTGTGGACGATGAAGCCGACAGCGACACCACCTTGGGACTGATACTGGCCCTCCCGGTAGTATAATAAATGGCCGGAATGAAGGGTTATCGAGTCCTCTCCCTCTCTACTGACATGCGGCATAATGCTTAACGTTGAATGTTTCAACTACAGCAACCCTTCGCACAATCGAGCACTCTCAAAAGTAATGCTTTCGTGTGATGCGTGCAATCGTACCAACTCAGTGACAGAAAATTAACAAGTGTTTTTTCTTTAAGTTGGCATTGATCGAAATGTTTTATTTATATGTTATCGTTAGTAATATTATTTATTGTTGAAAAATTATTAAAGTTTTCGTTTCATTATAGTTTTTTTTTAAATAATCATAGTTAATTCAAAACTGTGTTAAAAAAATAAATATAAGTATGGATGAAGGTACAAACATTGACTTTTTTTTCAACACTGAACTTAGCGCACTCTGCTGGTGCATTTGAAAACTAATTCACGTTCCAATTAAGCATCAGCATAATAAAATTCGGCATTTTGCGCCACAGAGTCGCATTATGCTCTGTAATTGGAAAACAATCAAAGACTGATTGTTGTCAATTTCAAAAACAGCGTATACGAATAGCCAAGTGAAGGGTTGGAATCATTCAAAACAGCAACGCAAATTCATACTCAAGATCGCTCTTAGAGTTAAGAGCGATTTATTAATGTCTCCCTATAACTTTCAAAAAATAATGATGACATATTTTTTTTTAGTTTGCAAACCCTGCCTAAGTGTTAGTTAATGTTTGGCATCCATAAAATAAAAATTAGGTTCATCTTATTAGAAAGAGGTAAGAGACCTACCTCCGTTATTTATCTTTCGCTTGGCCTGTCTTAGGGTACGGCCAGAGTGCACTCAGATTCAGATTCAGATTCCGAAAACAAGCGCGAGAAATAAACAGTGTAGTTAAAGCAGGGTGGCCATAGTGGCAGCGGGCTCGCGCAGGTTTCGGAGTCAGACACTTTACCGGAATGTTTAGGTCATTCAGATTCTGAATTCACCAGCGCCGCTCGGACTGCAGGTAGGGTTGCCAACCCTCATATAAAATATAGTATCCTCCTATAATAGGGGATCAAATACTATATACTATATTTCTATCTATCTATCTATATTTCTAAAAAATACGTAGTAGGCGAAATTACTAAATTTTGCTTAAAGCATATTTTTAACAGTAAAAGCTTTCTTAAAAAATATTAGAGATTGTTATTATAATATTAGTAAGGCAACAAAAATATATTTATTTCAAAAATAAAGTAAATATTATAACCACATACTGGTGTCGATTCTGGCACGATTCTTTAAATCTAAACTTAAATTTGACAACAGTGCATCCTTTCCATTCTCTATACAGAATGAAAAGGAGAGACTGATGTTAATTCTTCATCATGTGAGGTTAATTTTTTTTTAAATGTAGTAGTTAAAACGTTTTCACTTCCATCTTAAAATATTGGAAGAAACGTTTCCTATTGACTTTTAATTAGGGAAACAAATGATGGTATTCCCCATATTCACCGATCGATCTTCATTAGAAAACTCCTCCAAGTTTACAACTGCGAAAACACCCCCCAATTTAAGTTTCTGGATCAACAACAACAACGCGTCGAATGAGAAAGAGAGATTGTTGAATGACTGTCGATTGCGACTTTTTACAGATTAAAAGTTTATGATGTGATTTTATTTTTATATAAAAATGTAAAAAAGAAAACTCCCGTTTCCCCCAAAACAAAATTTCTTCCCCCGATAATCCCCCCATCGATCGCTTTAAAAAACCCCCAAATTTGGAGTAACCTCCCTCAACCTGGCAACAGTGCTCGCGTCCGCGTCTTGTATTATCTGCCTCCATTGTGGCCATCACCTGCTTTCCTCAAGCTGACATCTCACGAGCCTGCTTTCTGACTCTGAATCTGAATCTGAATCTGAGTGCACTCTGGCCGTACCCTATGCAGGTTGCCTGCTTTTTCTCGCGCTTTGTTTTCTGAGTCTGAATCTGAATCTGAATCAGGAGTGCACTTTGGCCGTACCCTTCGACTACACTGTTTATTTCTCGCGCTTGTTTTCGGAATCTGAATCTGAATCTGAGTGCACTCTGGCCGCACCCTTAGAGGACAAAGTACTCACTACAATATATCCATTTTTTTGTTCTGTGGCTGTTTCCGTTTCACACAGAAATTTCGCCAATATCCCGTAGTGAGAGAGCATTAAATCCATGGCTAGGTGATTGTCATTGTCAATGTCATTGTGACATTTCAGATCGATGATACTTCAAGACGTCAAGCAAAGTTGGATTTTTTAATCGGTCTGTCGGTGTTTTTCTGCTGCTTTCGTGATGTTGATTTCTACGATGAAAAGGTCAAATCTGTTTATTTAATGTGATTATTAAGTAAAATGGAGATTTGAAACTTAAAATAGGTGAATTGTATATAGTTTTCGACCTATTTCATGCTGTCATTCCTACGCAGTTGCGGATAGGTTAAATCCTCATCCGTCATAAAAATATAAAAGTGAGTTTTTCACCGCAAGTATGTTTAATTTGTTTCCTTTTAATTTCAAATATTCAAATTAAATTTAAGGTTTTTATGATACACTATTATATTTTTGAGCTTTTCTAGGTATTGTAAAAATAGTTCTTGAAAAGAAACTACACGGTATTATTCGTCACATGAGAATTCCCTGTATTTTCTCATTCGTGTTGAATTTATATAAATCGTCTTTAAATATGTTATATAATATTAATAATATTCCTTAAATTTATGATATGACGCTATATTTTTTTAGAGAAAAAATATTTTAAACTCTTAAATTCTTCCAACAGCCATTGTTGTCAGGAATTTAAATCCACATTATTAATTTTGCTATTAATTTTATCTTATAATGACACCTAATGTACAACTAAACTACTTTACACATGCTTTATAAAAGTGGTGTTAGACATTGCTTTTACTCAACATGACTACTAACATGAAAGTGAAACTAATTCTCTCATTGAATATTATTACATTGTTTTTAATCTACGCTCTGTATTATGTTCAATAGTCTTTCTTGAGCCATATAATTGTCTTTAGCTTTTGTAGTTGTGTAGCAGGTATTACATCATCACAGTTTTCTATAAGAATGAGATGATTCTGGTTAGCCTGTTCATTTTCACACTGGTGTGATATAGTGAATATAAGTTTGCTAACAATTACTGATTCAGCTGTTATCACCAAATAATAAGACTTTTGTGGAAGAGATTGAGATGGTGTTTTTTTACCTGTCCATCTGATACTAATAAAGGAAAAGTAATAACTTGATACGCTACTTTTTCATTTGCTTACCTTATGAGATAATTAAATAAAGTAATTAGATGCAAATATGGATGATCTATAGGTATGAATGATACCTATAGATCATTCATTTTTGCATATATTGCTGATAAATAAATGGTTATTTTAGTATCAGATAATTAAAGATGGATCCAAACATCTATGCCTTGGTCCTTGACACTCTCAACCGGGCCACAAGTCAGGATACGGAAGTATTGAAGCCAGCGGAGAAGAAACTTCAAGAATGGGAAATTGAACCAGGCTTTTATTCAGTTTTACTGGTACTGAAGCTTTTACTTAATTAAAAATAACAAATCTGGTTTAGAAATTTGATTTTTACTTAACAAAAACTAATCAAGTAGTAGATCAATATACTTGATTTTTCAATGAGATACATATTATTATTGCAACAATAATAAGAATAAGTTCTGTGTAATATTTGTATAGAAACAAATCACAGAATTTAGATCATATTGTATCGATTGGTTGATCTAACTGTTAAATATGCAATTTAGCAACAATGTAATAATATATATTCTAATTTTTTATTATTTCTCTTTAGGATATCTTATCAAACCACTCAATTGATATAAACGTAAGATGGCTAACAGTCATGTGTTTCAAGAACGGTGTTGACCGTTATTGGAGAAGAAATGCTCCCAATGCTATCACAGATGAAGAGAAACAAAAATTAAGACAGGGCCTGCTTACCACAAACATTCTGAGTGAACCTGTGACACAGATAGCCACACAACAAGCTGTGTTAATATCTAAAATAGCCAGGTAAATAGTTTTAAAGCTTGATTTTCAAAAGTATGGAGTTTTAAGATACATATAATATTGAATAATTTGTATATCTATACTTCTATACTAATATTATAAAGAGGAAACGTTTGTATGTAAGTATGTTTGTAACAATTGGCTCAAAAAGTAATGGACCGATTTAAAAAAATCTTTTACCATTTGAATGCTACATAATCACTGATTAATATAGGCTATAGTATATTTTCAAAAAAGTTAGGGTTCTGTATGAAAACTTCGATAATGTAACCCAAGGTGTGTAAAAATACCTTAAAATAGCTTTATATCGCATACACTGTGGAAGGCATTGACAATAGAGCAAAGTGATGTATTAAAGTTTTATAGAGGATACCAATATCTACAAAAAAGTCTGCGATACCATATGTCTAACTATTAGAGTTATGTCATAACTAGAGTCCCCTGCGGTTTCACCTGCGTTACTTTGAAGAAAAAGGTTTATAGTGAGTCAAACTTAAAATACAGACATAGGCTGTCGTGGGCTTTTATACAGAACTTTCAAAGGGAAAGAATTCCGTCATATATGATTTTTGTGTAACCTTATCTGTTTACCCAGTGCAGTCAACGGAATTTCACAAATGGAATATTTTTACCCTTTTTGCAACATTTTTCATTGATGCTCCGCTGCTACTGGTCGTAGCCTGGTAATATATAGCCTATAGCCTTCCTCGCTAAAAGCACTGTCCAATACAAAAAGAATTTTTCAAATTGGAATAGCAGAGCAATGTTGCATTTGGGACAATGGGTCCTAAACTACGCAACGAATTTTTTACTTGGAATTGAAGGTTTATAATTATTATGAAGAAGGTCATTGTGTATAATACAAGCCTTTGAAGAAAAACTATAGTCTACACTACAGCTCTACACCGAAGCAAAGCGAGGGCGGGCCACTAATATTTTATAATTTGATTATAATTTGACTTAGTTTTTATTGTTATCTACTTATCTGTATACTTACTTTTACTTTTCCTAACAAGAAGCATTGTAACTTTATATAGTAATTCAATAAATGTACTTTTTTTAAGGCTCGATTGTCCTGCCAACTGGCCTAACTTAGTGCCTGACCTCATTGGAGCACTAAAAGCGCCACAACCCCTAGTGCAGCACAGATCTCTGCTGATATTTCATCACTTAGTCAAAGCTTTGGCTTCTAAGCGTCTGATTGGTGACCGAAGAGTATTTCAGGTAACTGAATGAAAACAAGACTTTTCGTATCTAAAGCACTAAAAATTTTAACAGAAAAAAAACCACTGGCTAAGCGGCAGAATCGCGGCGATATTATCTTCGTGCCACAAATTTAAAACCGCGTATCCACTAGAGGCAGCCTCGCGTCGAGCGGCCTCGACTTAAAGCAAATAGCCTCAGTTTGAGGCTGCTCGCTCTGAGGCAACGGCTACGGATCAGCTCGAGGCGTGTCGTCTCAGCTTGATCCGCCGGTGGCGCACTGCGCAGTAAAAAGCCAAAACGTCTCCATTAAACACACGGCTCGGACTGTGGCGCCTTTGAGCACGGCACAGAAACCGACAAAATATGGCTCGGCTCGCGGCGACGAATTTGCCTCGCGTCGCGGCGTGCCTCAGGTTGAGGCAGCGTCTCCACTTGCGCAGCCTCGGAGTGAGGCAGCCGCTCGAGCCGAGGCTGCCTCTAGTGAATACGCGGCTTAATACTTTCTCGTTGAAAGTGTCTCTCCACGGCTACCACTCTTGCAGTGGTTGAGTTAGTTAGAAAACGCCATCGTCGCCACTCTTTGCGCAGGCTATTCCCATAGTGTGGCGTAAATTAAATATCTCTATGTTTAATCAATGTGAACTGGAATTTTTATGAATAAGTTCGTCACATATTTGTTTCTCAGGTTTTCAAGCACATCACTCATTTAATAAAACTAGTTTTTTAACGGCTTAATGCGCGAAACTTTATTTATTTATTGACGTTTCGCAGCCTTTACATTAATTCCGACGAAGCAGCCTGTAAAACTTAAATAAAACTAGTTTTTTAACCCGTTAAAAAACTAGTTTTATTTAAGTTTGTCACATTTAAATTATGATTCCATGCCCAAAGAAACATAGTAACGTGATAATTGTTAACTTTTTAGGAACTAACCCATTCAGTATTCGCTTTCATACTGAACTTATGGCACGAGAACACAGAATTGTTTCTGAGGCACATTCAAGAAGGAGCGGCCACCGAGTTGATCACTGAACACCTGGAGAAGGCCTTACTTTGCCTTAGGATATTGAGGAAGCTCGTAGTTTTCGGCTTTAAGAAGGCACACGAGAGTCAGGACGCTGTTGCATTCCTGAATGTGGTCTTTGACAGGGCTAAGACAAGTTTAGAGTGCAGTAAGTAAGCGTGCATATAATCTTGAATGTTTGTTTTGACAGGTCTTTAATATAAAATTTTTGTAATAAGTAGATGTAGCATAAAGCTGAATTCATAACAACAATTTTGCTAACTGTTTCATAGTAACAATTACACAGTGTTGCACAGTTCCGTTTTGTACAGAAAAAAGGACAATATATTTTCTTAGCTCCGCTTTTGAATCACTGATACGTAACTCATATTTGCGATAATTAATCGGAGTTATTACCAAATATTCACAACATCATTTAAATAAGAAATAAACCCGCATAGTCAATCCACAAGCAATAACATTTGACATTTCGGAGACCTCACGCTACACAAGCTCCTCTAGCGGCGGATTCATACACGATAGCCCTCATTGAGGTGGAATGAGGTTTTTACTCAATATTATTGGAGAATCAATGAATTATTAAACTTATTATTATTTTAATAGGTTTGAAATTTTATTTGAGAATATTGTAACATTCCAAGTCACTGTATAACATTATTGTAGGGCAAAGTGGGGCACAGTGTAACATAAGAAATATCCCTATATTATACCAGGCCATTTGACGTTTGATGACAGACCATAGACAAGTAAGAAAAGGGCAGAGATATTCCAACTGTGCTCCTTGTTACACTGTACTCGACTTGACCTTATACATATATTAAATGTCGTAGTTGTGAAGTTAAAGCTATATCGAGTTTGTCACTTAAAGAAAGGAGCAAGCTGCAATTTCCAATGTTTTTTTTTACCTTGATATCAAATCTGACATTATGAATTACAGGGAAACTTCTCAAAGGCAGGGGCATTTACCCCTTGGAGCTCTGTGAAAAGTTCATAATCCACCTTACAAAGGTCGCTTTGGGTGTCCTCGGGTTCCACCCCATCTCTTATGTGCCTCTTATAAGGCCATCCCTGGAGTTCGCTCTGTACTACTGTTTCACGGAACAAGGCATGGCGCTAATCTACGAAAGATTCACTATTCAGTGCTTGAATATTGTGAAAGGAATTCTGCAGTGCACCGAGTATAAGTTGCCTAAAGGACCTGAGGTTGCAAGGGAGCCATGTGAGTATTTTGTTGGTGTTTGATGTTAAGCTTTTATCACAAACTGTCTCTTTTTAACACCTGGTAATTTTCTTCAGATTTAAAAAACAACCAGGTTAATGTTTACATTAATATTTTCCCTAAGAACTTTCTGCATGGTATTAGAAAACTTTATAAAAGAATAGCAGAAAAGTACTTGTCAAGCTATGTTGTAACAACAAAAAAAAGATTTATCATTATTTATGTATCTCTTCACAGTGACCCTCCAATGCCATCAAGCTAAAATGGATGTTCTGGACCAGAATACGGTATGCCACATGTGTAGGCATCTAGTCACTCACTATTTCCTGCTAAGCGCTGATGATTTAGCGCTTTGGGACGCGGAACCAGAAAGCTTTGCCATCGATGAGGCCGGGGAATCGTGGAAATACAGCCTCAGGGTAAGTTGTTCATCATCATCAGCTTCCTAATGATGTTCTAGGAAGGCCAAAGTGGAAGATCTGCCACTGACCTGGAGCTTAAGGGTGGAATTTTGGATTATGTCGAGCGTGGCAGAATAAGAAGGGGCAACCTTGAACCTTGTGAAGTACATATAGGAAAAAATAAATATTCGAACGCATCATACATTGAGTAAGGATTTTACTTGAACCCTCCAATACCTCCTATTCAAAAGACTGATGTTTTGGACGCGATCAAAAATCATTGCAGTTTGTTGAATTTGTTATGCCGCCCTAGACTTTCGGCCCTAAATACTCCTATTATACCTAACCCCACTAGTCCAAGTGGGCTTAGGTATAGGAGTCCTTCACAAAGTGCAAGGTTTCCCTAGTATGGGTGATGTTAGTTCGGGGGCTGCGGTCCTACTGATGTTGGTTGGGCATTGTATTATGGTTGTCTGCTCCGAATTTTGATAGTGCGATATAGGCTTTCAATACTATTGAATTCGCGTCTGGCGTAGCGCCATCTCTTGAGAAGGCAAGTGATGTCTTTCCTCCATTAAGTTATACTCGTATATGGGGCGTGTAGATGTTTCCGCCACAATAACCCCACAGATGGGGTACAGGCCTCCTTCACGAATGGATTAGGGAGATTGGGTCATGACTAGGGTTACCATCCGTCCGGATTAGTCCAAACATGTCCGGACTTTTAGACTATAGTCCAGTCTTTGTCCGGATCACACCTCTTTTAAAGGATCCCAGGTTGTAAGAGTTTCTATTTAATGATTTTATAGAAAAGTTAGTAATTTTTTTTTTCAGAATCGTAAAATCACTGCTTATATTCATATTCAAAAATAATACTGTCAAAAAGCCTATTGGTTGGGTGACCTAAAACATTATCTATCTCAAGCTCCTCCGTGCTTCAGAAAGCACGTTAAGCCGTTGCTCCCGGCTGTGTCTGCAGTTGTTAGCACCCACCAATCCGCACTGGGCTTGCGTGGTGGGTCACGGCCCAGTCTCCCTATTCCATCCATAGGGATGACCTGTGCCCCTGCAGTGGGTACATTAATAGGCTGATGATCTAGCATCTAGCACCCTAAGTACACAAGCTATGCTTAGTTTGGTGCTGAATGATTGTCAGTGTAAAATGTTTATTTATCATTATTTCTTTTGTAGCCATGCACAGAGGCGTTATTTATGGAGTTGTTACAATTCCGGAACATTCTTGCGCCAGAGCTAGTTCGTCTACTGGCTTCCTTGCAACAACAACCGATATTGCCTGACGACTTGCCCTCCATACTGAAGAAGGACGCCATATATAACGCCGTGAGACTCGCGGCCTTCGATTTGTTCGACGAAGTGAGTATTGTTAGAACTAGTTCGTTTATTAACCTTCTTCGAACAACAACCAAAATTGCTTGAAAACTAACCCTCCATACTAAAGAAGGACGCAATATATAAAACCGTGAGGCTTGCAGCTTTCGACTTGTTTGACGATGAGAATATTGTGAGAACTAGTTCGTTCATTAACCTTCTTAGAACAACAACCAAAATTGCTTGAAAACTAACCCTCCATACTGAAGAATGACGCCATATATAACACCGTGAGGCGGGTAGCATTCGATTTGTTCGACGATGTTAGTATTGTTAGAACTAGTTCTTTAACGACCTTTTTTAGAACAACAACCGATATTGCTTGAAAATTGTCTTGCCCTTCATACTCGAGAAGGATGCCATGTATAACACCGTGAGGCTTGCAGCCTTCGATTCGTTCGACAATGTTAATATTGTTAGCACTAGTTCGCTTACGACCGATTTTTGAACAACAACCCAATTTGTTTGAAAACTTGCCCTTCATACTCAATAAGAGCGCCATGTATAACGCCGTGAGACTTGCAGCCTTCGATTTTTTCGACGATGTGACTGAGTATTGTTAGAACTAGTTCATCCCCTTATATTCTTACGCCGGCACTTCACTTATATATATATATAATTATATATATAATTGAAATTATTGTTACATGACTTGTAACTCAATTAATTTTGCGTTTTAGGTGGACTTTGATGAATGGTTTACGAATGTATTAAGCCAGGAATTGAAAATCAAAGAGAATAACTACAGAATTATTAGAAGGCGTGTCTGTCAGCTGATTGGTACGTGTATATTTTCTTTTTGACAATATATAAATATGTATAAAACAAAGTCTAGCAAATTATCCATATTTCCTGTAATTTAAATCTCACGCGTTTTAGATTTATTTATTAAAGGTCCTGCCTTCATTGTTAACAATAATAATAATTTATTTATTTGTATTACACTAGATAGATATATATGTTATCAGCCTATTAATGTCCCCACTGCTGGGGCACAGGCCTTCCCTATGGATGGAATGCGGATTGGTGGGTGCTAATGACTGCAGATGCAGCCGGGAAAAACAGCTGAACGTGCCTTCCGAAGCACGGAGGAGCTCGAGATAGTAAATTTTTGGTCACCCATCCAAAAAACGACTACAGCAAAAATTGCTTAACTTCAACGTTCGCAGCTGAACGCGCTAACCACTTGCGCCATCATACTCCGCGTTTGATATAATAGGCTACTTGACACTTTAGAAATATGTTTTAAATTTTTCTATTAGACCGAAGAAAATGTACTGTATTTTTATTTACCTAGAAAGCTACAAAACTTGAATTTTAAAATAGTTTTTTCATGGACAAACAAAAACGTTGTCGGCCATTTTAGTCTATACATTATCTATGCTATGCCGTCAACAAAATCGTAAACAAACATTCGAAATCACATATGAAATAACCTGAATCTAAATTTATATATGGTTTTATAACTATGATTTCTAATAGATTTCATGATAAATATAATAATTATCATAATTGTATTATACGAGAATGTAGGTACACATCGCTAAAGACTCCAGAAAAGTTGTGGTTTAAATTGCCTAGATAAATACACATGAACACAGTCATGTTTAAAACTTGCTAAATCCTGTAATTTACCATCTGAAAGTCTTTCCTTTTTGCAAAGATCACTTTAATGTGAGTACTCATTGAATAATATTTAAAATTTATAAATACAATTTTGAAGGTACCTATAAAGGTAGGTATGAATGTACCTATAAAGTCAAAGAGTTTTGTCGTTACTGCTTTTACAAATCCGGCGTCCAGCATTAATTCAGTCAACAAAACCAATAAATGGTTTTTTTCTACAACATGTAAGGGTTTTTAGATATATTTTAGTTCGACGAAAGACACCACAGTAACACGACAATGAAGTTTAGTTGTTTACTAACACATTTACTAATTTTTTGATCGTCACAATCATGGTGGACAGCGTTTTGAGTGTTTAAAAAGCATAGACTAAAAACCATTTTTCAAATTAAATTTCTAATTTTATGAAGTGAAATCGATGTATTTAGGTACCTCATACCAAACATTATAAGAAATTAACATTTGTATACTGCAATTTGACATGTGTCAACTAGCCTATTTGATCGATTTCAATTCGTAGGCCAATGGTGCGGCGTCCGCGCCTCTCAGTCGCTAAGACCGGCGATATACGAAGCGCTATTGGAACCGTTGTCCCGTTCTGACGAAGACGCGGCCGTGAAACTTGCGGCCGCTGAAGCGCTGCGTAGCACGATAGACGACTTCGAGTTCGACGTGGAACAGTTCGCACCGTACGCGCCGCACGCTATCGCAGCGCTTTATGAGCTTTTGGTGAGTGATGCATGTCCTCCATATGGTCTCGTGAACGTTAATATAATATCATATAATAAAATGGTAGGAAAGAGAAAATTGTACATTGAATATTTTTTAAAAGAATAATTGGGGTGTGATCTGTAGATCTATTGTAATGATATCTAATTGATACCGAAGCTAAAAATATAGTTTTTAAAATTTTTGTCTGTTTGTCTGTATGTATGTCCGGGATAAACTCAAAAAGTACTGCATGGATTTACTTCAAATTTGTCACGAATATTATTAAGAAGTCGGGTCAACATAAAGGCTACATATTATCAGGAAATCACCTATGGGGAACGAGCAGTGAACCTTTATTTCTAACTAATTCCACGCGTACGAAGTCACGGGCGGCCGCTAGTTAATAAGAATAATAGCAGCCAACGAGTAACAAGTCACCATCTACCAGGCTAAAATTATTAGATAGACTTTATTGCACATACACAAAAGAATCCAAAAAAATAAACAATAACATAATGTGGGCAAAGGCGGCCTTATGGCTTTAAGCGATCTCTTCCAGATAACCTTTGCGGTAAAGGATTGCTAAACGAAGAAGAAGTTGTAGTATGCCAGCAAGATAAAACAAAGAAATATATATTTTTTTTGAACATATAAAGATTATAAACAAATAACATATACCTAGACAAACATATACACATACATATTATACATTATTATATATTAGGGAAGGCCTGTGCCCCAGCAGTGGGGATATAAAGAGGCTGATGATGATGATGATGATTATATATTTATAGATACAGCAGACTAGGATTTAATTAGGAGAAAATCATGAAGAATATTTAAAAAAAATGTCAATTTAATTAACTTGACGGATCTCAGGCGAAAGCTTGTTCCAAAGTAATGCAGCTTTAATCGTAAAGGAGAAATTATTAAATAAAAAATTTAAATTTAAGGAACTAAGAGATCCTGTGAATCTCTCAGTTGAGCGAACAATAGAAATTGCTTCAGTGGAACTGGACCGGCTTGTTGTATTGAGCGTATACAGACCTCCATCAGGATTGTATGATTGTTTTGAAGCTATCATGGATGAAGCTCTTAAGAAAACTTACACTACAGGCAAACGGTTGATTGTCTGTGGTGACTTCAATATTCATTTATTAGAAAAATCTAGTTTGTGTACTAAAATAAAAAAAAAACAATCATATAATCTGAAAAACTTATTCATTGAGTCTACTAGAAAAGCTGCCACTTCGGCCACTTGTATTGATAATATATATATATATATATATATGTATACAGACATCATACCACAAAAAAAAACATTTTTTTAATAAACTAGATAGCTAAAGCAGGTGACACAAAACACATCACTATTGTAACAAAATCTGCTGATCATGTGGAATGTTTTAAAACTCAATTAGATAGAAAAATGTTTTATCTAAAATATAAAGACAGGCCAAATGATTTATATAATATTTTTTTTAATATATAATATGCACTGAATTTAATAATGTTTTTGTAACCAAAAAAGTATGTGTTAATGATGCGGTAACTTTTACTAAGTGGGCTACGCCTGGAATTCATAAAAGTAGAAGAACACTTTATGAACTTTATAATGAAAGAAACACTACTGAAACATTTAAAGAGCATGTTCGTAACTATTCTGAATGGTTTAAAAAAGTATGCTGCTTAGCAAAATCAAATTACTTAAGTTCAAAGATTAAGAACAGTAATGACAAAATCAAAACGACATGGAATATTATAAACGATGAAACTGGAAAATCCAAAACTCACAATAATAATTATAACTTAAATATTGATAATAAAAAGGTTACTTCAGATATTGAAGTTGCTACAGCTTTCGAAAATTTCTTTACTAATATTCCAGTTTCAACTACTAAATCTTTGAACTCTTCCCCTATTGCTGTCGAATCAATCTTAAAGAGAAAACGTGAAACCTTGTAATAGTCTTTTTCATTTTAAACATGTTGACTTTAAAGATGCAATAAAAACATTTCACCAATCAAATAAAAAGAAAACCGCGGATCTGTGGGGTAATTCCATTGATGTTTCTAAATCGGTAATTGTGACAATAGCTCCTATTCTAGCTTGCATATTTAATGATTGTGTTGACTGTGGTGTTATTCCTGACCTCATGAAATACAGTAAAATAACTCCTTTGATTGAAACTGATTTAATAGAAGTTACACTTCTACTACATGCCCCAGAATATTTGTTTTTGTCAATGAGACGTGCTAAAGTTGGACTGCTCTCATCTCAGGTTGAATCCGAGGAGTGCGACACCAAAATGCACGTCCTCCACGTGGTCTCGTACATAATGGAGCGGTGCGGCGCCACCGTCGCGCGGGGTGGCGGTGCCGGCGCCCTGTTCTCGTACCTGCCGCAGCTGTGGGCGCACGCCGGCAGTGCCGCGCACAACATGCTTCTGGCCGCCGCTCTAGCTGCCACCGTACACTTGCTGAAGGTGCGTATTGATCTACAGCACGCGTCATACATAATAGCGGCGCCGGCGCCCTGTTCTCGTACCTGCCGCAGCTGTGGGCGCACGCCGGCAGTGCCGCGCACAACATGCTTCTGGCCGCCGCTCTAGCTGCCACCGTACACCTGCTGAAGGTGCGTATGGATCTACAGCACGCGTCATACATAATAGCGGCGCCGGCGCCCTGTTCTCGTACCTGCCGCAGCTGTGGTCGCACGCCGGCAGTGCCGCGCACAACATGCTTCTGGCCGCCGCTCTAGCTGCCACCGTACACCTGCTGAAGGTGCGTATTGATCTACAGCACGCGTCATACATAATAGCGGCGTCGGCGCCCTGTTCTCGTACCTGCCGCAGCTGTGGGCGCACGCCGGCAGTGCCGCACACAACATGCTGCTGGCCGCCGCTCTAGCTGCCACCGTACACTTGCTGAAGGTGCGTATGGATCTACAGCACGTGTCATACATAATAGCGGCGCCGGCGCCCTGTTCTTGTACTTGCCGCAGCTGTGGGCGCACGCCGGCAGTGCCGCGCACAACATGCTTCTGGCCGCCGCTCTAGCTGCCACCGTACACCTGCTGAAGGTGCGTATTGCATATATAGTATATGAAGCGAACGATAAGATCATTTATTCCTTACAGGCGTTAGGGGAATGCCCACCAAGCATCCGTCCTTGAATACTGAGTGTGGTGAATAAATCCACGCGTCTCAATGAGCCAGCGCACGTTAATCTCCTAGGCGAATTATAAATTAAGCGAACGATAAGATCATTTATTTTTTTACAGGCGTTAGGGGAATGCCCACCAAGCATCCGTCCTTGGATACTGAGTGTGGAGAACGAATCCACGCGTCTCAATGAGCCAGCGCACGTTAATCTCCTAGGCGAATTATAAATTAAGCGAACGATAAGATCATTTATTCTTTACAGGCGTTAGGGGAATGTCCTCCAAGCATCCGTCCTTGGATACTGAGTGTGGTGAACGAATCCACGCGTCTCAATGAGCCAGCGCACGTTAATGTCCTAGGCGAATTATAAATTAAGCGAACGATAAGATCATTTATTCTTTACAGGCGTTAGGGGAATGCCCACCAAGCATCCGTCCTTGAATACTGAGTGTGGTGAATAAATCCATGCGTCTCAATGAGCCAGCGCACGTTAATCTCCTAGGCGAATTATAAATTAAGCGAACGATAAGATCATTTATTTTTTTACAGGCGTTAGGGGAATGCCCACCAAGCATCCGTCCTTGGATACTGAGTGTGGAGAACGAATCCACGCGTCTCAATGAGCCAGCGCACGTTAATCTTCTAGGCGAATTATAAATTAAGCGAACGCTAAGATCATTTATTCTTTACAGGCGTTAGGGGAATGCCCACCAAGCATCCGTCCTTGGATACTGAGTGTGGTGAACGAATCCACGCGTCTCACTGAGCCAGCGCACGTTTATCTCCTAGAAGACGCCTTAGAACTATGGCTCGCCATACTAGAGATCTCACTCACTTCCGACCCAGTGCTTCTACAGCTCGCCGATAACCTGTATCCTATACTCGGTGAGTACTTCAACCCATTTATTAATAAACGAGGAATAAGCTTCGGTCTATACTCTATTCAACTTCCTCTGAGACAAAAGGTAAACAAATCATGAAAAGATTTCTCAATAGTTCGAATTTTACATGCATATAAAACCACGATTACGCAGGTGGTTAGCGCATTCGGTCTGCGATCGTGAAAGTTAACCAATTTTCGCAATGGTGGGTCTTTGGATGGGTGACCAAAAATTATTATCTGGAGTTCACCGTGCTTCGGAATGCACGTTAAGCCGTTGATCCCGGCTGCATCTGCAGTCGTTAGCACCCACCAATACGCACTGGGCCCACGTGGTGGGGCACGGCCATAGGGAAGGGCTGCGCCCCTGCAATGGGGACATTGATAGGCTATAAATGATGATGATTGCTTTCTTGGTGTGTAACATCTTTCCTCTCGCTTTCGTGCAATTTGTGGGAGTGTTTACGTGAAGTGGGACGGAAGCTTGTAACAGGAAGTTTGGGAAGCGCGCACTATTTGATTTGATTTTAGAATATTATGCTCAAATGGCTTATTCCTTTTGTAGTAGGTTTTATTTCTTTTTTTACTAATATAAGGCGGTTCAAATGTTACACATCATACGCGACTACTGTAAGGCTCGCTCGTTTTTTTCATTATCATTGTTAAGGCTTCTTAAGGAACTTCATAGCAATCTCACGGGACATGTGTATTGCGACAATATATTCAAGCGGCGTCTAATCTTGACGTATTAAATTCATTGTGGAGTTACCTACTTTATTTTTTACCTTTTTTCATTGTTCAACCGTTTCTCTTCTAACACAAGATTATAATTGTCACCACTGTTAAGTAATAATACAATTTTACTACTTTTAAGTACTACTTCCTAATTAAACTTACATTCAAGACTTTAAGTTGCTACAAATACATACAGGAAGTGTAAACATTTGGATTATCTATAATTTTGGAGTTTCATTTCATGTTCTAATTAACATGAAAATTGGCGACCGTGACAGGACACGAAACGACAATCAAGATTAATATATTGAAGAAATTTACTAAAACAGATCAAGATTAAGGATTTCGTAAAACTTGTTGGAGATAAGTTCACTACAAGAAACAGATGCATTAATATTTACGCCGAGAAATAATTGAGTGTCCACAGAAGTGCAATTCATAGTTCGGAATTGAGACAATACTTATCAGTTAAGTGCCTTTTCCTATATCCTAATATATTTATATCCAAAATAAAACTAGTTAATAAATTCCAATCATAGTCCTTTGTTCTCTTCCCAATATAATCTTGTGCTAATAAGTTATTTTTAAAATACCTACTGTATTGCATTTATTTGTGAAATATCATTACAATTTCATAAAAGAAGCAGCTATAAGACTTATTACTAGATATCATAGGATTCTATAGTTGTTGTTTTTAAATATATTTGTTATTTCTTTACTACAACTTATTCTTTGCACCAAACTGGTTTTACACCAAACCGCCGATTATTTCAGATCAACATTAAACGTTGACATCGCAATTTGTAACGTCTCGGCGCATTGCAACTGTGGTTTGCCTTTTATTACAAAGTTGATAAGCTGAGGTCTAACTTCGCCGGATGAGGAGCGTAAGACTATTCATAATAAGTATATTATTTTCTAAGCAATACTAATACCTACTTATTAAAACGTTGCACTCAAATTTACATCATATAAAATTTAAATTCAATTTTAATATCATAATTAAATCTAAGTCCATTCATTTGGAATTTACATACTTTTATAAAAAAATATAAAGTTTTCAATATGGGTAGCAGCGCAGAGCTTCAAGAGTTAATAATTCGTCGCAGTTCTATTAAAGGACAAATGACTAAATTTAAAAATTACCTTAATGTTGTTTCGGCAAAAGACAAGATTTCTTCACTCGAGCTGAACGAGTTGAGTATTCGACTTAAAAAATATGAAACTCTTTACTCGCGTTTTGATGACTTGCAAGGTCAGATAGAGGTCTTGAATTCAGATAATATGGATGGTGAGATTGATGAACGGGACAACATAGAGCAATCGTTTGCGAATCATATCGCCAGGGCCAATACCATAATACAAAAATATACTACTACTCAGAATCCGATTAAACAGTTGAACGATTCTGAATGCCCCGACTTTGCTTCATGTCATGTTCCAAATAATGAAGTAGGTTTCAAGTTACCCCAAATAAAGATCGCGAACTTCGACGGCGCCTACTTTAGGTGGCTCGAATTTCGTGATACATTTTTATCACTTATCCATAAAAACGATCGAATTGCACCTATTCATAAATTTCACTATTTACTCTCCTACCTTGAAGGCGACGCTGCTAGAATAGTTAGTAATTTAGAAGTGTCAAATGATAATTATGAAAATGCATGGCAACTAATTTGCGAACGTTATGACAACAAGAGATTATTAATTAACCATCATTTAAGCTCCTTGTTCAGCATCCAACAGATTTCACGTGAGTCAGACAGGTCATTACGAGCTTTAATCGATAATGTAACCAAAAACTTACGAGCTTTAGCTAACCTCGGGCAGCCTACAGACAAATGGGATTTATTAATCATTCACATGGTGTGCTCTAAGTTAGATAATCGAACACTTACTAAATGGGAGGAACAGCGTAGTACATCGAATGACATACCTACCTTTTCACAATTTCAAAAATTTTTAGTTGACAGAGCGGATGTTCTTGAGTCTTTGTGCCGTGGTACAGCTGTGAACAATAGTAAGTTTGTTGCAAGTTCACCTAATAAACCATTCGCAGGAGCAGGCAAGGTCGACCGACTTCAATCTAAGTCTTTTGCTTGCACTAGTCAATCTTCTTCTCAGCTACGTTGTGTTGTTTGCAACGGTGAACATAGAATATATGATTGCCCTACATTTAAAGCTCAGAGTGTGGAGGGTAGAATCGCGCATGCTAATCAACTGAAGTTGTGTATTAATTGTTTACGGCCGGGTCACACGGCATACAACTGTCGCTTAGGACCCTGTCGTAACTGCAAAAGGAGGCATAATACTCTTTTACACAAGCCAAACCCTACCCAAAAGGAATCTACTAATGCTCCATGCGAAACTATAGCCACATTTTCTCACCAAAATATAAACCAAGTTATACTTTCAACTGCTTTAATTGAGGTTTTTAATACGGTTACGAATAAATCTATTAAGGTACGAGCTCTTTTGGACTGTGGAAGTCAATCCTCTTTTATTACTCAATCCTTAAAACAAAAACTAGGATTGGTTTCTACAACAACAAATATAATAAATATTGTAGGTATAGGTAACAATGTCGCAAACCAAGTCACAGAAAGATGCAATATTAAATTAAATTCATTAATTAACTCATTTTCTATAGTATTAAATTGTCTAGTATTACCAGAACTAACAGGTGATGTTCCTAAATCTTTTATTAATATTTCGAATACACAATTACCTAAGCACATCAAACTTGCAGATCCGAACTTTAACCGACCTGCTCCAATTGAATTATTGATTGGAGCCGATATTTTTTGGGATATTGTTCTAGGCTCCGAACAACGTATTTGGAGTCCTGGTTTCCCTAAATTAATAAACTCCCAATTAGGCTGGTTGATCGCAGGTTCTACTAATAGTACAGTTATATCAAATTACATTCACTGCAATACAGCTATATCTCAATCATTCGTTAGTGAAAGTTTTGATAGCCAATTGTCAAGGTTTTGGGAGCTTGAAGAGCTACCCCAAACAATTAGTCTCACTGCTATTGAAAGGGCATGTGAAAATCATTTCAAATTAAATACTGTGCAATTGAAAACTGGAAGATTTTGTGTCAAGTTACCGTTAAGTGACTCACCTGACTGTCTCGGTGATTCTTATGCACTCGCTAAAAAAAGATTCTTGTCTTTGGAGCGCAGGTTTCGAAAGCAGCCTCATGTTAAGGAACAATACGTCGAATTTATCAGAGAATACTCAAAACTAAATCATCTTTCAGAATCATCAATTGTTAAACCAGACGTTTCTTATTTTCTCTGTCATCACGCTGTCTTCAAGGCAAACAGCGAATCCACTAAAATCAGGGTCGTTTTTGATGGATCCGCGCCTACTATTTCAGGTCAATCCCTCAATGACATTCTGCTTATCGGTCCCAATATACAGGATTCTCTTCTTTCCATTCTAATTAGAGCAAGGCAGTATAAATACATCCTAACTGGCGACATTGAAAAGATGTACCGTCAGATCTTATTGTCCAAGGATGATCGCAATCTACAGCTCATTTTGTGGAGAGAAGAAGAGTCCCAGCCTTTGAAAACTCTCCGCTTGAATACTGTTACTTACGGTCTTGCAAGTTCCAGCTATTTGAGTACTCGCTGCCTGTGGCAAGTTGGAGAACAATGTCAGGATCCTCTGATCAAAACTATAATTCAAAAGGATTTTTATGTGGACGATTTGATAACGGGCTCTGATGATCCTGCTACCTTGATTCACATAAAAGATTCAGTAGAAAGCGCTTTAAAGGAATGTTGCTTCAATTTGAGAAAATTCAAATCAAATCTCAGTTCTGTCCTTGACGAGATTGATTCAAATGATAATTTGGACATAAGTTCTTCTTCAAGCACACTCGGGTTGGGTTGGACGCCTACTACAGATTGTCTGCATTTTCCCATTCAAGCCCCTAACACAAATGAGGTGCCTACCAAACGTTCAATTTTATCATCGTCTTTCAAGATATTTGATCCGTTGGGTCTTTTAAGCCCATGTGTGATTTTGCCTAAAATTATTTTGCAAAAGCTGTGGTTGGAAAATCTTGGCTGGGATGAGCCTGTTCCTCCATCAATTAAAAATGGATGGTACAAATTCACCAGTACCTTACCATACCTTTCAAATCTTCAAATTCCCAGACGAGTTTTGTGCGACGCATTTCTAAGCATAGAGCTGCATTCTTTTAGCGACGCATCTAAAACAGCCTATGGTGCTTGCATTTACCTCAAAACAATTAACGCAAACGATGAGGTAAAAATCAGTCTGTTATGCGCAAAATCCAAAATTTCTCCCATAAAGCCCACCACCATTCCTAGATTGGAATTGTGTGCTGCTTTGTTAGCCGCTCGATTATCAAAATTTGTAGTAGATTCATTACGCTGTAAAATTGATAGACAAATTCATTGGTGCGACTCGAGTGTGGTTCTAGGTTGGCTACGCAGTAGTCACCGAAATCTTAAAATTTTCGTTGCCAACAGAGTTGTCGAAATTTGTGAACTCACTAATTCATCATCATGGCGCCACGTTCCAACGTCTCAAAATCCAGCGGACCTTATTTCTAGAGGTATTTATCCCGACAAATTGCTCGATACTTCTTTGTGGTGGTCTGGACCCGAATTCTTGGCACGAAACGAAGAAACCTGGCCTAATTTAAATGTCACCCTAGACGACGAACTACCAGAAGTTAAAGCAAATGTTGCAGGAATTGCAAAGCTAGTAGGTGAGCCCCCCATTATACAAATGCAAAATTATTCAAATTTCATGAAACTAAAGCGAATCTTTGCCTTTATGCTGCGATTTATACACAATATAAAAAAATCTAAAAGTAGGTTAAGTGGTAATTCTTTGTCAGCCATCGAACTTAACAATTCATTTCTTGGTCTTTGTAGACTAGCTCAACAACAATCATTTGCATTGGAATACCATATTCTTTCCAAAGGTAACTTGTTGAGCCCAAAATCTGCTATTTTGTCACTTGCGCCTTTTTTTGATAACAGTTTGATTAGAGTTGGTGGTCGTATTGCTGCATCGGACTTACCGTATGATGGTAAGCATCCCATACTCTTACATAGTAACCATTATTTTACAAAACTTTTGTTTAAATATGAGCACACTCGCAACCTTCACGCGGGTCCACAACTACTTTTGAGCATAATTAGAAATTATGTATGGCCTATTAACGGGCGTCGTTTGGCTCGTGCTACCGTTCGCAACTGTACCATTTGTGCACGATTTAGAGGACGGACGTTTCAACCTATGATGGGCAATTTACCATCTCAACGCATCACGCCAGATTTCCCATTTCGTACAGTAGGAATTGATTTTGCTGGGCCATTTCTGATTTTAAATCGGAAGGGTCGTGGATCAAAACTAATTAAATGCTATTTGTGTTTGTTTGTCTGCCTCAGGTACAAATGTTTACATTTAGAAGCCGTAAGCGACCTAACTAAAGATGCGTTCATTCTAACTTTTCGTCGATTTGTTGCGCGTCGCGGCAAGCCAGCAGAAGTATTCTGCGACAATG
This sequence comes from Chilo suppressalis, assembly GCA_902850365.2. Lineage (NCBI taxonomy): Eukaryota > Metazoa > Arthropoda > Insecta > Lepidoptera > Crambidae > Chilo > Chilo suppressalis. The sequence goes on from OU963907.1 coordinate 4,901,982, forward strand.
GCCGTAACTTTGTTGCTGCTGCCAAGGAGTTTGGTGATTTTATCAGTTCAAATGCAGACGCTCTGTCTGATTTTGCAAGTGAGGACGGAATAAAATTTAGCTTCTCTCCAGCATACGCTCCTCATTTTGGCGGAATTTGGGAAGCTGGTGTTAAGTGTGCAAAGCATCATATAAAACGCGTAATGGGTAACACCCACGTAACTTTTGAGGAGATTACCACCTTATTCGCACAAGTAGAAGCCATACTCAATAGTCGACCTTTGTGTTCCCTATCCTCAGATCCAAACGATCTCCTATGCCTAACTCCTGGGCACTTTCTGATAGGTCGTCCCTTGAATGCACTTCCATCTCCTGCTCTAGAAGACAAAGAAGCAAACAAATTGCTACGATATGCACGTCTGGAGCAGATCCGTCAACATTTTTGGCAGCGCTGGCAGCGTGAATACGTTTCAACCTTGCAACAACGGGTAAAGTGGAAGTCCAATTCAGGAAAAAATCCAAAGGTTGGGGACCTAGTGTTACTTCAAGAGGATCATGTACCGCCGCTTTGCTGGAGATTGGGACGAATCCTCAAGCTATATCTCGGAGCAGACGGCATTGCTCGCGTCGCCGATGTGAAGACCACAAAGGGTTCTGTTCGTCGCTCACTCACCCGTATTTGTCCGCTGCCTACAGCTGATGAGTTTAGTTGCCAAGAATTGGAAGACCAGTCTTCCAATGGCGGGGAGGATGTTAAGGCTTCTTAAGGAACTTCATAGCAATCTCACGGGACATGTGTATTGCGACAATATATTCAAGCGGCGTCTAATCTTGACGTATTAAATTCATTGTGGAGTTACCTACTTTATTTTTTACCTTTTTTCATTGTTCAACCGTTTCTCTTCTAACACAAGATTATAATTGTCACCACTGTTAAGTAATAATACAATTTTACTACTTTTAAGTACTACTTCCTAATTAAACTTACATTCAAGACTTTAAGTTGCTACAAATACATACAGGAAGTGTAAACATTTGGATTATCTATAATTTTGGAGTTTCATTTCATGTTCTAATTAACAATCATAATATACTATGTTCCTTACAGAACAGTCATCGGAGCACCTTCGTATAGTGGTTTACATAATGCAAGCGTACACACTTTTGTGTCCCGAAGAATTCTTGACAGGGGCTGGGGCAAAATGTATGGCGGTTTTAGACGACATGTTAGCGGATATGAGAACGGAGGGCATCATAACTGCGTTAAAGATGGCGGAAATATGCGTCAGCGTCACGTTCCCAGAGAGAAATGCACTTTTAGGCGTTAAAGTCATCTGGCCTATACTCATCAGGGTTATAAAGTGAGTCAGTTTATTTTGTATTGTTTGCGGGATATTAATGCCGGCACTTCGCATGACTATTTGTATAATGCCACCAACTTGTCTGTGGAACGGCAAAAAACGGAACTACTGACGCCATTTTGAAAACGTCATGTTGATGTTTAGAGTTGCTGTTCTACAAAATTTTTGATAATTGTTATTTAACAGCAGGTTATGCTTATCTATACTCTATAGGGAGTGAAAAAGAGATTTTTGTCAAGTTTACAAATAACAAATATGAATAGGCATCTGAAGTGACTGATTAATAAGGGGAGACATTTGTCAATTTCTTTGTTATACAGTATAACAATTTTCTAGCCCCAGTAAGACATGTTTTCTCTTGAACAATTTACTTAATGAGTAGGTTAAAAAAATAGATTACCTAAAATCATGATTGCCATTACGTCTAATTTATTTTAGTACAAAAAGAACTGAATTGTTTATATATTTGAAATTTAATAGCTCCAAATTTTGTATTCGGCAACAATCATTAAGAAAATAAACTCAATAACATTAAGCTGTTTGATAACAAAAATATGTATTTTCTAGTTCGCTACTGGAAGGGTATGATCTGCCAATGGTACTATCAGTACAATTATGTCTGGTCTCAAGAGTCATATTATTGTCGTCCGATTTGTTTTATAAAGCCGTACAAGAGGCGTCGAATGGACTCGTCGAGTACGATTCGGACCCCGCCAAAGTTCTAAACAAACTCCTACTAGAGTGGACGGGGAGAATGAATTTAGTGACGCAAGTGGAAAGGTGGAAGGTAGTTGGTAAGTTTAAAATTCAAGTGAAGCTTTTTAATTATTAAAATAAGTCTATGTGGCATATTGACGTATAAAAACAAGTAGACTTACAATTGCGCTTATAAAGTGTCAGAAGAAATTACGCACATGCGTCTATTGTGCGTAATTTTCAGACAGTCGTTGTAACGACCGTGTTTTGCTCACAACGCCATGCAATGACAAAGTGTTCGGTTAAAATCTGTACAAATGACATAAGCCAGCCTATTCGCAAACTGATAATAGAAATCAGATAATAGAATGAAACATATTTTATCATGAATTTAGTATATTACAAAATATATTAAAAATGGGTTGCCTAAGAAAATTTCGGACAGACTATTTTTTAATAATTTAGAAAATATATATGCAGGTATGCTCTCTTCGCAGCAGAAGGGCGAGGGGGAGGAGAGGCAGGCGCGCACTGGCAGATCTTTTGCCACCCTGACAAAGGGGATAGCCCGCACAGGGGCAAGTGGGAGACTGGGTCACGTAGGGACCCTGGGATTGTCAGCACTTGAACGATGTTCAACGGTCCTTTTCAGGACCCGGTAGGAGCATCACCCCACAGTGAGTCTGATCATTGCGATTGGCGGTAGATACTCAAAAGGCCCTTCTTAGGGCCAAGGGGGCGGAAGAGGGACGGAGAGAACTACGGGGGGGGGGGGGGGGGACTCCGGGCCATCTTCGGCTTCATCGGGGTGGGTCCGTTCGCGGTCAATCCAGTGGCCATAATTATTAAAAATAGTCTGCCAGGATTTTTTTAGGCAATCCTTTTTTTATATCTTATAAATAAAATTCTCGTCACTATGTTAGTGAAATGAAATTTTATATGCATATTCCGTGGGGTTGAGAATCGGCTACTATCTATTTTTCATATCCTTAGGTGATGATGGTTGGGACTCCGAACGCCGAGTCTTGGTCGGAGAAATCGGGCAGGATCTGTCTCCGCCAGCATTGATTGCGGCGATGCTTGCGGATGTTGGTTGGAAGGCTGCGGCCTCCTTCTGTGAAGCGGTGATGCTCCAGAAGGAGGCCGCCGAGCGGGATCGGGAGATGGCCGATCCCGCTCGAAGAAGGCGGCGTTGGGCCAGATAATGGCCTGATGTGCCGCCGCGGGTCGCTGGTGAGCACGACAGAGCTTGTGCTCATGCAAGCGACCTGGGAGGGACGAGACCCCCGCATGGCCGGGGGGTGTCGTCGTAGGAGGGTGGATGGGGGGAGGTTGCTAACACTCTCCCGAGAAGGGCTCCCCTGGAGGAAGCAGCGGAACAAAGGCTGCGGGTCCTCAGATGCGATACTCGATCCTGAGGCCCCGTACAATGCCTGATGGCGGCCATCGCTGGGGTTTTAGTGGGTATGCCTCCCTCTTCTGGGGAGGAGAGCCCCAAATAACCACCATGTGGTATGCAATTTAATGCATTTCCCCAGCGTATCAAAAAAAATAGGTGATGATGGTTGTCCACCTGTAACGTAGTGTTCTGAAACCTACAATGCGCCGTCGCGCAAAAATTCAAACTATTGGGTATTATAACGTAGTGTTCTCATATGGGTTAGGAGGAATGTTAGCCCAGGAAATTGATAGAACGTTACACACCCATAAATTTATTTTGGACAATATTTATTTTTCGTAAAATGTGGTATTAAAAAATACATACAACCCTAAATTATCTCTTCTGCCACCTGCCCCTATTTTTATGGAGGTACGAAGTTCCCCAGGTCTGCTAGTATTTTGTAATATGCTAAATTCATGATAAAATATGTTTCATCCTATTATCAGCTCGGTGAAGGTCGATGTAGGTTCGATTTTCTACTGTTAGTGGCGTTATAATAAAGCAGTAGTGGATCACTAAATAGCTCGGTGATTATCATTTTATCTGTCAAAAGCAGTTAGAGAATAGGCCTACTGATCCGCACAGGCTTACTCCGCTTCCTTATGAGGTGGAATAGCCTACCGCGCATGAATGCTGCGTCATCAGGAACTATCTCGAGATAAGGTGCAAATATTAATCGTTTTTTAGGGTTCCGTACCTCAAAAGAAAAAAAAGGAACCCTTATAGGATCACTTTGTTGTTGATCCAACCGAATTTGACAATGTCAAATTTTGTATGGAAAAATGAACAGCAGCGGCTCAAAGTACGTAACGAGAACTAAAAATCAGTACACATTTGACAATGACATTTCGGACTCGCAAAACGATACGAATTCGATATTGGTTCGTGCTAGGGGTACTGTACTCTAAGACGTTACTTCGTACCAAATTTCGAGATTCTAAGTTCACGGGAAGTACCCTGTAGGTTTTGACTCCCGTGCAAGTTTAAATAAAGGAAAAATTGCGAAACCGTACCTTTTCAGTTACATCATATAATAACAAATATTTTTGAAAATTCAGGTTAGTACGGAACCCTCGGTGTGCGCCTTGCACTTGGCCGGTTTTTTTTCAATAAATTCTTTCGATAATGGCTCAAACTCACCTGTTGTTTAGTGACGGTGTGGAGTACAGATGCGAAGCTAGCTGTTCCCAACAGCAGTCTTCATCTTGCCGGCCTGTAAAATTGCTTCTTCACGCCTCTTAAGGGATCTAAAGTACATTTGGATTTTCTATTTTCTTTCTCTCTCTGAACAGGAGGCTGATCAGGCTAATATCAAACGACTGAAACGCATTGAACCGTAAACGAACCGCAACCTTTTATGTCATTTCGTATCGCGCTAAAGTTTTGACAGCTAGTTGAGATGTAAACGTGTTACGATTGGACCGTTATTAAAATAAAACCGAACGAACTTCAGTCAAAAACAGCATTTTAGATTTCAGTTGAGAGGTAAAAATTCGCGCGATACCGATTTCGTGTAAAGTTGACTTGCAATTTGAATTGGATTAAGATTGAATCGTGATTGAACTGAGGTGGGTTGTTCAAAATAATAAATAGCGCGATTGGCCTGCAGGACTCGGTCTCGCCGCATTACTGACAACGCAGAATCCGACGGTTCTACAGCGGTTTCCGGCGATACTACTCAACCTGACTGAAGTGTTGCACGATGTCATGAAGACTGAAGATAACGGAACTTTTGTCGAGTAAGTATAATTTTATTAACCGACTTCAATAAAGGAAGAGGTTCTGTGTTCGACTGTATATAAGTATATATTTTTTATGTATGTTCACTGATTTCTCCGTCAATTGTGGACAGATTTCCAAAATTCCTTTTTTATTCGAAAGAGACCACTTCCGAGGTGGTCCTATTGAAACTAAGTCAGGATCTGATGGTGGAATTGAGGGAAACCTTCAAATTTCAAAGGCACGCACGATGATTTTTTATGCATGTTTACCGATTTCTCCGTTAATTGTGGATCGATTTCCTAAATTCTTTTTTTCTTTCGTTTATTGTTTACTTGGACGATGTAATTTTCACTAAAATGGATGAAATATTTTTTTTAATAAAAAATAAAACCGACTTCAAAATCGAAAATGGAATAAAAAGTAAAAAATAATATCTGGTTCATGATTTGGAAGTCGGGCGGGGTCAAGGGAGTATAGACCATGGTCAACGGAGCCTGTGTAGCTTAGCAACCATTCGTCCTCGCCTTACACACACTGCGGAACGATGAACTAACTCGTGACAACGTGACATGACGTCACACTTTCGTACATGCAGCCGGTGTTCATTGATTTATAAGACATTATCATCACGTCGAAACGTGTACTGTGTAATATGTTGGGTGATGGAGACAGGTTATAATGAACGATAAGACATAGATATAGATTGATTTCGATTACACAATATACACACATACTTATTTTTTCTATTAGCTCACAAAACAAGTTACAATTAAATATTAAAAAACAAAGCAATTACAATAATTCAAAACCAAACTGCAACTCGAAGTATGTGGGCATAATGTGTTAAAATTTTATGCGATGAAGTTTACAGAAAAAAACTATTAAATAGAATTTCTGCAACACTTGCAAAAGTACAAAGGAACCGATTTGTTTTTGTTAATGAAGTATTAATCTTTGGATTTCTGTCCTAAATTCAAGAAGCTGACTACAAAACATACATACTGATAAAACAAAACTGTTGTGATGTTTTTAGGCCATATTCATTAAATTATTCTCAATATATCACACAACCCCTAAAGATCTCTATTACAACTGCGCAAGTTTGTTTGTCTGTTTTGCTCAAGAAGTTTGTATCTACCTTTCACTGACTATATAACAAGCGATGGCCTCGCAAAAACAATGTTCAAGTCCACTCCACTACTTAACACCACAGTAAGACATTACTGTTTGGTGGTGTTGCGTTTCTGCCGGTGAGCCAGGTTCCAGAGCTCCAAGTAGTAGGGGATTGGATCAGGGTAGGCGGGTAGGCAGGTAAGGCGATATATTTTATATCGTCTAGCGTCTATAGCCATATGCTTGTTTACCACCCTTTTAATATAAAAGAAAGTATTTTGTATGCTCGTGTTCGTACAACCATAGATAAAGGATAATACACATAGACAGAGTACCTATCGCAAATATTCCTAAAAATTATTTGTGCGTATCGGTGTTTGATTGTGACTGAAAGTGTCATTTTGTCAAGATATGCTTAAAACACAGGATACTACAACACAAACTGAATTCTATAAGCACAATTGTTTTTTTAGTTTCACAGGATTTCATACTAAACTTTATCAAAGTACGGCTTGACACGACGATGTTGTCTTTCTACCTTGTAGGATTGTCGTTAGGGCATGATATTTCTTTCCTCACTCTGTCAGTCTTTTAATACTAAGGTCTTAAAATACAATTAAATACTTGCAGCAAATTGCTAAATCTCAATTGAACTAGCTTTAACCTATGCAATAATGTCAAAGGCTCGTATTACAGAATGACAACTAAGTATGTATGTACATAGTGACATCCCTTTCGAACTGTACTCAAGTAAACATCAACACTTATTTGTAATTCTGTAATACGGGCCAAAGTGACACTGTCGCTTTGACATTTTGCTATGGCTTTTAAACTTAAAAATACATTTTTTTCCCACCTATAATATTTTGTAATATGACTTGTTCGGGTGTGCAGAATGCGTAGTTTAAGTTTTTATCATAGGTTTTTTACACATCAAGTTTTAGTTGAATCGACATTTAGTAAATTTACTGCAAGTGGGCCAAAACTATGCTTTTAACATAAAAGAAAGTGTTACTATGCTTGTGTATGGTTCAGCGGCCTAGTGGCAGCGCCGGGCTCCCGGCCCGCGTCCCCGCTGGAAGGGCGCGGCGCCCCGGCCCGCTGGGGCCCGCCGCCCCTCCCGCCCGACTCCCCGCACGAGGCGCGCCGTCGCCGCCTTGCCGCCTCACACCCGGCGCGTGCTCTAGACCTGCGTGCCGCTACACACCACCAGGTATGTTCTATGGTGCTGCGGCCTAGTGGCAGCGCCGGGCTCCCGGCCCGCGTCCCCGCTGGAAGGGCGCGGCGCCCCGGCCCGCTGGGGCCCGCCGCCCCTCCCGCCCGACTCCCCGCACGAGGCGCGCCGTCGCCGCCTCGCCGCCTCACACCCGGCGCGTGCTCTCGACCTGCGTGCCGCTACACACCACCAGGTATGTTCTATGGTCACAGCGGTCTAGTGGCAGCGTCGCTGGGGCTATCACAGGAACCCGTGCAATGCAGGCTGGAGCTCCCACACCAGCCCACTGGCTCCCGGAGGAGTGGGGAGGGAGCGTAGTTCTCCCCGTCTCTCTACTCTCGCCATCAGTATCGGTACAGTCATTCCCATCATCCTCGCTCCCTCCTTACCCCGAGGGTAACCGCAGATGCCAGGGGGCATCGATAAAGACTCCGAGCAACCGATTGGTCAATCGGACGTCTTCCCACCTGGGTCCAACGCCAAGGACTCAGCGACCCTCCTGTCCCCAGGGTGCTATTTTATAGGCTGATTATCAAGGTCATCATCAGCCTATAAAATCCCCACTGTAGGGGTACAGGCCTTTCCTATGGATGTAATAGGGGACTGGGCCGTGACCCACCACGCCCGCCCAGTGCAGATTGTTGGTGCTAACGACTACAGTCGTCACTGCATCTACATGCAGCCGGGACCAACGGCTTAACGTGCCTTCCTAAGCACGGAAGAGCTCGAAATAATAAGTTTATGGTCACCCATCCAAAGACAGACCATTGCGAAAGTTGCTTAACTTTCACGATCGCAGGCCGAATGCGCTATTTACTTGCGCCATCGAGCTGCTCTATAACACTACATTTCAGTACCCGAAGCACGAACAACTAGCGAGAAACGATCGCCACCGTCAACGTACCGAATGCCACTGCTTAGCTTCTATAAAACTGATGTTTTTTTTTGTCAAAACACCATGAATTATCTTCAGGTCTATTACAAGGTCATTCGTCACAGTTAACATCTGCAAATTGTGCAAATATTTTTTCTGTCATTTTTGGCAAAAATCTGGCAGGAAGTGTTCATAATCGCAAAACTAGGTCATTTTCTCTTCTATTCAGACAGCTTGCACAAATAACATATATTCATTTGTTCTTTTACAAACTGACGAACCTGAAGTTGCAAGTATAACAACAGACCTAAAAGATGATTCTGCAGTTGGATGGGATAATATCTCAAATAAAATAGTAAAACAATATAAGTTACTCCTCGTTCCACCGCTAACTAATATTATCCAAAAGTGTTACACTGAAGAAATTTTCCCTAAATGTTTAAAAAAAACGTCTATGTTTCTGTATTTAAATCTGGCCGTAGAGATCATGTGATAAACTGTAGACCCATTTAGCTTCTTCCTGCAATGTCAAATATTTTGGCAAAAATTATTAAATACTTACTCGTGAAATATTTGGAAAATAAATCTATACTATCCAAAAATCGGTTTGGGTTTAGGTCCAAGTTATCTACTGCCGACGCTGTTCATCAACTTACTGACTATTTAGTACAGGAGCTCGATAAGTGCAATAAGACAGTAGGTATATTTCTTGACCTAGCAAAAGCATTTGATGCAGTTTTCGTACCCATCTTGTTGTAAAAAGTAGAATCATTGGATATAAGAGGTACCCAGCTTAAATTATTTGAGAATTATCTATGAGAATTTACTCAGTGTGTAAAAATAGGGTAATGTTATTAGTTCAGATCTAGACAACACCTGGTATGAGGTTTCTCAGGGAAGGCTCTACTCTATTTTTTGGTGTACATAAATGACCTATGTAATCTGAAACTGGAAAGTGACAGAATAATTTCAGAAATTCAATAAACCTATATCATCTTACATATAAAATTCTCGTGTCACAATGTCAGTTACCATACTCCTCCGAAACGGCGTGACCGATTTTTATGAAATTTTATATGCACATTCAGTAGGTCTGAGAATCTGCTACTATCTATTTTTCATACTCCTAAGTGATAAGTTAAGGTCCACCCCTAACATTTAATTTTTATTTTTTGAACAAAATTTTATTTTTTTATAATGTGGCATTAAAAAATACATACAACCCAAAATTTCACCCTTCTACCACCAGCCCCTATTTTTATGGCGGTACGAAGTTCGATGGGTCAGCTAGTTATTAATATAGAAACTTGACGGTGGCGATACTAAACAACTGTCTTGCTAGTTGCTTGTGCTTGGTGTTCTGATGACTAACACTTGCCGTTGCATCCCTAACAATAGGGATAATTATGGGGTAAAGTAAACAAAATTATATTCCGTCAGTACATTATCAGAAAATAACGGACACTGATTTTTTCTTTTGTCAATCAACCAAAAAATAGCAAAGACAAAGCACGCCAATATTTGGGAGTGGGGCCTTGTGACGTTACTTCTAAGAGAAAATTGCACCAAGGCGTGACGTCATGCGATATTTCAAATCAAAATATCTCTCTGTAATGTTCTGATTATGTGAATAAAGAAAAAATGTGTGTCCAATACTTATTGATAATAATATACCTGATAGACGAAGAAAAAAGTTAGTCATCACTCATCACCCCTATTATTTTGATAACGTGACAACATCTGAAACATTCGAATATTTCCAACCATACTGAAATAAAAGAAACCACTGAAAATATCGTCTATTGCGAAATAGAAAAGTAAATTTACATGTTTTGTTGCAGTTGGAAACTTTGAAAAGCCAGGTGGGCCCAGAAACTTTTGAGCGATTGTTGCAAGCGACCGATCAGGATACGCTTAAGCAAATCAGGGAGTACATACCGCTCTGAATGTTGGCTACTTTCCGAAAGATGCGGCGGGGTCCGAGTGTGGGCAGTTAGCGGGATTGTCTAAAAGAATAAAGAGTGAGATTAACTTACGAATATACGCGGATGAGTTAAAGTCGCATTTAGTATAACACAAATAATAACAGCAAAAATATATGATCATTTTCTGTGTAACTAAGGCGCGATGTTTCAAACATAGTTAAATTTTACTGTAATTAAAATACTAGAGAAAAAATAAATATTTGTCAAAATTTGCTATGTAATTGACGTAACAATAACTATAGTTAGATTTAACTATAGATGTTACAACGTGAAGTAAGCAGCCTTTATGAAGACTCATACTATATGAAGACTACATTTGTCTACTATAAGTAGAACATGTGATGTTCTATCTAGTATGTAATACATAAAATTGGGCATCAATATTAGCTTACTGCTATAATTTTTATTTTTAAGCAGAACTGCTCGATGTTTAAATCTAAAGAAAATATTACTAGAAAAATTTCCACGCGGACCAGGCAGCAGACGGAATTCGAACCCACACCCTTCGCCATCCGGGCGAATGCACTGACCATTAGCCTAAGAAAGGCTAGAAAGAATTCGACACGGCCGTCAGGGCCGCGGTAGCATATATTCTGTGCACTGTGCCTGGTCCGCGCGGAAGTCTTTCTAGTAATATTTTCTTTTGATTTAATTAAGGTACTGCTTTTACAAAAAAGTGATTTTACTGTTACATAGACAGCTGGCATCAGGACAGAGCGAGATGGCGAAAGAAGAAAAAAATCGAGCGAGCCTTATAGTGGTCGCGTAAAAAAGAAATAAAACCTACTACAAAATGAATAAGCCATTTGAACATTATGTTCTAAAATCAAATCAAATAGCGCGCGCTTTCGCGACTTCCTGTTACACACTTCCGTCCCATTTCACGAAATCACTCCCACAAATTGCAGGAAAGCGAGAGGAAAGATGTAACACATCAAAAGACTGCACCGACTGGGGCGTTGCTCTGAAATTGATAGAGAGAGAGAGAATGACAGCTATTTGGCTATGAGTAATAATAGACAAATTTACAATCATATCTCCGAAATAAGTGTTTGTTTGTGCTGTTTATGCGAACTTAGCACATAAGACAGGATCGATACGGTTTTGATATATAATAATAACCAGTAATTTTTTACCGATAAATTTTTTTTTAGATTTATTGTTATCTGCCTAAGGTTCTACTCATAGGGAAAAATACCTAATCTAGAACCAAACTTTAAATGCCAATATTAAGAATTTCAATGCCTTGCAGCCAATAATAACGTACTGCCAAAAACATAGCGATATTATCTAGGATATTAGTTTTAAAGTGTGTTTTCAAAATACAGTTGATTTTTTAAAAGTGCACAGACTTTTATATAAATTTGATGCACTATCTTCATGAAAATTATCCCGGTAAATGAGAATTTTTTATCGTTAATTAATTAGTATGAAAGAGTTACAGAATTTTCATATCTTAGGGCTAATTCTCACTGGAATGGCAGAGGCCCCTAGTGACGCGGCGAGCACTTTTAGTACGAAGTAATTTTAAACTTTATCTATATAGTTAAAGGACCAGTATCGCTTGAAAAGATAACACGGTGTCGCGAGCAATTTAATTTTAAAACAACTTTAAGTACATAGATGGAGTTTAGATCGAAACTGCTCGTCGCCCACTGAAAGTGCTCGCAGCGTCGTCTGCCGGCTGCGTCATTACTGTGTGAATCAGCCCTTAGGTTTTTTTTATGTCCATAGTGAAAAGATTAGCACTTTAAACATGAATCGATTTCTGTTATAAAGTTTCAATAAGTTAACATACGTCATACCTTACACTCAATGCAATTCAGCCCCCCTAGCATGAGCACCGCGATATGATATATAACGCGTTTTTATCACGCTCAATTGTCAAATTACTGTGGAGTTTGACAGTAAGGCGCGATAAAAAACGTGATACGATGTTAATTGTGACGCTTATGCTACGGGGACTGAACATTTTCAGTACTTTAGCAATCACTTCTCCGTTTTACGATAAAAAGGTGTCAATTTTCAATGGACTATTGCATAAATTATTAGTCGATTAATTTGAACTCCGATAAAGTTCAGGTGCGTTTTTCTTCATGCGACTTTGGCCGTCATCTGCAGTACCACTTTAACGTTACTATTTCTGTGATCGGTGACATAAGTAATCAAGAAATGTAGATATCGATGGCCATTATTTATAACAAGAGCATTTAAGTATAATAAGATTATTTTGGTATTGTATTAATGTTATATTAACTTTACACAGATCTGTAGTTAGCACATTGCTAGATCAGGCTTAGAATTTGTCTACTTATAATGAAAATATTATTTGCGTTGTAGGATTTTTTTTTGATTAGTTGCATACGAGAATTCTGTAAACGAAGAATATCGACCTTAAACTTATGGATCCGAAAGTTTCCCATTTTTTATTACATAAACGATCTTCTGACGACGACGTCCTTTGTGGCCGAGTGGATGTACGGCGGATTACAAGGTGTCGCCTACTCTAGAGCTCCCGGGTTCGAATCCAGGGGGGGGGGGTAGATGTTTGTGTGATGAATACGAGCATCTGTACTCTAGTCAGGTGTTATATGTATTTCTATATCAAAATACTTATATTTGTATCAGCATATGTATGGAAAAAGTAAGATGAATCTTGCGGCAATAAAAAAAATATTGAAAATAATTACTCTCTGTCCCTCTTGCACATTATTGCTGACTGGATGTGAGCAGGGTCAAGTGATAGACAGTGTAACAAGGGGCGCAGTGTAACAAAAGAAATGTCTGTGTCCTTTTCTTATTTGTCTATGGTCTGTTTTGACGTGATTTTATTAGTTACACATGCCGCCATCTTAAACAGCTGCCATCAGACGTCAAATGGCCGGGTGTAAAACAGGGATATATACCTCTTGTTGATTGTGCCTCTTGTTACACTTTCCCCCACTTGATCCTATACCATTTAATTTCCTTCGACATTGTATTTTATTTCACACTGTGACATTACCCATTTTGATATCTTTCTTCTGGTCTTCCCAGAATACATGCACTATCACCGGTATTATTTTGTATTTGTTGACCTTCCCTAATTTTTAGCAAAAGCTATCTATTTTTTATATTTATTATTGTATTTGCCCTATAAGTGGGTTTGTATAAATTGAATTGGAAAAAATAATAATAAAATTACTCCAAAAAAAAATGTTTAAGACGAAAAATGGACTTGCGCAATCTTATAGACAAGCTGACGTAGGGTTTCCCAACTTTGATACAATTTTCGAATGATTTTATCACCTATCTGTTATTATACGTTTGTATATTGTTAATTTTTTAAACATATTCCTTTTTTTATACCATTTATAAATAAACAATGAAATTATTTATTTATAAATGGTATAAAAAAAGGCAATCGTTCAGAGTTGAAAGATGGTTGAATGGATGGATGGTTAATGAAAAAACAGCTTAAAGCGATTGTTGTTTTTAAACATGCCTCTTATTGTGTAACTAAATAGCCTGGTATCATTGATGTTGAGAACGACATTAATCCCAATTTGGCAAAATTACAAATAAGTTCTCAAAACGACTTATTACTTGAATAATAAATCTATGATTCATTACCATAAATGTATACCATAAACTGAATTGTCTTTTATGTGTTTACTCAAAATATTTGTTTTTTAATTAGATCTCTTTCGTTCTAAAAGTCCGAAACTTCTTTTACGTTTGTATCCATAGATATTAGTTAAATAAACATGTCGTTTTTTGCAAAGAAAGTGACATTATAGTTTTTAATAAAAGTTCACTCAAGTTTCTGAGCTCGGCCGTATAATAAGTCTTACATATGTATGGATGCGAGCAAGATCGAAGTTCAGCTACACAACAATAAGGTTCTCTCCCCGTGGCATGAGCACCACAATTTACATTATATCACGTTATCGCGTCTAATTGTCATACTCCATAATAATTTCACAATTGAGCGTGATTGATTTTTATCATGTTCAATTCAATTGAGCGTGATTTTTTATCACGTTCAATTGTCAAATAACTGTGGAGTTTGACAGTTAAATGTGATATAATGTAAATTTTGGTGCTCATGCTATGGGGACAGGGCCCTATTATGAAGTCTTTGACGACAAGCAAAAACAGCGGCTGAAACGGGAGACTACTCCTTTAAAGCAGCTTTGGAGCAGGATTTTGGTAGCCCCGTAATCGTATCGCATCCCCAGTTTCTATGACAATTAGCAGCGCCCCTACCGGACGAAAGAACAAACTAGGTGCTTGCATACAAAATTTGACGATGACGATACGATACGGAGCTGTCAAAATTCGCGCTTGGGCCTCTGTGCGTATGTGTTGTTTCGCTCAAACAACAAAACTTGCTTGGCGTTAAGAGTTCATAATACCACAGATAATACACCCTCTGATCTTAACGACGCTTTGCAACTAGGGTAGTGAAATCGGGCCTTTAAGATCTTGACTTCTAGCCTTATCTAGATTATATTAAAAATGTATTTTAAATAGACTCCAAAAGTTATTTTAGTCTCTTGAGAGTAATTGTTTTGATTCATAGCTTCAAGTTTCACAATGTTTATTTGTTACAAAAGCTTTCTCTTGAATCGATGTAGAGTTTAACTATTCTTAGAGTACTTTTGGAAATTGGAAGTTTGCATATTATTTCAGCTACCTAATGAAATTGTATGTACCTATTACTTAGTATAGTATAATAGTAGCCGATATAAATAACGGAATAGTTTATATTTCTATGACGCACATCGTTATTGGCTGGCATTCGGACCGCCCCCTTTACGTCGAGCGCTTATATCCCATCGTGTAAATCTATTCTTGTTTGTTCATATTTGTACATTTTGTATGGCAACATTGTTCCGTATTGATTAACTACAATAAAATCGTACTAATAATAATGGACTTTAAATAAAAGATTTACGTTAGGTTATGGAGTTTGGTTTTATTTTAACACCCTACTGAAGTAATTTGAGAAATGATGACTCACGTCTTATTTTTTTTGATGTTAAAAAGGTAATGATATGTGATCTTGCTATGGTTATTTTCTTCCTACAATATCCAAAAACCAAATTCATATGTCCTCATTTAGTTCTTATCATACTTTTCCTTTTCAATTTGATATTCAAGGTATAAACCAGTGCTAAATCACGGCCACCGAGAAGCGATACAAAATGTAAGATAGTCGATGAAAGGTTGTTGGCAACACCAACAAGAATAAATTATTTGTCCTTGTTACTGACTGTGACTCTCGCTCTCACGTGTAATGGCGGTTTTGTGTTTAACGTGTCTCCACGAATAAATTTAATTTCTTCCATATAAAACTGTTTTTATCTTGCTGCCCACGACGCAGCTGAAGATCCTGACAAAGGTCATTAATCTAATATATTTCTACCCATAACCCCCTTATCTACTATATAAAAATAAGTCGGGTTTTCCTTCCTGACGCTATAACTCCAGAACGCACGAACCGATTTCCACGGTTTTGCATTCGTTGGAAAGGTCTCGGGCTCCGTGAGGTTTATAGCAAAGAAAATTCAGGAAAAATTAAAAAAAAAAAATCGTTTTCTTTTAATCACAAAACGAAATGTTACATAAAACGAAGCTATCTGGTGGCGAAACGGAGTTCGCTGGGTTTGCTAGTCATATATAATTTTACTTCTCATTATAATAATTAGTTTCAAGTATTTCAATATGCATCTTGTTAAATTTCGATGTAGTTAATAGCGTCGAAATTTAATAAAAGTAGTATCTATTTGCTTTTTTTTTTCAAAAAAAAGGTCATTAATCAAACTATGCGTTAGTATTTTTTTTAAATATCTTTTCATTTATTATATGTATTTAAAATGTTATACTGTACCTTTATCATTTTTGGCTGTTGTGATAATATGAATGAGTTTTCTACATATTATAAAATGTAGATAACTATCATTCATATCATAAAAACAGAAAATCGCAACAGTTTGAAAAATAAAAATGATTTGTTATTACCATGAGTAGTATCTGAAAGACACGAAACGAAATAAAAATGTCATTATTTTTATTGTAAAATGTACGCCCGAAAGTTGGCGTACTCGGCGCCTCCGCGATGACGTAACATGCCTGAACGAGACCTCATGATATATACGAGATGAAAGAGATAGTTATTACACTGTCAGTCCCATCGTCTCGTATAAGGTGAATGAACTTTTCTATCCCTTCTCGTTGGCTGTACTTTAGAATAAATACTGTGATGGGCGTGGTTTGCGTTGTTCAGTTGCAAGTTTTTGGTGGGGTATCTGAATACCTTTTCTTAGGAAAACTTAGAACATACGCAATGATGACGTATCTCCGGACGGGGTTGAGGTAGTGGGGTGCGATCGGGGCGAGCGATGGTAATAATTAATGATATACGTCCACTTTCGCTCAAGACTTCAGAGAGGACGCCTGCGACTTCGGACCACCACTTCAAACCATTCGGTACGTTATTCTTTTATACATTTTTTTTGACGACCTCCGTGGCCGAGTGGTTTGTACGCCGGGTTTCATGGTGTCACCGACTCGGAGAGGTCCCGGGTTCGAATCCCGGTGGGGGCAGATGTTTGTGTGATGAATCCGAGCATTTGTACTCCAGTCATGGATATTTAATATGTATTTATATATAAATCTACTTATATATGTACAGTATATGTAGTCTATTCGTTACCGTAGTATTCCATAACACAAGGCTTACAGTGCTTACTTTGGGGCTAGGCTAATTGGTGTGAGTGTTAGAAGTATTTATTATTATTTATTATTTACAACACTGTAATTCTTATAGTAATATAAGTTATTTACGGGATTGTTACCATGTACCTTGTTTTTAGCGAGTTTCCGATATTTCGGCACTGTTGCAAGCGCCATGATCACGGAGTAACTGAAGTAATTGCGGGCAGGCTGTTATTGGCAGACATATCGGTCTACCCTCCGACGAAGTCTTTTATTGCGTTCGATACCCGTACCACTGTTCACATTCTCACTATTCACTCGAAACTGTTCTCGACACACAACACTTACAGTATCGGATCGCGACACGACACTTTTTTGATTATTTCCGGTTTTACACATACGAAGAGTCGAGTGTGGAATCCTGTGGGATTCCAGACACTCGACAATTTAAACCCGTCCTCACGATTGAAATTTTTATGTTTTGTTATTTCAATCGCTTCCCTGACCAATCTTGGTATGTAGTTATCTCGACAGAACGCCACTACAACTACGCCACGAGTGTCTGGAATCCTGTGGCTCGTATGTGTAAAACCGGAAATAATCAAAAAAGTGTCGTGTCGCGATCCGATACTGTAAGTGTTGTGTGTCGAGAACAGTTTCGAGTGAATAGTGAGAATGTGAAAAGTGGTACGGGTATCGAACGCAATAAAAGACTTCGTCGGAGGGTAGACCGATATGTCTGCCAATAACAGCCTACCCGCAATTACTTCAGTTACTCCGTGATCATGGCGCTTGCAACAGTGCCGAAATATCGGAAACTCGCTAAAAACAAGGTACATGGTAACAATCCCGTAAATAACTTATATTACTATAATGTTAGTGACCATGAAAGTTTAAAACAATATACTGTAATTGTTAGATTATAATTTTGTTAAATTACGAATAATCATTTATTTTCAATGCCCGAGTACCCACAATGAATGCAGATCATAATTATTAGGCCTACAATGCGTCTGACTGTGTAGTAGATCCGACATAATTGTGTGTTACTTTGTGTTGTGGCACACTAGAGACAAAAAGCGTGGACTGATTTTGATGGTTCATACGTCAATCGATTCGTCTTGATCATGGGAGTGCTACTAAAGATATGATAGTAATCGAAATTCAATATGGGGACAATTAGGCGCCATATTGTGAGAAAAACAAAATAAGTAATAATAATAATAAACTTTTATTTTCTCTCCACAATCTTATACATGCTTCATGAGTAACAGACTATAAAACTTAGGTCTAAGATTGTGAGAGACTGGTGACCAAACTAAGCTGACGCCTGTGTCTCAGTGCACCAGCCTCTCCCCGCTTAAGAAAGTGTTACATAAGCAAAAAAAAAGGAGAACAACGATAAAATCTAAAATCACATTTATATTATTTTGCATGATATGGTATATGATAGTGATAGTTGTGAGTATGGTTTTTATGTGCGTGTGTGAAGTGTGTGTGTGCGTGTTTATGTGCATGTGTGAGGTGCGTGTGTTAGTGTGCGTTAGGGATGTCGAAAGTTGAAAAAAATATCGATATATCGATACATCGATATTTTAAAAAATATCAATATCGGCTTCGATATATCGCGAAAAAAACATCGATATATCGATATATCGGACCAATTTTCCCAAAAATATCGCTCACGAAATATGACACGCGGAATACCTAATAATGGAACGAAAATTAACTCCCTAAAAATAGACCCTATTTTCGAATGATGACATAGACAATACTAAATACAGCACAGATCATAGATATGTTGAATATCATTATTCTGAGATCCAGTTACGATTTTTCCAGATACGAATTTAGTTAGATCGTGATATGCCGCTAATAATTAAAAAAATATCGTTTTTGATACGAATTTCGATATTGGTTATTTTGTATCGATGTATCGATATATCGAAACAAAATATATCGGCAAAAAATATCGATATATCGAACAAAAAATATCGATATATCGATACATCGATATATTTTCAACAAGCCTAGTGTGCGTGTGTGGAGGGGGCGTGTGGGACTGGTTCGTAATTCAAGAATTCATAAGGCTTTCTGTTTCTAAATAGTTTATTAGGTTTTGCAGGAAATTGGTGACTTTCTTCTTGCAGCAGAATCTGCTGAGTAAATGTATTGACAATTTTCGATTTAGTTTGTTGTAGAGCAGCTATACTCTAAGTGTGTTCCGCGGAACCCTAGGGTTCCGTGATACCTCTGTCGGGGTTCCGCAAGAATTTAGAAATAAAAAAATCAAAACACCTCTCTCTGGTCGCTCCGCGGCTGTGCGGACTCCGCGGCCGCGCGGAGACAAAACGCTATGAATGTTATTTATTTATTTATTTGTATTTGTATAAGCTTGTGTTACATTAGCTGGTACAATATCTCATAAGTTTGGTCTCAACAATTTTATACTTGTACAACGCGTTCGCTCTAAGTTTGCCGGTCTGTGGAATGCGCGTACCCTCCCCCACGTGACAACAAAACTTATAATGTGTCATAGTTTTACCCAAATATCTAACGTACACAATTTTTATTGTTACAATTAAATAAAAAATTTCGAACGTCATACACTCATACCTATCGCCAGCGGCAAACTTAAAACGAGCGGGTAGTATACTTGTAAGCGCTCAGTCTCTTTGATAAAAGCCGCCTCTGAATTAGACGCTATAGTTGTCAACTAGCGACTTTCGTCTCTAACTTCAAAGGATAAAGTCGATATTGTTTACAACGCTATTTTTAAATTTCTGTTTTTATTTTTGCTTTTTGTTTATCAAAGGTGCCGACTCGAGTATTTTCGAGAATATTTGAGATCGAGTCTAGGACTAAGTATAAAAGCGGCGATCGCGCGTTGGCGTCGTCAGTTGATGATTAGCGTTCGGAGCGATAAGTTACTACCTACTTACAAGCTCGCTAGCGAGAAACTGGTGTTCATTGTTTTACTGCCTGCTGTATTCTGTTGTCTCAGTTTTATACATTTCTTCCCTGTAGGTTCTAAATTTAGTCTCTTATACGCAGTAACGATTGTGCATTATTTAAACCCCACTATCCTGACTTGTAACATTATAAATAAAGAAGAATGGAACGTTGGCTTAAAGGTGTTAAACGTGTTCCAACAACATCTTCTAATGACGCTGAATGTTCAAAAGCAATGCGCGCGGAGAATTTAGCAATCACCGATCCAGAAGATGATGCCACGAGTGCCACGACGTCAAGCTCGACGGTTTCAAAGACGAAAAAAAGGAAGTATGATGAATCTTATATCAGTTTCGGATTTGTTGATTCCAACGGCTCACCTCTCTGCATGCTCTGTAGTAAACTGCTTCCTAATAGTTCCATGGCACCTGCCAAATTGCGTCGACATTTAGAAACCGTACACCCCGAGACTAAAGACAAGAATAAAGAATTTTTTGTTCGCAAAAAAGATCAGTTATTAGAAAGTCAAAAAAATATGATGCATGTAACACAAACTACCAACGAAAAGGCCACGGAGGCATCATACTTAGTTAGCTATCGCATTGCACAAGCAGGTGAAGCGCACACTATCGCTGAGAAATTAATAAAACCATGTGTATTAGACATAACAAAATGTATGCTTGATGAAAAATCTGCAAAGCATCTTTCTACTGTTCCGCTATCAAACGATACTGTTTCACGACGAATCCATGATCTGGCAAGCTACGTCAAACAAGAACTAGTTACACGTCTACAAAATACACGATTCGCTTTGCAAATGGACGAGTCGACTGATGTCGCTGGTTTGGCTATCCTGCTGGTTATTGTGAGATATCCATATAAAAGTTCTTTTGAAGAAGACATGCTTATGTGTTCATCGCTGCTTACAAACACTACCGGGGAAGAAATTTTTAATAAAATAAATATATTTTTTGAAGAACATAATCTCAGTTGGAACAATTGCATTGACATTTGTACAGATGGGGCCAAGGCGATGACAGGTAAAACAGCAGGAGCAGTGTCACGAATGAAAAATAAAGCGCCTAATTGTAGTTCCAGTCATTGTATTCTGCATAGACAAGCACTTGCGATGAAGCAAATGCCGTCTAATCTAAAATTAGTTATGGATGAAGCGGTAAAAATAATTAATTTTATCAAATCACGACCACTACAATCCCGATTGTTCTCATTATTGTGTGAAGATTATGGCAGCAAACATAAAACACTGCTGCTCCATACAGAAGTGCGATGGCTGTCTCGGGGAAAAACTTTAACAAGGCTATTTGAACTTAGAGCCGAGTTACAAATGTTTCTTTCAGCAGATACTTCTTTTAATTTGAAGGACCGTTTGTATGATAAAACTTGGTTGTTCCGATTGTCTTTTATGGCGGATATCTTTCAAAAACTTAACGAATTAAATTTATCATTGCAAGGTAAACAGACAACAGTGTTTCAGGCCTATAATAAAATAACTACTTTTAAAAGAAAATTAGATTTTTGGATCATTTGCATTGGTAAGAAAGAAATAGAAAGTTTTACGTTACTCACTGAGTTTGTTAGCGAAAACGACTCAGAAATGTTTGAAGATAATGTGTTTGAAGAATTGGTCCAATATCTCAGTTCGATGCGCGCATCTTTTGAAAAGTATTTTCCCGAAGAACACAATACAAAAATTAAAGTGAACTCCTGGATTCATAATCCTTTTTTACCCAACTTGGAAAAGCCTGAAAACATGTCAAATGAGATATATGAATCTCTTTTAGAAATGTCATCAGACACAAGTATGGAGTCATTGTTCAAAACGACGCCTCTTAATGATTTTTGGTGCAGAATCCAAGATGAATATGCAATGCTTGGCCAAATGGCTCTGGATATTCTTCTCCCGTTCCCAACTACATATTTGTGCGAAACAGGATTCTCTACCTACGCAGCCACGAAAACAAAATATCGCAATAGACTGGACGCCGAAGCTGATATGAGACTCCAACTTTCTTCCATCAAACCTGATATCAAGCAATTGATGAAAAATAAAAAACAGTTTCATACCTCCCACTAGTTAGATTTTTTCTTTTTTAATGTTTTCTATTATTGTCCTTACCAAGTGGTGAAGTAAATAATAATTAGTAACGGATACATTGTACTTTTATTATGCTGATTAATATAGAATACACTTATAAAAATAATTGTTTTATTGTAGGGTTCCATCAAGTATTTTGCTTCCCAAAAGGGTTCCGTCATTTAAAAAGTTTGAGAACCACTGTGTAGAGAAATGTTCCAAGAAAACTATAGAAACGATTAGAGAAAGAGGTGATAGGTATAGGAGATAAATATACAGGCGTGCGTCGTGCTGTACGCGTAGTTATTGTTACAGGTATTCGATGTTTATGCTTTTTTAGAACAGTACACAGGATAAACAGTTGTCTTACAGTGAGCACTTGCGTGATTTGATATAACTCAAATGTGGGAAAGAGAATTGGCTTGAACATACACACTTTCAGTATAGCTCTTTGAGCACGCTCTAAGCATAAAAGATTGGATTTGGCGGCTCCACCCAAGGTGGTAATGCCATACATGAGTAGAGATTGACAAAGTGCTATATAAACCATTTTAATTATATGCGGCTCAGCAACATGACGTATTTTTTTGAAAAGCTTACGAATTCGGCCAGATGTTATTTTGAGATGAGCTTTAAAGTTAAGTTTATTGTCTAATGTGACACCTAGATATTTAATGGATTCCACACAAGTTAGTGAAGGACAAGAACACGGAAAAGGAATATCAGATCAATGTGAATGGGTTATTATTTTATAAGGAATCGCAGTTGCCGGAAGAGCACGAATAGAAAAAGTAAGGTAACAAGTCCTTTGGATGTTGAGGGTTAGAAGATTACAGCGCAGCCAGTCTGAGACAGGGTTGAATCCAGACTGAGCGCAGTCAAAAACCTCCTTCCACGTGTCACCCGAGAACAAGAGGGCGGTATCATCGGCGTAGCAGACAACTTTGCAGCTGGGAACAATGAGGGAGCATAGTTCATTAATGTAAACGACGAAGAGTGTTGGGCCAAGTATACTCCCTTGCTGAATGCCATACTCTATTGGAGCATAAGGCCCAGTGTACCCATCAATAACAACACACTGACATCGGCCACTTAGATAGCTATTGAATAAGGCTAGCTGATTACCACGTATACCGATACTTTCTTATTGCACAGCATCAGATGCAGATCTTTGAGATCTGAAGCCAAACTGATTACAAGATAATAGTCCCTTTTCCTCAAGAAATTTTACCAATCGCTTATTAATTAGGCATTCCAGAACTTCAGACAAAGCAGAGAGGATAGAAATTGGTCGGTAACTGTTAACAAGGCCACGGTTCCCGCTCTTAAAAATAGGGTGAATGATAGTTTTTTTGAAAGCAGATGGAAAAATGCCAAGGTTCATAGAGAGTTCTCTGATATTAACATTTGACGATGGGCAGTTCGGGTTCCGTCCTCGGGTGTCCACTGACATGGCAATATTTGCCTTGAAACAAGTAGTTAGTTACTTTAGGGAGCGCAACACTACAGTATTTGCTTGTTTTTTTAGATCTGTTTCGTGCTTTTATACACTTAATCTTGATCTACTGTGGGAAAAGTTACGCAATACGGGTATTCCAGCTTGTATTACGGATCTTCTTGAGTACTGTACCCCTAGCACGAACCAATATCGAATTCGAATCCCACGATGGAATTAGAGTTACATAAAACAACATCTTTAGGCAATTAATGGGTTACACGCGGTATTTTAGTGCCTCTAAAATGTTTACACAGGCACGCGTTGACTCGTTTAATTCCATTCAACGGAAACGGGTAGCTTCTTTTATGTCTAGTTTGCAAGTGTGATAACAAAATTATAGATAATTTTGTTATATGTTTATGAATATTAAATTGGACGGTTCTTCGATTTCTTAAAAAAATTAACTTGCTGCCAAAAACCAGTAGGAATTGTGAGTAAACTACTCCACTCTGAACATTGAATTGATACTTTCCTGAAAGCTTTAAATTTAGTGATCATTTTAAAATAAAGCGCCTGCCCAAAACTAACATAATCTCTGAAATAAAAGGACTTTAGGAACAATAATTTTTAGTTTTTGTATTTTTCCCGAACTTCGCCGTACGAATGTCGTACGATTCGCATCCTCTTCAGGATGCATCGTCTGAATTATTCAGACGAAACGTCAAAATAAATAATAAAAACAGTGCATTTATATCGTTGAGACTTGTTCTGTTAATACAAATATTTCAATAAGTAGGTACTTAGGTCAAACGTATACATTGTCATAGAGCAACACGCTTACACGGTCGACGCGCATTCTCGTTCATTGTCATACGAACCAATTATGTAAAAACCAGTATGATCACTTAAATAATCAAAGTATGATCATAAGGAAACAAGAATTCATATTTGTATAAAGGTGTCTCTTAATATACTTACTATCGTCTATTCAAGTTTTTATAAAAGTCAAATTTTATACGCATAAAAAATCATAACTAAAAACAAGTGACATTAAAAAAAACCCAAAATTGTAGCTATTGTTATAATTTCATTTTTTTTAAGCATGTAACTGCTTGATGTTTAAATCTAAAGATTTAGTCAGTGCATTCGCCCGGATTGCGAAGGGCGCGGGTTCGAGTCCCGTCTGCTGCCTGGACCGCGTGGATTTTTTTTCTTGTTATATTTTCTTTATTGTAGCTATTCCCAAACTTTGAATGTATTATAACACTATTAAATTGGAGAGTAGTTATAAAACAAATCATTTACGTGATAATGTGAAATTTTGTAATCAATACGGTTTCACCGGCCATGTTTATTCTCGATAAAAATGTTTTAAAAACATTGGTTTGTTTGTTTACCTTTTGTCTCAGAGTATGTTGAATAGAGTACCTATTGGCAGCTTATAGCATATACCTACATGTTGCAGTTATTATAATACTTAGATTAAATTGATTCTAAGATTGAATAGGGCGAAACGAGACGATTGAGTACAATTCGATAAGGAAGCTTGTAAATAATAGTGCTACGAGTACAGACGAAGGTTAGATAGGTACGGGGTAAGAGAGTTTTGGTAATCAAAAGCTCGTTCACGTATCTGCCATGCAACCGCAACGCGCATAATGTGTCACTGCAGTCTTATCGCCTCTGGGCGGTTGCCAGGGGAAAAATGTTTAGCTTATAAGGAAGAAAGGTAAATATAAAAACTCAATAAGCTCGAAAACTTAAAAATTACCTTATATAAAAACTGATAAGAAAAAAACAAGCCCAGTAGTCTATAATTTTGTTTAGTAAAGAGCAAAACTATTTTAACAGTCGGGACCCATTAGATATTAATAGATCATTTTTTTTCAATAATGGGTCCCTTTTTTTTCAATAATGATAATTTTTTATTGCGATACATGATGAAGCACTTGTTACTTACAACTCTTTTGGGGTATTTCGCACCGTGTAAGCAGTTCTGTAGTTGCCCGCGGGAAAACATTAAAACATTAATTAATATTATTTATACATTAATAAGCAATTATAGAAATTTGTATACAAAAGACAAATACCTTAAATATTAGGCAGACTTTCTTTATTCACAATTTCAGTTTGACACCTCCACGCGTTCCTAAGAAAAACGGTCTTGACAGACGGACAACAAAGTGATCCTTTAAGGGTTCCGTTTTTCCTTTTGAGGTACGGAACCCTAAAACATATCCTATATCTCTTTCTTTGGTCCCGGCCGCATAATTATGTGGTCGTTAGCACTTAGCAATTCGCACTAGGTCCACGTGGTGGGTCATAATCTTCCTTTTCCATCCATACGGAACGCCTGTGCCCCAGCCGTGGCACAAGGCAGAAACAGTTTTGTTTCTGCATGTGTCCTGACGCGTGTTGAATCAAATCAAATATTGGCCTTCCACGGCACGATGTTTTTATTTATTCTTTATCTTTTATCCTTAAATCTATGTTTCACTATTAAATAATCATTTGTATTTCTAAGTTAATGCTGTGAAGGCTAATAAAATGTTTTTCTTTCTTTCTTTCTCTTTCAAATATACTTTTTTCTATGACCAGTGTGTGGGTATCGCGTTGCATCGGATGTTTCTAATGTGATTCTTATCATAGAAAGTAGTACTTATGATTTGAATCAATAAATCATTAAATAATTATTGATAATATATTTTTATATAATACTATATTACACTATTCCAGTATTCTATTCTATTACTACTACTATTCCAGTTTGACTGGAATAGTGCTGGCCCCATGGTTCCTTGTTTTTACAAAAGCTTGCACATTGATTTACTAATATTACAATTAGTTTACACTAACACTGAAAAATCATATCATTATTACTTAAAGAAGAGGATTTTGTCAAAAAGAAGATAAGAATTTTAATTATTAGGTGAATTAAGAACCAAATAGGCATAAATTATTTTCTAACTTATCTTTAAGAATTTGGTATTAGATATGGAAGCCGTATATTACAAAACCGGCTTTACTTTTATGATGATTTAAAAATATTATGATTTAATTCGGAGAAATGTGCAGTAGCTTTTGATTTTTCAGAAAATACTACCCCTTAATGAATATTTCAACTTTAACACTAAAGAAATAAAACAATATTGTCATAATAATGTATGTTAAAAATGCATTATAAATTATATTCAAATTCCCGTCTGAAAGTGAATGATCACTATAGCCTCTATTTAGACGCATGCAATACCATAGTATTTCTCACAAGTAGCCTACCCTTCTCCGTGGAGCTATGAAAACTCTACTCACCGATATAATCACCATCAGGTGCGATCGCAGCCTGAAATTTTGGAGGGGGTCACTCATCCATCCATCCATCCATCAGCCTTTCTCCGTCCACTGCAGGTCATAGGCCTCCCCCATAGAACGCCACAATGCGCGGTCCTGCGCTATCCGCATCCAGCGGCTCCCAGCACATTTGACGATGTCGTCAGTCCACCGTGTTGGGGGCCGCCCCACGCTGCATCGTCCGGTCGCCACTCGAGGACCTTTCTTACCCAACGGTTGTCCGATCCTCGAGCGATGTGGCCTGCCCATTGCCACTCTTCGGGCTATGTCGTACACACCGGCCCTTCTTCGGATCTCCGTATTTTGGATCTAATCACGTAGGGAAACACCGAGCATAGCCCTCTCCATAGCACGCTGCGCGACTTTGAGTTTTGTTATGAGGCCGACATTCAGAGATCACGTCTCAGTCCCATAAGTCATCACTGGTAACACACACTGGTCATAGACCCTTCTTTTCAGGCACTGGGGAATTTTGGCCGTGAGGATGTGCCTAAGCTTCCCGAACGCTGCCCATCCTAGGTAGACTTAATGATCGACAACTTCGAGAATCGCATTCCCAACAGATACTCGTGCTGGAGTGACATGGACATTGAACATGACCTTGGTTTTATCCATGTTCATCCTTAAACCAACCCGTTGGGAAACTCTGCTGAGGTCATTGAGCATTGTGCCAAGGTCCTCCAGGGATTCTGCCATAACCACGATATCGTCTGCAAATCGAAGGTGAGTGATGTATTCGCCGTTGATGTTAATGCCGAGTTCGGTCCAATCCAGAAGCTTGAAGACGTCTTCCAATGCAGCGGTGAACAGTTTCGGGGAAATTACGTCGCCCTGTCTGACACCCTTCTGCAATGGAATCGGCCTCGTACTTCTCTCCTGGATTCGGACTGACATAGTGGCGTTTCTATACAAACACTTCAACACTTCGATATATCGATAGTCAATTTGGCACCGCTGGAGGGACTGCAGCACCGCCCAAGTTTCGGCCGAATCGAAGGCGTTCTCATAGTCCACATACGCTAGACACAGAGGCCGATTATACTCCTCGGTCTTCTGTATGATCTGACCCAGCGTATGTATGTGGTCCATGGTACTAAAGCCCTTACGGAAACCGGCTTGTTCGGGAGGCTGGAAGTCGTCGAACCTGCGCGGAAGTCGATTTCTAATGACTCTCGAAAACAACTTATAGACGTGGCTCAAGAGCGAGATAGGTCGATAGTTCTTCAAGCGGGTTTTATCGCCATTCTTGAAGAACAATACCACCACGCTCCTGGTCCACGCCTCTGGAACAATGCCCCCGAGGATGACAGAGTCGAATAGCTTCTGAAGGGCCACGAGGACCGGCTTACCGCCTGCCTTCAGAAGCTCCGTAGTGATTCCGTCATCGCCCGGTGCTTTACTGTTTTTAAGCTGTTTGAGAGCCATTCTGATCTCGAACAGGCTGACATCCGGGATGTCCTCGGTATAGTGTCGGGTTAGCTTGGATCGTGGATCTTGGACCAAGCCGACAACAGGAGTTTGGGATGTTTTATACAACTGTCCATAGAACAGCCTCACTCAAGATCTCATCTTTGGAAGAAATGACAGTGCCGTTGTCGGTCTTCAGTCTGGTCAACTGACTCTGCCCAACAGACAGATCTTTTGCGAACACTTTGGAGCCTTGGTTCCGCTCTATCGCCTCTTTAATACGCTTGGTATTGTAGAGTCGAATATCGCATCGCACAGACTTCGAGATCTGTCTATTTAGCTGCCTCATCTTAGACCAGGAGGCTGGAGACTGCACCGTCATTTCCCTCCTCCGCTCCATGAGCTCAAGAGTGTGGTCAGAGAGTTTTCCGGTTCTAAGAGCACGGCGGGCACCCCCTTCGGACCGCGCCTGATCACCATACCACCAAAAAAGCAGTATTATTTCACTGCGGTGTTTCTTCTGTAACACTGCAGTTTACATACTTCGACGGGAACTTAAATTCGAGGCTGTGGTGTCCTTACCGTCCGGCGGACCATACGCTCGTTTGCCTCCCTTTTCACATAAAAAACAGCAATCTCTTGTGTTTTTAGTGGATAGCAGACTTTTTGGCAATTTCAGAAATGACATAAAAATGTTAGTAGACATAGGTAAACGGGAGTTTTTGGTTATTCCACAACTGAAAATTGATTGTCAGTACCTATATACGAATAACTCTAAATTAGGTTAGCTCTAAAGCTCGTATTACAGAATGACGACAAGCGTGGATATTTACGTGAGTACAGTAAGAAAGGGAAAATTTCCCCCAAACCCAAATTTCTTCCCCCCATAAATCCCCAGAAAAATATTTTCCCCTGATTATCCCCCCATCGCTTTAAAAACCCCCCAAATTTGGGGGGAATCCCCCCAATCTGGCATAGGATAATGCAGCAGGCTGCACTCAAATAACAATTTATATTTGCGTTGGTCCCGACTGTAACGTCAGTTCTTATTACCCACCAATTCGCCCGGGCCCGCGTGGACGGTTACGGCACATTCTCCCTATTCCATCCATAGGGAAAACCAGCAGTGGGAAAATTAATAGGCTGATGATGATATTTCTTTTTTTGGGATGCAAGGGGACCCACACAACATCTTTAGAGTCCCAAGCCAACCTCCTCAGCAAGCGGTGCGTCCTGCTGTACAGACGAGGCCCTGGCGAAACCACCCACCCAGGGTCGGATTTATTAAGAACCAACCCCCCCCCCCCCCCCTACATGATATTAGGGGAGACCTATGTCTAGCAGTGGACGAACATGGGTTGATGATGATGATGATTTTTCTTTGCATCGGTAATTTCAATATTTTTTTCATGTTAAAGGGTGTCAAACAAGCATATGGCCCGCGTGATGGTAAGCAGTCACTATAGCCTCTAAGCACTTGCGATACAAAAAATATCACTCGCGCTGTTGTCTGCCCTGACCCAATCCCCTACCCCGTGGAGCCATGGAACCTTAATCAAACTCAAACTCTTTATTTGCAAACTAAGTGTTACATACGGTTCTTAAACATGATACATAGCATCTTATGACTGAGTCACCTTGTACAGGTTTAACAAATAATAGATAATTAAACATTTATTATTATGATATTATAAAATTCTATTATATTTAATTTGGTTTGGGAGATATCATCATTAAAACATAATTTAACGAAACAAAAACAAATAAAAAAAAAAACAAATTAATTAAAGTATTCTTCGATAGAATAGAAGCATTCATCGGTTAAATATTTTTTTATTTTTTTGTGAAATATAGGGAGTTGCTGTTCATCCCGTATTTGTGATGGTAATTTATTAAATATTTTTATAGCTATGTGATAGAGGCTGGTGTTTAGCATCTTTATGCGTGAAGGAGGTATATACAGCCTGTTTTTGTTGCGAGTGCTAATATTATGTGTGTCTTGAACACGGATAAACTTATTGCGATATTTAAAAATGAACAAGCAATTATCCAGTATGTAAATCGATGGTAAATGTTAGTAGTAGTAGTAGTACTTACTCACCGACAGAAACACAACACCACTAAAAGGTAGTGATATTGTACTGTGGTCTACTGTAAGGTAGTTTGGAAAGAGTTACTTCCCCAGACGCGAGCTCCAATTCGAGCAGAAAATTCGCCATGCCCTTTCCTAAAGTCACCTTAGTTGAAGAAATCGGATACTGTTTTGTAAAAATCTTTTTAATTAGAGTGATTTAGTAAATTAGTACCTATATAAGTACAGGTATCCTCATCATAGTCGACAGTCGACAGAGTGACTCGGACGAGATTACAGGTTTTAAATACAAGGAAAAAGTAGCCGTTGGGAATCAATATGAAGACTGCATTAGTATTCACTGTTTTGATAGGTAAGCATTTTTATTATTATTAGGTACCTATTATAATTTAATTTTCCCTTTAACAATTTATCTAAGTGAGAATAATGTAAAACGCATTTAAGCGAGCCCATGAAATTGACTCTCATAATCTGATACTCCCTGAATTCACTGTTTTTATCAAATTGTGGCCATTAATATGATGACATATGAACCTTACCTGTTTGTGTTTAATTAAAGTAAGCGTTTATGGATATCAGTCTATATATAGAATCATATTCATATGGCTTGGAAGATAAGTAGTTTAAGGAAAATAAACAACGATGTGCCAACAGGCCCAACTCAATGATAAAAATAACCCAAGGTTCAATTCAAGTTCTTCTTCTTTTTCTTTTTTTTTGTGGCACCAATGCAAATTATGCTCTTTTATTTATCATATTTTTTTAATATTACAGTCTAATCCGATACACAAATAGGTGCCTACTACAAGTTATGTAATATTGTTAAAAGTAATATTGTATTATCTGTAGTCCCCATCCCCATAGATTTAAAACTCATATCATAGACTTAAAAGTATTAAAGAAACTAAAAAATAAAATAAAACCATTCGGTTTAGACAGCAGACGGTTTGGGTTCACCAAACCCTGGGACGGATGCACTGACCAAATGCTACCGCGTTCAATTTATTGTAGCAGCGCCATCTATTCGCATTGCAGGTAACCTACAATGGACCGGGTGGATTTTTTTCCAGTAAAAAAATATTTATATTTTGTCGTCGTTAATAAAATCTTAAAAAATAAAATATAATAGACTGAAAGCATATTTTGTTATAGTAATCAAAAACAACGAAAGCAAAATTATCCTAGCGCCCCCTAGTAAGCGTGTGGTCACAATGGAATGGGTACAAATTACAAGTAAAAACACATCAAATTACAGCTGTCTGTCAAATTTCAAAAATGAGTAATAAATTCTATTGTTTGGAAATTAAAGGACATTGGGCAAAAATGTATGGACGCTGCACCCACGTCCGCCACGGCTTAAAGTACATTTGTTTGAAAGGTATTATAGTCAAGATCATCTGTGCCAAAGCGCATCAAATTCCATCCCGGGGGTCTTTAGTTATTTTAAGTTAAATATGTACAAGTACTATAACGAACGAACATTAATGAAAGAAAGGAATTAATTTAGTGAGTTAGTTCGACCCTACATAGTGTGCTCAAGAATTATGGGAGTACTTCACAAGGTGCCCCCCTATGTTATTCTGCCGCGCTAGAGTAAATCCAAAAATCCCCGCATGGGTTAGGATTTTTTCTAACATTCTGTTCGTTATAGTAAATTGTCTTCTATGTAAAACGGAGCGACCACAGATTACACAAACTTGTCCACGCTTCGGAGAACACATGATTTCAGTTCATCCATACTAATTGACAAAACCGATAATCGTGTTCCAATATCCAAAGCGTCTTAGTTAAAAATCAATCAAATAGCAGAGAGCGCACAATCACAACGAAGTAAGACGAGTCGACTATTTGCAACTGCAAGTCCTTCAGCATCCGTAAACCGTTTTGAGGTGTATCAGTAAGAGCAAGCGCAGGATGGTCGGCAGGCTTTGTCGCATATCTGGTTGTATAGTACGATATGGCATATTATTATGATTACTAATAATATAATATGAAGGTATTATAAAATGAATTTATTCAGCTACTTAAATATGCCCATGTGTCATATCTATTGATTAACAGGATATTTTTTACGGTGTCATATCTTTTGACTCCCATTGATATTTATTTTCGGTGTCATAATAAAAAAGGCTAGTTTTTTATAGATCTATCGATTCATACTAATACATTGTTGGCGGAGCCTTGCCTTGTGAAGTACTCCCATAATATCTGAGCCCCCTATGTAGTGCCGAACTATGTAAAGTAAATTTCATTTTTTCATTAATGTTCGTTCGTTATAGTACTTTTTACCCGGGAGTCTTTAGTTATTTAACTTAAAATAACTAAAGACTCCCGGGATGGAATTTGATGCGCTTTGGCACAGATGACCATGTCTATAATACGTTTCAAACAAATGTAGTTTAAGCCGTGGCGGACGTGGGTGCAGCGTCCATACATTTTTGCCCAATGTCCTTTATACCTACATAGGTATTTATTAAAGTCTCAGCAAAAAAAAAATCAATTCGAAATAGCCACCTTTGGCTTTAATACAGGACATTAATCTGTTTTGCCACGAATCTATGTATTTACGCACCGTTTCCAAGGGAAATTTCGCCACTGCTTGCTCCAAAGCTTTTTTAAGAGACTCAATGTCGCCGTGCCGCTTAGAGCAGGCCATGTCCTCTAAAACTGACCATATTTGAAGTCTAAAGAGTTTAGGTCTGGGCTAGATGAGGGCCACTCTTCAGCTCTTATAAAGTCCGGAACGTTGGTTTCAAGCCAGGCTTCAGTAGTTCGTGCCTTGTGACCAGGTGCAGAATCTTGCTGGAAAATCACTTTGGCTGAAGTTTTCACTCCTTTTTCACAAAAATGTAATTTTGTGACTCCATGATAAGACACTCCCCACCAAACCATCACTGACGCAGGATGATGACCACGTTGTACCTTTTCGACCACTTTAACAGCTTCTTTAGAGCTGTGAGCGTACATTTTATCATTTTGCTTACTGTAGTGTTCTTCAATCGTGAAAATTTTTTCATTGCTAAAGAGAATATTTTTGTGCTTTTCACCTGCGCGATACGACAGAAGGCGTTTTGGTCGATCTCTTTAATTGTAAAGATTGATTTTAGGCTGTATATCGACGATAAGCATAGAGCTTCAGGTCTTGTTTTATAATATGCTACCTAGAAAGAGAGTCCTAGCGGGAATATTCATTTCTTGCGTTAAGATATTGTACTTCTTAATGGGGTTTCAACGAATTCTGGCCTTAAGAGCATTAACAGCTTTTGTAGTTCTAAGAGCACGCGGCCGCCCCGATCTTTTTTTGTCTTCGATAGACGAAGCGTTGTTGTATCTGTTGATAGTACGATATGCGAACATACGGCTGATACCAAGCTTTTGAAGTGTCTGGAATATGACCGACGGCTCAATACCCACTTTGTGCAAGGCGATCACTGCAATCGTATTTTCTTTAACATCCCATTCCATATTGTAATTTGATAATGAACATGAAAAAACCAAAAAACATGTGAATGGACAAGAATTTTGCAAAATTTGGCCACTAGGGGCGTTGTAATCGCTTGACCCAAAACTTCAATCAAATACATACCTTCATACAAATGCCGCGTTGTGCAGTTCCTGGTTGTTGTGAGAAAACTGCATGCTTACCAACTAGAATATAATTTTATATGTTGCTTTGAAAGGGGTGGGGGGGGAGGAGGGTAAAACTGAGCTGCTGTTTACATCATTGTGCAACTGGGACAGGTAATTGCATCTAGATGTCTTCATTTTGATCAGAAGAAACTGCACCAAAATTAAAATTTCGGTCATATGCCTCAAGTCTGTAAAAAAAACAATGTTATACCTCCCATTTTAGCCAGAGGTGACCTAACTCTATAAGATGTCTGACTGATGCAAAAATAAGATAGATTTGACACTAATGAGCCCGCTAAAAGTTACTCAAATCCATGAACTATTAAAATAATCATGGAAAATGCATCTATGTACCGAGAATGAGCATTCTAGCATAATAATAGAAAAAGTACCTTTCTACCAGATGAGCTTTTCTGCCTTGCACAGATGCTCCTCTCCTTTTCAACTCTGTTTTCAGCTGTATTACAGACCATGTTGAATACATTTTCACCATTTATTTAATATTTTTAACAACAAAAAAACACGTTTAAAATTTGACAGCGGCAATATTTGGATGTGGTTTGGGTCAAGCGTTTGCAGCGCCATCTATGTTGAGCTTTGCGTATACTTCTCCATTGGCGCAAAATCGAAAGAAGTTTTTAAAATAATATACATGTTCCAAATGCAAAATAATTAATAGGTTGAAAAAAACAAAAGTTTTTATATAACAGTATTAATGGCCAGACTAGTTATTTAAATAAATAAAGTATACAATAAAGGACATTGGGAAAAAATGTATGGATGCTGCACCCACGTCCGCCACAGCTTAAACTACATTTGTTTGAAAGGTATTATAGTCAAGATCATCTGTGCCAAAGCGCATCAAATTCCATCCCGGGGGTCTTTAGTTATTTTAAGTTATATATGTACAAGTACTATAACGAACGAACATTAATGAAAAAAGGGAATTTACTTTAGATAGTTCGACACTACATAGGGGGCTCAGATATTATGGGAGTACTTCACAAGGTTCAAGGGTGCCCCCTTATGTTATTCTGCCACACTAGAGTAAATCCAAAAATCGTTCATTATAATAAAATGTCTTTTTTGTAAAACGGAGCGACCACAAATCACCCAAACTTGTCCACGCTTCGGAGAAAACATGATTCCAGATCATCCATCCTAATTGACAAAACCGATAATCATGTTCCAATGTCCAAAGCATGTTAGATAAAAAAAATCAATCAAGTGACAGGGAGCGCACTATCGCAACGAAGTAAGACGAGTGGACAATTTGCAACTGCAAGTCCTTCAACCCCCGTAAACCGTTTTGCGGTGGCTCAGTAAGTACAAGCGCAGGATGGTCGGCAGGCTTTGTCGTATATCTGGTTGTATAGTACGATATGGCATAATATTATGGTTCCTAATAATGTGAAATAAGGGTACTTTAAAGTGAATTTATTTAGCTACTTAAATATGCCCATGTGTCATATCTTTTGACTACCAGGATATTTTTTCCGGTGTCATATCTTTTGACTCCCAGGATATTTTTTTACGGTGTCATAATAAAAACGGCTAGTTTCATAGATCTATCGATTCATACTAATTACATTGTTGGCGGAGCTGGGTGTGTTTTGCCCATTGTCCTTTGGATGTTTGTTACTTAATCATTCAAAGGCAGTTTACAGTCTTTACAGATATTATTATTTTTATATTATTTTATGTTTAACAATTTGGGACATAAAACAGTTTTACACTAAATATTACTAAAAATTTTAATGTAGATACTAATTAGGTAACCTACAGCAATGTATATTATGTCTAAATATAGTCCACGGAATCGAAGTATCGAGCAGAAGCTATTTAATTAAGAAATCTTAACATACAAGTCTGCCCGATAGGTGGCGCTGCCGTCAGATATTTTTTTAATTTTTTATATTGGGCAGGACAACGCGTTATGGGTCCCCTTGTACGAAATAAAAAATATTCAAAATGATAATAGCTTAATTTTTTATTTACAGCGTGTCTGATCCAAGCAGGGTGGGCAAATGTAAGTACTAGTCTAAGCGCCCACGACACTCAACCCTAATGACGTGACTAATTATAACTATCTATATGAATAAAGATAATGACACGTCATTAATGGAGAAAAAGAAAACAAATGAAGTAGACCAAGAGCTACCTGAACCCTCCGAGTAACGGTATGTCTGTAAGGCTAAAATTGTTATCGCCTGGCACCCCTCAGCCATGCACATCATCAAGCCCTATATTTTTGAAATTGTCGGTAAAATATTAAAAAAAAACTTGTTGCTGTAAGCTTGAAATTTTTAAACAATTTAGTTTATTCATTTTTAAGTTTAAATAAATATTGATAGGCGTTTTCGATGAGCACAAATACCCGCCAGGTGAACCGAAAGGTGTGTAATATATAGCTACATTAAAATAAACGTTCTTCTGTAAAATCGAAATTTATATAATTATGTGTTTGTTTAAGCGATTTAAAGTAAGTAGGTAGAATGACAGGCGATTCTGGCTAGCATAAGTCCTTACCAGGCGAGTGGAAAGATGCTGCGGCAGTGCTAGTAAGAGGCGTAGTATGAAAACTTATATTATTGAAGCAAATTTAATTATTTTCCAGTTAAATAAACTGTCTCAATCGCACCACCGAGTTCACGATAGGCCGTTTAATCTCACTGTACAGAATTAACACTTTTAAGATTTCACACTTTTCCTTCCATTTAATGTACTAAGTTTGTTAGTAAGATATGATCCCTATGATTGACCCTATCGATCGATGCCATAAAAATACAGGATGTCATTTTTTCGAATTTTTGCCAATTTTTGCCAGTTCAATTCCCGGGTGTGGCAAGCAAATTTTCGAAAAACTGTGAATGTAGTTGTGTTTCTTTTTAAAAATAAAGGAATGTTTTCTTTGAGTAAAATTATCTATCTCCGGTATTTAGAGTACTTCCCCTGGGGGTGGCATTCATTTCCATCCTGTATATTACACACCTTTCGGTTCACCTGGCGGGTATTTGTGCTCATCGAAAACGCCTATAAATTTTTTTTCAAACTTAAAAATGAATAAACTGAATTGCATGAAAATTTCAAGCTTACAGCAACAAGTAATTTTTAAATATTTTGCCGAGATTTTAAAAAAATATAGAGCTCAATGACGTGCTGGGCTGAGGGGTGCCAGGCGATGCTTACCGTACAAACATGCTATGACTCATCACCATAAGAGTTTCTAGCCTTACAGACGTACCGATACTCGGAGGGTTCAGTAGCTGTCCTACCAAAGATGCTGCAATGCTAAATCCTGGCGGCGGTATTAGCGGCGCTTTAGACGGATGTTAAGTGATTGAGTCAATTCATTGTAAATAAATAATATTTTAAATACTTGTCTTATGAACAAAACATACTTTATTTATATGATGATGTGCTAACGCTGTTATGGTTTAAACTTATGTTGGTTTGATATCAATTCTCTAGTGACTAAGTTTTTTTTCGTGATAGGAGGCGTGTTCTCCATCGTCAAAACCAGACTTCAGAGCACCAGGTCGTCGAATAAGCGAAGAAAGTAAGAAATCTTGATTTTTATACAAGACGCAACAAATTTTCTCACCCCAAATCCAGTCGTGAATATAATTTAATGCGACCTTGCTGGCCTGAACCCAATCCCCTATCCCTGGAGCCCTAAAACCTTATTTACCATCAGAAAAAGTGTTTCTGATGCATTTATTTTTATTTTTGAAGCATGTAACTGCTGGATGTTTAAATCTAAACAAAATATTATTAGAAAAAAATCCAAGTATAGGGGCGAATGCACTGACTAATTTAGAAAATTAGGGCCGCAGAAGCAACTTTGCTTCCACCACTTGGTCAGTGTATTCGCCCGGATACCGAAGGGTGCGGGTTCGAGTCCCGTCTGCTGCCTGATCCGAATGGTTATTTTTTCTAGAAATATTTCCATGTGTTTTTTATAGCACAATTTACAGATAAATATTATTAACAACAACTTGCAATAGCATACTGCCCAAATTGTGAGGGACTGAGATAGGTATCCCAGGCGGCAGTCCCTACGCGACTTCAGAAGAGAACCTGTACTACAGATCACTCACTAGGCCCTACCCTCATACAGTACAGAGGCGCAAGTAAGAATATCACAAATATGGTATATAATGTGTTAAACAGCTGAAAGAGTGAACAGAACATATAACCCAAAAAATGGTAGTAGTAAATATACATAGTGTTATTTAACTGTAGAGGTTACTTCCCCATACAGACTCCAATTGGGACTGGATATGTGGAATAGCGCTATATACTACTTCTCATAAAAAATATCTTATATTATTCAATAACTAACTACAACTTTAAAATTTGATTGGTACCTTCTTTAGTTCCTATTTTTTTCTTTTTTAATTTATTAAGGACAACCAACAAAGCTAAACACAGCGTCATTGTTAGTAGCTACAGAAGCAGTTTAAAGCTAGGATTAGTGTCGCTTTAATTATAGGTTGCCACGGCATGTTCAATAGCAAGCAACTAAAATTAACACATTCTATCATTTAGCAACTATGAGCTAGTTTTGGCCACAAGGCGGCACCCCAGACCAAACTCCGTTTTTTTTAGTTCTTTAGTTAATCGACTTCTCTATATCTATTTATAAGGTTCGTAGTCGGGCTGGCTACCGCTCAGTAGCATAATCTATATTACTAATTATACTAAAGTACTTAATCAATATTACTTACTACTAAGAACGTCATACAATTCTCTTTTAAATTGAGACAAGGTTTTGGTAAAAATATCTAAGGTGTTGTTTTTAGAGTGGTTATTATATGAACTTACAAGTCTATTGAGTGAAAATGCTTTCCCATGCTTTATTTGTAAAAAAACAATTCTTTTATATGTCCTAAAAGAAATTTCTGACAAGTGGTATTAACATACTACTTACTTTTATTTCAGAGTGCCGCGAATATAATTGGGAGAGAAAATGTTCATCTGCCCAGGGTAAGCAGCAACATTCAGTTAATCAAATGACTTACTAGATAAGAGTGGTGTGAGTGCAAGAAATAAATATTTCTAACACCCACCAATTAGCCTAGCCCCAATAGTCCAGTCAATGAAGGCAAAAATCATCTAAAACCTCCGATTTCGTTGAACCTCCATCGATTTTCATGAAAATTGGTAAGGATACCTTAAGAAATAAAAGTGACATAGTGCCAACTTGCGCTTTTGCCCTGGGGGTAGATGCCACCTGCCTGCCACCTGCCACTTACCGGGGGGTGAAAATTATTTTAATAAAATAACTCGAGAAATCACTTCCTACCAATTTTCATGAAAATCGATGGAGATTCAACGAAATCGGAGGTGAAAACCTTCATTGACTAAACTACAAAGCAAGCACTGTAAGGCTTGCGTTATGGGATAAGAACATGGTAATGGATAGAAATACATAATAATGATACATAGATAGGTAAGTCTATTTTTAAGAAATATATATGAACAGCCATGACTTAGGTACAAATGCTCGTATTTATTCAGACATACCCCGAAATGCTATAAGTCAGCGCTTTATGCTTATGTTATATATTTATTTTTATGGGTCTCTGCTATATAATGTATTTTTTAAGATTCCGTAGTCAAAAGGAAAAGACGGTACCCTTATAAGATCACTTTGTTGTCCGTCTGTACATCCGTCCGTCTGTTTAACGAGACTATTTATCTCCAAAACGCGTAGAATTATCGAGTTGAAATTCAAACGATATACTTAAATCCACGGTCTCTTAACGCTGTAAATAAAATCTGTTCTCAGTCAACCGTGTTAATAAAGATAACGTAAAAAAATAGTTTAAAAAACTAAAAACACGCTTTTTAATTACTCCATTAAAAAGCCAAGAATAAACAAAATATACTCTCTGTTTACTTCGTTAGGGCCTTAGAGTAAGCCATGTTTATAGTTTATTTTAAGATACATATATAACTGAAAAATCGTGGGGCGCTATTCATTGCAATATTAATCAAATCAATTAATATCAGTCAGGTCCTCGTCATCAGGAAAAAATAATAGAATATCGCACCTTTATTCCAATACTGTCATTATCATAAAATAAAATTAAAATACAGGATTTGAAGTAATGTGTAGATTCATAACGAAGCAAATAGATGGCGTTGTAAACTATTTTTTGAAGAATTTTGTTTAATGACAGTATATTGGAATAAAGGTGCGATATGTTAAGACGAATCTAATATCCAAATAATCAGCCCCATCGTCAGACCAGCTCGATGTTACCATAACATTGTATTGTCATCTAATCTACATATAATTGCCAAGTTTCATAATGATACAAGAATTTGAAGTGCGTGTAATTCAGATTCTTAGATTCCATTACATAGTTAGTTACATACAGGTCGACTTAATAAAAGCGTGTTGAAAAGATATGGCCGTTTATGTTGCGTTCCTACCAATTAGTACGGAACCCTCGGTGGGCGAGTTCGACTCGCACTCGTTCGATTTGTCTTTGACGACGGTTTACTTTCTTTTATCGACGGTTTTTTGGTCCTTGGAGATGGGTTTCTGTTTGGTGACGGACAATTTGTTTTTATTTTTCAGATGTCAACGTCAATGAACATCCTTATTTGGTAAGTATTTACTTTGTATAATATAAAACTCCACTTGTATAGAACTTTATTTTTATTTGTTGACTCTCAGTTCTATAGTCACTTGAATAAGCTAATTGAAAAGTAATTGAAAAATCGGACTGAAAAGATAGTTTAAATGTCTAGATGGGAAAAAAGTTTCAGTATTAAACTAAAACAGACGTGGCTTTGGCTTGAAACCACAATATAAGTGAAATTATATTGTAGTTACATAAAGCAATAAAAACAGTCCTTCCTCGCCTGGGATTCGAACCTGGGCTGCGCGCGCGGTTGGCGAGCCTTCTACCTCTGAACCACCGACGATTGTAGATAAGATCTGACTTTTTAATAACAATTAGAAAAATAATGCGTCATGCTAAAGATAATTGAAAAAAATAATGGAGATAAATAAAAGTTTTACTTTAAAAATCATACTAAATAAAATTTAATTTTTGACAGGGTGCCATCGCTTACAGGAAAGAGGACGGAGATGTGATCTTTGCATGCGCAGCAACCCTCATCAGTCCAAAGTTCGCAGTGACTACTGGACACTGTTCGAGGAATATACGGATAGGGGGTAGTTTGACCCCTGAGTTCGTGAGATTCGGCAACAAGAACCTCAAAGCTGTAAGTGCCTGCCTATAAATTGGATTTGTCACCTCAGAAATCATGTAAATTT
The DNA here is from genome assembly GCA_902850365.2 of Chilo suppressalis. NCBI lineage: Eukaryota > Metazoa > Arthropoda > Insecta > Lepidoptera > Crambidae > Chilo > Chilo suppressalis. Next base: position 4,943,330 of record OU963907.1, read on the forward strand.
TTATTTGTCCCACAATAGTATACTTTTAACTGTTGGAACAAAACCTAATGGAAATTAAGTAAATACCCATACAATACAAACATTTGACCAAACTACCAAATAGACGAATAGTATCTGATAATATTCGTCTATTTGGTAGTTGTTGTGGAATTGTTTTTCCCAAATTCAACTCAATAAAGGGATAGTATGAGTCCGGGAAAGGACATAGGATAGCTTATCATAGAAATCACCGCTTAAGGTGCTGTAAAGGGAGGTGGTAGTTTGTACTTATTGGAAACCAATTCTTCCACGCAAACGAAGATGCGGCCAGCTATTATACCTACCGTACGTTAAAGATTTAAATCATCGTACGTAGGTAGGTACTACTCAATTCCGATCATAAAAATAGGATTTTATTAAATATTAATTAGCGGTCAGTTCTGTATTTTTTTCATAGATATGTATTTTATTTATTCTTTTATGTTACAGGAGGCAGTTATTGACGCCAAAATAGTGAATAAGATTTCTTACCCACAAAGTGAAAATGAGCGAGAAGTTATCTTGCGTAAAAATGATATAGGCCTTCTGCAGTTTGAGAATGCATTGCCCCTGAACAAAGCCGTCACGCCCGCTTGTCTCTGGTCGCAGGAAATTGGCAGTGACGTTACCAAGGTGTCAGCTTGGGGAACCACGAGTATGAGCTTAATTTTAATTTATTTAAAAAATGGTTACGTAACTTAGTGTTAGTGAGAGGATCTCGATGGCGCAAGTGGTTAGCGCGTTCGGCTGCAATCGTTGAAGATATGCATTTTTCGCAGTAGTCGGTCATTGGATGGGTGACGAAAAAACTTCCTATCACGAGCTTCTCCGTAATTCGGAAGGCCGTTGAGCCGTTGGTCCCGGCTGCATTTGCAGTCACCATGCGCACTAGACCCGCGTCACGGTAATATATAAACAGTATTGTGACTCAGCCCTGTCCTTGAAATAACTGCCTACGGCAGAGCGGGGCGTATCCACGCGGTAGGGCTGCCCGCCTACAGTATTTTAATTTCATCTGCATAATTGAGCTTCTTTCTAGTTTTGTGATTGTAAATATTTTATTACTTATGTAAAAAAATGTTGTGAATGAATTAGGAAGTGTTACATAAAATACATGTTATTTTAAGTGTAATAATTAATAAAAAAAATATAGATTTGAGACAGAAAAATATTTACGCCTCGACTGAGACGTACGAAAAGCTTTATTATTAAATTTAATAGTAGCAATACGCATTCGTATAAAAAGTTTAATTATTTAAGAGTTCAAGCAACCAAAACCAGCACAATATCGACTATTTGCTCTTTGCCATATTAAATCATGTAGGTATCTACTTAATTAAATCAAATATTCACAATAAAAACGTTTAAGCACAGCTAACTGCTTAAAAAACAATTCACACTGTTCGGTCGTCGCTGCGGCGCATTCGCGACTGGATGCCCATCGAATGCCGCGCGAACTCGAGCGGCGTAGGTATGACACGCTTTCCGACAGTTTGTATGAAGATAGAATACTGTATAGATAAAATTACCGTGCCCGCGTGGAATGCCTGTGCCCCAACAGTGAGGATATTAAAAGGCTGATGATGATGAATGTTAAGTAAGGCTGTATTATTGTATGGCCTCTTTACATGTTGGATCATCTTTTGAGGCCAGCAACGGTTTGGAAGGTATTGGAGTGAAAGTCCGCTCAATTGTCACAGATGCGTGCAGTGTCGTTTTTTTTAGCTGGCAGTTTACATTGGGGTAAGGTGCTATGTAAAATGTTTTCCCCACTTATATACAGGTTGGTCCAACTAGTGACGTCAACAATTTTTTTTAGATTCCTCGCACCTGGGGGTATCCGAAAATACCCCATGTATGTTCCACGATTTTTCTTAGTTTTCCAGTTATATTTTTTTTGTGTATTTTTAATGGTTTCTGCCAGCGAGGATTTAAAAATTGTTATCTTTCTTCGTAGTAGGTATTTTGCAGTCTTTTTCTTTTGTGACATAATTGTCTTGAATGTTGTTTTAATAAAAAAATAACTTAACTTCCTGCAATTACTTAGTTACTCAAAAAAGGCTTGAAAGTTGGATCTTTAGTTTTTAGTAAGATTTACTCAAACGTTTAATTTCAATACAAAAATACAAGAAGGAGTTTCCATAGCTTCTGGCTAAAAATAAAAAGCTTCTAAACTACCAAAAATCATAAAAGAAAATTGGATTTAATCAGCCTATTTATGTTGTAATTGGCTTTTGAAGGCGGATAGGCTAAAAATCATTGAAACACGATTAAAGCATTATACATTATTTTATCTACGTTTTTTATTGTTATGGTAAAATAAACCTAAAAATGTAATTTCAAATTAAATTTAATTGAAATTTCTGTAAAATAACTTAATCATGTTGAATTTTATTATAATTTCGGTTTCACCACTTAGATTTAAAATGTGAGCAAGAATAAAGATCAAAATGGCTAGTTGGGGAATTACCTGTTTTTTGATACAAATAAAAACCACACATTACTGAAAAATTACTATTTATTACAGTAAATTTTCAAAACTCCTTCCACCAACTTGAACACACAATTGACAATGTCTTAAAAAGATATTTTTTAATTGTCTGCAGCAACTTGAATCTTATTTTTCTTTCCGCTTCTGTAAGTTTTTGTCTCAATTCTTGTTCGCATTTTAAATCTTAGTGGTGCAACCGAAATTATTGTAAAATTACACACGCTAAAGTTATTTAACAGGAATTTCAATTAAATTCAATTTGAAATTACATTTTCAAGTTTAATTTACCATAACAATGATAAGAAGTAGATAAAATTATTTAAAATATTTTAATCGTGTTTCAATGATTTTTAGCCTATCCGCCTTCAAAGGCCAATTACAACAAAAATAGGCTAATTAGGTACTATTTTATTTATATTTTTAGGGGTATTTTTAAATTGAAGTTGAAGGTTTGAGTAAATCCTATTAAAAACTAAAGTACCATCTTTCAAGACTTTTTTGAGTAACTATAAGTAATTTCAGGAAGCTGAGTTATTTTTTTTATTACAACAACCTTCAAGACAATTATGTCACAAAAATACTGCAAAATACCTACTACGAAAAAAGATATGAAAAATCGCGGTACATACATGGGGTATTTTCGGATACCCCCAGGTGCGAGGAATCTAAAAAAAAATTGTTGACGTCACTAGTTGGACCAATCTGTATAAGACAGAATAAGATCAACCAATGGAGAAGTATACGCAAAGCTCAACATAGATGGCGCTACAAATGCTTGACCCAAACCACAGCCGAATACTGCAGGTGTCAAATTTTATAGGAGTTTTTTTGTTGTTAAAAATATTAAATAAGTGGTGAAAATGTATTCAAAATCGTCTGTAATACAGCTGCAAACAGAGTTAAAAAGGAGCGGAGCATCTGTACAAGGCAGAAAAGCTGATCTAGTAGAAAGGCACTCCTACTATTATTATGCTAGAATACTCATTCTCGGTACATAGATGCATTTTTCATGATTATTTTAATAGTTCATGGATCTCAGTAACTTTTAGCGGGCTCATTAGTCAAAGCTATCTTATTTTTGCATTAGTCAGACATCTCATAGAGTTAGGTTACCTCTGGCTAAAATGGAAAGTATAGCATTGGGGGTTTTTACAGACTTGAGGCATATGACCACAATTTTAATTTTGGTGCAGTTATTTCTGATCGAAATGAAGACACCCAGATGCAATTACCTGCCCCAGATACATACCATGATGTAAACAGCAGCTCAGTTCTACCCCCCTTTTCAAAGCAGCATATATAATTATATTTTGGTCGGTAAGCATGCAGTTTACTCACAACAACCAGGAATTGCACAACGCGGCATTTATAATTTGTTTAATAAAAAGCTTAAAAATGAATATAAGCTAAAAGGTATGTATTTGATAGAAGTTTTGGGTCAAGCGATTACAGCGCCCCTAGTGGATAAATTTTGCAGATTTCTAGTCCATTGTAAAAACTTGAGGCGTTGTAAAACACTTTAAAAGTTTCACTTGCATCGTGGTTTCATAAAACCTCACCAATTTTTTTATACATTATTCATGTTACCTAAAATGTTGAAAAACAATAGAAAAGATTTTTTATTATTATTATTATATCGTTATAATATCATTCACAGGTGGCAACAAATTACCTGACGTTCTGAGAACTATGGAAGTGCAAATAATGGACTCCGAATCTTGTATGAAGGCCGCAATTCCATTTTTTAGCAGGAAATTCCCTAAGTTAGAGGATCACCACCTTTGCGTCAACGAATCCGATGCTAATGAGTACTTTTGTCAAGTAAGCCAATCAAATGTTTAATTTTAGATCCGCTTTAGTTATTTATTGGTGAAGACCTCGTTAGCTTTTTGTTATTATATCTGTTTTCAACGTTTTTATAAGAGGCTGTTGGTCTATATACTATAAAGGGATAAAACGGGGTATCAAAAGACAATGTCGCTGGCGGCCGCTAGTAAATTCATATTATCCTACTTACGTAATGCAACTAATATTCTGTTTGTTTGTAACGCTTTCAAGCCTAAACTGTAGGAAGGCCAAAGGGGAAGATCTTCCTCCGAGCTGGGTGATGTTAGCTCGGGGGCCGCGGCCCGACTGATGTTGGTCGGACATCGTATATATGAAGAGTTAGCTTCCGAATTTCATTTGCGCGATGTAGGCTTCCATACTATTATTGATCGCAGTGCAGGTAACGCCATCTCTTGAGGATGGTGAGTAATGATTTCCTACATCCGTTGTATATCTGTGGGGCATATAGATGTCGCCGCCACAAAACCACTAAATAGATTATGCTGAATTTTTTAATAGAGATAATGAATAGATATCAGTGCATCCGCCCGGACATGGGAGGCCCAGGCATATTTCACCAAGTCGACATAATATGTGACTGACTCATGTAATATTTTGGTATAATTGTCCGGATTTAGGGATGATGACTAATTTTTTTTTCGTTTATCTGGTAGATTATCAAAAAGTATTGGACACGTATTTTTTCTTTTCTCACATAATATAAACATTGCAGAGATATATTGATTTGAAAAGTCACATGACGTCACGTTTTGGTACAATTTTCACTTAAAAGTGACGTCACCAGCCCCTACTCCCAAACTTTGACGCGCTATAACTTTGTCATTTTTCGGTTGATTGCCCAAAGAAAAAATACGTGTCCATTATTTTTTAATTATCTAACTGACGAACTAAATAGAATTTCGTTTACTGTTGTACCCCGTCATCACCCCTATTATGTAATGAAACAAGGGTAATTTTTTAAATCGACATATTTGTCAAATTGTCAGTAAATCTTGACTGACTTTGAGTTTTTTCGCTGTTAGTTACAAAATGGCTCTCCGCGAAAACTTGAAAAGATGAGTTCTTTTAAAGGAAATTTTATAAAGACTGAATAAATTTCTCCTTTTATGTCACTGATTATACGTTCAAAGAAAAATTAGATATAATAGATCACCCAAAACAAAACGTCGGTTTACAAATGCCAGCGACATAATAATATGTCAATTTGGTGAAATAGGGTTAGCACTGGTTAGGTTAAGTTTCCTCCCTGTTTGGGGGGGTGAGTGGGGCTCGCCATAGGCGAGCAGACGCCGACGAGGTCGTGGATGTGTTCTCACGAGTTCCCATGACCTTGTCCGGCAGCGACGCGTCTCTCTCCGACGTGTCCTCGTCAGAAGTCGATGAGGATGCAGCGGTGATGGACATACTCGCGCCAAGGCGTATGTGAGGGGCATCGGTGGGTTTTAGTCGGTAGGCCGCGGAGGCACTTTCTGGAGGGCATTCAGTCTGCCCCCAGAAGCCGCGGAGAGTCCGACATAACCCCGCGTACCCCAAAGCGCGGGGTATGCGTAAAGCATTTCCCATCGTTAAAAAAAATGGTTAGGTTAAGTTAAGTAGGATTTTATTAAATTATAGCAGTATTCTACTCGGTTTATGAAACTAAACAGTGGATTTTTTAAAATGACATTATCTTTAGATTTATAAGCAGACTGTTATTGCCTGTAGACGCCTTCCCCACCGGATCGGTGCGGGCTGGTTTGGTTTCGTTTCTGTACCGAATCTGTACAGATTTTTTACTGAGAACCACTTCTTGATCGGCACGGTTTCGGTGCGGTATCGTTTATTTCGAATGGTTCGGTAGCAATCGGTACACAAAGCTGTGAACCCGCTCGGTAAAGATTCTGTACCGAAACTACTCAATGAGTAAGCTCTCATTTTATTATAATATGTACTCGGTAAAAAATCTGTACAGGGCACAGAAACCAAAACAAAACGAGCCGCACCGACCTGGTGAGGCAGACGCTTATGTAAAAAAAAATCATTCATTGATATTTTCCTTTGTATGCTTAACTATAATTGGTAACGTATTTCGTAGGGGTCTTCTGGAGCGCCAATAGTTGTCTCAGCACCTGTCGCCGAAGGAGAAGACATGTCGTACATCAAAGCCTTCGCCTCGTTTGGCATCGGGTGTAGACCTGGCGCCCTAAGCTTTTACACCAAGATTCCCAATTTCGTCGATTGGATCGAACAACACGTGTGGGGAGCAACTCCACTTTAAGATGAAATAAAATTATTTTGACAGAATGATGTTCCTCATTGCCACCAGTGGTGGTGTATCTTATGTCATAACACGTTAATTTTGTACGATGGTACCTGCGGAAACCTTTGTTTTCGAGCCCGATTTGCATGTAACCGTATTTTTCTTCTTTTGATCATTGAAATTTTGAGTTTTATACCAATGAGATAATTTGAAAAGTGCATAGTGAGAAAAAACTTACAGAAATAAAACAGTTTAAGATGCGGAATTAAAGTAACAATCGTTCCAACGACTAATAAATATCTATCTGAGAGAGAGAGAGAGAGAGAGACAGAACCATTTTATTGATCAATAAAAAAACAAATCTTATCATACAGGCTGGTCCAACTGGTGAGGTGAACATTTTTTTTAGATTCCTCGCACCTGGGGTTATCCAAAAATACCCCATGTATGTTGTTTCTTAGTTTTCGAGTTATATTTTTTATGTATTTTTAATGATTTCTGTCAGCGAGGTTTCAAAAAATCTTTTTTCAAAGTTGGTATTTTGCAGTCTTCTTTTGTGACATAATTGTCTTGAATTTTGTTTTAATAAAAAAATAACTCAACTTCCTGCAATTACTTAAAATTACCCAAAAAAGGCTTGAAAGTTGGAACTTTAGTTTTTAGTAGGATTTACTCAAACGTTCAACTTCAATACAAAAAGGAGGTTCCATAGCTTCTGGCTAAAATTAAAAACTCCGCATGCTTCTAAACTACCAAAAATAAAAAAATAATTGTTCTTAATCAGCCTATTTATGTTGTAATTGTGGCTTTTGAAGGCGGATTGGCTAAAAATCATTGAAACACGATTAAAGCATTAGACATTATTTTATCTACTTTTTTTTCATTCTTATGGTAAATTAAACCTGAAAATCTAATTTCAAATTAAATTTAATTGAAATTTCTGTGAAATGACTTTAGCATGTTGAATTTTATAATAATTTCGGTTTCACCACTAAGATTTAAAATGTGAGCAAGAATAAAGATCAAAATGGCTAATTGGGATATTACCTGTTTTTTGATACAAATAAAAACCACAAATTACTGAAAAATTACTATTTCTTACAGTAAATTTTCAAAACTCCTTCCTCCAACTTGAATACACAATTGACAATGTCTTAAAAATATTTTTTAATTGTCTGAAGCTACTTGAATATTCTTGCTTTATTTTTCTTTCCACTTCTTTAAGTTTTTGTCTCAATTCTTGTTCGCATTTTAAATCTTAGTGGTGAAACCTAAATTATTGTATAATTAAATATATATATATATATATATAGGGTGACATTGAATATTTTAATGAAACTTCGTGGAATTGTTGGATTACGTATATAGAGTATGTCTGATTCTTTACGGATTTTTTTAAAATTAAATTTTGTTTTTTTTTTGTTATATTTTAAGTCCTTTCCTCCTTTTGGGTACTAAATAATTATTCTTTTTAAACACGCATACAGAGTAAGTAAAAAGCAACTAATAAGCACTACTAAAAAAACGTAAAACTCAAGACGGGCTGCCGGGAGCAATGACCGCTCTCGCCGTTGAATACCTTCCTACCTACCTATGCGCGTTGCAAAGCGCAGTGGGCGAGCGCAGTCTCAAGTCTATCCACGGCGCGTGCGTATCTTTGACAAGACAAGATTTGCAAATACATGATGCCTTGATTAGTTCTTGTTCTGTGGCCTCAATATAAGAATTTGGACATGGTATGTTGTTATTGTGAGTGTCACGGTATACTCAGCAGAGCCACAAGGCTTCACGAAAGTAGGTTTGGTGATTGATTCTGTTTACAAAGTTTACTGTTTACAAAAAAATGAAGAGCTACAAAGGTCTCGTAAGTACTTTTGAATACCTGGTTATAAATTTCATTCTGAGTATTGAACTGCAATAAGTATTTCTTTTTGTTTGCCTATTTCCAATTCCAGTTTTTCTCTGCTTAAGAGAAGATAACATTTGTGCTTATTATTCCAATAAAGGCATCTAAGACGATTTTATTGTATTGTGTGGAATCAAAGGAGTCAGTTGAGCTCTGTGTACCTACTCGCTCAACGGCTGGCGGGCGCGGTCGGTCGTTGACTTACTTAATTTTACTGTTTTTCCGTTTTTTAGAAGTGCTTATTTATTAGTTGTTTTTCAGTGGATATGTAAGTATGCTTGTTTAAAATAAATAACTTCTTAAAAGGAGGAAAGGACATAAAAATACACAAATTATAAATAAACATGAAAAAAATACTTATAAAATAAATCGAAAAAAATTAGCATACTCTATACACGTAACCCAATACACAAAGTTTCATTAAAACACTAAATTTCACCTTATATATATATCTTAAAATCAATGGCTATAAACATGGCTTATTTTAAAGCCCTAATAAAGTAAACAGAGAGTATTTTGTTTTAGTGCAGTAAGTAAAAGTGTGTTTTTAGTTTTTTAATCTACAATTTTTTTACAAATAAAAAATAAACTGACTTTGCGATGTTATGCGGTCTTTCTATTCTGGTTTTTACGGTTCCGCACCTCATTCAGTTCAAAGGCAGAACCCATATAGAATCACTCGGTTGTCTGTCTGTCTTACCGTCTGTCATAGTTGTCACGGTTTCCACACCAATCCTTGTACATAAGTTGCACTCTGTTGGTATCCGAGGTATTCCTCTCAAATTACTTCGCAGTTTTCTTGCTAGCAGGACAAAGATTGTCAAAATTGGTAGTTTGTGCAGCTCTGAACTTTCTATCATTTGCGGGGTACCGCAGGGAAACGTAATAGGCCCGAGCCTGTATCTTATTTATATTAATGAGCTCTGTAATTACAAACCTCCCAATGGTAGTGTTGGGGACCCTGTTCCATGATTATTATGGTCCGAAATGGTCCCGTTAAATGTATAAATAAAAGAAAATGGTAGCTACATAAAATGAAAATGTATTTGTAACTCCACAAATTATTCACACAGTAAAATTAATAAATTGACAAGTCTGTTATTCATTCATTGCCTAGCAACCTCAACAGGTAGCACCTTTTCATATGCAGATGACACCGCAGTCGTATTTAATGGGGAGACTTGGGACTTAGTGAAAAAATCCACCAAGACAGGTTTGGCGCATATATCATCATGATAATAAGAAATAAAAATCTCCTGACTCTCAATACTCTTAAATCTAAATATATCACCTTCAGTATAAATAAGAGAAGTCAACCAGACATCGATTTTACTTAAAAATCCATACCTCTGATACTTCCGTATGTTTGCCCATGTGTAATTGCCTAAAATTGGACAGAGTAAGTAATCTGAAGTACCTAGGCGTTCAAATAGATGAAGCCCTTTCATGGAATGAACAAAGTAATTTATTATCATCTCGAACAAGAAAATTAATATGGATCTTTAAAAAGATTGGAAATGTTCTAAAACCAAAACTACTCAAAACAGTTCTTTCACTGGCTTAATCAATTTTATCCTACGGACTGTGTTTCCGTGTGAGGTAGCGCATGTAAATCGAAAATGATCAAGTTAGAACGGGCTCAAAGATCTGTTCTAAAAGTAATCACAAAAAAACCATTTCGATACCCAAACTGTAAAGTTTTAACTATTAGACAATTATTCATACTAAATGCTACATACTACAAGCACTCATTACTTAACTATAATCCAAAGCTAACCTTTTGAACAACGTAGATCTGACATGGTTTGTAAAATACCTACACATCACACTGCTTTCATACGCAGACACCTATTTTTCTCTTAGATTAAAACAAAAAGGGTAGATACGGTACGCTCATACTTGCATCAAACAAAAACTGATCCCACGGCAGCGCGAACGAGACGGCGAGATCCGCGTCACTGCATTACCGACCCGAACGAAACAGCAAGTTAAGTTTCTACGGCAGCGCGAACGAGACGGCGAGATCCGCGTCACTGCACTACCGACCAATCACGCGACCAGTACTCGACGTCACTACCGAATAAGATTCAAAACAAACAGCAATTTTTATGAAAAAATATATTTTATAGTACTTACGAATGAAAAGTGATGCCGTGGGTATTATTTTTAGTTCTTGAGCAATTTGAGCACTTTTTAAAAACACACTTAGGCGCATTGTTTTATCATATAAACACAAAATAGTATCAATATTTCTTTTTGGCGTTCACATGTACGTCGTTTGCATGTCAAGTTGTGACTAAAGCGATTAGGGTCGTGGTACACGATTCATGCAGATCACTTTTGTGAGGCTAGTGCCGTATCTACCGTTTTTGTTTTAATCTAAGATTTTTCTTAGCACCAAATATATATTACAAATTAAATAAGCTTTTGAACATATTATACAACAAAACCAGATCATATTGCAAAAGAACTATTCGGAACTGGCTGATTAATCTAAATTATAGGGATATAACATTAAATATATATTATTACATTTAAATCATTCCCACGAATATAGACACACATACGCAGGCACGCGCGCACACACACACGCACACACACATAGGCTTTTGCATACAAGCACACATACAATTAAGTGGTACCAAGGTAGATACGCGGGTGGGACCTGGAGTTGCCAGGGTCGCCCTAGTTTAGGTTCCAGATCACACACTTTGTTGATTTTAGAAACTGCGCTAGAGAGCTCAGATAATGGGGCCTGAATGTATATCTGGAGGTCATCAGCATAAAGATGATATGAACATGAAAGCGACAATGTGATAGAATTTATAAAGATAGAAAATAGGAGTGGAGAAAGGACGCCACCCAGAGGAACACCAGCAATGATATCACACCAAGAAGACAAGGTATTGTCAATACGGATACGTTGTCGGCGGCCTAGCAGGTAAATTTGAAACCACTCAATTGCGGATCGAGATAAACTATGTGAACCAAAAACGCCTAGAAGGATGTCAACGTCGACTGCGTTGAAGGCGTTGCTAAAATAAAGCAGCGTCAACAACTTAAGTTGCCGATTGTCCATTCCTCTGCGGATATCGTCTGAAATTTTAATCAATGCGGTAGTAGTGGTGTGGCCCCTCCGAAAGCCAGACTGAGAAGAGTGGAGGAGCTGGTTCGAATTAAGAAAAGCCGTAAGCTGCCGGGAAATTAATTTTTCAAAGACCTTAGATAAAAATAGGAGAATGGATATGGGACGGTATTCCGAAAAAGTGGTAGGTTTGGATTTTTTGGGGAGAGGAATGACATTGGCATCTTTCCATTAAGAAGGAAAAACTCCAGTAGAGACTGAAGTATTAAGAATAGTTGTGATCACAATCAAATCAGGAAAAGAAAAGAAAAGAATCAGGTTATCTAAAATAGGAAGGATCATTTTGCGGCTGACTGAATCACTGCCTACCACACTGGAATTGATGGACAAGATAGTTCTCTAAACATCACATCCGCAAATTTATATATGACAAAGGGAGGATCAAGAGTTGGCAGACTAGAAAGATGTCGTAAGGTTAAACGCTTACGGTTCTCATCAAACGCATTGCATGTATAGAGTTTGAACAATTCATTGTTGTTAGTGTATATAAACCCCCTTGTGCCCCATTTGAACATTTTTTGGAAATTATGGAGGATGTTCTATTTAAAATTTAAATGCCGAAAAATAATTGTTATCTGTGGAGACTTTAATATTAACATACTAGATTCATGTTCAACAACCTGTAATTTTTTAAATTTATTCAAGTCTTATGACTTAGGAAATGTTTTTAATGAACCTACAAGAATTACCAAAACAAGTGTAACTTGCAATGACAATATTTTCACAAATAAAAAACCCAGCTAAAAATCAATTATTACTATGTTGCACTCAAATCATTGTGGTCAATTAGTATCATTGCCTCGAAAAAAGGTTGAAGTTCAAAGAACGAGAATAAATTTTACCCCAATAAATACAAATCGGATGGAAAGGTTTAAAAATAGTTTGATTGTAAAGCTACCATGGTTGCCTTATAACTATTGCCCAAATAAGCTATATAATTCGTTATTTGAAGTAATAAATTCTGAATTTTTAAATATTTTTGCAACAAAAACTAAGACGATCAGTGATCGTCTAGTCTTTAGTGCATGGGCAACTCCAGGTATCTACAATAGCAGGAATAAGTAATATGATTTGAAACAGAATAGCTTTGCAATGACAGTCCTGCGCCTGCTGATACGCTGTTCAATCCGCACTTGCCATGTAGGGACATCAGCAGCGGGCCTAGTTGCATAGTCAGGATCTGGGAACCTAACTCTGGCAACACGGCACGCCGCGATGGCCCCGCAGTACAGGATTGAATGCGTATCAACAAGGTTTTCGCTAGTCTCGAAATATGAGACTAGTAAATTGTCCAGGGCTGTCATTAGCGTTATATTGCGTTTATTCGTAGGCAGGCGTGGTAAACGTAGCCTAGAGTCCGATGTATACCGATACCGGTCCAGGAACGGGAAAAATCGCCCGTGAGTCATGAGTTTCGTGAATCAGCCATTCGCGGGTACTAGCATCAGACCATGTGATTATTTGGCCTGTGTCACGGAACGCATTGACTTCCTGAAACAGAAGGTTTATGCGTGGGCGGGACGTATTCGGCGCTATAGAGAAAGGGTAGACCGATTCCGAATAAATCGTCTCTTTCAAAGCGACCAAAAGAAGGTGTACCGAAAATGGGAGGTGACTAACGAGCCACTGCCAACTTCTGGCGTAGTATCTGGTCAGTGCCTGTTGAGCACACCGAGAGTGATTGGATTGATGTTGTTGAGCGCGAGTGTGAGTCGATAGAGCCGATAAGCCTATAAGCATAAGCCCTGAGGATGTAAGTTGTGCAGTCCGTACGTCTCATAACTGGAAAAGTCCTGGGCCGGACGGACTGCACAACTTCTGGATAAAATGGTTTCGAAGCTCACACAAGTGCTTAGCAATGCAATTCCAATACGCTCTCGAGAGTGGTTCCCTGCCAATTTTCCTTACAACAGGTACCACCTTCCTTCTCTATAAATCTGGTAGTACCACGGAAGCAAAAAATTATAGACCCATAACTTGTTTGCCAACATTATACAAGCTCCTTACATCCATTTTGAGAGCAGAAATTAATAAGCATATTAATGCCAATAACATAATCTCAGCATCTCAAAATGGATGTACGGTTGGGTCCCGTGGTACTAGAGAACTCCTCCTCATTGACATGACCATTTGCCAACATATCCGGCGAAGCAAGGGAGCCCTTTCTGCGGCCTGGATTGACTATAAAAAAGCCTATGCTTCGGTGCCTCACTCATGGCTGAGAAGGATCCTAGAGGTGTATAAAATCGATGCAACTTTAAGATCCTTTTTGGGTACATGTATGAGACAGTGGACCACAGTCCTTCGCCAGACCGTAGAGATGACCCCTCGGATCCGTCGAATGGTATAAGGATAGAGCGAGGCATCTTCCTTTCTCACTTACTTTACATGGATGACCTAAAATTATTTGCACCAAAACAACCAGACTTGATTAAACTACTAAAAATTACAGAAGTTTTCAGTAGTTCTATCGGGATGGAGTTTGGTGTCGATAAGTGTGCGGTCGTGCATGTACAGCGAGGGAAAGTTGTAAATTCCACAAAGGACATTGCTCTTTCCCCATACATTGAATGCCCTAGAACGCCCAATAATGAGAAAATGCTAGTTGTGTTCGGAATCATTCATAAACTCTAAATAAGCATTTGTTGAGATACGGACAACTTGAGGAACCGTGGCCTACTGAAGAATGTATTAGATCTGGAGGTTATAATTATTATACTTAATCGTAAAAGATGTACTCTTTATATATTCTGAATAGATTTAGTGTTTACCTCTATGTAAGCACTTAAATAATATGCATTAAATGAACATAAATTAATAAAAATAATAAATGCTTATATTCATATTGATTTATGAGTGTTGTTAGTTGGCACCTATGATACCTACCAGTAGTAGGTAATGATAGATTTCTTTTCAAATGAAATGTTCAGTCTTTCCATTTACCTGTTTCTATATTTTACTATCGGTAATTAGGTATGTACCTGGTTATCATTATGATTTTTATAAAAATAAACAGAGATATTACATGGGACGGGAGTATAAACTATCTTTAGATAATTTCAGAAATAATCTTTTTATAAATATAATATAAATACTAGTAATAAGTATTATTAACTAAGGTACCTAGTTCTATTTTTATGTTGATAAATACCTATGGTCGCCTATATTGCATTACTAAGGTAAACAATCTTGGCACAACTTTTTAACAGAATCACCCATTTAATAATAAAATATTAACGAAGCCAATAAACTATTAAAATAAATCGATATTATAGACTGAAACCTATTGAATCCAGTTATTAGTTGATTTTTAATGCTGTATTATCAATAAAAATGAGTGCCAAGTTGGATGAACAGACTGTAGTATCTAGTAACAGAACTTAAATTTTTTTTATTTTTTTAAACAGATTGTCCGTTTACTATGATTAATTGCTAATAAGTTAATAAAATAATAGATCAATAATAGTGAAGGGCATTCTTTTGGGCATGCTAGGGCCGATTTCGTCGATGTCCTTTACAAATTTCTGAGACAATCACTCTTAAATCTCTCTCGGAGACGGAAACCTACAAGTATCTTGGTATGTCACAGTCTTTGGGTATTACGGATGGGGACGTAAAACAGGCATTGAAGGAGCGTTTCTTTTGGAGACTGACAAAAGTACTGAATTGTCTTTTGTCGGGGGCCAATAAGGTGCGCGCCTTCAATGCCTGGGTGATGCCCCTATTCACATACTCCTTTGGCGTACTGAGATGGACTCAGACTGAGTTGTCTAACTCAGTCTGAGACCATCTACTCGGGATAGGAAGGTCCGTCAACTGCTTACAATGCACCGTATGCTTCATCCGCGCTCATCTGTTATGAGACTGTATATCCCACGTAAGTGTGGAGGAATCTCCACAACCGAGAGGTGTGCAGTCGTAGGGATTACTTCCTTAACAGTGAGGGTGGGTTGCATCGTGACATTGTAGCATTTGACAAAAACCTAACGCCGCTCTCCTTGGCGAAAGAGAACTGGCGCAAGCCGAGGGTGCTAAGTACCCAGGATCGCAAGGAAGTATGGAAAAGCAAGGAGCTCCACGGGCGGTTCTATCGGGCCCTAACAGGGCCTGATGTGGACCAGCTCGCCTCCGTGAACTGGCTACGATTCGGTGATCTCTTTGGGGAAACGGAAGGGTTTCCCGGTGCAATTGCTGACGAAGTCATGATGACGAACAACTATCGGAGATATATCCTGAGAGACGGAATGGCCGACATTTGTCGAGCATGTCGTCGGCCTGGTGAATCCCTCAGACATATCGTCTCTGGTTGTTCTCATCTGGCCAACGGTGAGTATTTGCACAGACATAATCTCGTAGCCAGAATTATTCACCAGCAACTTGCTGTTCAATACAACCTTGTAGAATCCGAGGTGCCGTACTATAAGTACACACTGGCGCCAGTTCTTGAAAATGGTCATGCAACGCTCTATTGGGATCGACCTCTCATTACGGACAGGACTATTATTGCCAATAGACCTGATATCGTATTGACAGATCGATTGAAACACAGGGCAGTGCTCATCGATATCACCATCCCGCATGACGAGAACCTCGTGAAGGCCGAGAAGGACAAGCTCAACAAGTACCTGGACTTGGCCCACGAGGTAACCGCTTTGTGGGATGTGGATTCGGCGATCATTGTCCCTATAGTCGTTAGCGTAAACGGTCTCATAGCGAAGAGTCTCGACCAACATCTAAAGAGCCTCTCGCTAGATGGTTGGGTCAAGGGGCAGATGTAAAAGGCAGTACTCCTGGACACGGCGCGCATCGTCAGGCGGTTTTTTTCTCTGCGGCCCTAACCACCGGTAGCTTGGGCCTCGCTCCGCTGCTGGTGGCCTTCTAGGTTAGGTTTTTTATACTATATTTATTTTTGTATTTTACTTTTATATCTATTTTATAAAAAAAACCTAACTTGTGAAATGATATAAATGAGAGAATAATAATTGATCTTCAAAATAAATAGACAATTAAATAACTTTGACGAAGTGAACAATGCACTTGCAAAAGTTGTTTATTGGTTTAATATTAACAACTTGTTGCTTAATGAGAAAACAACCAAGTTAGTTAAATTTTCGACACGAAATGTCAGAAGTGTAAATCTAATTATACATATAAATGCAATGAAATTGAAACCTGTGGAAAGTACAACTTTCTTAGGAGTGACGCTAGATTCCAGATTGCAATGGGGTCCACAAATTGCGGGTATTGCAAAAATTTCGGGTAAACTTAGTTCTGCGGCATACGAGGTTAAAACTATTAGACGATTTACTGACGTGAATACGACTAGAACGGTTTATTTCAGTTATTTTTATAGCATAATGTCATCTTCATTCTTCTCTGGGGGAGTGCTGCAGATATTAATACCATCTTTGTACTGCAAAAACGGGCTGTTGCAAATGGCAATTTATCAACTACGTCCGCGTGACTCCCTCAGAGAAAAGTTCAAGGAGATAAATATTCTAACTGTAGCATCACAATATACAGGGCGTCCCACGGCTACCTCATACGGAGGGAAAGTATATTAAATATTGAAGATAGGATATTTTACTGAAAGAAGACATTATTTTATTTTTAATAATAAATAGAACTGCATTTAAAGTTTTTTTAAAATCGCCTGTTACAACTGTAAATCACACTCCTGAAATTTCGAAAAAAATAACACAACATATTTTATGATAACCATCGGAAGGGTTAATCATGAGGATTATTTTTTGCTAAATAACATAGCATTTTTCCGTGTGAGGTAGCCGTGGGACGCCCTGTATATTGGACAACTTAAAGAAGTAAAGAAAAATATTATACATTTTTCTGAGAAACGATTTGGTTGTACATAAAACTCGTCGCCACAGAATAAACAATTCCTCTGTGGGAATGTATACGTTTTTACAATAAGCTTCCAAATAGTATGAGAGATTTGCCTATTAATAAATTTAAAACAACTTTAAAAGTTAAATTCTATAAAAAAGCTTATTATAAAATTAATGATTATTTGAATGATAAAAATGCGTGGGGTTTAAAATCTGCCCAAAATTTACGCATAAAACTGTACTTTTAGTACCTTAATTATTATTTTTTGATATAACTATTGACCTGTAATGATGTAGTAAGATCAGTACGAAATTGTAAGCTGTGGAGCTTCTTTCGCCGCTTCTTCTCCGACAAAGCAGCATGATAATTAGGTATTTAAGTGAAATAATTATTTCGTCTCGAAACTGTGGTAGGGAATTGACGATTTAAAAGTACTTAGCAAAGATATTTTGAGTTGAGTTGAGTTGAGTTAATATTGACTCTCTCGAACTCTTCCGTGCTTCGAAAGGTACGTCAAGATGCTGGTCCTGGCTGCATCAGCAGTCATTAACACCCACTAATCCGCACTAGGCCCGCGTGGTGGGTTACGGCTCAGTTTTCCTTAATCCATCCATATAGAAGGTGGTTGCCACAACAGTGGGGACATTTATAGGTTGATGTTGAAGAATCTTTACAATTCAATTACATTGTCAATATCAACGGTAAATAGAGATAATGATTTCTTTCTTATCGACAGGCTTCAACGATGTTGTGCATCACCAGTCAAATTAACTCACAGAAATTCTCATAAAATAAAATTCGCCGATAGCCATGTACATATTTATTTATTTCCAGACGATGCCTTCAATCCAGTCGAGGTAGCTGGAGACCCTGGTGTAGACGGTGGGTAGGTCTGGGAGACCGCAGCCCACTCCGAATGACGTCACACCGATTATGTGATATTTTCTCATACAGTCTTCATTTAAAAAGCAACTGTGAAAAACGAACAGTTTATTTATTTTTACTGTATGGTACTTATAGACATAGAGAACTTACTGAGCTTCATCATCAGTCTTTAACGTCCCTACTGATGGGGCACAGGCCTTCCCTATTCTATTGGGGATGGTTCTCTTGCCACTATAAAGAATGACGTAGGCATAATCCCAAAACTTCTCAACGTCCAGAAATTATCAGTTCGTATAAAATTAAATTTTAAAAACTTTTTGTACTGCGAACAGCACTGTGTGTGGTTGAACTTAGAATCACAGGATGATTATTATCTATCGATAACTCCATATCATTTGGAGGATCAACTTCATTGAGCTCAATACAAATGTTGTGTAACACCACGCATGCCACAATTGTCTGTAGAACTGTAGAAGTTTTATTTAAAGTTATTCCTTTTTCTAAACATGGGCAACGACGTTTCAGTACACCAAAACATCTCTCCACTGTGTTTCTTGTAGAAATGTGGCTTTTATTATATGCTTCCTCTGCACTACTTTGAGGGTTCAAAAAAGGGGTCAGCAAATAATTCTTGTTAAAATATCCACTGTCTCCTAATAAATGATATGGGCTATATTTCCCTCTTTCAAAATCTGCACATAAATGTGAATTATTAAATATTGTTGCATCATGTACTGATCCAGGCCATCTAACAATCAAATCTCTTATTTTTAGAGAGGCATCGCACACAGCTTGAACATTAATTGAAAAATATCCTTTCCTGCAACGATAGAGTTCGGCTAATGATCCTCCTCGGCTAATTATTTTAATATGGGTGCAATCAAGAGCTCCTGCTACCCGTGGAAAACCAGCAATCTCGTAAAATCTTTCCGCGACTATTCTCAGTTCTTGCCTATCTGGTAGTTTAATGTATGCTGGGCTCAAATTTGCCAACTTGCGTGTCACTTTTTGCACTATTCGACATATTGTTGATTTATGGATATTAACTAAATCCCCCAGCACCTGCTGAAAGGATCCAGTGGCGAAGAACCTTAGACAGATCAATAATTGTGTTATACCATCTATGGCTTTATTGCGTTGAGTTTCAGGTTCCAAATCTAATAGTTCTAAAATTTGCAGAGCTGTTTCTTTAGAAACACGATATCTAACGCGGAAACTTTCACCATGGTGTTTTTCAAATATATTCACCCTATCTGGTATTCTACGTCCACTTGAAATTACTTCTTCTGGGTCAGACAACGAAGATAGACTTGAGAGCGACATTTTATAAAAGGAAGAATACTTTTTATCACAAAATTAGCTTGAAAATGAGTTAATGAAGACTATAATGAGTGCTCAGGCAGTAATTAAAAATTATAACCTCGAACTGTCAAAATAAAGGTCCTTTAGCGCCCATCTGGTGCTAATGACGTTTTGTGCAACGCAAAATACAGATAATGTGCAAGAATGACACTTCATTAGTTAAATTTAAAGGAGCATTAAAATCTTTGGTAAAATAGGATAGTGCAACAAGATAATGGTTCATTACAGTTTAAAGAAGTCATTAAAATTTATAGTCTGTTTCTGCAACTGGGTGTTTATATCTTGAACGCTGGATTGCACAGCTTTATTTTTGTGCGAGACCAATTCGATCGTTTAAAAAAAACGGTTATAATGCCGGTTCGTTTAAAATTAGATGATGATCCAACTCTTGGCACAAACATAGTTAACACAACTGTTGTGGTGCTACTTAGTAAAAAGTCTAGACTG
The DNA here is from genome assembly GCA_902850365.2 of Chilo suppressalis. Taxonomy (NCBI): domain Eukaryota; kingdom Metazoa; phylum Arthropoda; class Insecta; order Lepidoptera; family Crambidae; genus Chilo; species Chilo suppressalis. The sequence goes on from OU963907.1 coordinate 4,963,518, forward strand.
TAAATTGCACGGGTAATTAGGATAGCTGACATATTAGTATTAGTGGCAACGAAACACGATACAAAATTACTAAAATTTATCACCGTAGTGATAAAAATAAATATGAAACCCGGACTAGTGGGACGATCACCAACGAGAAGATAATGCTCTAGTAATATTTATAACTGAAATATTCTTACAGGGGTCGCAGCTGTGGAAGAGCTATATTGAGTTGTAACGGACCACCGGAGTCACCCTGAAAAATAAACATCAAATAATGTGTGACCAATAATCCTGTTCTTTGACAGCCAAATTACCAAATTAACTTTTTAATTTAATGGGACGCAGAAAACACCCTGCACGTCGATTCTGTCATGTGCAATCTCACTTTCTATGTAGCTCATTCGATTATACAAGATTATGTAGACATTGCTGTCGACTCTGGCGTGATTCTCTAAACTTAAAACTAAATTTAACTTTAGTCTCTCTTTTTCTTACTGTATAGAAAATAACAATGATACACTGTTGTCAAATTGAATTTTAGTCTTAGAGAATCATATCAAATCGCGACCAATATTTTCAAATATCTATAACTGCCAAGGAAGTTTTACTGCTGCTTCGAAAGTCATGGCGACATTTTGCCGTGTAATAATTAATGTACTTCAAATTGATTTTAAACTATTGAACTCGAAAGTGATATTTTATTTTACAAAAACGACCTACTGGGCAAAAGAGTAACTTATCACCTGGCAAGCATCAACGCCTCCCGCTAAGACTCCTGCACAGATCTGATGATCTCGCATACCGCACCAATGCCTGTTGTGCGACGTCTTCAACAAACCATCGCACATCTGGGAATCTAACACGTCCAGTTCCGCCACTTGAAGATTAGGAGATAGGCTGCGATTAACTGGCGATCAGAATGAGACATACATACATAAAAGTCATAATATAAATGAGATTATAAGTAAGAATGGAATTGAAAATATGAACGAATTATTCTCGCATTCTCGGTATGAGAGACCATCAGGCCAGCACCATCGATGTTAATTTATTATGATAATTTGTAGAGCTTTCCCATTATCTAAATAAAATTGTAATTTACTAGTGAATGTTATAATAAAAAGAAATTTGTCGCCTGTTAGCTGAATATTGCTAATTTGGCTAAGAATCTACATTCCAAATAATAAATCACACAACTAGAGATTGACACTGAATGGCAATCGTAGGTAATTGGTTTTATAGGCTTGAAATGAATTTCCGTAGGCGTACATAAGCGTCTGAATATTATGAATCGTCTTCGACATCAACTTATTAATGTTAACCTCGGTTTGGGACAGACGTGGTGTTGTAAGAAACCAGAACCCAGGAGTCTATATCTATATTTAAGGGGCTTGGCTCTAAGCTTAAGATTTCACTCATTAAGACATCTATTGCTCCAGAATAAAGAACCTCGTAGAAGAACACGAGTTTTTCCTAGACGCGAGACTGACCACTGCTCGACTCGGATCTGGACTCGAGAACACTTTAAAAGTCAAAAGATATTTCTTTATTCAAATTGGATGCAAAATACAATTCTTTTGAATCGTCCATATTTTTTCCCCTACCACCAGTTAAGGACAAACTGGCGATATTTACAAAAAATTATATTGTTACGGTGTCAATACAAAATCATTTCATCTTCATTATAATTATAGAAAAGCCCGCAGAAACGTTTGGAACAGTTTAAACCCAAGCATTTTTGTCTGAAATATAATAATCAGACACTTTATAATAGGCTTTATTAATAAGAATTCTTTTAATGGTAGTTTTAAATTTATTGACGCTTAACTTTTGAATAATGCTAGGGACTTTAGTAGAGGCGTACACAAAGATCTTTAAATGAATTATTGATTTTGTGGAGCCTTGCAATTTGTGCCGCTAATTTATTTTTATTACTAGTACCAAGCAGCGCTTATCACTATTTAGAGGAAATAATATAATATACAGATATTTAGATTTGGCTATTCTACAAACTTTTTTAAATAATTTTGAGTAACTCTATCCATACTTTAGATTATTATTAGTTTGAAATCTGCACTAGTGCTATAATTTCATTGTGCGTAAAGTTCATAAAGTCTTTTTCTACTTTTATATATGCCAGCTGTAGCCCACTCATTAAAAAGTACATCATCACTGACAAATCCTTTTTTTTGGAACAAATATATTATTAAATACTGTGCAATACAATTTAAAAAAATCATTGTCGTTTCAATCAAGTCGTTTGAATTGTGATTGTGATGTAACTTAATTTCTTACTTAGTTCACTATCAAAACGTTCCAAACGACTTGAAGTTTTTGGTACAACATTAATAACTTTCTTTACCACTTGTTTACATTGCTGGGGTAAAGTGACCATCTAGGCACAAGGATCAGAATCTAGTTGAATCATGATCTGTTTTGAAAGTGGTACAAGATCTGTATAGACATTGTCAATACAAGTGACTGAAATAGCAGTTATTCTAGTTGGCTCCTTAAACAAATTCCTTAGATTCTATGATTGAAATAAGCATTTAATGTTTGTACACAAGTAAGAATTTTCTAATAAATTCATATTTAAGTCACCACAGACAATCACCTGTTTGCTTGTGGTGTGGACCTTTTTTAATGCTTCGTCTATAATAATTTCAAAACAATTATAAAACCCTGATGGTGGTCTGTATACGCTCAATGCAACAAAATGGTCCAACTCCACACAGGCAATCTCTATTGTAAGTTCAACCGACAGGCTCACTATATCTTTAGGTTTTTTAAATTTCATTTGTTTATTTAATATAATTAAGGAGCCACCACGTATTGCATTTTTTCGACTAAACGACCTACCAATCTGATGCATATTGAAGATAAATATGAACTGATGGCTTTTAAGCCAATGTTCTGTTATACAAATTATATCTTTATTATTTCAGTTCATAAATAACTCAATTTCTAAATCTATACCCATCATTCCTTACTTGTATATTTTGATGCACCAGATTGATAAAATTAACACATTTAGTACATGCTTTAGATGGGTAGATAGAACTATTAACAAGAAGCTTCACATTATTTTATTGATTTTTTTGGACATTATGCAAGAGGTAACCTCTAGTGTCTTATTGATTAATTTAAATGTGTATTTAAAGATATTATGTCAGTTGATGAATTACTGACAGTTGGGTCAGCAAAAAATTGCTCAGTAGGAGCAATTTGTTTAGCCAAATTCTTGGCTGATATAAAAAAATAATATGATAGCGATTTTGCTTTTCGTCTCTTAAAATAATTTGAAAGATAATATTTATCTTTTGTCAAATACAATTTTCTCACATAATTGTTAGTTTCAATTGTTTGATTTTTTTCACTTTTGCATATTATATGCAATTGCAAATTTAATTTATGTCTTAAATTATTTTCCTCCTGTGGCAAACTGATGCAGTAAGGTAATGTGAACATTACAATTTCACTCACATTCAAAGTACTTAAACTTTAATATAGTGATTAATATTTTTCTGTTCATATTACCCCTATTTCCAATAACAATAAAAAAGTTATGCATGTTCTATATTTCTGATTACATGCCATACTAAAATAGCTTTATATGAGGCACCAGGCATACAAAAATTCATTGTTGAATGTCCCATACCAGACAGAAGTATGCCCATGTTTTTTTCCAATTTCATCACTAAATATTACAAATGGTTCTTATAACCTAAATTCGCATTACTTGAAACAGTTGGTTTAATTTAATTGGTGAATTTGTATTTAATATAGGTAGTTGGGAACCAATAGAAACATCTAAATGTAAATTGGAGGAATCACAAGTAGCCGATGATTGAGCCGGCAACTGTTTGAAATCACATGTATGATTGTTCGTCAAATAGTTAAACCTGTCACTATTACATTTACACAAATCTACTAATTCATCCATGACTTTCATGGGTTCCTTTATTTGGCCTTGAGACAGCGCATATTTTTTAGTTATATTGATGAGCGACTCTTGTAAAGTTTCTATTTGTATTTGCAGCATCTGAGTGTAAGTTTTATATTTTGTAGTTTTCCACTCTAATAATCTAATCTGTCAATTAGGTTTAGTCTCTGTCCATCATTAATTTGACATTTTTTATTAAATATTTATTAGCTTTTGACAATTTTTTGTGTCTTTTTAATATATTTGTTAATTTTTATATCTTTCTTTATTTTATTTCTACTACATCCAACAAGACCCATTGTGTTGTGGATTTTAAACTAGTATCACACGTTAGATCTATTCTCGGATTAGGCTCTCTGTTAAACTGAGTTGGGATTGAAGCAGACGCAAGGTCATTTATGGTTGAATCATCGAGGCAGTTGCATTGTATTTGGATGTTTCTAATATTGATATGGTATTCTTGGCCTCATGTCGCCTGTTTCTTAAGTGTGTTAATGCACTGTAAAGCTTCCTCATATTCACTCCTACACTGATCAAACACATCTAAGATGCTTTGGAGTCTGTCCCGATCAACAAAAGCATCACTATACAGTTTGTGTAGCTCTGCTATGTCACTCTTTAATTTAAGATTTCTAAATAAATTTTCTATCAGTTGCCTTTCATTATCATCGCGTTCCCTGTTCAGTTGGTCACATAATTCCTTAGATGCCTTGAGTTTCCCCAAAGAAGTTGAGTTTCCTCCAGACGAGCCAAGGCCTTACGAGATCATATGGAAATTGAGTCGTTCGCTGAGCGCTGGCCAATTCATTCTAAAATAAACACATTTTGAGCCCATGACTCAAAAAATGCGTAAAAATCACAATAGGATAAATAAGCAGCTGCTAATAATATTTTTCATCAATAAATAGAAAAAATATTTTACCTGTTTCCACAACACCCCATCCAGTCACCGAGGCTTTTTCTTCAAATAGTTTCGTATTAGGACCAGTGTAGAGGCATGCCGGTTGTACAAACTTGCCAAATTCAACTAAGTTCTTTAATTCTATGATGGCTATATCGTTATACTTTTTCGGTGGTTTGTAGTTCGGATGATTAATAACTCTCAAAATTGTTGCGTCCAAATTATTGTATCCATAAACATCTTTTTCCTGCAAATTCGTATTTATTGTTTATTGTATATTTGATTTTTAAAATACTAAGATTCTTTTAATGCCATCCCCAAGATTCATAAGATTCATATTCATAGCCAAATATAATTATTCTCTAGTATTGTGTTTTTGCAGTAAGTAATTTTTTCAGACGTCTACGGACAACGGATTAAGAATTAGGTGGTAAGAATAAACATTTCCTTTTGCTAAAACTACAGATTCTCACCAGTATATTTGTGACGGCCAACCTCACAATCTTGGGATCGACGTCGGCGATGGTAGTGTCCCTCTCAGACGCCCTGGAGCAGTGCGCCGCGGTCAATACAAACTTGTTACTGATGAGGGAGCCACCGCACTTGAACACCCACTGGCCCACAGACGCCTTCCAGCCGATGGCACCCTGTATTGAATATTGAGTTAAATGTTAATGGTGAACTAAAACTGCTAAAACTGTGGACCCCGGATACGCATGCTGTGGAATCCTAATAAATATAAAATAAGAAAACCTTCTTTAAACCCAAGCTTATTAATGATAGCGTCATAAGAGATACACAGATAAGCGTCAGCGTGACATATCAACTCGGAAAGGGATCGATACCGATTCACCTACCGGGTTGGCTCAACAAGCGTCCATCTTACATGTAACGCAGCTCTAGAACGTTCGGGTCGGCTCCGGCTAGGTGACACCGCGCTTACGGCTCGCCAACTGCTGGTTAACTGCTAGGCGGCACCAGATTGATCAGTCTAAGATAAAGTAACCACTTCAATTTTGGAGACGCCACTCCCTTATCATTTAAAATGGAGTGGTTACTTTCTCTATGGACAGTATGTTCGGCAACGCAGGCCGGGGCAAGGAGGACGATGGGATGTTAGCTAGGGTACGGACTACAGACAGACATTAGCTAACAGTGTACAGAGAGTTGACTACACACGTTCGACTTATCCCGCGGCGACGCAACTACGTTACGATTGCGTTACGTTACGATTCCGATTAGTAACGGCTCAAGTTGACGTTGACGATCGCGTTCCGGATTAATATGTCTGCTAAGACCATTATAGTAATAAGCGAGATTGTTACCATGTCCCTTGTTTATTTATTTATATATTTAAACTTTATTGCCACAATTACAGAATGGGCAAAAGGCGGACTTAACGCTAAAAGCATTCTCTGCCAGTCAGGAGTTCAGGAGTACAGAAAGACACGAATGCGGCTTTCATAAAAAGTAATCAATTAATATAAACATAACATAATAGAAAGTACTTATCTTAAACATAATAATTAAATATATATGAGTACAAGACACATAAATATATATATGTGTATATGTACATACAATACACTGACTGAAAAGGACTTATGAAATGAGTTTAACGTTAGTGTGGAAGGCTATCCAGAAGAAGTGCATGAATTCTCTTTTTAGAAATGAACCTACTATGTGACTTTCTAATGGAGTCAGAGAGGCTGTTCCAGATTCGTGAAGATTGAAGGGCATAGAAATCAGACATATAGCCAGAGTAAAAGAGAGTTTGGGATAAAGCAAGAGTATCAGTAGAACGAAGTTGAAGGTTATGTGTATCACAAAGATACTGAAATTTGGATCTTAAATATTCTGGAGAGTGCGGGTTAAAGAGAATTGAATAAAGAGTACATAACATTCTTTGCTGTCTTCTTTGACGTATAGCCATTTAAGTTGAGACCTGTAAGCAGATATGTGGTCAAATTTACGAAGAGAGAAGATGAATAGGATGGCATTGTTGATAAGACAATCTAATTTATTTAAAAGATCAGCATTTAGATTGGGATAACAGACATCAGCATAATCAATGAGAGGAAATATAAGAGATGTTACAAGCAATATTTTTGTTTTGGTGGGAAGAAAATTCCTGAACCGATTCAAGAAACGAAGTGAGTAAACAATCTTGCGGTTCACTTCGGCAATTTGTGTGGTCCAGCTGAGAGAGGAATCAATGTAAAGGTCAAGATTTTTTACACAAGCTAAGCGGCAGTATCGTGCGTGGCTTCATAATTAATAATTGTTTTCTTAATTTACACGACAGGCCGGAGAGAACTTTGGTCAATTTTGACTATTTGTTTAGGGCCACCAACGACAATGGCCTTATATTTAGTTGGATTCACTTGTATTCCAAAGTCAGCAGTCAGTCACCAAGCGCTGATACGTTGCAATTCATCATTTAATATGGAGATGGCCACATCTACATCCTCAGCGTAGAAATGGTAAGAGCAGCTAAGCGGCTAGAAAAGGAAGTTAATGAAGGCAGAAAACAACAAAGGAGAGACTTTTTCCAGCGCTGTTGCAAGTGCCATGATCACGTAGTAACTGATTATGATCAGGACACTTGTAATATTGCCGAAATATCGAGACGATCCCGTTCCGGATTAATATGTCTGCTAAGACTATTAATATAATCAGAGAGAGTTTGTTACCATTTGTTTTTTTTCCAGCGCTGTTGCAAGTGCCATGATCACGGGTAACTGATCATGATCAGGTCACTTGTAATATTGCCGAAATATCGAGGACTCAAATTAAAAATTGAGCGTCTCAGGACGCACGACAGAATTTTCGTGAGCATTACAGTTTGAAATGATAGCTTGTTAATCAAGACAGAACCGATTGTAAATGAGTGAGGTATCGACAGAATCCTCGCATTATCAGGAGTGACCCTGTATATGAAATTTTTGAAAAAGAAACTAAATAAGTAATGGAATAGGCGGTATTTTTTAAAGTGAAAATAGAAGCCTTGGTGATCACGCAATCTATTAACTGAACTTTTGTTTTATATTTAAAATCTTAAAATAAAAGTAAATGACAAAGAATCTCGGCCTTGCGAAAGAACAATCGCTTCTTATAAATATCAAGTGTTTATGGACTTTGAAAAATTAGTAAATAACGTAAGATTGTTGTCTTAAACTTGGAAAGTACCCTATTTTGTATATTCGTAATAATTTATTTGAAATCTCACCATGTGTGGAAATTCCCCAGCCTGTGTCGCTGTGCCACGAAGCAAAAGAGTCCCCTTAGTCCCAAAAAAAAAAAAAAAAACCTGTAAAATATTCAAATTATAAGCAAATATATTCGTATTCGTCAATCTTTAGATGTGAAAAGTATCTTCCGCCCACGACACCGTCTGCGTCTTTGAAGTGGGAACTTCTTATGGGAGGGTAAATCACTTCGTTACGTAACGCGTTACGATGCCAGTCTGTCTGATTTCCTCTTTTTCTGTGGTGCCATTTACGCGTGCGTGAAAGAGTAACAAACATCAATACAGAATTTCCGTTTATTTTATTAGTAGGGTTGCCTTTGCTCACTCTTTAACGTAAAACGATTTTACCGATTACCTCTATTTCTGTTTTTTAAGTTTTTATTTTGTTAAAGTAAAGTAAGTTAAAAATAATCAATTTCATCGACATATTTCTTATCAAGACCTTAAAGTCATGGTAAAAGAAATTGGTGACTTTTCGTTGGCTTTTTTTTAAACACCTATTTATTTATTACATTTTAGGTTGATGATGGGTTATGTTATATTGTGATGTGGAGATAGTTTGTAAAGTCCCGTAGGCCCGTCAGAATCCGAGGCCGCGTCGAGATACAGCCAGGGAGGTCGAATAGCTGGGAAAAACAGGGAGAGGGGAGGACAGATTATTAATAGTGAGAGGCGAAAAGACAAGGAGAGGAAACAAAACAGAAAATAAATAAAAGGTATAAAGATGAGATTGTACAATCTTGCACGAAATACAGCCATTGACGAAATACTTTCATATTAAGTGTTTTGTCGGCTTTTGACGTTCACAGCTAAATAAATTATCATAATCGTAAAATTACGTATGAAATAAGCTAGTTTGTTCTTTCATTCGATAGGGGCGCTACTCAGTATTTTTAGAAACTTTGACGATGTGATTCGTTACGGAGTTGTTAAAAACTCGTGCTTGGGCATTAGCTCCAGTCGATAGGTAGCGTGTAATCGGATTTTAGGATTTCATTATATTGTCACAAACGCTCTCGAAATGGAACCCCGAAAGTGCTAGAGATCGAATGTGCCAGAGCACTGCGGGTCGCGATAGAGGTCGAGTAATGCGGCTCATTCTAAAATGAGCCTTATGCAGTGCGGTGTAAGGGAGAAAGTTTAACGACATCTGCACTTGTTTACAAGTTATGCGCGTTACCTGCGTAGGTAGGTATTTCGTACTCGCGGGTGCTATCTAATTCTCAATTTAACAGCAGAGACAGTTGAGTTTCAACAGCGATTTCGGAGTGAATCCAGTGGCGATCAAAGTGCAACAAATGTGTTCAAGTGCGATTGTTTCGAGACTTGTATAGTGAAATGCTGGTTTAGTGAGTGTTTTGTAACTAACGTTGTGTGTTAATTGTGTTAACTGTGTGGTGAATAAAGAACTGTCAAGCGTGAACTGGCATATAATTTCGAACCCCTTCCCGACACGTAATATATGTCTATGGGATATATAACGATATTATTAAACATGCTATCTTGCTATTTTAGGCTCCCTGCAGTTATGATTTTACAAAAACTTTTATTTACTCTCTTGTTATGGTTCTTTACTTGTAACGGCAAAAACGGAACTCTTGTAGGTTGGTGGTAGGTAAATGTCGGTTGTCAGTTTATGTGTCGTAATCGATTTTCAATCAATCAAGTTGAAATTTGGTACACACATATCTGTGTCCCAAACTTGGATGAGTAAAGTAAAAATAAATCATCATCACCCCACTGCTGGGGCACAGGCCTTCCGTATGGATGGAATAGGGAGATTAGGCCATGACCCACCACTCGGGCCCAGTACGGATTGGCGGGTGGTAACGACTGCAGGTGCAACCGGGACCAACGGATTAACGTACCTTCCGCAGTACGGAGGAACTCGAGATAGAATTTTTATGGTCACCCATCCAATGACCGACCACTGCGAAAGTTGCTTAAAATAAATAAATTCCTAAAATGGACGTTTCTTTTGGGTGGTAAAATTGAAAAATAAAAGTTAGCCAACTGTACCGTGTTGTATATTAAATAAAATTGCTTACTGTGATTGTTTTAAAGTTACTTTTTACAAATTTAAAATGAATAATTTAAAAATTATTTAAGAAAATAGATGTAAATTGATTTGTCTCCCGTTGCTTATCTCCAAACCTTCTGCGTCTAAAAATAAAATAAAAATGCGGCTCTTTGCATACAGATAACAAGAAAACCTATAAGGAGTTTATAGTAAATAAAAAAAACATTTTAGGGGCCCCCCTTAAATATTTTTTTAGGGGGGCTCTCATACAACACGCGTAATTTTTTTGCCATTCTTTGCTTGATGTTATAATATACAGTCCAATGTTGTAAAGAAAATGGTATGGAACACTTCGTTCGTGAGTCTGACGCACACTTGACCGGTTTTTTGATTATTTTTTCTAGAACTTTCACTATTCGAGGGCTTGCTTGATATTTGACTTTATTATGCATTCGGTGATTGTGATTATATTCATTCGTATAACCTATTAGTTTGTAAACTTATTGAACATTATATAAAGTCTTTGTATTGAACCAAAGACTTTTGTATTGGACACAGATAACACGCGTGCAGTGTGTGGACTTAAAACATATAACCCAGTAAACGATTTAACATTACTTAAATAAAAAGAAATAAATCGAATTATTTTACATTCATTGCGCCTTATCTTTTCCTCGCGTACTTGAATGGACCACATGTACTCCAAACATTCTGGAAAAAAAACAGGAGTACCTGAAAATAATTCCATTTAAATAATAAAATTGGTCTTGCTTAGACAAAACCTAAAAATAAGCTAAAACTAAAACTGTTTGGTGGGGGTGTATTATAACTATTTTGGGTTGCAATTAAAAAAAGCTTATTTGAAACAAATCTTTTAACAGACAAATATCAGTGCGGGTAGATTAACATTGCATTATTTTAATTTAAATAAACAAAATTAAATTATATTTAAATATGCTATGCGTTCAATAAAACGGTTAGTTTTAACGGGTTAATGCACGAAATTTATTTATTTATTGATTTTTATCAGCCGCAGTTTCGCAGCTATTGAGATTAAAAATATACAAATTTCAATAGAGAAGATGGTTGGTATATAACTCCAGCTTGGGAACCCATTATATTACTTAATTAAGATAAAATCCCAACCCCGAGCACACACTGCAAGACCAACATACTATTAGTTCTTTTTGTTTGCATGATTTAACATAAGAAGGAGATAGAAAGCCTCTCTGAGTTTGTTTCGCCGGTTCTTCTCAGAAAGGTCTCCCAATTTTGGAATTTAAATTATATATATTTATGTATTGGCATTACTTTTTGGTAGTTCAAGTGTCTTCTTGTTGCAAGACCTGTTAGGACGAGACGGATCTATCCATATTTTATAATATATTTTTCATGATTTTATATCTATGTATCTATCTTCACGTAGAGTCCCGGGTGGGGTAAGCGGTAAACAGGGCACGGACCTGAAAAAAAGACGGACGTAACCTCGTCTAATCGTGAGTGAAGCATGCCAATGGCCGCCAGCTTACCGCGTGTGCATGATTTGAGGGTTGTCGGGTAAATCATCAATTTCCCTACTTTTTAAATCTTGCAATCTAAAACATTGTTAACATTATGTAATCAAATATTTATATTAAAATATCGGGATATTTACCAGGTGTTTTACTCGTTGTGAGCTCCCGATATTTCAGCAATTTAAACAGTTGCTTGTCAGAAACATAATATTGGCCAATCATTTTTTTATAAACACAAAGATGGAAAAGACAGCACTTGTTACGTATAAAGAAATTTATTGTTGACATATTATTATATATATTAAGTATGAGGTTAATAATATACATTTATAATAATGAAATAATCAGTGCCATCAGGCCTAATTGGGAACTAGATATTATCATTTTTTTATTATAGGAACTACCACAAATGCTAGTGGTTAGTGCATTCACCCGGACAACGGAACACGCAGATTTGAGTCCTGCCTGAAACCTTGACAACCTTTTTCTTTCTAGAAAAAATATTCTATCGATTTTTAATCGCGCAGATTGCGTACAAGGTAGCCCCTTAGCTGCAGTTATAAAATCTACATCATCAAAATGTGCACTGCACACAGTACTAACAGATGTTGGGTTCTAATTATTTTCTCCTCTGCAATTTCGAATAACTAAAACCCAGTAGTCAAAGAAATTAGGCAAGAGTAATATTATATGAATAATATGGGTTCTGTTCTTTTCCGTTTTGGAATACGGAACCCTAAAAGTTACGAAAACTGGTCTTACTGAGTCAGAAATGCATGAAATACAAATTATCCCACTTTGAGGAAAATTTTCCCGTAAAAAAAGTAGCCACACAGTTGTATTTTTTGTTTTGAATTTTCATCACACTAAATAAATTATAATTTAGTAAAAATATCACGAATCGTCATTACTTATGCATGGTAGGTGATTCCTTGTGGCTTTTTAAGTTTACTCTTATGGTTTTTACATGATTTCATCACACAAGACGGCATATTGTAAAATTTTCGCCGGAGCAATGGAACGTGTGACTGCCGCTGTCGTCACTCGGAGTCAAATGGCAGCGGTTTGTCCGACCTGGTGCATTAGTGTGAGTGTAGGTAGTGTACAACAAACGATTTTGTAGGACCTTGCATGCTTCACATGATTTGCCTTTGATATTACGTTCTTTTTTTTAGGTCCGTGAAACAGGGTATGAAATTTTAGATAAAAGAAAACCTTTATTGTCCAACGCGTCAAAGAAAATACAACCTATCCAATGCAAGGCCTGGACAACATAAAATCTTGCATGATACTCACTCACGTGACTTATCCTACGACCCGGCGCACTGAAGTCGATCATTTCTGGAGGTGTGGTATCGCATGGATCGACTCTTATCTCAGTGAAGTTGTCAAAATCAGAAGGAGTAGCGAGCCTATTCTGAAATAAAAATTCAAATGAATATAGCTTATAAATTCTTAAACTGCACTTTGTTACTATTGTCAAAGTTAAAAAAATCTATTTACTTACAAACGAAGAAAAATTACGAGACAATATAGTGTCGACAACTTTCGACACGACGACAATATATTTTCGTGGTGGTATGTACGAGTATGAGGATTTTCAAGTTGTCGCGGCAAGGGGCAAACGTTTACATGATGAATATGAGCGTTTCTACCAAGTCATGGCTGTATGCATTTAAACATTTTCATATTTTTACAAAAAAAACTTATTTTTGTATTTCTACCCATCCCATAACACAAGCTTTACAGTGCTTACTTACTTTGGGGTACTCACAGTGACTAGGCTAATGGTGTGTGTTACATTTAAATATAAAGTTGTACTCGGGTAGTGCCGGCAGAAGTGAAAACTTGAATATTAACATTGTGCATTTTTGATATTTTGGAATGGTTAGGGAATAATTTTGCACGAATTGCTTTAATTATCGATATAAAAGTACTATCATTTATGTCGTTGAATACAATATTTATTTATTGCGCTATCTTACACAAACATGACGATTTATATTACATTAAAAAGTTTACCTGTCAGAAAAATCAACTTACATGAATCACATTTAAGCGCACCTAGCGACATCTATTGTAAAAAAAATCATTTCTTCGCAATAAAGCTGCCGGACGTCCTAGTTAGAGACTTGTTATTATAATACGATAAAATAAGATATTACTATGTTTCGTCCAATATATTAAAAGTCAACAACCTTTCCAGTTTAACTGTTTTCGTCTTACGAATTTTCGAACAGGCCACGTGTCCTGACGCGGGTTTAACATTTTTTACCCATTACAAAAAAAAAAAATGCACAACGCCGCTAAAGAAGTTTTCACTTCAAAAATAATTTTAGCTAATAAACATTACTGAACTTATAGACTTACTTGTGTTTTATTTTCGTTGCTAGCTGTTGAGACACTCCAAATCAATCTTTCCTCCACTGCCTTCAAACAAGAATGAACATTTTAGAAAAGAAAGAAGTCTAGTTGCTTTTATTCACAGGTGATCTAGCAAAAATCACGTAAGTAAATAAGTAAGTAAAATAGTCGATGGTTGATTGTATATTTTAATAAAACACAACAGCGTGAGGAGGCTTACAAGAATCTCAATAATTATGTTAATTTTATGTTAATTGCATCCATATTTCTTATTAACAAATTTATCTATACTCGATGTCGAAATATTCGAATTAAGAATTTAAAGCTGGTTTCATACAAACGTACTTTATAAACTTATTATGCCGTGGCACGAGCATAGGTACATTATTTTCTTCGCACGATGAGATCGTATCGCGCCATCGCAAGTCCGTTGCCCATTAGGACGACGTGTTAATCTGCTCGATTTATAAATCTCAAGAATTGTTTATAAGAAGAGCTGTCATTCTAATTAATTTACGAAAATTTAGCTCGGATATATAATGATCTGTTTTTTTGCTCTGATCTTTTTTTTTGGAAAGTTCAATTTACAAACGCCATCCAATGAGCCTTATACGTAACTGTTCCTCTCAATTGATACCGCGATTTACTTACAATATTAAAACGACATATGTTACTGAAATACAAACTGGTATATTGAATACTTTGTTTACAAACTCTTTAAGTCTATTTTAACTTACAGATAAATAGATACAAATCCATGACTCACCTGTTGTACTTTTTTTATGAATTCACTTGATTGAAGTGACACGCGATAGGCTGAAGCTAAAAAAATATAAAGAAAATATTATTATCACGTCCTCAGATTAAAGAAGTAAAGAGGCAGATGCAACGCATTACGTGCCACCAAAGAAAATAATGCAAAGCCAATAGTTTGGTGGCACCATGTATTCCATCTGCCGTCAGGTCTGTAATCTGTGTTAATGTCATACTAGTCTAACTCTTGTGTTACAAATTGAGATGTTTAATTAGAAAAAGCGGCCCAGAGCGAGTCGGACTCGTCCATGAAGGGTTCCGTAGCAACAAGTAACATAATATAAAAGTTCGTGTAGTTTGTTGTAACTTTGAACGATGTTTTAATAATAGTGTTTTTTTTTAATTAAGTTAATGATAACTAAATTTGAGTTGATCGAATGAAAGGTAAATTGCAGTTTACGATTTATGACGTGTTTTTTTTAACCGTCATAAATGTCCTTTGTCTTACAACGGCACTAGTTATAATATTAATAAATTGTTCTACACATTATTTCTGGTCACCAATCAAATAGGTAGTATTAATTTTGTGAAAAAACAAGTAATGAAAATTATACAGGGTTAATTTTAAAACACCAACAATCTCTTAGGGGTGATTCTACCCATCAATAGGAACAACTTTTATTATGGGACCAACTCTGAAATCGCGAAAAAATGATCAGCTGTTTCATACAAAAGTGCATCATCTAATCAAGCGAAATGTATGAAACAGCTGATCATTTTTTCGCGATTTCAGAGTTGGTCCCATAATAAAAGTTGTTAATATTATAACTAGTGCTGTTGTAAGACAAAGGACGACGAAACGCACTTCTCTTTAAAACTTAAAGTAAACGGCTTATTGCCATCGGTATGCATTATGGTCTAATTTATCCTTTTCATGATTGAAACAGACAAATATGTCAAATTTAACTTCATCACTGTGGCACAGGCCTTCCCTATGAATGGAAAAGGGTGATTGAGCCATGACCCACAACCCGAGTCCAGTGCGGATCGGTGTGTTGTGTGTGGCTAACGGCTGCAGATGCAGCCGGACCCACAACCCGAGTCCAGTGCGGATCGGTGTGTTGTGTGTGGCTAACGGCTGCAGATGCAGCCGGTAGCAATAGCTTCATGTGCCTTCTGAAGCACCGAGGTGCTCGAGATAGTAAATTATTGGCCACCCATCCACTGACCGACCACTGCGAAAGTTGCTTAACTTCAATGATCGCAGCCGAACGCGCTAACTACTTGTGCTATCGAGCTCCCGAGAGAATTTTACTCGCAAGATTTGATAGCGACAAAAGAAGGCGATAGCAGACACCGTGATAAGAGAAATTCTATAAGACATGAAAATCTCGTCAAAATATTTGTCACGTTCAAGCTCAAAAATAACGAAAATTCAAACTATTACATTACTAGTGCATCGCTCTGTTTGTTGCGCTTTAATCGTCAAATAATTATTAACTACTTATCAAAAATATTTCCGTAAACCATAATAAACATACCTTGAGTGAACACAACACATAATAACGCAAAAAAAGTAAATTCATTCTTGAATAACATTACTCCTTCAACTGAACTTTTAAAAAGCTATTTTAACTAAAAAATTAACACTAAATATTAGCAGTGTACACGATAGAGCACATCAAAAGTTCACAGTTATATCTCACGAGACGAGACGAGAAAGACGTCTATATATTACGAGGGGCGTTCAATGTATTCTCGGTTTCGGGATATATTTACTCATAATGAGGGTAATTAAATTATTTAATTAGTTAATAACATCTTACCATTAAGGGAGTACATGCAAAAATTCATTTAATTGTCACCATTAGTATTCAAGGTATCATTATGTAAAGGCAACTACGATGACTTATAAGACAATGTAGAAAAAAATCGAGCATCGCCCTGAGAAAAAAACCCTCACAAAACAAGGAAAAACTCAAAGTGTAATTCACAAAAAAATGGTGACTGTTTACCAAGATTCTGCCCCTTTATTATTTACAATTAAGAAGTGGTCAAGATAATTTTCAAGAGTATTCAAGACGACTGCCGCGCCGGTGGGCCGGTTAGCGTACTGAAGAAAACGTCATAATCGTTGAAAAATCTTTTCGACGATTAGAACGATACTAGAAGATGCCCGTGTAAGAGTGAAAATATTAGCACAAAGAACTTAGCTATCCCTGTCCCCTAAACAAACACCTATATACAATAGGAGTTACAGACAGCCCCCTATGCAGAGGATGCATGGAGGCAGAAGAAACGCCTCAGCATGTCATCATGGAATGCAGGAGTGTGGCCGACCAACGGGCACGACTTCTCCAGTCACCAGAATCGTTTCCGGAAGCTTGCAGCAGTCTACCAAGGCTGCTTTCCTTCTGTAGTCTTTGTTCCGTAACTCTTGACAAAAATGACGTATGACACTTTCACCATGAATCAAATCTTGTGCACGGAAGATGGCATGTAGTACCATTTATATTTATTAACATGCTTACTGACCAAATTTTGTGGCATCAATACCTCTACCGCTTGACATGACCTGTAGTATAACACAAAACCGATTTTTTATTTGTTGAGCTGGTTTACATGTAGTTTCTTCCAGATTTACGATGATAATCCCATCCAACCAATTTTTATTTTGGCTTAACAACTGTTTGTTATTTCGAACAGCTTTAGTATAGTGTTGACAAAACTGAGTTATGAAAGATTTCTGTATACCTGCGATAATTTTAGCAATATTTGCATCTAAAGATTCGGTTAAATTGCTTTGTATATAGTTAGAGATGGAAACACCATAATTTGTATCACTTCCAATCAATAAGAGACTTTGTTCGCGTCTGGTATACAAGAACTGACTCATTACGGCAGGATAAGATTAAAATACAATTAGGAAGTAATGCAGAACTGAAATATTTTATACTCAAATGCACTATTTTAAACTGAAAAATTATGAAAGACGTGTGCAGAATTAGTAGATGTAAACTATTTTATCATTTTGCGTTTATGCTGTTTTCCATGATTCTTATGGGAATGGGAACTAAATATTGTGTGAAATACACGATATTAGTATTGCATAAGATAAACAAATATAAAAAATGGGCCAAGACCCTTTATTTTAATGTTCGTGCTGAGAAACCCGAAATCAGAAAGTCTTATTAAAGGTACTTAAAAATATATATGTTTTCGCACGCTGATATTCTAAGAGATTTGACAATGTTATGCACTGATGCCAATGATACAGCAAAATAAATTTATTGCCGTCAAATTATGTTTTATTATTTAAGAAATAACACAAAAAACAGAACTTCGGCAAATCTCAAAACTCCAACTGAAAGTTTAATAAACGAAAATAGTACACATTATGATATAGATTTTTGAATAAAGTAATATTAAAAAACTGCATATATTTTTATTTTATAGGAAAGAAGACATACTAAGCTTTCTAAAATAGTATCACACTTATATGATCTCTTTAGTTATGATACTATAAAATTATAACAAACTAACTGAAATCGTATTATTTATTTTTGTGTTTTGTTCATTCCCTGACTTTAGATGTTCTTCTTTATAAAATACAAAGAGTCAGGGACTTCAATCATATTGATTATGATAAAGTAACTCTTAAGCTATAATGTGTAAATGTATAATACATGCCTCGAATCACAGTTATGAAAAAAGCATTTATGAGATGGCTTTCTTAGGCGGGTTTCCATAGTGCGGAGCTTCAGAAACAAGTGCAATATGATTGTTGTAAGAAGTTTTTGGAGCTCTATGGTGAAAATCCGCAAAGTATGTTCGAGCGAATTGTTACTAGTGATGAAACGTGGGTTCGACGACTCTGAGTGCAAGCAAAAGTCTATGCAGTGGCATAAAAAAGGAACAGACCCACTGAAGAATCCCATCCGCCGGAAAGCTCATGGCCACAGTGTTTTGGGATCATAAAGGAATCTTACTAATTGAGTACACAAAAATTGGTCTACTGCTGAATATGACGCAAACACCCTGCTTAATTTAAAGGACGCAATAAAAGAAAAAAAGGCGTGGAAAACTGACCGCAGGTGCCTTGCTTTAATCCTAGTTGATAAAATTTTTCTTTCCTTGGATAGAATCATTAATAACCTGGCATCACTGGGTATTGGAGATTTGGAGAAGCGGCTTGCTTTCTGCATAAACTGCACCTTCCAATGTATGTGTAAATATCTTCCAATAATGTAGACAGGTCCGGTCATGGGAGTCCCTGCTCGGCAGCCGCGATCCGGCAGTAGCGGCTCGGCAGCAGCGCACTACTTTTTAAGTAGTTGTACGAGGCAAATGAAGGTGCTGATTCCCCATAAACTGCAGACATCTCTTCAAATATTTCCGTCGGCGTTTTGTTTTTCTTTGTGAGGAATTTTATGACATCTCTGTTCTCCAATTTCGTAGAAAGCGCTGATGAGTCAGACATGGTGATCTTTAAGGTTCAATTACTAAAAATGTAATGATGCTAATGACATGAAACTTAGTATTTATATTATTTAGAATCCCCCTAAATTAGTGGTGTATAGCACAACTCATTATTGATGATTAAAGGTACTGAGGCTCAAAACTTTTCAGCCGCCCCTGGTATAGGAGCTCGAAGGACACGTGGTTAGCGCTTTTGGCTGCGTACTTTGAAGTTAAGCAACTTTCGTAGTACCCACCATGTACAAAAATTTACTATGTCGAGCTCCTCCGTGGTTGTGAAGGCACGTTAAGACGTTGGTCCCAGCGACATCTGGGGTCAGGGCTGGATTTAAGGCATCCTAGGGATGAAATAGGGAAGATGGTTGGTATATACCACCAGCTTGTGAACCCATTATATAACAGATAAAATTATTAAAAAAAAAACAACCCCGTGCACACACTGCAAGACCAACAGATACTATTAGTTCTTTTTGTTTGCATGATTTAACATAAAAAGGAGATAGAAAGCCTCTCTGAGTTTGTTTCGCCGGTTCTTCTCAGAAAGGTCTCCCAATTTTGGAACCGGTGGTAGTTTACGGTAGTTAGGTTAGGTTAGGTTAGGATTAGGGTTAAACCTCAAAAGAATTAAATAAAGTACTGTATTAATTAAATTAAATACTAAATTTATTACATAGACAATAGAGTTTTTTATAAAAAATTCCAATGAAATATCCGAACGCTCAATAAAAGTCTTTCGAAGGTAGCTCGACAAAGTAATTAAAATCATAGTTCCGACGACGCGTTCCTGTATAGGACGCGAAACGTCAGTAAACAAATAAAATAAGTACATCTAACCCGTTGAAACGTGTTTTATTTAATGAGTGATGTGCCTGAAAACCTAAGAAACAAATTTTCATTAGTTCTAACATTTAATATGTTATAGAAGAATAGAACAAGTGACAGTTTTCTTACCACTTATTCTATATATTACCTACGATGGGAGTCTTTGTTCCCATAAGTCCTACGTTGTGATATGTTCCCGATGTTAGAAATCGTAAAGTTCCATGTAGTTTCCACTCTAAGAAATCTATAGAATTCTGTATGAGTTCTACCGTAAAACTGCTTTGAAGGACTAGGGGGAACAAAATGCTACTTCATCAACGACAACAGTCTTTCAAGTGCCATATCTATTGTTAAGCTTTTACTATCTGCTTAAAAAATTAAGTAACTGGCGCATTCACTATGAGTAAAGGTTTTATTTCCGCTTCTAGACCAGCATGGCAGAACATGGTTTTTAGAGGTTGGCGCAAAAGTAATCACTCTAACAGAAGATGTTGTAATTATTGAAATAAGTTTGGAAGGTTAATCATATTTGACATTTGTGATCTAGACAGATGCAGATTAGGAACAGGCAATGGAGCACTATACTATACAAAAGCGTGGACATATGTGATTTCAACCAGACAGTGCAACCGCACACATAGCACGATATGTTTTCGCCAGGATGATCGCCTGATTTAACTGCACCAGACTTCTTTCTTTGGGTCTGCTTTAAGTCTCGGGTTTATGCCCACAAGCTTCAGACAATTGCAGCGCTTAAAGAGTAATTCGTCAGGTATGAGAACAATTATAACCTGAAATTATGGGAAATGCGAAAAAACGAAATCATCTTTTCCACTCAACAGAAAAATCTTTTACATATAAAGTTATAAAAAACAAAATTGGATGATGACTTTTCCGCCACGTTGGAAAATAAAAATCTTTAGTACAGTCTTGTATTTATTTATTTCCAGACGATGCCTTCGATCCAGTCGAGGTAAGTGGAGACCCTGGTGTAGATGCCGGGCAGGTTGGCTAGGGCGCAGCCGACACCGAATGACGTCACTCCGATCACTTGATGCATCCGCCTACAGGAGTGATCAACATTGCAACTGTGAAAAAGAAAAAGTAGCTCTATACATAATGCATGGTACTGTAACGTCCGTTGCGTTACCCATCGCAGTACCCATCTTTACTCGCATGATACAAAGAACTCTAAAGATTTTTTACTATAAAAAATCACGTGGTTAATCAGACAGGATTCGAACCTGCAACTTTCTCTATTTATGCGCATGCAGTAAACAATTATGCCACCGAGACCTAATTGGCCGTTTAGCCGTGTCGAATTTCCTCCAGTATTTCTTAAGCTGTAAGCCAGTGCCATCTCTTCGCATTGTATTAAGAACGCTCATTTATTTATTTATTTCAGTTACACATGCCGGCTTATAGAAAAATCCAAAACGAAGGCCTGTCATACATAACAACATTAATATTGATTGGAGGTATTCATGCCAATTATATAAAATTAAGAAAAACAGAAAAAGCGAAAAAAGAATAAAAAATGAAATAACTACATAAATATTAAGTCAAATTGCCTATTGTAAAATTATTAGTTAATTAATGTTATAATGAAATAAATAATCATGTCAAATCAATAAAACAATTAATAATGTCATATTATTCCAAGAAATTAAAAAGTTCAATGTCAACTAAGAACAAATAATGTCAAATATACTAATTAATAAGACATTATTTATTACATTAAATTATTATTATACCATTTAAATTAATAATAAGTAAATTATCAAATTCAGAATAAATCAATAAGCTATATTCTCAAGAAAACCAAGTGCAGCCGCCATTGACTTTGTTAAAACTATCAGGAAACAAGTCGATATTGTCACATTGAGCGAGCATGTCCCCGATTATTCGGTCCGCGCGCGTAGTGGGTGCGTGCGCGGGCGCCGGCGGGACGCCACCAGACCGCCGACGTCGTGTGGGACGCGTGAGGGCACCGACAAATACACCCGCTCCAGCACGCCATGGCCATCCACTTTGCCATAGAGCACAGATAGATAATGGATGACAAGAATGACCTTTCTCCTAAGAGCGAGTGTATCCAGTTCTACCGTACCATACACGAACGATGAGGGATATAGATACGGATAATACCCATTGCACTTTTTATATAACCACCGAGCGAACTTCCTTTGCAACTTCTCCACCATGAGGCTATATTTATTCTCATGTAGGTACCATAGGACCGCCTCGTACTCGAGTTTACTTCGCACATACGCGTTATATAGTGCTCTGGCCACGGCAAAATTGCTAAATTCTGAACCTGTCCTCAGAATAAACCCCAGGAGTCGGCTCGCCGATTGGCAAATATATTGCCACATGTTTGTAGAAGTCCATTTTTTTATCTATAGTAATTCCTAGATATTTTATTTCGTCGATTCGTTCCAAAGGAGTGTCAAATAATTTATAGTCAAAATGTAACATGATCCGCTTTCTTGAGAATGTAATGATTTTACATTTTTCAGGATTGAAAGACAGACGATTACTTTCGCTCCATGCGGCCACGGCATCAATGTCAGTCTGCAAAGCATCTATGTCCGATTTATCACCTATCATCATCATCATCATCAGCCTAGTAATGTCCCCACTGCTGGGGCACAGGTCTTCCCCATGGATGGAATAGGGAGATTAGGCCATGACCCACCACGCGGGTCCAGTGCGGATTGGTGGGTGCTAACGACTGCAGATGCAACCGGGACCAACGGCTTAACGTGCCTTCCGAAGCACGAAGGAGCTCGAGATAGTAAATTTTTGGTCACCCATCCACTGACCGACCACTGCGAAAGTTGCTTAACTTCAACGATCGCAGCCGAACGCGCTAACCAGTTGCGCCATCGAGCTCCTCGATATTCTCCTCATTATCACCTATACCAAGATAGAGTTTGAGGTCGTCAGCGAATAAAAGACACTCAGCAAACTTAACACTATCCGGCAGATCATTCACCATGGCGAGAAAAAGAGTCGGACCCAACGTACTCCCCTGGCTTACACCGGAATGGGTGTAGTAAACCTGAGATTCATGCCCATCCAATCGTACAAACTGACATCGGTCGCTGAGGTAGTTTGCGAAGAACTGCAAAAGTCGAGGTGCAAAACCGATCCCTGATAACTTTCGCAGCAAGATGTCGTCATCAACGAGGTCAAAGGCTTTCTTGAAATCAAAGTAGCTGCTAGCTGACTTTCATGCAACCGGCTATTTATCTGTTAACTAATGCATCTAATAAGGATCGTTTCGAACAACTTTGCAAAAACAGACAGCACGGCAATCGGCCTATTTATGGTGACATCGGACCCAGGGTCTCTCTTCGGAATCGGTGTAATACTAGAAAGCTACCAGCAATCCGGGTACCTGGTCTGAACCAATGATATGTTGAACAGGTGCAAAAGCGGACCAAAAAAATCGGAATGCCATCAGGTCCGCTGGATGATCTAGCCTTAATACGCCTAATAGTTGCATTAAGATCAACTTCAGTTATGGTCGACACAGATATGAGCCTAGCATCCTTAATTGTATTACTTTCCTCAGCAGCATTAGCGGAATTCATGAAAGAGAGAAAAAGCATTTAATTTCTATACCAACTATAAGCCGCACGATAGCTTCGTCTCGCTCGTTTACAGTTTGACTGGGTATATATTGTACCTAGGTAGGTACTATATACACAATTCAAAACTAAAATTAAATACATAAAATAGAAAACAAATTGTTGTTAATTTCTGATAAGCTACAAGTATTTACGCGTTATTCCCATTATTCCCGAGTTGAAATTTTCACTGAAAGTTCTATTGCAATAAGATTCTTATGGGAATTAAGTATGCAGTTCTTAACGTACAGAAGTTATCAGTTCGTATAAAATAAAAATGAACAATTATAAAAAAAAATGTTTTTCCCAATCTTGTACGGTTTCACAGAATTATTTTTGTGCGAGGACCATTCGCTACTTTTAAAAATAAACTTATTAAAAACGGTCAAATGCCGATTCCAATTTAGTTTATAGTAGACCTAATCAAATACTTAGTACAAAAGTGGTGGTGCTATTTATTAAAAAGTCTAGGCTGTAAATTTAAATGGCTAATTAGTCTAGTAGACTACGATAGTAATATCATAATAATCAAATGGAAACCAGACTGCTGACCTGATAGTAGGACAATTACCACTAAGAAATATAATGCTCAAGAAATAATTATATCTGTAATATTCTTACGAGTCTCCTCTCTGTGGAAGAACCATCTCAATTTGTAACGGACCACCGGAGTCACCCTGAAAAAAAAACATAATTGAAAATACCAAATTGCAGGTTATTCAATTAAAGGAGTTATATAAACTTGAATTGAAACCGTGTGCAACAGCAATAATTCTGATGAAATTCCTATTCCTCATCGTCACCACCGTTAACAAATTAACTTTTAAATTAATTTGAACGCAGAAAAACCTGTACATCGATTTTTCGCGTGCATCACTGTGGAAGTGAGATTGCATGTGAAAAAATCTTAAATCTAAAATTTGACAATATCCAAACCAATAAAGGTTTGGATATTATCAAATTGACTGAACGGAAGTCTTTAGTCTTCTTGGTAGGTGTATAAGGTCTATGTATCCTGTCCTTGTTCACTGCTGCTTCAACAGTCTTGGCGAGATTTTGCAGTGGACTATACTTTATGGTGCTATCGAATTCTGACTGATATTTTATTTTACAGAATAGACCTGCTGGACAAGAGAGTCACTAATCAATCACCTGGCAAGCATCAACGCCTCCCGCTAAGACTCCTGCACAGATCTGATGTTCCTGCATCCCACACCAGAGCCTGTTGCACGACGGCCTCAACAAATCATCGCACAGTTGGGAATTTAGCACGTCCAGTACCACCACTTGAAGTTCAGGAGATAGTGTGTGATTAACTGCCAATCGAAACGAAAATTCAAAAGATGGATTTTTGGTAAAAATAGAATTAAAGGAACATATAAAAAGATTTCGTGTAATGTCACAATATTCCAGTGCTGCACCCTCGTAGCTGTGCCACCCCCTACATACGGCACAGCTACGAGGGTGCAGTACTGGAATATTGTGACATTACACGAAATCTGGATATTTGTGACGTTATACCGAGCTGTGAAACAGGAACGCCTGTCATCTGCTGTAAACTTAAGCTAGACATGATAACAAGGTCAGTACTTAACAGGGGGTGACAGAGCGACGGGGGTGCAACCCCAAATTATTGTGGCATTATACCAACACAGGATTATTGTCGTATATTATACTAAACTGTGGTTAAGTCCAGGGGGGTGGCAGAGCGACGAGGGTGCATCACTGAAATATTGTGATATTACACCAACACTGAATATGTGTGAAGTTATAGGGGGTGGTAGAGCGACGAGGGTGCATCACTGAAATATTGTGATACTACACCAACACTGAATATGTGTGAAGTTATAGGGTGTGGTAGAGCGACGAGGGTGCATCACTGAAATATTGTGATATTACACCAACACTGAATATGTGTGAAGTTATAGGGGGTGGTAGAGCGACGAGGGTGCATCACTGAAATATTGTTATATTACACCAACACTGAATATGTGTGAAGTTATAGGGGGTGGTAGAGCGACGAAGGTGCATCACTGAAATATTGTGATATTACACCAACACTGAATATGTGTGAAGTTATAGGGGGTGGTAGAGCGACGAGGGTGCATCACTGAAATATTGTGATACTACAACAACAGTGAATATGTGTGAAATTATTAGGGGGTGGTAGAGCGATAAGGGTGCATCACTGAAATATTCTGATATTACACCAACACTGAATATGTGTGAAGTTAAAGGGGGTGGTAGAGCGACAAGGGTGCATCACTGAAATATTGGGATATTACACCAACTCTGAATATGTGTGAAGTTATAGGGGGTGGTAGAGCGACGAGGGTGTATCACTGAAATATTGTTATATTACACCAACACTGAATATGTGTGAAGTTATAGGGGGTGGTAGCGCGACGAGGGTGCATCACTGAAATATTGTGATATTACACCAACAGTGGATATTTGTGAAGTTATATCAAGCTGTGGACCAGTAACGCCTGTGAGACATGATTATGATTACAAGGTGAGTACTTATCAGGAGGTGGCAGAGCGACGGGGTGCATCACTGGAATATTGTGACATTTCACGAAATCTGGATATTTGTGACGTTATACCGAGCTGTGAAACAGGAACGCCTGTCATCTGCTGTAAACTTAAGCTAGACATGATAACAAGGTCAGTACTTAACAGGGGGTGACAGAGCGACGGGGGTGCAACCCCAAATTATTGTGGCATTATACCAACACAGGATTATTGTCGTATATTATACTAAACTGTGGTTAAGTCCAGGGGGGTGGCAGAGCGACGGGGCTGCATTACTGGATTATTGGAACGAAGTTCCTTACGGCAGGCTTGGAGGGGATAGGGATTTTGCTGCGCGACCGAATTGAAAAAAAAATGTGATAGTAAAACCGTAAGAAAAAAATCCGTGGAAAAAAGTGCGTGGAATAAAACCGTTAAATGAGGGAACTTCGTTCCTACCTGGTGTCCCACGACACCACATCATTTTTTTCTCTTTTGCACGCTTTAGAAAACATCCTTATCGCTGATTGTGGTCTCTTTAGTTTAGGCAACACATGTAGATGGCGTTGTGAATAAAAATGCTGTGCTCTCTGAACTTAAGATTTTTTTTACATCAGTTTTAAGTACGCGCTCCGCGAAAAATGGTGACTTCGTAGATGTTTCAACCGAAATGATTTTGACAACCCAATTTTGTAGAAAACACTCTTTTCTCATTATTCAATCTGAAAGTATGATATATCCAAATGTTCCTCAAGATTTATCCGTGTCAGTAATGTGAACAGATCACAGTTTTATTTACGTGTCAATTAAGAACCTACGAAAATATGAACACTTAAAAGTAATTTAGCGGCCCGCGGCTTCATTTGTTACCAGCTATTTTTATTGTATTTCTTTTGCTATAGTTTTCTTATCTTAGGTTTATTTTAAATAAATAATTATAAAAAAATGCTGTAAAAAAATTGCAAACATTAGAATGCTAAGGATTGTTCATAAAACCATGTCTGTATTAATAAACAACTTAGGCACCTACCAAACGTTTAATACTCAACTATTCAGGTATTTTAAAATACTCGGCAAATTTAAATATTCTGTTTTAATTTATAATCGAATCTCAAGTCATAACGATACTAAAGAAGTTTTCATCAAAAATAGTTTACCTGTTTCCACAACTCCCCATCCAGTCATCGTAGCTTTTTTCCCAACTAATTCCGTATCAGAACCAGTGTAAAGGCATGCCGGATGCACGTAATTACTAAATTTAACTTCGTCCCTTAATTCTATTATGGCTATATCATTATACTTTTTCGGTGGTTTGTAGTCGGGATGACTAATAACTCTCAAAATTGTTGTGTCCAAATATGCATGGTTGATTCCGAATGCGTCTCTTTCCTAAAATTTGTATTTATTGTTTATTGTAAAATCACATTAAAATTAGCATTGTTTAAATCTGAAGAAAGGTTTACTAGAAAAAAATCCACACAGTCCAGGTTATTAGACGGGATTGGCGATACCGAGTAATTCTTTTTCTAGTAACATTTTCTTTAGATTTAAGCAGTCAAATGCTTCAAATTATCACTTCAAATATAATAATCCACGACAACTAAGTTTAATACTAAAATTATATTGATCTTAATATTCATAAACATTTAATTTTGCCAATACAACAGATTCTTACCAGTATATTCTTGTCGGCCAACCTCACGATCTTTGGATCGACATCGGCGATGGTAGTGTCCCTGTCAGACGCCTTGGAGCAGTGCGCCGCGGTCAACACAAACTTGCTGCTGATGAGAGAACCACCGCACTTGAACACCCATTGCCCCAAAGACGATTTCCAGCCGATGGCACCCTGAATTGAAAGTTGAGTCAAACGTTAAGAATGAAATAAACTACTGACAGACCCCTGATACACAATACATGATCCGTGGACACTTTAAGAAAATCTGCTCTAAGCCATTGTCTGCAATGATGGGGTTTGCTAATCGTCTAGAGCATAGCAAAAAAAAAAAAAATTATAATATTTCATACATTGCCAAATTTCCAGTTATTGTAAGCATTGCCTAGGTATTATATAGAATACCTCAATTATACATATTGCCGGTGACATATACAATGAAATATAACAAAATAAACAATAATTTTGAACATCTAGCCCTTAAATGTTTAAAACAAAATAAATATATAAAAAAATATACAAAAAAAAATGATTTAAAAATTGTACACATTAGGTAGTTCTAAGTTTTTATTGTTTAAATGATTTTAGAATTAAACGCCTGTATATTTACATTGAAAAATATATATGCACATTTACAATTTCGTGGTTTTTTTTAATATTAAAGGGGGCATACGAGCTGACGGCTCACCATATGGTAAGCGATCACCGTCGTCCATAGACACTTGCAACACCAGGAGTCTCACAAATGTGATTCCAGCCTTTAAGGGAAGGGTACGCTCTCTTGTTGAAGGTTTTCAGGTCGTATTGGTCCGGAAGCACTGCTCATGAGAATGTATTCCACAGTTTTATCGTTCGTGGTATTAAATTTCGACTAAATCGCAAGGTTGTAGATAGCCACGCATCAAGATGGTGTGTGTTGTAAATAATTCGTTAGAAGACTCACCATGTGTGGAAACTCCCCGGGCAGTGTCAGTCGGCCACCAATAGCAGCAGACACCTTCGGTATGATGGTCCCATGCTTTATACTATTATATATAATACCTGTAAATTAGTCAATTTATAATAAAAGAAAATACATGCGTGATGTACGAGTATTAATATTCGTAAATCTTCAAAATAATCCGTTTTGTCCCTTGATCACTCCATGGCATGTGAACGATTTATCGAATTTCATCCATTTCTTTTTTCTTAAGTTATACTTTGTAAAAGTTTTTTATAGATAACGATATGAAAGTTAGCTCGCAACTCCATTGGTTTGGATTTTAGGTTCTTTCCGATTTTTATAGGGTATCATCATCATCATCAGCCTCTTAATAGAAGGAATGGATGTAATAGGAAGACGGAGTCGTGATCCACCACGCGAGCCCAGTGCGGATTATTAGATGCTAATGACTGCAGATGCATTCGGGACCAATGGCTTAACGTGCCTTCCGAAGAGATCGGCGGAGCTCGAGATGACTTTTGGTCACCCATCCAATAAAAGACCATTGCGCAAGTTGCTTAACTTTTACGAACGCTGGTTAAATGCGCTAACCACCAGCATCATTGACCTCTTCCGTATTGGGTATATAATGATTAATATTCCATACATTACTAAACATGCTTCACTAATTTAGGACCCCTGATCTTATGGTTTAACCTTTTTCAAATCTTTATTTTACGAGTACTTTCGCTCTTAGGGACTTGCACTTTATATTTATTTGTTATTGTAATTCTGTTCCTTCGCGTGACATAATAATTCCTGTTGGACTTATATTGGAAAAAGACAAAACGCATGCAGTATGTAGACTTGTCATATAGTTATAATGACCCACTCCTCAATAAATTACATACATAATAAAAAAATAATATTACATTGATGATGGCTTATATTTTTATCCTCGCGTTCTTTGATGTCCCAAATATACTCCAAACATTCTGAAAAAAAATACGTTAATGTAAATCATTCCTTTCAATAAAACTTAAATAATAATATTAGGTATGCTTAAACGATACCCAAAAATACCAAATCACTTAAAAATACATTTGCAAACATAAGTCTACCTAATATAATCTAACCCTTGGTAATTAAGTGAAAATGTATTATATTTTGGGATGCGATTAAAAATAGCTGATGATTTACAAATGCTTTGAACAATACATCATAATTTTTTTGAATGAATGAATGAAAAATGAACGCGTTCGTTTGTGAAGTGTAGTATCATAATAATATATTCAAAACTATACGAGATATTGGACAAACGTTTTTGGAACGAAGTCCCTTTTTGGACGGTACGGACTTGGCGAATAAAAATATAAGATAACACTTTGAACCTTTGCGTTGTATTATAAATATAACATTCAATAGGTTAAAACGCGTAATTTAAAACATGTTTTGGTACCTTCTTTATCAAAAGATCTTTGTTTTTCTTGGATGTCAAAGTGACGGTAAAATCTGATGGGTGCTTACACAGTGTGTTTATCGCAAACCAATACACACGGACAGATACCCGCATGTAACGTCGCAACATCATCCTAGTCAAAATTTCAAAAAATCCGTTATAGTTTCTTTGAAAAACAGAGCTTATGATCTATGTGACCCTGAATATTGTCAGCAGGAGCTCAAAGGATCTACTCGAGTCAGTGATCTTAAATGCCGCAAAGGTGCTAGCATCTGTGGATGCTACCACCGGCTTACTTACCTTATGTAAAGGAGTAACAGACAAGATCGGGAATGCTTTGCGTGGAAACTCCATGCCGACAATATATACTCCTGGCATAAAAGTCAGTAACATCTTGGGCATCCCAATAATGTCTTGCCCTTACGAATACCGGAGGTTTACACAATAGACTGTAGCTGTGGTAGTTTCTACATAGGTCAAACAAAAAGAACCATACATCGCAGCTGTGAAAAACCGCCAGTCTTATAAACCAGCGATTGCAAAACACCTACTTGAAAAAGAATCCAATCATTGAATCGAGTTCTATCGTACGCAGATCCTTTCCACTGATTGCCATTTCTAATAGAGAGTAGTGCGTGAAGCGATTGAAATCAAGAAAACTCCTAATAATTTCAATCAAGAAGATAGTTTCATACTATCTGCATCGTGTAATCCAGTATTGGCGAAAGCAATAATACCTTTCTGTTCGCAGTCGGCTGAACTCCAGAATACAGCCATATTAATTTCGTTAAACGGACAACGTTACTCTTGTATGTAGGTTGGTGGAAGAAGATTCGTCATCGGAAGCGGAGACGTAACAGCAATGCATCCATTATGGGCAGAGAAGTTGTGAGTTACAAATTGAATACGGTATGCCTCAAGGAAGTATTTTTGGTCCTACGCTGTTTTTAATTAATGCAAATGATCTATGCGCCATAAATATCTCAAATTGTTTACTTCTTTCCTTTGCTGACGACACTGTTCTCTTCTCTTCTAGTGATACTTGGCGAAATGTTTTTCTAAATGCACAATCTTGATTTGATATGGTTGCCACTGGAACGAGCCCAACGGGCAGTTCTTAAAGTAGATACATTTAAGCCGTTCCTGTTTCTTACCGATGCCGTATACTCATTCTGCGAACTTTTATTGGTACGTTAATTACTTGTCTTGTATACATTAATACACCAACATTTCAAAGTACCTTTTGATATTAAT
Source organism: Chilo suppressalis (assembly GCA_902850365.2). Taxonomy (NCBI): domain Eukaryota; kingdom Metazoa; phylum Arthropoda; class Insecta; order Lepidoptera; family Crambidae; genus Chilo; species Chilo suppressalis. The sequence goes on from OU963907.1 coordinate 4,995,005, forward strand.
AAAAGTGAACCTCGTCTCAACAAATTGATTTTCAAGAGAAAAAAATCATACAATAGATAATTTAACAAACGATTTCTACTTTTTCTAGGTTCCTTTATTTATAATAAAGTAAACAGGATGTTGCATATTTATTCACCAAATTACTGTGAACTAAATCGCATATTAACTCAATTTCTTTAAAGACTGACTTATGAAGAAACTGAGGAGATGTTACATGAGTTGATTCCTTACTACTCTTGCATGAAAATTATATAAAAAATATAACTTAACTTTGGGTCTTCTTGTTACAAAAGTTTTTTATTTTTGTTTGATTGTTAATCTTACTCATATTTTAGTTTTTTTACTTAAAAATATGATAACATGTAAATTTATTATATTGTGTCACTGAAGAGAGTGACATCATGTGCCTTTTATTTGTAATCTGAGAGAATCATTATTATTATAATCAACAGACGCACAGTGATCACGACCAGCGTAATCTGGTCGAAACGTCGGGATAAAGGTGGTAAAAAAACGTTTTTTTAAATAACGCGTTTTAACCCGTTCAATATTATAAATAAAGCGTAAGATTTTTCTGTTACAACCGTCAGTTGTAACAACTTTATTTGCGGTTATTAACTTCGTTCCAATGGTTCCAAACCGAGTATTCTACGCATAAACTTAATATGGTTCTACTAGGTTCGATAGGGATAGGGCTGCCATCTCTAAAATGTGGCAACCAGGATAAGACGCGTGATAACCCCGGATTTTGGAGCCCAGAACCCGGACAGACCAAAAAAAAAACAGTTAAAAATGTCACAAATCAACTTTTTTATGTTGATCTAGGCAAAAGAGCTAGCAGTCTACCTCATAATAAGTGGTCACTGCCCATGGACACTTGCAGCACCAAGGGCCACTCATGCGTTGCCGTAACCCGGACTACAAATAAAACCCTGCCCGGACGCTCCCCGGACGCCCCGTAAACTAGGACAAATCCGGGGAAACCCGGACGGATGGCAGCCCTAGATAGGGATCATGTTTCCTTTTTTTTATAATATTTTTAATAATGATAACAACTCTATCTGCCCTTGTTGTGTTTTAGCGGCTAAAACGCTGAACGCCTAAGTTATTTTGGGTTAGGTCCTTTTTTGGCCTTAGAAAAGAATACGATTTTATCGATAGCAAAAATAATACTAGAAAGGTAGAAATAGGTATTCCATGTAATTTTGTATGAAAAATAGATTTGTAACTCTACGCTGACGAAGAAAATATAAGTTCCTAGTGCTAAATTTGAAAAATATAAAATCTTGCATGATACTAACTCACGTGACTTATCCTACGACCCGGCGCTCGGAAGTCGGGCATTTTTGGAGGCTGGAGTTCGCATGGATTCACTTCTTCTGAGACAGAATTCTCAGTGACGTTGTGAGGTTCAGACAGCCTAACCTGAGAAAAATTCAACAACTGAATATCGGTCATAGACAAATAAATTTTACAAAATCGAACTAGAAGTACCACTTATTATGGTAGAATATGTAAACAAAAAAAATACATTGTCATCAAATTATGTATACCATATTCTTTAAAATATTTTTTTATCTATGTGACTTTATTAAAATCTGGCATAAGTAATGCCAGATTTTAATAAAGTCACAGATATTATAGAATATTTTTTTATCTATGTCACTTTATTAAAATCTGGCATAAGTAATGCCAGATTTTAATAAAGTCACAGATAAAAAAAAATCAAAGAATATGGTATACATAATTTGATAACAATGTATTTTTTTTGTTCACATATTCTACCATAATAAGTGGCATAAATATATTGTAAGATAAACAAATTAGGCAAATTTTACCATGCAATAATTATTAAAAGTGTAGCAAATAAAGACCAACATTACGTCATTTCAGTGTACCATGTCAAAAGTAGATAAAAATCTTAAAATAGACCTCCGTGAACGAGTGGTTTGTACGCCGGGTTTCGTGGTGTCGCCGACTCGAGAGGTCCAGAGTTCGAATCCCGGTGGGGCAGATGTTTGTGTGATGAATTGTACTCCAGTCATGAATGTTTAATATGTATTTCTATATAAATAAATGTACTGTATATGCATTATATCCGGTACCATAGTATCCCATAACACAAGCCTTACAGTGCTTACTTTGGGGCTAGGCTAATTGGTGTGAGTGTTGAAAATATTTATTTTATTATTAGGTATATTCTAAATATTTCTTATTCATATTTACAATTCATAACGCATTAAATTATTTATCTTATTTTATTATTTATTAAAATACCAGGTCAGGTTTAGATAAAATCATTATCATTAAAAAGAAAACTATGCTTGAAAAAGAATTCGATAATGTCATTTAAATTTTATGTACTCATCTACAATATAAAAGCAGTTTTCTAGAAGTCAAAAAGTCAATTTTCTTTTAAACATACTAAAAGGTAAATCTTTAATACTGTCAGGTAGTTTATCATAATATATTAATATTGCTTGAACATATGCATTTCTATTGAACATTTTGGTAAAAACAGTCTGTCCTTGTGTCTAGTTTGTCGCAAATACATATCAGAATGCCTAGGGAAATAATTTGGATTCTGCCTCACAAATATTCAAATATATCTTATATACATACATGGGAGCGGAAATATTTTTAATTGATTAAACAATGGTTTGCATCTTTCGATACTTCTAGCATTACAAATAGCCCTCATGTACTTCTTTTGCAGTCTAAAGGCTATTGTTATGTTAACTGAGTTACCCCATAGCAGCAATCTGTACCCCCGTACTGACGATACATATCCATGCCATCCATGGTATGCAGTCGTAGCAGCTTTTTCATAAATGAAATGGTAAAGAAAATCAAATAAGTTTTCACTTAAAAACAATTAGCGAAAACAATAACCCCCTTATTAATCAACTAACATTAGGCTTGGGTTAGCTAAATGATCTTTTGTCTCTGTTAATTGAATGACAAATGGCATTTGAGTGATATGAACAAAACACGGCCGAAGTAGTCTGAGCTTATTCCTTGTTTATTAATAATAATACGAGATTACGTATTCGATCAGCTAAAAACCAAAAAGCGAGTAGGTAATGCACAGCTTAGGCACATCCTCACGGCCAAAATTCCCCAGTGCCTGAAAAGAAGGGTCTATGACCAGTGTGTGTTACCAGTGATGGCTTATGGGACTGAGACGTGGTCTCTGAATGTCGGCCTCATAACAAAACTCAGAGTCGCGCAGCGTGCTATGGAGAGGGCTATGCTCGGTGTTTTCCTACGTGATAAGATCCGAAATACGGAGATCCGTAGAAGTACCGGTGTGTACGACATAGCCCGAAGAGTTAGCACGCTGAAGTGGCAATGGGCAGGCCACATCGCTCGAGAATCTGACAACCGTTGGATAAGAAAGGTCCTCGAATGGCGACCACGTACCGGACGAGGCAGCGTGGGGCGGCGCCCAACAAGGTGGACTGACGACATCGTCAAATGTGCTGGGAGCCGCTGGATGCGGATAGCGCAGGACCGCGCATTGTGGCGTTCTATGGGGGAGGCCTATGTCCAGCAGCGGACGGAGAAAGGCTGATGGATGGATGGATGGATGGAGTAGGTAATGCTTACGTGTGTTTTGTTTTCGTTGTCGGTTGTTGAGAAGCCCCAAGTCCATCTTTCCTCCTCTTCCTTTGAACAAGAATAAACATATCATTCCAAATAAAACATTAACGCATTAACCTAAAGTAAAATATGTAGTTGATGGTTCATGGATATTATATTAAAATACAGCATCAATAAGCTTACAAGAATCTTAATAAATCTAAATTAATATATTATCATACCTATTAGATTGAAAATGAGTAGTCTGTATACTACTATCGTAATGAAATATATATATTTATATGAACTCTTCTGACAGACGGGATCGCCCCTTTTTGGAAATAAATAATCCTAACCGAGTATTATTTATAGGAAAACAGTGATTACTGAATTGTAATATCAACAGGAAAATGTAAATACTTATAGCGTTTAACGGTTTTATATTCAGCTTACTTTGTTTAATATTTTGATTGTAAATTCCTCGTATTTTATAGATTTCTATATATGTGTGGTGGCGACATCTACACGCCCCGCATATAACTAACATGGAGGAAACAATCTTACGCCTCCTCAAGAGATGGCACTACCGGCGCTGCGTTCACAACGTAAGGAAGCCTACATCGCGCAAGTAAAATTCGGTAGACAACAGTTCATATATATGATGCCCGACCAATATCAGTCGGGTCGCGGCCCCCGAGCTACCATCATCCAGCTCGGAGGAAGATCTTCCCCTTTGGCCTTCCTACATATGTAAAACTAAGCCGTGTTAGTAAGAACACTTTTAATTGAAGAACGGCTAAAGCGATTTTTAATAAGCACTGATTTCTTCAATTTCTCTCTACCCCGAATAACAGAATCTATACTTTTTATAAGTGAATCTTTTATAAAGAGGAATGATTTGATTGTTTGTTTGTTTGTATTGAACGGGCTCCGAAACTACTGAACCGATTTGAAAAATTCTTTCACGTTTAGAATCCTACATTATCCCTGATGAACATAGATAGAGTATTTTCAATAAAAGTTAGGGTTACGTATGAAAACTTCGATAACGTAACCCAGGGTGTAAAAAAAAACAAAAAACTATCTTATATCGCTTACACTACGGAATTCATTGACAGTAGAGCAAAGTGATGTACTAAAGTTTTATAGCAGACATCAATATATAAAAAAGTTCGCGATACCATATGTCTAACTATTACAGTTATGTCGCAACTAAAAGTCCACTGCGGCTTCACCCGCGTTAATTTGAGGCAAAAGGATATAGATGAGCCAAACATAAAAGCTGGACATTTATGCTGTCGCGGACTTTTTAAGGGGAACAATTCCGCCATAGATGATCTTTCTTTTTTTTTTATTTGAATTTGATTTATAATCCTGAACTAAATGAAGCTAAAAGTTAAGGCATTCTCTTATTGTAAGCGGTACGAAGTTTGCCGGGTCAGCTAGTTATTTAATAAATTGACATATCAGTTGATCATTGTAGCTTTTAAGATCTTAAACTTTTTTAATCGCAGTCCAGTATACGATTACACTGATTACTGTAAAACTTAACATACTTACATCATTATCATCACCCTTTTAATATACCCATTGCTGCGGCACAGGAAGTCCTTATGGATGGAATAGGGAGATTATGGGCCGTGACCCACCACGCGGGCCTTGTGTGGATTGGTGGGTGCTAACGACAAACGATGCTACCGGGACCAACGGCTTAACGTGCCTTCCGAAGAGGAGCTCAAAATATTAAGTTTTTGGTCACCCATCTCATAACCGACCATTGCGAAAATTGCTTAACCTCCACGATCGCAGGAGATCCTCAATTCTTATTATTTGTAAATGAAGTAGGCAGTTAGTAGGCAATACAAGTCACTGACTTACCTGTTGCAAGCTTGTTATTGATTGAGGTATTGCTGAAGCTGGAAAATTACAAACAAAATGTTATCATTACGCTATATCAGAGTCATTTGAGGAGTTTAATTAAAGAAAAGGTAAAACTGTACCTTCTGAGCTCAGGAGATGACAGAGCTCTTTTTGTTGAAAATGTATTTATTGGTGAAGTATTAATTTTTTGGCACGGTCACAACACTTACCTAACCTAGCGTGAAGTGACTGTGCATCTGTCTGAACTCCCGGGACCAAAAACTACAGTTTTGCCAGAAAAAAGAATCATTTAAAAACAAGCTTTAATTATATACACTAAGCCGCAAAGAAACTGGGTCACTCTCTAGCAGCTTAGAATTCTGATTCGATTTTTCTTAATTGATCTCTCATTCCTTTCTAAAATGTTAAATAATTCGTGTTCCTAGAAAGATTCCCCGTTTCCCCATAACACCATTGTGTCCTCCTTTTCGTACAACAGTACATGGCTCAAACTCCCCAATACCAAAGTTGTCAAAGGTCCTTAGCGTTTGTAGTGATGATATTTTTATGGATTCACTTCCTAAACTCAAAAGAATATTGTCCCAAACATGGCATCAAATTAAGCTTAATAGTTATATGAATTTATTTATTTTATTTTTACGTTATAGGGGGCATACGAGCAGACGGCTCACCTGATGGTAAGTGATCACCGTCGCCCATGGACACTTGCAACACCAGGAGTATCACAAATGCGATGCCGGCCTTTAAGGAAGGAGTACGCTCTTTTTTTGAAGGTTTTTGGGTTGTATCGGTCCGGAAACACTGCTGGCGACAACATATTCCACAGTTTTGACGTACGTGGTAAAAAAATTCAACAAAAACGCACGGTTGTGGATAGCCACGCAAAACGAAAATGAAAACTGTATTGTAATTAAAAAGAACTACGTCATAACTTAGGAAATGAATAATAATAATATTGTAATGAACTTAATGTCTATATTTGGCGTCTACTTTAATGCATGCGGTGTTTACCTTAATAGATTGTTTCACTAGAGTGCATAGTTAATCTTGTAAATAGTTTGAAGTAATGTGTAAACAAACACTGGTAAACCATATAATAAATAAATAAATAAGTATAAAACAGTTGTAGTAGTTACTATCAATGTTATACTCATAGAAAGTGCGTTTCATAATGATTAAAATGACTAAATTTTTATTATAAATTACTGTCCACTTACTGTGTAATCAAGCAAGAAACATAATGCTAACGATTTACTAATTTTTAAACAAAGTTGCGATTAAAGGTTTTTTTAGAGTTCCGTACTAAAAGGGTAAAAACGGGACCCTTTTACTAAGACTCCACTGTCCGTGATGTCTGTCTGTCTGCCTGTCTGCCACCAGGCAGTATCTCGTAAACCGTCATGGCCAGGCAATTGAAATTTTCACAGATTTTAGAAGTTGAAGTATTTCTGTTACCACTTTAACAACAAATACTAAAAACAGAAAAACATAAATATTTAAGGGGGCTTTCATACAACAAACGTGACGTTTTTGCCGGTTTTTGGTCTATATTAAAAACGAAAACCGGTAGACGTTTGAAATATTCACAGAATATTTAATTGTATATGCAAATATAAAATAAATAATTTAATAGAAAATAAAATAAATATTTATGTGGCTCACTAGTGTCTAGTGTCTAATGTTGTTTAGATAATTGTACCTAACCCTTCGTGCGCGAGTCCAACTCACACTTGGTCGGTTTTAATAAAATGAAGATAGTCCATAGTTTATTCAGACGCGTGTTTTTTGCTACGTTTTTTCCTTGGAAAATTCTTAATAAAAATATGAGAATCAATAAATTCCTATTTATTTTAACTATCATAGAGGAGCTGTATGGCGCCAGTGGTTTGCGCGTTCGGCTGCGGTCGTTGAAGTTAAGGAACTTTCGCAGTGACCAAAAATATACTATCTCGAGCTCCTCCGTGCTTCGGAAGGCACGTTAAGCCGTTGGTCCCGGCTGCATCTGCAGCCGTTAGCACCCACCAACCCGCATTGGGCCCGCGTGGTGGGTCATGGCCCAATCTCCCTAACCCATCCATAGGGAAGGCCTGTGCCCCAGCAGTGGGGACATTAATAGGCTGATGATGATGATGATCATGATCATGAGACGCACTTTCTGTAGGTATAACTTTAATAATAGTAAGTTTCATGTTTTATGAGAAACTCAAATCCCAGTTCTGGGGTAGCAAGTAACCCGATTTATTTGCTTTCCAGTGTATATTTTATTTAATAAAAAGTTTATGCTGTATTTCAATTTAATATTTTGTATAAAATATATTTTTAATATTAAAAAAATGAGTCTATGAATTTCTTAATGAAACTGTAACTAATACGATTTTCAAAATCTATTCTTACTCGCCACTAAATCAAAGTTTCGCTTTAAGCCGCTTATAGATTCTTAGCTCCTGCTTAAATAACAACGTGGGTGCTAACGACTGCAGATGCAGCCGGGACCAACGGCTTAACGTGCCTTCCGAAGCACGGAGGAGCTCGAGATAGTAATTTTTGGTCACCCATCCAATGACCGACCACTGCAAAAGTTGCTTAAGTTCAACGATCGCAGTCGAACGCGCTATCCACTTGAGCCATCGAGCTCCTCAACCACTTTTGAATCGCAAAGTTTCAATCCCTAATCATAATAAGTAATTTTTTATGATCAGAAGTTGAATTTGAGCGATTATTTAATAAAATTTTAATAAACATACCTTGAATGAACACAAGACAAAATAACATTAAAAAATTCATTTCTCTCTTGAATACCATCACACCCACTCAACTGCACTTACTAGAAACTTTATTGAATAATAAATAAACACTAAATATTGGCAGTATACACAATAGCTCACATCAAAAGTTCGCGGTTCAATGACGGTCAACGCAGAACCTGTTTTAAATATTACATTGCCTTAACTACTTCATAAAATTCTCAATTTATTCCCCGTTTTTATCTGTATGATTCATTTATTACGTCACAGATAGCCGTCTGGCTATATGTAGGAAGTGTTTAAACTAGGCCGCGGAAAAAGTCTAATAAACATAGAATTTGCACACGTTCATTAGCACTCATTATTTATATAAGTTTAAATGTAAATAATAAGAAAAGAAATTCATAATATGCTAACTTGATACGATAATCTGTTATCGTGGAAATAACATATTCATGAATCTTAAAAATTTGATAAGTTGTTATTCTTAATCTAATAATACTAATTGGTTCAATATTTTGAACTCTATATAAAGAAATAGCATGTATTAGTAGTTCAACATTATATGTAACATTTTTGTCCTATCTGTGCCCATGGGACAGTTAAGGTATATATTAGTTCAACACTATATGTATTTTTGTCCTATCTGTGCCCATGGGGCAGTTAAGGTATATATTTCATACCATACCCCTATCTAATGCTGTCTTGATTTTTTATTATGGAATCAGCCGTTGATTTCCCTCACCTAGTCCTAGTTTCACACCAATTTTTAATACAGCAAATAATATCTAAATTAAAGTCAAATTGCGTCTCAAACTCAGTTATTATATTTTTTTTTTAATTACAAACGATAACCACTGGCCTATCTTCATCTCGCGCGTCGCAGGCGCCGCGGCGTGCGGGGAGTCTGTTCTGGCCTATGGCCTATGGTCGGCAGAGGTGGTGGGGTACGTCCTGTTTTCGAACGGGACGGTTCTAGGGGTCAATGCCCTTTGCCCTCGGCGCGATCAAGCCCACCGGGTGAGACCCGTGATGGAGGCCCAGTGAGCGACTTGCGACCGGGCGACGGATTTAGCGTGAGGGGGGAGTACCATTGTGTGGGGGTCGATTGAGATATTGACTTTTGGGACTGCCCGAACTTTTTAATGAAGTTGAATAGTTGCTATCCCATCCGGAGAAGCTACTGCATTGCATCTAGTGAGGCCGGTGTCGGAGCATGGTCTTGGGTGGCGGCACGGCGGTGGTTGATGAGGCGGTAGATGGTAATCTAGCGCTTTTCGCTGACGAAACCATCCTTTATACCTCCGACAGACGTCTCGGAACAGTCTGTAATAGACTTCAATCAGCCGCTACCATCCTTGGCGATTAGTTCCGTAGATGGCGTATCGAGGTTAATCCGGAAAAAGCGTCGCAACCCTATTTAGCACGACACCGCCTCCAAATGAGAAGAGCATCCAATCAAATCAATTATTTGACCGGGTCATCCCTTGGGAGGACCGGGTCAAGTACTTGGGAGTTTCGCCCACTTCTGCTTAAGACTACCTCGTGATGTGATTGTTTCTGATTTCTGGAATAATCCAGAACCAGGTTCTTTCTGGTTATAAAATTAGAAAAAGAATAATGAAGAACTGGCCATTAAACGTCAAACCCATATGGTAGCAGTACTAGTAAATTGGGATAAATACAAGTATTGGCATGAAAACAAACAAAAACCAATAATGTCAACTATATATTTATTTCCAGACGATGCCTTCGATCCAGTCGAGGTAACTGGAGACCCTGGTGTAGACTCCAGGCAGGTTGGGTAGAGCGCAGCCGACACCGAATGACGTCACACCGATTATGTGATACATGCGTCTACATGAGTTGGTGAGATCACAACTGTCAAACATAAAAAAAAAAAACTATAAACGCAACCACAAAAAAATCTCTATATTTAATAGACTAGCATTCAGCCCTCCTAGCATGACCATCAAACGCGATATATATACACTTTATTGCACACAAAAAATTGTAAGATACAAAACATAAATATGTGAGCAATGGAGGGCTTATCTCTAAGAGAGATCTCTTCCAGCCTACCAAGGTTCAGTGAGAGAAAAAAGTAAGCGGGTGTAGAGATGTGCACTAAGTACTTAATTTAGTACTTACTTACTTATATTAGTGTTTCTGCGAAATTAACTGTCAAACTACAATGAAGTTGGGAACGAGTGTCGATAAAAATACTTATCATAACATTACGCGGTGCTCATGCTACGGGGGCTGTACTGGAAGTAAGGAAAAAGACTTCAATAACCGACTTAGTGCGGTATAGGAACCTACTGCATAATTGGTCTTTTTTTTTTATAAGGCAGGTAAAAAATCTTTTTACAGACGACGGCGCCTTTAAGAGGCACACCGCCGAACGGACCTCACACCTGGCTCCCGCAAGTCTTACGGAACCCCTAGTGGCTACCCACCGAGGACCTAGCAACTCTTATATACGGGCGCTTTACAGAATAATATCCGCTAAAAAAGTCCTGCGAATACCTTCTACACTGCTTAACGCGGAGCCGCAGGGTCCCCGTTAGGGCTGCATAATTGGTCTAAGAGTTAGTGTTCCGCAGACTGACGGTATATTAGCGAACTCCATATTAATGCTAGGTATAGTATACCAGTCGTAGATGAAATGGGAATTCACTATTCCCATCGTGGGTTAAATATTCACATATGAAATCACGATCGAGTCTGGTTGAGTCATTGGTTGGCTCAAACGACTTTACTTAAAAAAACACCACTTCAAAAAAAGTGAGATGGCTCCAGCAGCTATATTTACTTCGGTAGATAATACGAAATGATAATTATAAACAAAAACTCATTTGTTTAAATTATTATTATTTATATGTTATAATAAAATTAAATGATTTTGATAAACGAAATTAATAAAATGACTTACCGACGATTTTTTTGTGGCAACTTCATTCTGATTTGCAACGGACCACCAGAGTCACCCTGAAAGCAGATAAGAAAGAGTATTTTTTTTAGATCCTTCCCTCTTTCCTTTCCTGCTATTCTTAAACATACATTGTATTTAAATCAATTGTAAGTAATTTTATCAAATTTATAGTTTTCAATTTTATTTTATTTGAATGAATTTAATTTAATGCAATGCGATGTAACAGTTAATATCGAATTAGTGTTATTTGTTTTATATTACTACATTTTTTGTATATGCATGTTGTGTTGCAATCTTGATCGATTCGTCAATTATTAATAATTCAGTACATTGTTGATTGCAATATGTTATGTATACCGAATAAATAAAATAAAATTGTGTACGACAAGAACGTGACCGGCGTTCTTTTTCTAAAATGCTTTGTAAGAAAACATAAGTTTGTTTTTTTTAACATAAGTTTTCTCTCTAGTTTCTTACTTAAAAGCACTATATTTCTTATATACAGGGTTACAGGAACAGTCGACCTTAGTATTGCTGATAGATTTGACCCTATGAACATCTGTCGAAAAGTTAACCGTTTAAAATAATGGCTTTGGCGTTTTTCTTAAATTACCATTTTTTGCTTTAATTTTATATAAGTTTCTTTTTTGGTCTCATGGATCAGACTTATTACTATTTATGTAGATGGCATGAAAGTCCATAAAAATAATAAATAATATTTAAGAAAACTGATATCTGGTTAAAGTGGCAGCTATTTAAATGTTTGAATGTAGATTTTTCACTCTGTTTTCGCAACTTTCCAATAGATTTATTAAAAAAAGTTCTGCGGATGTTAACCCGCAAGTTATAATTATAACTTACACATATTTTTAGATATCCGTAATGGTATAAAATTCTAAGTAAAATAGGCAAATAAACGCTGAAATGAACAAGAAAGTGGTCTCTGAACATAAATAGTAAATATTTATAAATGCACAGAACGATGAAATCATCATCATCATCAACCCATGGTCAGTGGATGACCATGGGTTGTTGGACATAGGTCTCCCCTAATGCACGCCACTGCTTCCGATTTATCACAACCCTATTCTCACTGATGTCAATGGTAAATTCATCACCATCATTGCCAGCCTATTAATGTCTCCATTCATAGTGCACAAGACAGGCCTTGGATGACATAGGGAGAATGGGCTATAACCCACCTCGCGGACCCATTGTGGATGGGTGGGTGCCAACGACTGCAAATGAAGCCAATACTAATAGCTTAAAGTACTTAAGTAGTATAGTAAGTAAGTAAGTAATTGTGGGTTTACCTATAATGCGAAGAGATGGCGCTGCCTTGCAGCTTAAGAATAGCTAGAAAGAATTTCGACGCGGTCCGTGAGGGCCGCGGTAGCATAATTGGTCAGTGCATTCGCCCGGATTGCGAAGGGTGCGGGTTCGAGTCCCGTCTGCTGCCTGGTCCGCGTGGAATTTTTTCTAGTTATATTTTCTTTAGATTTAAACATCAAGCAGTTACATGCTTTAAAAATAATAAAAATTATAGCTTAAAGTATCTTCTAAAGCACGGAGGAGCTCGAGATAACATGTTTTGGTCATCCATCCAATGACCAGCCGATGCGAGAGTTGCTTAATTTCCACGATCGTTGACCCTCTTGAGGCTCCTCGATTACTTATATGTTTGTATTTTTTACCTAGTTTTGTTCTTATTCACTAATTTGATCACAAATATGAGTCGAGTTTGCCTGTGTAATTTAATTATGTTGGGTATAACAGTGACAATATACAAAACAGGGCTCTAACATGGATTGAAGTAATTTGTTACGCAAATTAATACATAAATGTACCTGGCAAGCATCTGCCCCGCCCGACAGCACTCCTGCGCATATCTGGTGGTCTTGAAAGCCATACCAGTGCCGGTTGAAAGACCGCCGCAGCAGGTTGTTACATAGTTGAGTATCCAGCACATCCAGCAATACCGCTTGTAAACCACGAGACATTTCGTGGTTCCCTGGAAATCAAACTTATTTATATGAACTACCTACATATTTTATAGGAACTTAGTTTTATATAAACTTTTTGTCTGTAGTCTGAGCATAAGAAGATAAACTTTATTTTCTATTGCAATTAAGTAACAATACCCTTTTGGTGGTGTAGTCTATTTTCGTGGTATGAATAATAAATAAATATTTCCAACATTCACAACAATTAACATAGCCCCAAAGTCAGCACTTAGTAGAGTCATTTGGTAGTTTTACCTGGAAAGTTTTCCGGGAGTTTTGAAAATTGGTAATTTTTAGATTTTGAGGTGCTCTGTTGGCGCTCTTTCCGAATTTCGACTTTGCCACCTCCTATTTTTGCCACTCGCGCCGCCATATTGGCAAATTGGCGCCTAAAAGCAGTTTTTTGATAATATCTCCTATCCAACGATAAAAATAGTTAATACAAAATGAAACTAGAGACAATTGCTTACAATTTATGTATTTATCTTTTTTTCATAAAGTCAATAGTTTTGGCGTACGAGCGCCTCAAAGTGTAAACCAACGCGCGCTTTGGTCATTACTCATTATTCATGCAACCTGTGGCATTTAATTTCAACTCATTATATTTGTGAGTTATAAATTAATGTAAATCTTAACTATATTGACTATAGATATTATATTATACTATAATAGACCCATGATGTAGATGAAATACCGGTCTGTGACGTTTCGATTGGTACTACATACGATGAATTTGCAACACCTGGTCCATCGAGAACAACAAAGCGTAAGAGAATACGCTAAATTTTAGCACTTTGAATTGCATGTGGATTAGGCCTATTGGGGAACTCAAGGTGGTGTGGAAATGAGTTTTTGGCCAAAATGCGCGTTGGATTACACTTTGCGGCGCTCGTACGCCAAAACTACCAACTGTATGAAAAAAATGGAAACATAAATTGTAGGCAATTGTCTCTAGTTTCATTTTGTGTTGGAAAATGTCGTAAAATGAGTTGGAAGGGAGATATTATCAAAAAACTGCTTTTAGATGCCATTTTTCCAATATGGCGGCGCGAGCGGCAAAAATACGAGGTGGCAAAGTCGAAATTCGGAAACAACACCCCAGAATTTATAAAATTATCAATTTTCAAATCTCCCGGAAAACTTTCCAGGTAACCACTATATTTCTCACCAAATGACTGTACTAACTGTAGACCAAAGATATCAATCGTGTAGATTTGTGTTATGGGTTACTAGGGTAACGGATAGAATACATATACTGATACATTATATAAGTATCTTTATATAGAAATACATATTAAACATCCATGACTAGAATAAAAATGCTCGTGTTCAAACTCCACCGGGATTCAAACCCGGCCACCTCTCAATTGGCGACATCTTTAAATCCGGCGTACAAACCCTTCGGCGACGGAGGTCGTCAATGTAAGATTAAAGACAAGCTCAAGCATTGCTGCTGGTAACTGCTTACCATCAGCAATGCTATTCAGTAAGAACAATCTCACTTTTCACCTCGAAATCCGCGGTGTCATTTAAAATCGAGGAGCTCGATGGCGCAAATGATTAGCGCGTTCGGCTGCGATCGTTGAAGTTAAGCAACTTTCGCAGTGGTCGGTCATTGGATGGGTGACCAAAAATTTACTATCTCGAGTTCCTCCGTGCTTCGGAAGGCACGTTAAGCCGTTGGTCCCGGCTGCATCTGCAGTCGTTAGCACCCGCCAATCCGCACTGGGCCCGCGTGGTGGGTCATGGCCCAATCTCCCTATTCCATCCATAGGGAAGGCCTGTGCCCCAGCAGTGGGGACATTAATAGGCTGATGATGATGATGATGATGATGATTTAAAATCAGAACACGGATATCAATAAATTTGAAATCAAACCGGCGAATTCTGCGGTAAATAATTAGTTTTTTCTTACAGAATAGCACTGCAGGTGGGATGTGGATGGGATATATGCTTTTTTGCTATCCTTATTACATTGAAAAAAAAAGTGATTGAAAAAGATATCATACATGGTTAACAATCCAAGATGCAAAATAAGCAGCAAGTAGTCTAGTAATGGTCCTGGAAACACCATTTCATTAGGACTATGACGGCATAGTAAGCAAATATATCCACGGAAAACGACCCAATTTATAGGCGTATTTTACCTAATCAAATATCTATAGTCGACTTGGTAAACATCACTTTGACCAATAACGATCTTATAGTTGGACTACGTAAAACTGTTTGCGCTCGCGAAGCTAACTATCAGAGCTTAATAGAACCAAACACGCCAGTAACGTATACAATTAATCTCTTACAAGCTCATACAAAGTGTTGTGAATTGGTGAATATTTCTGCGCACATTTGTAATAATTAACACTGATAAAGGTAAGTTATTCATCCATTTCTTATAAATATTATCTGGAATATCGATTATGAGAACAGTGTTAGTTAATAATAAGTCAGTGTGCGGTGACGCGGTGAAGTCCCTCAACGGGGATCTCGCGGTAGAGGGTATTCGCAGGGTTTTTAGCGGATAGTATGCTTAATACGATAGTATATAAAAAAAAAACAATAATTAAGAATAAAAAAAACTATCAAACGAACGTGGAGCGTACAATTCCATGTTGGCTGACAAAAAAAACGGCAAAATATTGATAACACTTTCAGTGCTTTCACTTGCGTCACTCGATTGAAGTTGACGATAAGGTTTTCTTTTCTATTTCATTTATGAATTTAACTGATTGGTGTTTAATAATAATTATTATTATTATTATTGTTTTTTATGTGGTTTATATGGCTAAATGGCTGAAATAAATTAATTGAATTGAATTGAATAAAGAATTTATTATTAAACACAATCAGTTAAATTCTTAAATGAAAGTAGAAAATAATGATGAAAAGTCTCTTTTAAATTAATATGCATACTTGAGTCCACTACCCCCCACCCTGTCATGTAAGCCTGCTTCCCAACCAATTTGTTGTCCGGGCCGGAGTAAAGGCACGCCGGCTGAACGAAATTCGTGAACTGCACTTCCTCCTGTAACTCTATGAGGGCAATGTCGTGGTACTTCTTAGGTGCTTCGTATTGTGGATGATTGATAATTCTCGAAATGTAAACGTCCACATAATCATTTTCGTTGAATAGAAGCAATTCCGCGTCGCTCTGAAAAGATATAACTACTTTTGATTATTAATATTACTTAAAACTTAGTCGCCTTTTATAGACATTGAAAACTGCCTGCTGGCGCTTTTAAAATAAAGTCCCTATATCTAACAATTGAGCGTCAATAATTTTAAAGTTACTAATAAAGTTCTTACGAATAAAGCGTATTATAAGGTTTCAGAGTGATCAGGGGGTTTGGAGGGTCCAGAGGGAGCCAGGACGGTCAGGGTTGAGAGGGAGGTTAGGGTCGAAGGAAGCCCTCGACCTCACCTCACACATACCGCGGAACGTTGAAATAGCTCGTGACAACGTGACATGACGTCACACGTTTTCGTGCGTGCAGCCGGTGCTCATCGATTTAGGGAAAAAATATAGACGATTCAAGAGTTGTTGAATAAAGTAATTTTGAATATTGAACTTTTTGAAAAACGGTTTGTTTTGTGGTGTCAGCTTTAGTAATGTACTATTACCGGTGATTCACTCACAATTATATTTTTCTCAGCTAGTCTAACGATCTTCGGAAAAACATCAGCAATGGTTGTGTCCCTCTCAGAAGCCTTGGAGCAGTGCGCCGCTGTGAGAACAAACTTGTTGCTGATGAGGGAACCCCCACACTTGAACTCCCATTGGTCCAACGATGAGTTCCAACCGATGGCGGCCTGCCATTAAAAATAATATAGATTTTAGGTCCGAAAGTTGACACGGCGAAGTAGTAAAAAATATTTTTTCAATAAAAAATTGTGATCTCAGTATTACTACAGTCAGGGTTTGAGACGGGATTCGAACCCACGTCCTCCACTAACCGCCCTGATCCGGATCCGCCTGGATTTTTTTCTAGTAATATAATCTTTAGATTTAAACATCTTGTTGTTAAAAGTTTAAAAATAAATGTACCTATATAATGACTTGTAGTGCCAACTGTTGGACCCAAAAAGTACAATTTTACTAAAGTAATTCCCAAACTAGAATTAAAAGAAAAACCAGAGAATGCGTCAGCTGAAAAAAGTGGGTACCTGCGACTTCGTCTGCGTAGAAAAATTGGTTACCCATACATACTTCGACATTCCCCTTAAATATGATTTCTGAGATAAAAATTATGATATGTACTTTCCTGGAACTCGCATTATTTTTTTACGAAATTTCATAGAAATGCTTCAGTGGTTTAAGCGAAAATTGAAAAGTGACGGACTGACAAACACACTTTCGTATTAATAATATTAGTTTAAATTAATCATCATTATCAGTCTATTAATGTCCCCACTGCTGGGGCACATGTCTTCCCTATGGATAGAATAAAAAGATTGGGCCATGACCCACCACGTGGGCCCAATGCGGATTGGCGGGTGCTAACGACTGTAGATGCATCTGCAGTTGGGCTTAACATGCCTTCCGAAGCACGCAGGAACTCGAGATTTTTAGTCACCCATCTAATGACAGACCACTGCGAAAGTTAATTAACTTCAACGAGCGCATCGAGCTTTGAGTTTGGATTATTTATATCTATTATTATGTATTTGGAAATTCACAATCAAATACGAGTATTAGATAATGCGATCTCGTGACAAAGATTTCTTCAGAAGTGTCCTAATACAGCCTGCAAGCCGTCGCACGAGCACAGGTACATTATCTTCATCGTACGATGAGATCGTATCGTGTCATCGTACGATCGTTGCCAAAAAGGACGACGCCTTACGGTATTGGTCTCACCATGTGTGGAAATTCACCCGGTTGTGTGTCGCGACCACCAACAATGCGCATGGAAATGTGCCAATCTGTTCTGTAGCCAGTGACATTATTTATTTCTCTAATAAAATTTGTGCCTAAAACATAATAAATTCAAATTAAACACGCAAAATAAAAGATTGGCTAGTTGCCGGTAGTAAAAATAACGTTTACGAATTCAATAGTTTCTTTACAAAACACCCAATTCCACTTGATGTTAAGTGGAGTTCAAATGCGAAGACAGATGATGCGGCAGAAGGTGTGCCGCTCATGCGTATCGAATTGGGTTCAAGCCGGCAAGGTGAGGATACCTTGCCGGTTTGAACCCAATCCGATACGCAACGGAGCCCTAGAACCCTACTCACCGGCAGAAACACAACACCACCAAAATTAGTGTTATTTCAGTGTGGCCTTCTGTATGGTGGATGTTGCTTCCAAGATGGGCGCAGATGGTTTTGTACGAATAAATTTGCAGCCGCAACGTACTTAATTTTTCAACACCTTTGCTCAGAAAATACATTTGAGGTTGTATACATTGTTCGAAAGTCGAAAATTACGGGTCATACAACGGAACGTGCGGTAAAACATTTTAGCGCACGCTCTCATACATGGCACTTTACAGATTTTATTTTTTCTTTACAGTTTTTTTTTTATTTCGGTCGAATTTCACTAGTAGATAGGTGAAAAGGGGATTGGAGGGCGATAGTGGTGATTAATGGGTGATAATAGGGGATTGGTGGGTGATTGTGAAGATTGGTAGGTGAAAAGGGAGTTTTTGGGTGTAAAAGGGATTCAAGGGTGAAAAGGGATTCGAGAGTGAAAAGAGGATTAGAGGGCTAAAGAGATTCGAGGGTAATAATGGTATTGGTGGGTAATAATATGGTATTGGTGGGTGATAGTGGGGATTGATGGGTGAACAGGGGATTGCGGCGTGAAAAGAGGATCGGAAGGTAAAAGGGGATTGAAATGAGTAATTGTGCCCTACCACAATTCGAGGGTAAAAAGGGGTTAGAGATCGAACAGAGGATTCGAGTGTAAAAAGGGGGATTGGAGGATGAAAGGGATTCGAACGTGATAAGGGTATTGGTGGGTGATAATAAGGAATTGGTTGCTGATAATATGGGATTGGTGGGTGATATTGGGGTCACACTAGCACGTGGTGGCAAGTGGAAATGCGCGTCATTTACGTCTTAGAAAAAGTTTACTTCATTACTTCAAAGACATACTGTTTTCTCGCAAATGTATTGGAAAACGTTGTATGACATTCGTGCGGAACTGATATTTACAAACTCATGACTATAGTGAACCCAAGGGCGGATCCAGGTGGGGTGTCATGGGGTCATTACCCCCCCCCCCCCTGGGCTGGGTCCATCTGTACCCACTGTGAATTGACCACGACTATATGACCCCCCCTTTTTTTTAATACGCAGGTAAACAATCTATTTACAGACGACGGCGCCTTTAAGAGGCACACCGCCGATGGACGTCACACCTGGCTCTCGCAAGTCTTACGGACCCCAGTGGCTGCCCACCGAGGACCCCGCAACTCTTACGGGCGCTTTACGGTATAATGTCCGCTAAAAAAGTCCTGCGAATACCCTCTAAGCTGCTTAGCCCGAAGCCGCGGGATCCCCGTTTAGGGATTCTTCCGCGTCATATGACCCGGGGGGGGGGGGGGGGGGCTGGCTCCGAAGCTGGATTCGCCCTTGAGTGAACCCCGACTTCGTCTCGGGCTTACATTCGTCCACTGGATTGTAATAACCACCTTAACGCACTCATTTCATAAATAACTATTACTGTAGCTTGTCATCTGTAAACACACAGTTAATAACTGGGTTCCATTGTCACCCTTTGGGTAGGGACGGAATCCTAAAAAACAATAACAAGCTGGTATCGATTTTGACTTAGATTACTCAAAGAAGTTCGATTAAAACAACACTTAAAGTCTTTCATATAATGCTTAGGAAAAGAAAACAAGTCAAATACATAAACATAGTTTAATAGCATCCGCATTGCAAAACATTTTATTGCAGAGTAGGTACACAAAATAGATATTGCAGAAGGTAATCTCATGTATGTACTTAATTTTAATACGCTCGGCGGCCGCGATTGTCAACTTTGGCTAGTGCAAAAAATTGTGGTAATAAAAAAAGACAGAATGGGAATATAAACCAATATTAGCTAAAGTATTTCAATTTTAATGATATGTCTCAATCGGATGGAACTCGCGCTCGCAGTCCCAAGCGGTCCGAGATATCGTGTCCGTGAGCTGTATCTAAGTGCGCGTTGCTCGAGCGCATTTTGTATGTAGATAACCTTCTGTTTATCTATTTTATGGCAGGTACCTATCGTATATTTGGAAATTCACTGCGACCGAATAAAGAAATAGCTTACTTACACTGCTCATCTCTTCTTTTTTTATCTTCTCTCTCTTTTATGCTCCATATGTACTCCCAACATTCTGTAGAAACAATATTACTACTTATTAGATAATAATATATGTATCGTAGTCATTACTTAGGTATTATTTTATAGATTTCACAAACTCTAGTGGCCCACCCTCGCTTCGCTTCGGTGTAGACTATAGTTTTATTACTACACTAACTAAAGTTTATATCTATATATAGGTATGTATATAAAATAAAACAAGTTTCAACGGGATTATATGCGCTGATATTATTTATTTATTGACGTAAGAAGGCTTATATGCATATATATATATATATATGCCTATGACACTCACAAATAACGGACTTTCAACGGACTTCCAAAAGGAAACACATCGATTTCCCATTGCTCAGATAGTTTCGATTGGGATCGCATCGTAACCACTTGCTATTCCATTCTTCAGGTATTTAATGGTAGGTCTTACATCAGATTCAAGAATATCTGGCTTCAGGCACGGTAATATTATCTATACAGTATTCTATCTTCATACAAACGGTCGGAAAGCGTGTCATACCTACGCCACTCGAGTTCGCGCGGCGCCCGGTGGGCATCCAGTCGCGAATGCGTCGCAGTGACGACCGAACGGTGTCAATTGTTTTTTAAGTGTGTTAAAAAACAATTGACACCGTTAGCCGTGCTTAAACGTTTGTATTGTGAATATTTGATTGAATTAATTAGATACCTATATAATTTAATATGGAAATAGTCGATATTGTGCTGTTTTTGGTTGCTTGAACTCTTCAATAATAATTAAACTTTTTATACGAATGCGTATTTATTGTACTATTAAATTTAATAATTTCGTACGTCTCACTCAGTCGAGGCGTAAATATTTTTCTGTCTCAAATCTATATTTTTTATTTATTAAATCCGAACTATTATTTTTAATATTATAAATGCGAAAGTAACTCTGTCTGTCTGTCTGTCTGTTACTCTTTCACGCCAAAACTACAGAACAGATTTGAATGAAATTTGGTATACAAATGGTCTAGACTCTGAGAAAGGACATAGGCTACTTTTTATTGCGAAAAGGGGGTTGAAAGGGGTTAAAAGGGGGGGGGGGGGGTGAAAAGTTGTATGGGATTGGGAACTACGAAGGCAAACTTTTTGTATACAAAATCTGAACCGCTGAACCTAGGAACATGATTTTTGGAAGTTTTGGGTTTAACAAGGTAAAAAAAAATTGGTTTTTGAAGTTAAAGTTCTTTTTAACGAATACTCTGCATCGCCGCCGCTGCCGTCGGTCGTCGGTTGTCGTCGCGCACATTCGCCGAAGTGTGGCGGCTTTCAACGGCGCTGTCGTGTGGTGGGGGAGCGCACGAGTCTAACTATGCCTACCCGAACGTGCAGACACGTGAGGGCAGACGTCGTTGTCGGACGCATGCGATTAGAGAAATTTGCGCTACAGAGAATTACATTTTTCCATCCAGTAAAATAATTTTATTGTTTCGTATAATTTTTAAGTATTTTTTATTGGTTGGGTCCTGTAAATTAATTTTGTACTTACTTAATATTTCGGGATCTTTTAGTTCATAGTTAATAGTAGGTAAGATAGTTTCCGTTACTCCGATCTCAGTTCAAAATCCGATTTGCTTTTATTTCCTTTTTTGAATTAATCTAATAAGTCATAGTAGGTGTAAAACTAACTTAACCTACTTACCTCCTACTCTTTTTATAATGCATAAAAAGAGTAGGAGGTAAGTAGGTTAGGTTAGTTTTAGTTGTAAATAAGTATTGATAATTTAATTTCTTAATTTCTTTGTTTCCATTTTAACGTGACTTAAACACATCGCCGTGTGGTGAGCGCATCATTTTTACTACGTAGCTGCTTATTAAAGGTTTTTTTATGATAATAAATCTCAATTTGAACATCTGTTTTGTTCGATTCATTTTATTTTTGTTTTTCTACGATGACTCGCAAACGAAAGTCCAATTTAGCTAATAGCTCTAGCAGAGCTCGGGCTGCTAAACTTGCTAGATCACTGGAGTCGGAAAAGGATTCACAGATCCGTCGGACTTTAGATGCCGAGCGTCACGCAACTCAAAGGGCTGCTGAAACTTTTGAGCAAACGCAGACCCGTCATAATTTAGACGCTGATCGTCATGCTGCACAAAGGGCTGCAGAGACCTCTCAGCAGACCCAAGCTCGCCAAGTCTTGGATGCCGAGCGTCACGCGGCTCAAAGAGCTGCAGAGACCTCTCAGCAGACCCAAGCTCGCCAAGTCTTGGACGCCGAGCGTCACGCGGCTCAAAGAGTTGCAGAGACCTCTCAGCAGACCCAAGCTCGCCAAGTCTTGGATGCCGAGCGTCACGCGGCTCAAAGAGCTGCTGAGGCCTCTCAGCAGACCCAAGCTCGCCAAATCTTAGATGCTGAGCGTCAAGCTTCGTACATAGCCGCAGAGACCTCCGAAGAAACACGTACACGACGTTTAATTAATTCCGAGCGGCAAGCAGAAAGGAGACGTACGTTTACGATGAATACGTGGGAGGCATTTGCCGATGCTGCTTTTGATTATGATCCGTTAATTGATTACTTTAATCATCGATTAGTCCTCATAGGTAGAATGGCCAATAAATGCAGACACTGTGAGGCACTCAAGTGGAAGGAAGAGACCCCAGGTATGTGCTGTTCTGGAGCCAAAGTATCAGTACCAACGCTTGGTGACCCCGACGAGCCACTTAAATCCTAACTTCTATATGACAGGAATGAATCTCGGCGATTTATAAACAGAATAAGAAAGTACAATTCTTGCTTTCAAATGACATCATTTGGTGTGGGTAATGAAGTCATCATGCCTGGATTTTCACCTACATTTACGGTACAAGGGCAAGTTTATCATAGGATTGGCTCATACTGTCCACAACTTGGAAGATCTTAAAAACAACGTCTATCCTGGTTTGGAATATAACATGAGAAATAGAGAGTGGCTGTGTGAAAGGGCAATATTAGCACCGACCAACGAAATCGTGGGACAGATCAATGAACAAATGATGTCACATGTGCAAGGCGATGTTGTCAAATATTTGTCAGTAGATATTGTCATGGACAGTGAACAGGTGACATCTTATCCTACAGAGTTTCTAAACTCTTTAGAGCTGTCAGGAGTGCCGTCACATAAGCTGAGACTGAAAATTGGGGTTTCCAGTTTTGTTAATGAGAAATCTCGAAGCGCCGAGACTGCAACGGGACTCGATTGCAAATTACGCAGCTAGGACGCAATATTATTAGAGCAACTATAATGACAGGAATAGCTAAAGACGAAGAAGTTTTGATTCCCCGCATACCCATGATCCCTACAGATTTACCTTTTCAGTTTAAAAGAATCCAGTTTCCCCTCAAACCAGCCTTCGCAATGACCATTAACAAAGCGCAAGGGCAAACACTTAAAGTAGCAGATGTCAATTTAGAGAAAAACTGTTTTTCGCATGGCCAACTGTACGTGGCCTGCTCGCGAGTGTCGAGTCCAAACAATCTCCACATTTGAACAAATAATAACAAAACAGCAAACGTTGTGTACAAAAATGTTTTAAATTAGGTCATTTTAAAATATTTTTGTACCTAACGTGACGCTGGCCCCTGTAAGTGTCTCTTGAACATAAGGGACCAATAAATTTTCCTAGGTACTTTCTGCCACTCAATGGAATACATAGGAACCTTATACCTACTGTAAACAAATATTTTTAACTTTTTTTAAATATACCTACTAATGATTCTTATTAAATAATTAAAAATGCTACCCAAAGATACTATTCCACGCGGACGAAGTCGCGGGTAACAGCTAGTATTAAAATAACATGTATTTTATGTAACACTTCTTAATTCATTCACAGCATTTTTTTTAAATATGAAATTACAATCACAAAACTAGAAAGAAACTCAATTATGTAGATGAAATTAAAATACTGTAGGCGGGCAGCCCTACCGCGTGGATACGCCCCGCTCGGCCGTAGGCAGTTATTTCAAGGACAGGGCCGAGTCACAATACTGTATAGATAATATTACCGTGCTTCAGGTTACCAGTCTCAGGATAACAAACATTACCTTTTTATTATATTAGTATAGATAAGTTTCAATAAATCATTTAAATAAGGAGATCAATGTTAAATCTTCTAGCTCGTTAGATTACTGATCTGCATTCACATGTTTGAATATTAACTAATGATAAAAATGATATGATAAATGCAACTTATTATGTTGTCTTAAAAGATAAAATACTGACTCACGCGGCTCATTCGCCTCCCTGGTGCATGGAAGTTGGGCATTTGTATATTTTCTTTATTACATGGGTTAGGTGTTATTCCAACTGCCCGCAGTAATGTATCATCGGAACGCTTTTCCTATAAGTAAAATATAATGCGATTCAAATAAGAATAGGAAAGCCATCTATCAAATGTCGCTTGAAAAGTACGGTTTGCAAAAAATCTTGGAAACCTTTTTTTGTACTAGCTAATTCTAGAATAAAAACCACACATTTGTAAACAAACAATAACAAATATTGATAAATTAAATTTGGTTGAAATTTTTTTAATTTATTGAGCTTTGGCTATGAATGGTTGATAACCTAACCCGTCAACCAAATGTCACTTTAAGTTGTATTAAGAAACTCAATTTAAAACTTTCGTTTACCTAAAGGATGCATGTTCGTATGTGACCTAGTAATAGTGCATGATTATTCATAACTACTCCGGCGGTAATGCAGAGATGAGCGAAATTGAAGAGCTAGATTCTGATTTATGTTTTTCCCACACAATCTTAACAAATAAATATTATTAAAAATTACTTGTTTTTTTTTCTCAATCTTAGTAAATATTTTAATAACAAAAACTGATGTTTTTACTCACTTAACCTTAGTTAGAAGTTTTATTCAATAAAATCTTTTTTTTTCTCACTCTACCTATTTGATTTGAATTGACAGCTATGACATCAAAATATGGCGCCCAGTCGGTCCTATTCTTAGTTGAATCGCATTTATAGGTATTTGAATATTGTCACTTTTTCTTGACCATCGTGTTTTCCCACTATTTCAAAGATAGTTTGCACACAATTCTAAGAAAGAAAACCTAGCAGAAAACTGTTTTTCTTTATAAAATCAAGAGAAATATGTTAGTACTAGTGGCCGTAACTTAAGTTTTGAAGCGGAACTGCTTTACGCACGCTTGACTTGGGGATTAAGCTGGTGAACGCGTTACGCGTTACGAAAAGTGTGACCGAGCGAGGCGAACGGGAGTTGAGTCGAGGGTATAAGCAAGAGATTTCACACGCACATTTTCTTTTTCTCTTTCTCTTATAGCTAGTAAATGAAATATGTATATGTACATACCTACATGTTTATATTGTACACACACATATATTTTAATATCTATAATTACTACTAATACTAATATTTATATATATATATATATATATCTGTGTTTGTTCGGATGGAATCTTGCAACTCAATTTTGAAGCAGATATCTTTATTCGATTGAGCTGAAATTTCGTACACACGTTTAATTTGGATGACAATGACATGGTTAGCTGTGTGACGTCATTCTAAATCCTATACGGCGTAAAAAACAAAATAGCGGGCTAGTTACTTTTGACTCACTCCTACAATATGGGTATTCAATGAAAAGGCTTGCTGAGAATAACTCGGAAAATATAGTGACGTCACCCTAAATCCAATAAGGCGGACTTAAAAAGATGGCAGACAAAGTTTTTTTATACTTTCCTACAATATGGGTATCAAATAAAAGGTCTTGCTGAGAATAACTCGAAAAATATAGTGACGTAACCTTATATCCAGAATGGCGGACTTAAAAAGTTATGAAATGAAAAGTCTTGCTGAGAATATGAGGTTATTGAAAAAATAATTAAAAGTAAAAGAAATCGGCCGAGTGCGTGTCGTGCCACGTGCAGTGTGGGGTTCCGTAGTTGCCTTTCGTTACCACAATATATTTGAGCAGGAGTCTATATGTTCTCAAAAAAAATAATTCAATAGGTAAGAAGTTTTCTTTAACCAAAGTTGAACGACTATTACTCTTAAACTAACATATATAATGTAATCTTACCTGTTATAATTTTCCTTAAAAGTTCATAAAAATCACTATTCATTTTTTCCAGATTTTTCAAGTCAATAGTTTAGCTTTTAGAGAAGGCGATGCCCTACTCAAACTAAATTAGGACTTTTAAGATCAATATTTCGCAAACGGATCCCTAATCGAAACCCCCCTTAGTAATTTTAAAAAACCCACCAAAGATACCCCCCACGATGGGATAAACGATGAAAATAATTCTACAATTTTCTCGTCGTAATTGATATACATATCTCCACTTAATTACAGCTCTCTAGTGCTAACAGTCTCCAAGCAAAACCGGGGACAGACAGACAGATGGACATGTCGAAACTATAAGGGTTCCTTGCCAGGACTACAGAACCCTAAAAAGGGCAAAGATATTCCTAATGTTACACTGTGCCCCTTGTAACACTGTGCCCTTTGTAACACTGTGCCCTTGTAACATTGCCCCCCACTACAGCCTACTCTTTTCTTTTCTAAAATTTAAAAACAACCTTTTGATTATGTGCTAAAAATAAAATAAAATTTTCCTTTTAAACTTTTACTGTCAACTTGTAACGTCATTAAACAAAATTTCATAAGCTTTTACCAGTTAGATAAACAAAATTTGATTGTATTATAATTTTCAAACTATTTAAATATCAGTTAACCTATTTAAACCTAAACAAAAAGATATGAAAGAATGTCGTTGGAGACTTCTACTTTCTTTAATCCCGGAAGAACATGGTGAAAGTTATATTTGATGAGAGTTGAAAGTCCACATAATTCAAGAATTGAGCAGCAGCGAAAATGATAAGATGAATGTCATCTTATCGATGAATGTGAAAAGATATTGGAACGTAAAAATAAATTAACAAATAATATTGATGATCTAAATGATTCGCATAACAGGAAAACCCACAACCTTTAATAGTTCCTTTTAAATCGAATCATGAGGAACTATTTAAAACTAAATTTATAGATATTGTTCTGATATGAATAGTAAATTAACAGATAAATCTATTTTTTTTCTTGAGGACTATCTGATGACCTCTTCAAATTCATGAATCACAATATGTACTTATTATTTATTAAATATCAAAGTTTTATATGGATTGAGACATAGGATACACTTTATCCAGAAAAGTCTTAAGATATTTATCATAATCAGCCTATTAATGTCCCTACTGTTGGGGCACATATTTTCCCTATGGATGGAATAAAGCAATTGGGCCATGGCCCACCACGCCGATCCATGGCGGATTGGTGTGCGCTAACGATTGCAGGTGCAGCCAGGACCAACGGCTTAACGTGCCTTCTAAAGCATGGAAGAGCACGAGATAGTAAATCTTTGGTCACCCATTCTATAAACGACCACTGCGAAACTTGCTTAACTTCAACGATTGCAATCGAACGCGCTAACCACTTGCGTCATCGAGCTTCTCGCTGGTATGGTATTATATAGGTTTAAATTGCTATTGTAAATTAAAAGTCTACACTTTTATTTTTTATAATTACCCACAATTTTTTTTTCTGGCGCCATGATATATCACAAAAAAAACAACATCAGCACATCTAACTGTAAATAATTTGGATTAAGAGTATAATAGATATAGGTCACCCCTAAAAGGCTCCACGCTGATCAGTAGCCCGAGCACGAACAACTATCGAGAAAGTATTCGTATCGTCATTAAAATTTTTTGGGAAGCTAGTTTGTTCTTACGTCTGATAGGAGCCACAGAACACAGAAAGACATTAGAAAGGTAATCATAGACCGTTTGACGGGAACCGATATCGCTGGCTCACCCCAACAACACTTCTACCTAATAGATAATAATAGCCAATTAAACAATGCGTCATCAAACAATCGTACCAATCAGCGTTCACACCCAAGAACAAATACGCAATCAGAAGAAAATTTTGCTCAAGTTATGAGCATTTGCTCACATAACTGTGGCGGGCCTGCCCCGCCCACACAGCCCTTCTAACCTCTTTCTGTGCTTCTTGAACGCAGCGTATTTTCCATAGAAACTTTGACTGATCTGTCAAAGTTCGTGCTTGGAGTACTGTTCTGAGCCGTCTGCATCCATCGACTTCCCGCGACCTCTACTGAATTGCCGATCCGCCATTTTTTATGTTTAGGAAAATGTGTGACGCATCCCTCCCCTCCGGGTAAGAAACGAGGTTATGAGAGACTCCTCCTCCCCCAAATCCCAACCACCCGCTTAGCTAGGCCACGGGACCGGCCCAACGGAAGTTCTGGACAAGCCCCACCTTGCCCTATCCACTAAGAACCTAACAGCGTCACCTGGTCCGCCGGAATGGGTTTCGTGGGATCCAAAAACTTCCCACGGTTACCTCCGGCAGTTCCTCCTCCTTCTTGCGGTCGGGGATTGTCGACCCACCTGGTAAGAGGCCTTAAATCTTCAATATCAGGTGGAGTATGTAAGTTTCTAGTGCTCTTATACTATTTATAAAAACGTGACGATAGCGCGATTCAGAAGCCGTTGGTACAGCGGTCGTTATAAACAAGCAATGACTCCATCTAAGTCACTTTAAATGTTTTCATCGAAGGAATTTTTAGTAGATAAGATTTTTTTAAAACTAAAGTTGAACGACTATTACTCTTGTAGTAAAAATCAAAAGTAATTGATCTATCTTAACCGTTATATTTTTTCTCAAAAATTTATGAAAAGCATCAATCATTAATTTTTCCAGATTTTTCAAGCCAATAGTTTAGTTTTTAGAGGAGAGGGGGACGCAGTACTCAAACAAAAATTTGCACTTTAAAGTGTAATATTTCTCAAATGGATCCATAAATCGAAAATTAGTCCTCGCAACCCCTAAGTCATTTTAAAGGACCTGTTCAACGATACCCTGCACGATGGGGTAGACGATGAAAAAAAAATCAGGACTACAGAACTCTAAAAAGGCGAAAGTATTCCTAATGTTACACTGTGCCCCGTGTTAAATTGCCCCCCACTTTAGCCTACTCTTTTCTTCTTCCTCGTGTTTGACTCTATCGCCTAGGCAAATGCTGAGTCCTAAAGACTATTCAGTTAGTTGAGACGAGAAATTGTATGAAGAATGGATTGTTAATTATTTGCCGATCAGATTAAGGCAAGTTACTAAGAATATTTTAGTTACACTCACCCTAGCCACGATTAAATTTTTGGTTGGTGGTGAAATTGATATAACTGAAAAAATAAAATGTGTTATTGTTACACTATGGCCTATTTACACCACATTATAATTTATTAATATTTACGATTACGACATAGCCGTAAAATTGGTTGGATGTGTAAGAAAAAATCTATTAAGTGTATACATTTTATTAATGTGTAAGGTAAGTAAATGGTAGGTAACTCTATTCTCAATAATTATATCGATACGGGAGCATAAATTTATAGCACTACAGAATATTAATGCGTGACTAAAATCATATTATGCAAGGTAGAGAATTTCCGTTTGAGGAAAACTAAAATATGAGCAACCTAAAATTTCTTACAATTACAACTTACGAACTTCATATATTTATCAATTAGTAATTATTTACATAATGTTTACGTAGCCTCTACTATATTATTAAAAGCTTACCTTTTGAGAACACTAAGCACAAAAAAGTAAAGCAATAATTCATTTTTTTTATATAAAAACTGTGTTCTTTGCAACAAAACAAAAACCACCTTTTAAAAAAGTTCGTACTTAATAAATATCATAACAGACGCAAGTGAACAAGTACTGCTACAATATCTGTATGATAACCTCAGCATAGTGGGAGACAATGTTATCTTCTTACTATTAAAAATACATTTTATTATTATGAGAATTTTAGTCTGTTTGAGAACATCGCAAATAGAATTGTTATTATTATTATTTTACTAAAAAAGTCATTCATTTGTTTTTACGTGGAGCCTGATGACGCAAGTGGCTAACGCGTACGGTCTGCGATCGTGTAAGTTAAACTACATTCGTGATGGCCGGGCCTCGGACGGGTGACCAAAATTTATTATCTCCAGATCCCTCGTGCTCCGGAAGTCTAACTGTTAGTTCCGGCTGCATCTGCATTCGTTTCAAAAATCCGTACTTGGCCCGTGGTGGGTCAGGGTCCAATCTCCCTATTCCATATAATATATTACGGAATAGTGAGATTGGTAATTGATATACTTTATATATGTAAAATAATTATTTTTACCTGAGACTGATCTACTTGTTTTCATAATTAAGCATTCTACTCATGATAGCGTATTCTAAACGACATAATTTAAGAGTTTTGTAACTCCAGTGTAATAATGATATAATATATTAGTGTGACATCGTTGAAAAGCTCTTTTTGCTATTTTTTTAACGACGTCCGTGTTGCGCGTTGCTTGTGGTATGTACGCCGTGTTTCAAGGTGTCGCTTATAGCTTTATCGTCGCAGAGCTTAAGGGTTCGAATGCCGGAGGGGAAAATGTTTGTATGATGAATACGAATATGTGTTTTCTGTTCGTCTTTCAGTCTGAATTCCGAAAGATTTGATGTATGTTTGTAACCAATTGGCTCAAAAAGTACTGGACCGATTTTAAAAATTCTTTCACCATTTGATTGCTACATTATCACTGATTAATAAAGGCTATATTATATTTTCAAAAAAGTTAGGGTTCCGTATGAAAACTTCGATAATGTAACCCAAAGTGTGTAAAAAATAGCCTTATACCTTATAATTGTCACAACTAGAGGTCCCCTGCGGTTTCACCCGCGTTAATTTGAAGAAAAAGGTTTATAGTGAGTCAAACTTAAAATATGGACATAGGCTGTCGTAGATTCTTTTACAGAACTTTTAAAGGGGAAGAATTCCGTCATACATGTTTTTTGTGTAACTTTAAACGTTAAGAAAAAAAAATAGTCTTGCTGAGAATAACTAGAAAAATATAGTGACGACACCTTAAATCTAGTTAGGCGGACTTTAAAAGTTGGCAAAATAAGTTTTTCTTGCTTTTTCGTTTTGCTTACTTTGGAGGTATAGCCTACCTCCAAAGTTCACAGTGTTAGAAATATTTATTTATTGTGTAAATTTTATTCTGAAATTTCATAAAAATTGCATTTTTCTCCCCTTTTCATAAAAAACAATATTCGAATTCCAGCACACCCCGCTATCCGGGCAAACGCACTACCGAAATATCTACAAAATCATCACTTCATTCAACTAGAACCTAAAGCAAAATTGCTTTCATAAAAATTTCCATTCATTCCGTTGGGTTTTCCGTTTTTCTTACGGAGAATTTTATTGTAAACAGACAAGCGACAATCGCTTAACAAACTTCCACCAAATTGATTGCAGGATATGATTTATAGTCGCGATCGGCTCACTCATTGTGTAAAAGCGTTGTCGTCCGCATTATACCATTCATTTGAAATACAGCGTAAATACACTGCTGGTACACTATCAATCACTGCGACGACTGTCTTTGTGAGCAGCAGCCCGCTGAATCTACCTACCAACTCTGATTATCGGAAGTAAAAGTGATTAGCAAAAAGTTGTTTTGTTTATACGAGGCGCAACAAATTGACCACCATCCATCCATCAGCCTTTCTCCGTCCACTACTGGACATAGGCCTCCCCCATAGAACGCCACAATGCGCGGTCCTGCGCTATCCGCATCCAGCGGCTCCTAGCACATTTGACGATGTCGTCAGTCCACCTTGTTGGGGGCCGCTCCACGCTGCGTCGTCAGGTACGTGGTCGCCACTCGAGGACCTTTCTTACCCAAAGGTTGTCAGATCCTCGAGCGATTTGGCCTGCCCATTGACTACACCTGGTGTTAAGTGTAAATGGAGTCCAGTCGCGAAGTTAGATGATGCGGCATAAAGTGTGCCGCTCTCGCCATCTTCACTTTGCCGGCTGGAGGCCCAAGCGTAGGGTTACCAACCGTCCCGATTAGTACGGACATGTCCGGACTTTTAGACTATTGTCCGGACTTTGCTCGGATCTTTAATTGTCTGGATTGTTTAAATTATATTGAAATTGAATAATAAAAGTACATATTGATTTAAATACCATACCGTTGTATCTCATAAGTGCACACTTTTTTCTATATGTCAGGATTTTTGTCAGGTCTTTTGAAAATTCCTTAATGGTAAACCTACCCAGGCACGAATTTTGACAGCGTCGTAATCGTCAAATTTTGTATGCAAGGAGCCAGTTTGTTCTGACGGCCGGTAGGGGCGCTGCTTAGTTTTCGTGTTTCGAGTTTCGAAAAAACTACTTAGAGGTATTGTGGTCTTCTGTAAGGTGGAGGTTGCTCCCCCACATGGGCGCTCCAATTCAAGCGGGAACTCATTTTTAGTTGAAATGTTGACCAATCTTACATGAAACGCAGTAATCCCTATTTGGTTCCAAGTCTTTATTTACGTACGATAAATATATAGTAGCTTATCATTTAAAACTCACGCTCAAACATATACATCTTCAATTTACATTAACTCAGTTTGTAAATTGCTAACATTTTTTTCTATTAATAGATTGATTAACAGCCTGTTTCAGGCTGTTTCAATGCTGTTTTATTAAGAAATACGCCTGTTACAGCTTTCTTATCTGGATATTATTATTATTCAGACATATACCCAATCTGTTGCTAAGAAACCGAACCAGATTATCCTTACCTTTCACTGGAAGTGGAAGATGTAAAATCTAATCTAACTCAAATTATCACTCCATTTCATGAAACACGGATCCAATTGCTCCATAAACTTATTGGAATTCTCGTTTACATTGTATTTTCCTAAATTCAATGTTGTAGTCGTAGAAGTCCTTTTATAAATTTACTCCAGAAAATCTACAATATTTGAAAAATAAAACTAAATATAAGCACAATGACATTTACACGGACTGAGGTTGAGCAAGCGCACACAAGCTGCAGTCGAATTTATTCATACATTTTGTATAGTATCGGCGCAAACCAAACTCGATTGAGTGGTCGTTACTAGCCACTAGAAGCGGCGATCGGTGGTTGCGCCTAGTAGCTTGACTGAGCCATGTAGTGGCTCAATGTGCGTTTGCTATTAACTCCTCCAAATCCAATTTTCTCTCTCTTATTTACTCCACAAACAATAAAATATCAAAAAATGTTCTCAAACGATAGATTTTGCATGACATGACGTCTTAAAAGAGCTGTCTGATCAAGTTTTTCTGGTTTAATCAGATTATTGACTTTGCAAAGTTATCGTGGTTCAACTTTAGTAAAGTCAACGGAAACTTTTGACCGAGACACTAGTTTTGTTCTATGGCTCTCCGAGTAAATGTCTTCCTTGGTCTGTGGTGTGTTAAACGGTCAGTACTGGCGCACGATCACTGACTCGCACTGTTTACATGGAGTCTGTACTGTTTCCAATTTAATTTACACTATGCCAGTATCTATGAGCACTGACTGTTGACTCGAAATTGGATTCAGTGACCGATAAGTCAGATCAGGGCTTGTTTACCGGTTAATTTTCAAACCTAAATCAGTGTCAAGTACATTAGGAGCGTTTTATTTAGGTTTGGCTCTACCTTAACCTTAAAAAAACCGGTTTTTCTAAAAAGCGAAATCAAATAGGTTTTGAATCAATTAAGCGGTTTTTAAAGGGTTTCATTTCGCTTTTACTGACGGCATCGATAATAAATGAATAATTTGACTCACTAGACGCTAGCAAACGTGTCAATAAATGCATCAATCTCTGAGCATTAACAAGTTGTAACTAGATTAGTTCAAGCAAAGCAAACTTCAAGCTATGCCGACGCGTGCACGTGTCGTTCTAGATTAAACCGGTTTATTAAGGTCCGAACGAAACCTTTACTAAAAACCGGTATTAACCTTTATTTACCGGTATTTTCGAAACCCGTTTCAAGCCCTGAGTCACATGACCCTACTAATATTATAAATTTGAAAGTTTGAATGTTTGTTACACAATCACGCAAAAACTACTGATCGGATTGGGATGTAATTTCGTGCTCATGTATTTTATGACCTGGATTGACACATAGCATACTTTTTATCCCGGAAAAGTGTCAGGTTACAGAGGGATTTAAAAAAACTAAACTTAAAGCGGACATAATATTTTTATAATTTTTTCACGGCTCCAAAATCTTAATACCTTTTTTTCTAGTAAACTTTTCATTACATTTAAACATTTTGCAGTTAAATGCTTAAAAAATAAAAACATAACCAAATACCTTTCTATAAAAACTTAATTGAACTACCAGGACTACATGAATTTTGACAAGTGTAGAGGACAGTTGAATAATTCACCGCACTCGTTGAGGCAAATCACGCGTTTCAACTCGAGCATGCAGTTCCTAATAGCCATCGACAGAGAATGATGTACTAAAATAGTAATGCGGGCGACTTTGGTTTGCTACTTGGATTTATACGTTCCTGGTACGTGACGTGTAGTCTACTGACTTTACTTACTAGTAAAAAAAACTTTTTTTTTTCTTTTCGCCAGGCGGGGCGATAATTTTGACGTTTTCCATGGGCAGGCCATTTTTACCGTCGTATGTGCGTTGCCAAAATTGACCGGTAAGACGGCGGGCTTATCGGGCCCGCCGTCTTTGGTGCTCCTTAATGTATTTACGGAAAGTTTGTCCTTTCCTAGGAGTCTCCTCGGGTGTAAGCTGCCTTTCGTGCTTTGTGCCTAAAATTCAACCCCTGAACTGAAAGCATATTGAAAGTGATCAACAAGTTAGGACAAGTGAATTGCAATAGGGAATATGCATGTCATTCATATAAGACTAATTTTATTTTTATTCATTAATATAATTATTTGGTTATTTACATACAAATATTTAAATTACAAAATTTTAATTTGTAATTTAAATATTTGTATGTAATAATTTTAATATTATTTAATGTCTAAAAACCTAAAATAGAATTATTTTAAAACTTACCTACTTAAATAAATAAAAATTAACAAAAAGACATATCTGCCGGTGCCGCCATCGGTAATGATGCCCAATAGGTTGGCAGCATTTCCTCGTTGGATAGCAAGACTGATACGTTGACCAAAGTAGCTGCCAGCCTTTTGATCACCGGTCACCTCTGTGAGTTTCTTTGACAATTCCTTAAAAAAGGCACGAGCGCTTGGACCCCACGTTCCCATAGTCTCGACACCAAACGGCACAAATAAGTAGCTCTCATTGAGAGCTGAATATTTGCGCCATTTGGAGCATTCAGCAGAGGCCGCCGCCCCGCCTGCAGCTAGGGAGGTACTACCTGCATGGCACGGAGCAAGCGTATCCACCCAAGTAGCGTCCCATACAAGAGGACGACCGTGCTTCCACGGAATGAGCGTCATTCCGTCAGGTCTCTTGCCATCGTCTAGGCTCTAGAACCGCTGGCACATTGACAGCGACAAGAGCCCTGCGGATGACGTCATTGATGCAGGCGTGGCGGGAGACTCGAACAGCGCTCATTTGGCATGAGAGACCATGGTGTCCCAACTCACCGACGCGAGTTCCGCAACGACAGCGATAGCGGTCTTGACGCCAAGTTTAAGTAAAATTGCAAGAGATAGAGTGCTCTTGTCAAGCAAAGTCCTGATATTGGCTGAAGAAAGAGCTTGCATCCAGTAACCAGACTCTGCCTAAAAGACTGCTAGAAGACGAGCACGCTCAGCTGCGTTTTCAGAGGAAGCTAAAAGATCACTCTGAAGACACAAACAGAGTGGCTCGTCCTACTGTCTTATTACATATATTTGTTATATTATTTCTGAAACTCTACGGTTCTTGGTCCGTATCTTTTTAGTGTTACATTTAATTATTTTACGTGTTTTATACAATGTGTCTTTCCACATTCACCTACTCAAAAACAAAAACCTAGTCTATTTTTTATAAAATTAAAGATTAAACTCTATACTAAAAATATAAATAATATATCGTTCACAGCTCAAGTGGCTGCCTATTCACTTTCGTCGGAATACTCATATCCTTATTCTTCTCTATAACGTACTGTTTAATCCTTTGACCCCGCGCTATCTTAAGGAATGTTTTAACTTTCTTCACACCTCTAACACATTATCCCTAAGGTCATTAGACAATTTTGCTCTTATTACACCTGTGTACGGAACAACTTTTTATGGCCGCTCATTCGCAGTGCAAGCTGTTCGCCTATGGAACTCGCTTCCAGTTTCCATTAGACGTGCAGAATCTCTGCACAGATTCAAAAACCTTCAAAGATCTCATTAACTGTCTTTCTATTATATTTATTTGCTCTCACCGAATAAGAATTGTATATGGTATATATGTATTTATTTAATATGTATGTATTGGCCTATGTATGTATGAGTGTATGTATGTATATCTATGAAATTATATGTGTTTATTTGTTTTATATACTCAGGTTGTACATAATTTTCTCGCATATTATTGCAGTTAATAACACCCCCGTCTTTCCAGCTTCTTTCTTGACCTCTCCATCCCAAGGTTGTCTGGAAGAGATCGCTCTTAGCGGTAAGGCCGCCCATTTTTACACTGTAAGCAGCCATTGTGTATAATGTTTTATATTTTTTGTGGTGTAAAATAAAAAGTTTTATTATTATTATTACTACTTATACTCCAAAATTCTACTAATACTTACAATTCAATAGGTATAATCTATTGATACGAAATCTCTTTGATCCAGGCTCTTGTCCTACTATCCATAGATTATGCTGATGTGTGCTAGCCTGACTTAAATATAGATTTTCTTGGTAAATTGGAGCGGTCTCTTAACAGCTCTATTCGATGCATTTTCAGTCTACGGAAATATGATCATATCACTTCATTTCGCCGTGAACTCAATTGGCCGCCTCTTTCAGACCGTCGTGATCTAAGAATTCTCACAACTCTTTTCTCAATTCTTTTTGACCATGAGGCTCCGTCTTACCTAAAGTCCAAATTTCACTTTTTAAGTTCCACTCACTCTCGTCCTCTTCGTTCATGCGAAAACCTTCTTTTGTCCATTCCTTCCCACTGCTCCAGCTTCGTGTCAAAATCATTTTGTCTCCAAGCTATTCGTCTCTGGAACGATCTTCCGGAGAGAGTGAGAAAAGCACCCAGTAAACCTGCTTTCAAGGTCCTCGTACGTCAGCATTTCGCTAAAAAATCATAACAATTTCCATATTATGAACCAACTTCTGGTCAGTCCGACTATTATTAATATTATTTGTAATAGTTTTTTTTCTGTTTTGTTATAGTATTCTTAAGTAAGTATAGTGGTATTTATTATTGTATATGTGTAGGTATTTACCGTATTATAAATACATAAATATGATATATATATATATATATATGTAGTTATTTAGGTATATTTATAGATGTTACATTATAATTATTATATTACTATAATGCTTTAATTTACTGCATAATGTCTCTGTTTAGCCCGATGGTTGACTGGTAGAGAATGCCATGTGGCATTAAGTCCGCCATTTGTTACAAAACAATAAAGAGTAAATAAATAAATACCGACTCCGACACGACTCCCAAAACTCAAAACCATTTCGGGGCAGTATATCGCTATTATGTTCCCTATGGAATTAAAAGGAGAGACCGCCGCACGAAACAAGTACTAAGCCCAAAAATCACGTCAGGATAAGGGACCGCAGTCACTATTTCAAAAGGTTTTACCATCACCACGCCGTCGGAGTTCCGTGGCTCTTTGATTAAGAGTTCTACTAGTCAGCCTTTTTGTGCTGCGGTGTTGCTATTTTATGAATAACTGCTTCGTCTCTCCCTCTTATGGCCATCTGAAGGTTGTAATCCCTGATCTTGGTCATTGTAGCACTCTCCGCCCTTGTTATTAGGCGAGCCATTGCATTGTCGTTGGCGTTATCTTTATATATAATTTTTATATTAATATATATAAAGGAGGTGGTTTACATCTCCAAGCAGCGTTGCCTCACTAGTTTTCACAAATTGAATGTCTAAAACTATGAATCCAAAGTGGTTCATGACAGCTTTATCCACTATAAGACTTTTACATGACTTGCCTTTGCCTATGCCATTCACCAGAAGGAATGCCATAGTTCTTACTCTCTTACTAGCCCTGTTTCCAATTTGCGGTTCCAGCTTTTATCGTAGGTCTTTTGCTGCTTCGGTGGTCGTCGTTACAATGATGTCATTTTCTGTATCTATTTGGGACATAACCCACGTCATCTTGTCACACCCGGGGACTCCGTCGTCTTCCGGCTTTCTGTCACCGGACAGGTCTCCTGAAACAGTTTAAGCCATCTTGACAATCATGTTCTCTAACATAACCTTCGTACACTTTGCAAGCACCACTATTGAGTCGTGGTGTGGTGTTTTGAAGACAAGCTTCCCCTCCTGTTTACACCGTTCTGCATCCAGATCCATACAGCCACACGCATTGCTATATGCTGCCATATATGACCAGGACGTTGGTCCATGGATGTACGTGGCCATTCCGTTATCATATACCACAGCCTCAGCCTCATGTTGCCTGTAAGATAAG
Source organism: Chilo suppressalis (assembly GCA_902850365.2). Classification (NCBI taxonomy): domain Eukaryota; kingdom Metazoa; phylum Arthropoda; class Insecta; order Lepidoptera; family Crambidae; genus Chilo; species Chilo suppressalis. The sequence goes on from OU963907.1 coordinate 5,033,971, forward strand.
TTTGAATGATGGTATTGCAGACACCTTCGTTTACTTTGGGGGTGACTTTAGTGACCGCCCCATACTCGATGAAGGCATTCAGCATGTGGTCTTGTAGCCCCTGTGCTGTTCTTAGTTTTGGTGGAGTTACCTGTCCCATATCCGCCCTGATGCGTTTTTTTCGTTGGCATTGTGTGACGACTTTGTGATACAGATGTTAGGAACTCTTTCACCACTTTTTCTGCCACGTCTGCGTCATGCATTCCTCCTCATTCTATCCTGCCTACTACTACGGGGATTGCACGGAATGTCCTGCTTAGTACACTTGTTATTGAGGACAAGATATGTTGTTTTTGTTTGTCACTTCCATTACGTTTTGCCTGGGCACTTTCTTCTCGAACCCTGTCCTTTAGCCGTCCGGATCCGCTGATGTTTCTGTTGACAATCGGATAGCCCCAACAATCGGAAGGAGGGGTGTTGGCATTTGGGTCTTGAGGTCGTGATCTAAGGTGACTGAGATTTTGACCTATATCCTCGTAAATCACGACCTCGTGGTGGTTGGCGACTGCTACTACCTAAATAGTCTTCGTTGTTACCCTGCGAGAAGCCTACGACCATTGCATCAACACTGATATTCCAGTTCCATCTGCTCCCCGGTCCCCAATCCCCTTCAACACCTTGCATGCTTGCTCGAACTCCGTGCCTTTATAATAGCTGATGTTGCAGAGCATGCGTTGTCGAGGGCTCCCTCTATGTCCAGTGAAATTATGATAATGGAGTTCTTTTTAGCTTGTTCTTTGGTTACATATTGCAATAGATCATAGAGAGCGTCCTCGGTTCCTCGCTGTGACATGAATGTGTTATGATTTTATTATTCTTTTTATTTTATAAACACTTTGAAACTTCTATAAAGTAATAAAAAGAAATTGATTTGAAATATAACTATACAATAGACTCGGATTTCTTTACTTTATAAGAAAAATATCTACCTTCGAAATTATAAATATTTAAAAAAACACTATTTATTTAATTCAATTCAAAAGTCATTTAATCAGTTTAAGCTTTTACATTACATGTGAAAGTCGAAAACTACGCCATCGGTTCGCAAAACTACGGCGGGAGATCTTGTACTGAGAAGAACCGGCAAGAAACTGGGCAAGGGCTGTTCTTTTCTCCATGTTTTATTTCATACAAATTATTTCAACCAAAATATCAAAACAAAGTATAAAATCCTTACTCACAAATAACTAAACTTCTTATTTTAATTTAAAAGAATAAAGAAGTAATTTCTATTGTAAATGACAGACAAAGCATATTATAATACATCTGGCAAAAGATCGTATCCAAAATGGTACACGCCAGCGTTAATAAATATAATTAAAGAAAAATTTAAAGCCCACAAGAGATGGAAAAAGTTTGGCAATCGATTAGACTATGACGAGTTTTCACTATTGCGGTCAAGGGAACGTCAAATTCAGAAAGAATGTTTTGCAAAAATTTACTTCGATTTGTGAATCCAATATTAAAAAACACCCTAAAACATTATGGACTTTCGTAAAAGCTTTGCGAGGTGGATCAGCATATACGAAGTGCCTCAACTTAAACGGTGTTGAGTACACAGAAGGTAAGGAAATATGTGACGCCTTTAATTCCTTTTTCAAGAGTGTATTTGGAGTCCCCGGTGATTCTAAAATTCACTCTTCGGATAACTCAAATCCATTGAATATAAACGTGGCTTCTAACTTGCAAACTACTACAACGGAGGTAGAAAAGATGTTAAAAAAATTGGATAGAGCTAAAAGTGCTGGTAGTGATGGTCTGCCCCCTCTGTTTTGGTTTAATTGCGCGGAAACTTTAGCAATTCCGTTAACATTAATATTTAATGGCTCTCTACGTGAAGGTGACTTTCCCCAACTCTGGAAATCGGCTCATATAGTCCCAATCCATAAAAAAGGCTCGCGATCAGATATTACAAACTACAGAGGAATATCCATTTTAAATACAGTGTCAAAGATACTCGAACTCATTGTTTATAATCAAATTTATCCTATACTGTCTGGTTCAATTCCTGATCAGCAGCACGGATTCCTCAAAGGGAGGTCCACCACTTCTAATCTGGCTTGTTTCACAAATTTTGTGCTCGAAAATATGAATCGGGGTGGACAAGTTGACGTGATCTACACGGATTTCGAGAAGGCGTTCGATCGTGTAGATCACGTGATCTTGTTGAACAAGCTACAAGCTCTCGGAATCCATGGCGATTTGCTTCGATGGACAAAATCCTACCTTTCAAACCGATTGCAGGCAGTAGTATTGGGTGGATATCGTTCTGACTTCGTTCAAGTACCCACCGGCGTTCCGCAGGGATCTCACCTGGGTCCCCTCTTTTACAACGCCTATTTGTATGATATTGGGTCCTGTTTAAGTAACTCCCATTATTTGATGTATGCAGATGACACAAAAATATACTGTAAAATTAAGAGTAATGGTGATTGTCTTTCAATACAAAGGGATCTCAATAACTTAATGGAATATTACACCAATAATAAAATAACGGTCAATACTAGCAAATGCGAATGTATAACATAACATTTACGCGTAAAGTCAAACCTTTAATTTACAATTATAATTTCAATGGTGAGCTGATAAACAGAACTGAAATTGTCAGAGACCTTGGAGTACTGTTAGATCAAAAAATATTTTTGTCTGATCACATTGACCACATATCAAACATAGCCTTTAAAAGTTTGGGATTCGTAATGTGTGTAAACCCTTTAAAAATGTATCAACCATTAAGTCAATATATTTTGCATATGTCAGAAGCGTCTTGGATTACGCATGCTCTATTTGGTCTCCTCAATATATTATTTATAAAAGTCGTATCGAGAAAATACAAAAAATCTTTGTCAACCATCTCAATTATCGCTTTCGTAGCAATTTTAAAACTTACGAAGACGCATGTAAGGAACACGGATTGCTGCCGCTTGAGCAGAGACGCGTATTAATGGATATGTGTTTGCTGTATGATATTGTGCACAGTAAAATAGATTGTACTGCATTAGTGTCAAAAATCAAGTACCGTACACCAAAATACCGCACTCGCAACACACCTCTTTTGCATGTTCCACTGCACCACAGCAATTATTCATCGAACTCGGTACTCGGAGAATTGTCAGGACATACAATAATTTTTTTCACAATATTAATATTTTTGCAAACACAAAAACTAAATTCAAACATGAAATAAAAAATAGACTACAGGAAAAGGAATGAAAAGGGTAAATACTTAAATTTATTTATATTTAAAAGTATCGTATATATACGCAAGATATTAGATGAATAAACAGAACAGAAAAAAGTATTCATTATACCTTATTAGTCTTACATACTTAGTATAATTATGTATATGTGTAAATATTATATTTTATTTATGATATTTATACCTACTACTTTTATAAGATTACATCACGATTATATGCAGATGCATTGTTTGAAGATCGCTTGTTAAGGATAGAAGTACCAATGATAAGTCACCTATTGTTAATCTAGTTAAGGAAAACCTGTCATTGGCCATACTTTTAGAAATGTACCTATTGTAAATTTTGTATCGGAAAAACGCTGTTGGTTTTCTTAGAAAAAAAAAATAAAAAAAAAATATTATGAAATCTCCTCCGCCACTAAATCTCCTCTTATGAATGACGTCCTAAAAGGGCTGCCAGATCAAGGTGTGACCAGATTATACACTCTGCAATGTTATCGCTATCCGACATCCAATAACAATAATATTTTGATGTTATTCTCAAAAGGAATTTAAGAACTAAGAACTCCAACCTGAGGCATTTTTTGAAATCCACTCAAAATTTTTCTACATTGATTCCCTGATAGCTTCATATTATTCTACCTACAGAGTTCATTTATCCCGAATTAAATCCGAAATCAGTCCATCTGTTCCAGTGGCGTACACAACGGATCTCCGCTCGCAATGACAATACGCGTTTCTCAAAATTGAACGTGCCATTGTTTCTCACGATAGAGAATCGCTCAGACAGACACAGCCGGCGTAATGCTATATCTCAGTAATCCCGAACATGGCCCATATACAATTGCAATAAGCGATGCGTTCTGAAGCGAACGGGCGCGGATCAGGCGGCTTGCGAGCTACTATCCGTCTCCTAGACAAATTGCTCCCTCAAATGGAAGATTACTGTAACGTTGGCAGCCACTCACACAGTCGCGTAACAAAGACCGGAAAACGCTGTCCAATATCAAGTGCTTTTTGTGGTACCACGAGGAGGACGGGTTCAGTTAAAGATTTGAATTACGGTTGAGTTGACGTTAACGTCATTTTTAACACATTTGCTCAAAAAATGCATTTACAGTGGTTGTATACATTGTTCAAAAGTTCTAAATTACGGGCCATACAACTGCATTTACCGCATGCTCCTAACATGGCGCCATGCGTATCCTTCACGTTTTTTTTATTTCTATCGAACGATCTTGTAAGCGCTATTCATCTATACCTTTGTCTCCCTTTAACACTAAAAATAAATTGCGTAATTTAGAAATAAGTGTCATTTTCTTAATAAAAAAAGTTTGCTTCATTACTTAAAAATTATACTGTTTTCTCGCAAATGTGTTTGAAAACGTTGTATGACATTCGTGCGGAATTGGTATTTACAAACTCATGACTTTGGTAAGCCCTTGACTTTGTCTCGGGCTTACATTCGTTTACTCGTTTGTAATAACCAAGTTACCGCACTAATATCATAAATAACTATTTTTGTTATTTGCAAGCTTGACATCAGTCTGTCCTTTTCATTCCTTATAAAGCATGATAAGGACAGACAGACTGTTGTCAAGTTTGCTGGATGGCATTATACAAATTCTATTATTTTTTCGTCGTTAAAAAGAAATATATTACGTAGCATATCTCTAAAATCTTTGCTAGATGTCGCAATCACACGGTATGCGCGGGAATCTCAATACTCAGCGCTTTCGTAAAGTTCATTTCTTCTTGCAGTGTTTTTTTTTGCGTACTTTAAGGCTAATACTATGTAGGTATTCTAACTTTTGTACCATCATCATCATCATCCCACTGGGGCACAGGCCTTCCCTATGGATGGAATAGGGAGATTGGGCCATGACCCACCACGCGGGCTCAGTACGGATTGGCGGGTGCTAACGACTGCAGATGCAGCCGGGACCAACGGCTTAACATGCCTTCCGAAGCACGGAGGAACTCGAGATAGAAGATTTTTGGTCACCCATCCAATGACCGACCACTGCGAAAGTTGCTTAAATTCAACGATCGCAGCCGAACGCGCTAACCACTTGCGCCATCGAGCTCCTCCTTTTGTATAGGAGTGATTTATCTGACCAAATCTGTGACAATAGCACTAGACACGTATCGGTGTGACACGGTGACGATCTAAGCCAGCGTCCTCAGACATCCTCTTCCGTCTGAGAAGGTTAGTTTTATTGTTTGTTGTTATTTTACGAGACTCTCTCCGTTCCGTTGAAGCGTTCCACTTTAACTGAGGTGTGAACAGTTGATGGAACACATTATCATAACTTGGAGATTTCAGATTAAAGTAGCAATCTTTAAAGTTATTTTATTATAGCCTCTTCAAATTCACAAAAAATATTATGACGAAAAAATGTTTTGTGCAATTTTGTTCAACAAAACAAATTTATTGCCTCATTTATTAATGGGATATTTCCCGACTGGATATAGTATCCCTTTTTTTAGGCAGACAAAACCTCTATTTACGGACGTTGGCGTCGTTAAGGGGCACACCACGGACCTCACACCTAGCTTCTCGCAAGTCCCACAGGTGTGAAACGGAGAAGTCGTTATGCAGTCCGCGTGGCTTACGAGCGCTTACGGCATACTATCCGCTAAAAACCCTTCGAATACCCTACCCTCTACCACGGTAATATTATCTGTACAGTATTGTGACTCGGCTCTGTCCTGGAATTAACTGCCTACCGCCGAGCGGGGCGTATCCACGCAGTAGGGCTGCCCGCCTACAGTATTTTAATTTCATCTACGTAATTGAGTTTCTTTCTAGTTTTGTGATTGTAAATATTTTATTTCATATGTAAAAAAAATGTTGTGAATGAATTAGGAAGTGTTACATAAAATACATGTTATTTTAAGTGTAATATTAAATATAAAAAATATAGATTTGAGACAGAAAAATATTCACACCTAACATAGTATGACATAGTAGTAATACGCATTCGTATAAAAAGTTTAATTATTGAAGAGTTCAAGCAAAAAAAACCAGCACAATGACGACTATTGCTCTTTGCCATATTAAATTATGTAGGTATCTACTTAATTCAATCAAATATTCACAATACAAACGTTTAAGCACGGCTAACTGCTTAGAAACAATTCACACCGTTCGGTCGTCGCTGCGGCGTATTCGCGACTGGATGCCCACCGGGTGCCGCGCGAACTCGAGTGGCGTAGGTATGACACGCTTTCCGACCGTTAGTATGAAGATAGAATACTGTATAGATAATATTACCGTGCCTCTACGCTATTAAGTGTGGAACCGCGAGATCGCCGTTGAGGTATTTCGCTACAGCTTTTCGGCCTAACCGGGGCTCCACTGCAAGGATCACCCTCACATTTTTTTTTCAATTAAATTAAATAAACTCAATTAGCCTAGCCCCAAAGTAAACACTGTAAGGTTTGTGTTGTGAGAACAAGGATAACGGATAGGATACATATATAAGAATATTAATCTAGGAATATAATATAATCATCCTTGACTTAGGTACAAATGCTCGTCTTTATCATACAAACATTTGCTACATCGGGATTCGAACCCGGGTCGGCTACTCAGAGGGAGTAGACGACACCTTGAAAACTGGGGGAGCAGATGTGAAATCCTCATGGATACCTTACAGACATCTGCAAGGTTATGTCAGATTGTCACTGACTAAAACACACTCCGTACGGGCTGCCTCTGGCCGGGAAGGTCTTTAAGGCTACGTCAGTTGTGATCGACCCCTGAGAAAGGGACGATGTAGCGGCGCCTAGTTAAAAACTAGTGCATATGCGCCAGATGTTCCGAATCTTGATCTAACCATGGGCGTGGAGATTATAGATTCTTGTTTCCCTATTCAATGCTCGTACGCTTGACGCGGCACGGTAAACGAAGTCTCTGTATTTTAAATTATTTAAAATTATTTAAAGTTGCTATCATAAAGAAAAAAGTTGTTATTGCGGGTTTTCTATCCACAACTATGCTGTAGTATCGTTATCTAACATAAATTACCATGGAATTGGAAGAATTTTCAAAAAATAAAAGTGATTATGATAGTGTTAATTGAATGAGAAACTTAGCAATAAAGCAAAGTCATTTCTCTTGGAAGTTAATAGTAAAGAAAATACAGTATAAATACAGTGAATAGTGATTAAGTATCAGTTTTTTTGTGAATATGGAAGAAAATAATTATCTGCTCACCCACATTATCATTTCGATATCTCCTACTTGATATAAGTAGTTCTAAAATTTTACTATTCACTAAGGCGGCCAAGCGGCAGAAAGGTTTTGCTGTCTGACTGTTAACCGAAGAACCTCAAGTTCAAATCACGACTACGAAGTTACCTTTTTTTTCCTAATGACGTTTATTTTTTATTTCTAACACACACAATTAACGAAATCGACTATTTAAGAAGGCTGACGATCATAAATCAAAGAATAATGGAATCCGTAAAAGCTGTACAAAAAACAATAAAGTTGTGTTCAAAATGTGATGAATATATTACAGACAGACAAATTCTTACAAGTCTTTATTGCAAGAAAACATACCACATAGAATGTGTGAACGTATCTGAAAAATTATTCTACCTAATGGAGAGGAAGGATCAATGGAACTGTATGAAATGTGCTAAAGAACTGCCTGGAACTAGTGGTAATACTATACAACTCCCGTCTACATCTAAGGGCGCATTGTTAGCAGACAATTTAAAATCACCGGACAATTTTGTAACGCAGAGAACCAAAAAACAGAATATGTCGGCAGATAATTCATTTGTATCTCTGGGATCTGAAGAATCTGAAAGTGAGGACTTCAGCTTGACTGAAAACGAAAATTTAGAATTCCTTAAATTAAAAACTATGAATTTAGAAATAAAGCTACAAGCAGCTGAAATTGAAATTAATAAATTATTATTAGAGAATAATATTTTGAAAAATCGTATATTAAATTATGAAAAAAATACGAACATAAACTTAAGTGAAAAATTAAAGTTAGATACTCAGACTGAACCTAATATTGTTTCTCAAGAAATGCTCGATATTCTTCAGAACTGTGTACCGGAAATATCGCATAATCACAACACTCTGAAAACCAAGGACAAGGACATTGTTTTGAATAAAAAGATAAATGACAAAAATTGTGATGTAACATCAATCAGCGGGGAAAAAGAAGACTCTAGACGAAATATTTTAGTTCTGGGAAATCAAGACAGTAGGGGAATAAGAAAATCGTTACAAAAATTGGTTGGCAACCAGTTTAGAGTAATGACTATAATAAAACCCAATGCACCATTAAATGAAATATTAAAATCCTCCCGATTTTTGTGTAGAGATTTTAGTGTAAATGATTATGTAGTGGTGTTGGGAGGTTCAAATGACTATGATCCATTGAGTTTTCGTTCATATTTGTACTACTATTTGTCATTACTTTCTAACACAAATGTTTTGATGTGTGAAATTTTTAGTAATAGATATGTAAATGTTGCTAAGTTGAATGGCTTATTGCGTTTTGTCTGTTCTAGATTTTATCATACGACTTTTGTACCAATTAACTATGACGATGACCACAAACTTAGTCGAAAATTACTCACTTGTAGGCTGATATTGAGAGAATTATTAAGGTTAGACTATAAAGCTAAGCATGCTATGTATATTAAATTGGATAGCAAAACAATTATTAATAATCAATTTAAAAAATGCAGTTAATATAATACAACACAAAGACCTATAACGTATTATTTTAAAAACACTCAAAATTCAGTTGTTAACCATCCATCCATCAGCCTTTCTCCGTCCACTGCTGGACATAGGCCTCCCCCATAGAACGCCACAATGCGCGGTCCTGCGCTATCCGCATCCAGCGGCTCCCAGCACATTTGACGATGTCGTCAGTCCACCATGTTGGGGGCCGCCCCACGCTGCGTCGTCCGGTACGTGGTCGCCACTCGAGGACCTTTCTTACCCAACGGTTGTCAGATCCTCGAGCGATGCGGCCTGCCCATTGTCACTTCAGCATGCTAACTCTTCGGGCTATGTGGTACACACCGGTCCTTCTACGGATCTCCGTATTTCGGATCTTATCACGTAGGGGAACACCGAGCATAACCCTCTCCATAGCACGCTGCGCGACTTTGAGTTTTGCTATGAGGCCGACATTCAGAGACCACGTCTCAGTCCCATAAGTCGTCACTGGTAACACACACTGGTCATAGACCCTTCTTTTCAGGCACTGGGGAATTTTGGCTGTGAGGATGTGCCTAAGCTTCCCGAACGCCGCCCATCCGAGTTGGATTCGTCGGTTGACCTCTTTCTCGAAGTTGGATTTGCCCAACTGGACTGTTTGTCCTAGGTAGACGTAATGATCGACAACTTCGAGAATCGCATTCCCAACAGATACTGGTGCTGGAGTGACATGGCCATTGAACATGACCTTGGTTTTATCCATGTTCATCCTTAAACCAACCCGTTGGGAAACTCTGCTGAGGTCATTGAGCATTGTGCCAAGGTCCTCCAGGGATTCTGCCATAATCACGATATCGTCTGCAAATCGAAGGTGAGTGATGTATTCGCCGTTGAAGTTGATGCCGAGTTCGATCCAATCCAGAAGCTTGAAGACGTCTTCCAATGCAGCGGTGAACAGTTTTGGGGAAATTACGTCGCCCTGTCTGACACCCTTCTGCAATGGAATCGGCTTCGTCCTTCTCTCCTGGATTCGGACTGACATAGTGGCGTTTCTATACAAACACTTCAACACTTCGATATATCGATAGTCAATTTGGCACCGCTGGAGGGACTGCAGCACCGCCCAAGTCTCGACCGAATCGAAGGCCTTCTCGTAGTCCACATACGCTAGACACAGAGGCCGATTATACTCCTCGGTCTTCTGTATGATCTGACGCAGCGTATGTATGTGGTCCATAGTACTAAAGCCCTTTCGGAAACCGGCTTGTTCGGGAGGCTGGAAGTCGTCGAACCTGCGTGAAAGTCGATTTGTAATGACTCTCGAAAACAACTTATAGACGTGGCTCAAGAGCGAGATAGGTCGATAGTTCTTCAAGCGGGTTTTATCGCCTTTCTTGAAGAATAATACCACCACGCTCCTGGTCCACGCCTCTGGAACAATGCCCCCGAGGATGACAGAGTCGAATAGCTTCTGAAGGGCCACGAGGACCGGCTTGCCGCCCGCCTTCAGAAGCTCCGTAGTGATTCCGTCATCGCCCGGTGCTTTACTGTTTTTAAGCTGCTTGAGAGCCATTCTGATCTCGTACAGGCTGACATCCGGGATGTCCTCGGTATAGTGTCGGGTTAGCTTGGATCGTGGATCTTGGACCAAGCTGACAACAGGAGTTTGGGATGTTTTATACAACTGTCCATAGAACAGCTCGACCTCACTCAAGATCTCATCTTTGGAAGAAATGACAGTGCCGTTGCCGGTCTTCAGTTTGGTCAACTGACTCTGCCCAACAGACAGATCTTTTGCGAATACTTTGGAGCCTTGGTTCCGCTCTATCGCCTCTTTAATACGCATGGTATTGTAGAGTCGAATATCGCATCGCACAGACTTCGAGATCTGTCTATTTAGCTGCCTCATCTTAGACCAGGAGGCTGGAGACTGCACCGTCATTTCCCTTCTCCGCTCCATGAGCTCAAGAGTGTGTTCAGAGAGTTTTCCGGTTCTAGGAGCACGACGGGTCCTGAAAAATTTCAACCCAACCATGTGTACAGTTTCCACAAACTTGTTGTTCATATCGTCCACCGTTTCGCACTCGTCTAGGCATTGGAAGCGATTTTGGAGTTCGAGTCGAAAGCTCTCGGGGTTTTCGTACTCGGCAGGTGTGGGACGTAGAGTAGACTTCATCAGTCGGGACCGCTCGGCTTTGACACGAATATTCAATGTGCCTCGTAACATTCGGTGATCGCTCCCGGTTTTCACCCTGTTGATCACTGAGACATCATTGAATATTTGCCGTTTGTCTGACAAGATAAAGTCTATCTCGCTCCGTGTCGAAACATTAGGGCTTATCCAGGCCCATTTCCTTTGTTGCGACTTTTTGAAGAAGGAATTCATCACATAGAGATTTTCCCTCTCCAAAAAATCAGCCAACTTCTGCCCTCTCTGGTTTCTCTGCCCGAATCCGAATTGCCCTACTCTCAACTCACCGCTTTTCCTTTTGCCTAGTTTTGCGTTAAAGTCTCCCATAACCACAGTGAAGTGAGTTTTGAATGAGCGGATGGCTTTCGAGATATCCTCGTAGAGAGCCTCCACCTCGTCGTCGGGGTGCGTCGAGGTCGGTGCGTAGACCTGGATGACCTTCAGCGAATACCGTTTGGTTATTCTGAGTATTAGGTACGCTACCCGACTCGACACACTCTCAATCCTCTCCACGTTGGCTGCGAGAGACTTACGAACGATAAACCCGACACCGCCCTGCGACAAGTCGTCGCCTTCCCGGTGATAGAGCAAGTTTCCAGACCGGAGGGTTATCGTGTCCTCCCCCTGTCTTCGGACTTCTGACAACCCTACAATGACCCACCGAATCTTGCTCAATTCCTCTTCCAGCTTGCAAACCTCTTCCTCTGGCAATCCTCTCGTCAGTCCTGAGCGTGCGAATATTGTGTGTTACCAGGGCCAGAGTCTGTTTTATTTGGTGGTCGGATCTCGACCGGAGATTCTTCGCACCCCGTACCCCACCGTTACCAGGCCCGCCACCGTGAGCCGGAATAGCGGGGTCGCCATGACTCGGGGCCGTTGTGTTAATGCCTCTATTCATTTGGGGGGTTATTGCCATAATCGCCACGCCGGCAGGCGGGTTGGCGATCGCAGTAGATGTAATGTTACTCAGGAGAACGCTGCTGCCCGTTCTCCTGGCGATCCCTTAGTCGCCTTTTACGACACCCACGGGAAGAGATGGGGAGGTGCAATATTCTATGCCCCAAATGCCGAATTACCCCAAAATATGATTCATTAGCCGTGGGCACCCCACGGTAAATGCTCATTCTACATTTATTTTACAAAAGAGGTGTTTGCGAATTATATATAAAATTGACCCACTTGAGACCAGTATTTATAAAATATAGATACCTAACATTGACTTGTATATATATAAAGAAAATATAACTAGAAAAAATTTCTAGTTATATTTTCTTTAGATTTAAACATCAAGCAGTTACATGCTTTAAAAATAATAAAAATTATTGTATATATATATTTGAAATATGTGTGTTTGTAAAAATCATGACGAATATTTTTGTAAAAAAAAACTGACTAAAGCTAATATATGAGCCCAATATAAAAATGACATTCTGCATTATCGACTAGCTATATATTTGACAAAAGCTCTTAAATAAGTAGAATTAAAATATTTAACAATTTGCCCAATGACATTAAAGATTTAAATTTAATGGAATTTAAAATTAAATCAAAGAAATGGTTAATAGTTAAATGTTTTTATAATTTAAAAGAGTATTTTCGAAATTTTTAATAGCATTTACCTCCTATAATGAATATTGTACGTCCGAAACGGACAGCTGCCTAGAACTAAGAAATTGCTTGTAACACCATTGTACTCAGCATGACAATAAAGCTTTCTGTTCTGTTCTGTTCTGTTCTGTTCTGTTCTGTTCTGTTCTGTTCTGTTCTGTTCTGTTCTGTTCTGTTCTGTTCTATTCTAATCAAACATTTCTAACCTTGAAGATCTCTTTTGTTTGTGGAATCTATAACATCATTTGTATACTCTCTCAAATATTAATTTAGATTCCAAAATTGCATCCAACACATGAAGTTGAAACACTTCATCCAAATAATTAAAATAATTCTAAGAATATCTACAAACACCTGATTATGAAGCTTTGACAGACATTGAATAGAAGGTGTTTCTTTCGTTTTCAGATTTCATAGAATTAATCAATAATTCCGATTACAGTTCTGTAAACATTTGCAGGTTAAATAATCGAAGCGAGCGAGAATTGAGTCGCGAAGCATAATTAATGATAAAAGGAACTTACCTGTACCTACGTGAGTACAGGTAAGTTCTTTTATATTTATGTGAACAGCTCAATTTGAATCGATTAATGGCTATCACCCAACCCCTTTTTCAAGGTTCTCGCTCGCTTATAGGTATTCTTTTTAAGAAGTGAAGAGCAAAATAAATATAAAACTAATTGGCGTTTATTCGTCGACTATCTAAAATTGGCACTGCTGTATTGTCAAAGTCCCGTCTCTAAGATTATTATATACTCAAACGCAGTGTCATGTCCTTGTCTCATTATTTGTGTTATCTATATGATTCACAGAAATATATAAAATACTAATCTATGACGTGAATATCGCAGGTTATCGAAAGTGGTCACCGGTGGCAACTGCCTTAGATCGCTAAAATATACAATCACCTGAGCTGAGAAAAATTCATAATATTTGACTATTCCACGCTGGGCCCATTGCATAACAAGATTGCGCTATGACTCGGCCCGCGGTCCCAGGTGTGGATTGGTGGGAGGTGTATAAATAGTTATAACTTCGTTCGGACCGAGTGTTCCACGACACTCACGCAATTTTTTATCAAATTAAAATAAACTACTACATTATCGAAATACTTATAAGAGTAGGGTGATGCAAGGGGTAATTTACATGTGAAACAATAGAAATCAACAGTAACGCGAGCGAAAGCGAGCGTATTAATAAAGAAAGTGTGTTCATAATGTACATACTAGCGAAAATATTAATACATAAAAATACCTATTTTCGTAATTATTTTTCAACATTTAGGAAAGAACTTTATCACAATTTTATTATAAGTACTAGCTTCTGTCCGCATCTTCGTATAGGATAAGATACTTCGAGTACCCTATTTTCTTTTCCTACGTCTCACATCTTTATTTATAAATACTAAAATTCATCAATTTTCTTCTCTAACCGCTCCCGCAGTCGCAGTCCTGCATAGTAGGTAACTACACTACACAATCACTTTGTCATAAATGACTTAATGGGGAAGGCAAAGTTCATGCTCTTTAAAAAACCAGGAGCGATAAAAGTATTTGTTTGATAAAAAATTATATTTTTTAGTTTTAACGGGTTATTGCACGAAACTTTATTTATTTATTGACGTTTCGCAGCCTTTTCAGGTCTGCTTCGTCAGAATGATTTTTTATTTAATTTTGTCGAGCTACCTTCGAAGTTTTGTGCATTTACCCGTTAAAACTAGTTTTATTTAAACAATATTTTCCTGTTACAAAATGTTCATTTTAGAAATATATGTCAAAGTTTATTTCATTTTCATACATTTACACTATACATTATATTCATGTAACTCGTGCTGTTTTGCAGCGAGGGCCCAAATAACACGTAGATTTGGTCAATTCACTCAATGGCTTCATAAATTATAATCTATATTTAATTATTATGTATGAGCTATGTTATTGGGAAGTTTCATTACAATTCATTCAGTTGTTTATGCGTGAAACATTAACAAAATCCATATAAATCTATGATTGAAATTAAAAGCGCAAATGATTGTTGTACAACTTTAAATCGTTGTATATTCTAATCAAATATTTGAAAGAAGAAACCTAAACATGATTTTCGATTATCTAGACAATGATACCCCACTCGACGTATTATTATATCGTCAACAATTATTTTTCTTATTCACAATGTGGCGCCTTGTCTCCATATTGAATTTCGTCTTAATATTCATGACTTTAGTAGCACTCCCATGATTAGGACGATGTGTTCAGAAAGTATATGTCATAAAATGCATCGGTTTCTCGTTCATTAGGTTTGAATACTTAGATATTTAAGTACACACCGAAAAAAATATACATACAATTACCACTTTATTACTATCACTTTGAAATAATATTAGAAGGCTTTTCATAGTTAAGGTTTGTTTATTTTTTTATTAGCTGCAATTTTGGTTACATTACATTTTTTGTAAAAACTCAAAGTTATTGAGTTATTTATGAAAAACCGCTTTAAAATATGTACTTTTAACACGAAAAATATATATATAATAATCTTTGATCTATAATAGCTCAGAAAGTATTGATTTATTCCAAAAACTTTATATAACAAAATTTGCTTAGAATTTGTCACTCTATCGATTCCTTGAGTTATTTTTATTAAAATAATTTTCATTCCCGAGAAGGGGTGGCATCTACCCCGAGGGCAAAAGCGCACTATGTCATTTTTTTTTCTCCACCTGCTCTCCAATTTTCATGAAAAACGATGGAGGTTCAATGAAATCGGAGGTGAAAACCTTCATTGACTGGACTATAAACCCAAAAGGGGGTTTATTTCTAAAAAAACATTATTAGTACACCTCTACACCTACACTACATAGATCATTCATGTTAAATTTCAAGTCTCTTACTTGAAAAACAAAGTACTTTCATACAAACTTCCAAGCCCCGTATTACCCCCTTAAGGGTGGAGTTTCGTGATAATATGTAGCCTATATGTTGACCCGACTTCTTATTAATATTCGTGCCAAATTTAAAGTAAATCCATGGTACTTTTTGAGTTTTTCCCGGACATCGATACAGACAAACAGACAAAAATTCTAAAAACTCTATTTTTGGCTTCGGTATCGATAGTAGACCCCAAGTAGTCTTTTGAAAAAATATTCAATGTACAGTTTTGACTTTCCTACCATTTATTATATGTATAGATGATTTTAGTAAATGAGCACCTATATAAGTACAGGCATCCTCATCATAGTCGACAGTCGACAGAGTGACTCGGACGAGATTCCAGGTTTTAAACAGAAGGTCTTAGACGAATATATTATAAAAAGTAGCCGTTGGCAATCAAGATGAAGACTGCATTAGTATTCACTGTTTTGATAGGTAAGCATTTTTATTTTTATTATGTACTTATTATGATTAAATTTTCCCTTTAACAATTTATCAAGTTTATTTAAGCGAGCCCATGAAATTTACTCTCATAATCTGTACAAATCACCATGATTTCACTGTTTTTATCAAATTGTGGCTATTCATAAGATGTTATATCTTAAGAACCTTACCTGCTTATGTTTATTTAAAGAAAGCGTTCATGGATATCAGTCTCAATCATATGGCTTGGCCCAAGGAACAATTCAAGTTTTATAACTTTTTCTATAATATTACAGTCTAATCCGATACACAAATAGGTGCCTACTACAAATTGTTATAAGTAGTATTGTATTATCTGTAGTCCCCATAGATTTAAAACTCATATCATGGAATTAAAAGCATTTAAAGAAACTAGAAAAAATCCACGCGGTCCAGATATCAGACGGTACTTAACCCTCGGACGGATGCACTGACCAAATGCTACCGCGATCAATTCATTCTAGCAGTGCAATCTCTACGCATTGTAGGTAACCCACAATGGACCGGGTAGATTTTTTCTAGTAAAAATTTCGTTATATTTTAACGTCTAGCAGTTAATAAACTCTTAAAAAACAAAATATAATAAACTGAAAGCACATTTTGTTATGGTAATCAAAAACAACGAGAGTACTTATCTGTTAATGCTCCCAATAGTGGGGCATATGGATAGACGGAATAGCAACAACGTGTCATGGTGGGTTATGACCATGAGTTATGACATGTTGTTCCTATTCTGTGAGTCATCGGTTTGTGCTGACGACTGTGGATGAGATAATACAGTTTTGGTCATCCATTCTATGACCTGCCATTGCTTTACTCCTCGGACGCGATAACGATTGCACTATCGGCCTTTCCAATCTGAAACCACGTTGACAAGTCTTTCTATTTAACCGTTGGAGTCGAATCTGTGACCTTCTAAGGTCATTATCGATATTTATTTATACTTAATTGCAAAAATAACAGAAAGTGGCGGGCATAATGCCACAAGGCATTCTATATATAAATAAATAAAGTATACAAGAAATATCTTATTAAAATAGCTTTTGCTCTCAACTTCGATTCCGTGTATTTCGGTCGTTATTATGTCCGTGTTAATAATATCTGTAAAGACTGTTTAATGTGGATGTGTCATTAAGTAACAAATAAAACCATTGTTTTAAAGCATTTAATTCTAAATTATTCTAATTACTTACCTACTCATTAAATTTATGTCTGTTTCCTTTAGTCACGCTTTAACTTAACGACTTTACTAATTGTATCCATTTTTTTTAAGTTTTCTAATACTTTGTAGAAGCCATGGTAGAAGGTTTTTACCACATTTTACGAAAAAAAATTAGAAAGTTGCGTAGAAAATTTAACTTACAACTGCCCGATAGGTGGCGCTGCAGTCAGTCTATTTTTTTTTACTGGACAGAGAATTTGGGTCCACTTGTATGATATAAAAAAATATCCGAAATGATAATAGCATTAATTTTTTATTTACAGCGTGTCTGATCCAAGAAGGGCTGGCAAATGTAAGTACTAGTCTAAGGGCCCATGACACTAAACCCTAATGACGTGACTTATTATAACTATCTATATGAATTTAGATAACAAATGAAGGTGATTAGCACCGCTTTAGACATATGTTAAGCGATTGAGTCAATTCATTATTAATAATTATAATATTTTAAATACTTGTCTTATGAACAAAACATATTTTATTTATATAATGATGTGGTAACGCCGGTATGGTTTAAACTTATGTTGGTTTGATTTCAATTCCCTAATGACTAAGTTTTTTTTTTCGTGACAGGAAGCGTGTTCTCCATTGTCAGAACCAGACTTCAGAGCACCAGGTCGTCGATTAAGCGAAGAAAGTAAGAAATCTTTATTTTTATACAAGATGCAACAAATTTTCTCATCCCAAGTCCAGTCGTGAATATTAATGCGACCTTGCTGGCCTGAATCTGGCCCAATCCCCTCTCCGTGGAGCCCTATAACCTTATTTACCAATAGAAAAAGTGTTTCTGTTGGTAAATAAGGCTACCAAAAAAGTGTTTTTTAGTTATAATTTTAATAATAAAGCATGTATGTAACTGTTCAATGTTGAAATCTAAAGAAAATGTTACTAGAAAAAATTACACGCGGACCAGGCAGCAGATGGGACTCAATCCCCCCCCCCCCCCCCCCCCCGACGGTATCCGGGCAAATAAACTGACTAATTAAGAAAATTAAGGCGCGGTAGCAAATTGGTCAGTGCATTCGTCCGGATACCGAAGGGTGCGAGTTTGAGTCCCGTCTGCTGCCTGATCCGAGTACGATATCAACAGCTGTAATAGTAAACAGAACATTTAACCCAAAAAATGGAAGTAGTAAGTATACATAGTTTTATTATTAACTGTGGTCATTTGTAACGAAGAGGTTACTTCCGTTAATACTATGTAATAATACTGAATAACTAACTATAACTTTAATAATTTATTGGTACCATCTTTAGTTTGTTTCTCATGGTTTATTTGTAAAAGAACATTATTTTAATTTTTTACGTTCTAAACAAATTTTTTGACAAATGATATTAACCCAAAAAGCACAAAAATAAATGTCTTACTTTTATTTCAGGGTGCCGCGAATACAATTGGGAGAGAAAATGTTCATCTGGCCAGGGTAAGCAGCAACATTAAATTTTTTAGTTGATTTACATTCTTAGTTTTGAGTTGTGCGAGTGTAAGAAAGAAATATTTCTAACACTTACACCAATTAGCCTAGCCCCAAAGTAAGCACTGTTAGGCTTGTGTTATGGGATAGGTACATGGTAACGGATATAAATACATAACAATGATACATATATAGGTAAGTGTATTTGAATGTTTTAATGAAACTTCGTGGGATTGTTGGGTTACGTATATAGAGTATCTCTGTTTTTTTTTCGGATTTTTTAAAAGTACTTATTACGTTTCTCAGTTTACCGTGTTAATTAAGTTAACGTAAAAAAATATATGGCCGTTTATGTTGTGTTTCGACAAATTTGTACGGAACCCTCGGTGGGCAAGTCCGACTCGCACTTGTTCTTTTTTATATATCAATTGATTTTTGGTCTTTGGAGATGGATTAATTTTTGATGACGGACAATTTGTTTTTTTTTCAGATGTCGAAGTCAATGAACATCCTTATTTGGTAAGTATTTACTTTGCATAATATAAAGCTCCACTTGTAGACAACTTTATTATTTTATTTGTTGACATCCTTTCCGAACAGATATAGTTGCTTGAATAAGCTAATTGAAAAGTAATCGAATCGGATGTAGAAAAATAGTAGTTAAATGTCTAGATGAAAAAAATGAGATTTTATGAAACCACAATGTCAGTGAAACTTTTAAAAACAGTAATAAAAAAATCCTTCTAGGCTGGAATTCGAAACCAGGCCGCGCACGCAATAGATTCTATCACTGAACCACCGATTTGTTGATTAGATCAGATTTTTAATAACAATTAGATATGTAATGCCACATGCTAAAGTTGATCGAAAACAAATTGTGACGATATAATAAGTTTCCTTTCAAAAATCATACTTAATAAAATATAATTTTGTCAGGGTGCCATCGCATACAGGAACGAGAATGGAGATTTGATTTTTGCAAGCGCAGCAACCCTCATCAGTCCAAAGTTCGCAGTGACTGCTGGACACTGTTTGCGGCATCTGGATATGACGCCTGAGTTCGTCAGATTCGGCAACAAGAACATTACATCTGTAAGTGCCTGTCTAAAAATCTAATTTTCATCCCCCATCTCGGAAAGAATATTTTTGCTCCTCGATGTCTAAGTGAAAAATCCGTTTTTATCCGCTAGAGGATAAAGTAAATTGTATTTAGAATATCGTGTTTGTCAATTGTAAACATCAATAAACCTTTTTACCTACTACTGTCTCCATGGTGCCAAATTCATCATACAATACTCTTTTAATTTGTTAAATCTCAATCTCAATCTCGATATCCGTTTTGGTGTATTTTTTTTAATTTATAAACACATTAATATTGTTAAAACCTTAGGTTAAAAACAAGAAACTTGTAACAAGTAAATACCTAAAATGAGTAATCCAATCGATTAATTTACGTGTTGCACTTGAGTTTTAAGATTTTTCTCCTCCTGCTTTTTGGTTCCCTCGCTAATGCTGAGAATTCTAATTTTTTTTTTTTTTTTTTTACAACAGGGTTACAACGAAAGTCGTACTGAATATTGAAGGACGTTATTATTCAGGTCATTTCTGATGGATTTGGTCCTATAATATGGTGTTCAAAACTTAACCGTTATGGAGATATTGGATATTAAAGATATTTTTAATAAATCCTATATTTTTTGGGTTACTGTCGATTTTTTTGAAATTAGAGCTCCAAAGGTCCGATTTTTTAATGAATCTAGTTAGAAGACATGTCAAGCAATAAAAATAATGAATAAAAACTGAACTTACTTCTAACGGCTTAAAAAACTGCTCGACAACGGTTGTAACTAAAGAATTTTCACCAAGTGTTGTTAACTTTGAAGCGCTTTCCTAAAAAAACATGTATGGAACTTATTCTGCAAATAATTTTAAAAACTTATACGTCTCTTTAGCTATTCAAAAAGGTATAACACTTGCTCTTGCTATTTGCAGAATAAGTTCCATACATTTTTTTTTTAGAAAAGTGCTTCAAAGTTAAGAACACTTGGTGAAAATTCTTTAGTTATAAACGTTGTCGAGCAGTTTTTTTAAGCCGTTAGAAATAGGTTCAGTTTTTATTCATTATTTTTATTGCTTGACATGTTTTCTAACTAGATACATTAAAAAATCGGACCTTTGGAGCTCTAATTTCAAAAAAATCGACAGTAACCCAAAAAATATAGGATTTATTAAAAAAATCTTTAATATCCAATATCTCCATAACGGTTAAGTTTTGGACACCATATTATAGGACCAAATCCATCAGAAATGACCTGAATAATAACGTCCTTCAATATTCAGTACGACTTTCCCTGTAACCCCGTATATATATATATATATTATGTTTGGGTACTTTATAAAAATTATATGTTTTCTCTGTAAATTAATGCTGTTATTTCCCCAATAATAAATCAATAAAATGCGAAAGTGTGTTTGCCTGTCCGTCTACTCATGCTTAAACCGCTCTGAACCGATTTAAATGATATTTGGTAAGGAGATAGTTTGCGTCCCGGGAAAGGACATAAGATAGTTTCTATCCTAGAAATCATCGTTTAATTCTTTCACGCAGACGACAACGTAGCCAGCCATACCTACCGTACGTAGGTAGGTATTCAATTCCGATCATAAAAAAAGAATTCTATTAATATTAATCAGCGGCTAGTTCTGGTATTTATTTCATAGATATTGATTATTTTTTTTATATTACAGGAGACAGCTATTGACGCCAAAATCGTCAGAAAAAATTCTCACCCACAATATACTTATCGGATATTTAAAAATGATATAGGCCTTTTGGAGTTTGAGAATGCATTGCCCGTGAACAAGGCCGTCACACCCGCTTGTCTTTGGTCGCAAGAGATTGGCAGTGGTGCTGCAAAGGTGTCAGCTTGGGCAACCACGGGTATGAGCTTAATTTTATTTTACCTAAATACTTTTACGTATCTAAGTGTTAGTGAGAGGAGCTCGATGGTGCAAGTGGTTAGTGCATTCCGCTGCGATCGTTAAAGTTATGTATCTTTCCGAGTAGTCGATCAATGGATGGGTGACGAAAAAATTAACTATCTCGAGCTCCTCCGTGATTCGGAAGGCCGTTCAGCCTTTGGTCCCGGCTGCATCTGCAGTCACCATCCGCACTGGGCCCGCGTGGAGTGCCTGTGCCCCAACAGTGAGGATATTAAAAAGCTGATGATGATGAATGTTAGGTAAGGCTGTATTATGTATGGCCCCTTTACATGTTGGATCTTTGCGGCCAACAACGGTTTGGCAGGTATTGGAGTGATAGTCCGCTCAATTGTCACAGATGCGTGCAGTGTCGTTTTTTTATAGCTGGCGGTTTACATTGGGGTAAGGTGCTATAGGGCGAGGAGCTCGATGGCGCAAGTGGTTAGCGCGTTCGGCTGCGATCGTTGAATTTAAGCAACTTTCGCAGTGGTTGGTCATTGGATGGGTGACCAAAAATCTTCTATCTCGAGTTCCTCCGTGCTTCGGAAGGCACGTTAAGCCGTTGGTCCCGGCCGCATCTGCAGTCGTAAGCACCCACCAATCCGCATTGGGCTCGCGTGGTGGGTCATGGCCCTATCTCCCTATTCCATCCATAGGGAAGGCCTGTGCCCCAGCAGTGGGGGCATTAATAGGCTGATGATGATGATGAAGGTGCTATATAAAATGTTTTTTTTTTCCACTTATATATAAGACAGAATAAGATCCAATTATAAATAACTTGAGGCGATGTTAAACACTTTAAAAGTTTCACTTGCATCGAGGTTTCATAAAATCTCACACATTTTTTGATATTTCCTGTATTCATGTATCCTAGAATGTTTAATAACATTTTTTTTATATTATTATTATATCGTTATAATATCATTCACAGGTGGCAACAAATTACCTGACGTTCTGAGAACTATGACAGTGCAAATAATGGACTCCGAATCTTGTGAGAAGGCCGCAATTCCATATTTTCACAGACATTTCCCCAAGTTAGAGGGTCAACTTTGCGTCAACGATTCATCCGATCCTAAAGAGTACTTTTCTAAAGTAAGCCAAGCAAAACTTTAATTTCAGATGCGATTTAGTTATTTTATTGGTACCTAGTGGCCCGCCCTCGCTTCGCTTCGGTGTAGAGCTGTAGTGTAAACTATAGTTTTTGTTCTCAGGCTTGTGCTATAAAGAATGACTTTATTTATATAATTACACGTGTTATTGTGAGTCAACCATAAAAGATAGACATATGCTGTTGCGGGATATTTTTTAGACAATTTTATGTAGAATATTTCCGTCATACATGATTTCTATGTAACTTTAACCATTAAGGCTGCACCCGCGACGGAAGCTTAAAAATGGTGTAACTTCACCCGTTTTCCCAACATTTCCCTTCACTACTCTGCTGCTATTGATTGTAGCGTGATGAAAAGTATACTATAACCTGCCCAGGAGTATGAAGAATAATTGTACCAAGTTTCGTTAAAATCCGTTGAGTAGTTTTTGTTTCTATAAGGAACATACACACAGACAGACAGACAGACAGACAGACAGACAAAAAATTTACTGATTGCATTTTTGGCATCAGTATCGATTACTAATCACCCACTGATAGTTATTTTAAAAATATATTTCATGTACAGAATTGACATCTCTACAGATTTATTATAAGTATAGATGATTTGCTAGCTTAATGTTATTATATCTGTTTCTTATACAAAATCTATAATAAAAGGTAGCCGTTTCTGACTGATCTATCAACTCATAGTTCAAACTACTGAATGGATTTCGCCGAAATTCGGCACACACATAGTTACGAGTATAATGATGATATAGGCGTGCGCTAAGAAAGTACTTGACGACTTCCGCGACCGAATGGTTTGTACGTCGGATTTCATGGTGTCACCGACTCGAAGGGTACCCGGTTCGAATCCCGGTGGGGGCAGATGTTTGTGTGATGAATACGAGCATTTGTACTCCAGTCGTGTTTAATACGTATTTCTATATAAATATACTTACATTATGAACACTATATGACTGTATTATATCCGTTACCCTAGCATCCCATAAGACAAGCCTTTTGCTTACTTTGGGGTAAGGCTCATTGTCTGTGTGTGTAGTGTGTGTTGGAAATATTTATTTCCAACATACACTCACTATAAAAGGATAAAATAGGGGTTCAAAAGTTAAAGTTCTCTAGTAAATTCATATTAGCTTACTTACCTAATGCAACTCTTTGTTTGTAACGCTTTCATGCTTTTAACACTCAATAGATTATGCTGAATTTTGTAATAGAGATAATGTATAGAGATCAGTGCATCCGCCCGGACAATGGGAGGCCCAGGCATATTTCACCAAGTCGACATAATATGTGACTGACTTAACTAACATTTTGGTACGATTGTCCGGATTTTATTTTAACGACAAATATGTAGTGAAACAAGGGTAATTTTTTAAGTCGACATATTTGTCTAATTGTCAGTAATTCTTGAACTGAAATCGGGCTGTGTAAGATTTGCGTTACAATTGTATTGTTTACGTTGTTAGTTTCAAAATGGCTTTCCGCAAAAGCTTGAAAAGATGAATTCTTATAGAGGAGATTTTAAAAGAACAAATAAATTCTTTTGTATCACTGGTTTTGCGTTCAAACTTTGATATAATAGATCTCCCCAAAACAAACCATCGGCTTACAAATTTCAGCGACTTCTGTCGATTTGGTGAAATAGCGTTAGCACTGGTCAGGTTAAGTGAAGAAGGATTGTATTAAATTATAGCAGTATTCTGTTTGGTTTATAAAGCTAAACAACGGATTTTTTAAGTGAAATTTTCTTTAGATTATAAGCAGACTGTTATAGACTGTAGACGCCTTCCTCACTGGATTGAAGCGGGCTTGTTTCGTTTTCATTTCTGTACCGAATCTATACAGATTCTTTACCGAGACCACTTCTTGACCGGCTCGGTTTTGGTGCGGTATCGTTTTGCTTCGAATGGTTCGGTAGCAATCGGTACAGAGGGCTGTGAATCCGCTCGGTAAAGATTCTGTACCGAAACTACTCAGTGAGTAAGCTCTCATTTTATTATAATATGCACTCGGCAAAAAATATGTTCAGGGCACAGAAACCAGGTGAGGTAGACGATATATGTAAAAAAACATTAATTGGTATCGTATTTCTTAGGGGTCTTCTGGAGCGCCAATAGTTGTCTCAGCACCTGTCGCCGAAGGAGAAGACATGTCGTACGTTAAAGCCTTCGCTACGTTTGGCTCCCTGTATAGAACTGGCGGCATTACCTTTTACACCAAGATTCCCAATTACATCGATTGGATCGAACAACAAGTGTGGGGAATAACTCCATTTTAAGATGAAATAAAAATGTTATTTTGACAGAATGATATTCCTCATTGCCACCAGTGGTGGTGTATCTTATGACATAACACATTAATTTTGTATGATGTTACCAACGAAAACCCGATTTTCACATAACCGGTTTTTCTTCTTTTGATTATTGAATTTTTAGTTTCATACCAAAGTGTATAGTAAGAAAAACACAGAAAAAACACTCATTAAGATGTGGTATTAAAGTAACAATCTTTCCAACGACAAATAAATATATCTATCTGAGAGAGAGTGAGAGAGAGAACTATTTTATTGACCAATAAAAAACACAAGTCTTATCATATAAACAGCGGAAATAAAAAAACAAATATAAAAAGTAACCAGCACAAACATTTGTAAACTTAGCAAAGTTTCAATATTGGCCAATCAAGACCCTACCACAGCATAATGCTGCCGTGGCATGTAACAAAAAGCATTCAGACAGTGCATGTATGGTACATGGTGTTTCGGTAAACAAATATATTATGGAATAACAATCCATCTACCTATCCTTTATATAAAACCAAAAACTTGCAAAATTCTATTATTCCGCGAAATTAGTAAGATTTTACTTTCAAACACACCATTGGAAAAGTTTTCAACTCAAATGCAGTAAACTTATTGCAGATGTGGAACATAGACTGGCTGGAATGCTATTATTCCTTATGTCACAAGAACAAATCGTATGCGCCAACATTGTTTGCAAATGGCAGCGCCGCAAATAAGTTCTTATTATGGAATAACCAGAGGAGTAATATTCCTCTGGTTCATTAACTAATTTATTCTTGAGAAAGTCCCGGTTATCCGGGAGTAGTCGGCAAGAATAAAATAAAACTAAAGTCGTCGAGAACACGAGAGCTAGGAACAACGGTGGCGGAAGTCACAGGACTTAGAGGTGGCGGTTATGGTGTTCCTTCTTCCGAGATGTTGTACGTCCAAAATCCTGAATCGTTATAATAGAAGATCCCAAGCGCGGTTTTGGGATCTTCGAGTAAATCCGCGCGGCAGAATAAGGGTGGCAACCTTGCACCTTGTGAAGTACTCCCAAAATACCAGAGCCCTATAATGTCTAGGGCAGCAAAAAATGTTGTACAATGGCTTTTGTCATCAGTCTTTTGAATCGCAGATGTTGGAGGGTTCTCTCGGGAGGAGGAAGAACTCACGCCAAAAGCTAACAAATTTACAAAATACGTTTGTCCATAACGTGAAAATGTCGTGTGTAAATCTAAAGAGCTATAGTTGAGTATGTTTTCTGTAGTTGATTAATCATTGTCAAATATTATACCTTCATCATAAGTGACGAAAATGCTGCTATATGCAAAGAAGAAGCTTACGAACGAAGAGATATACTAACGAACTTTTAAACAAACTGTTTTGACGCACAAACAATATACAATTGTAAATGTATTGGGCGGCAACAGTCTTTATACCTATTTCTTTAAATTTATACCTAAGAGAAGTTCGAGATCCCAAGCGGTAAATAGCTCTTATAGCTACGATAACCAATTTGGCTTTAAAATGGGTTTATCTACAGAGGCTGCAATATTGACTTTTAAGCAGACCGTGAAGTATTACACACACCGTAATACAGCCTTTTATGCTTGCTTACTCGACCTGTCGAAAGCGTTTGACCTTATTAGCTATGACATCTTATGGCAAAAGCTTGCCAATATTTCAATGCCACGTGACCTTGTGATCTTTAACCCGAAATCTTTTGATAACATTCCATCAATAAAACGCAATGGTACGCCTTTGAAGAGAGTAGAGCAATTTAAATATCTTGGACACTTAGTGACGTATGACCTGAGGGACGATGTTGATATTGAGGGGGAGCGTAGGGCACTGTCGGTTAGAGTGACCGAACACCATGCTGAAATTATTTTTGGAACGTTTTGACTGTCAGTACGTGAACCATTGTTATATGTAATAGGTAGTGACTAACAAAGTTTAGTTATGACAGTAGTTTTTTTATTTTATTGTTTGATTATTATTGTTTTATAATTTTAATAAATTAGTGTTTTGATGATCTTCATATATTTAAATCCCTTATTGTTGTTAATTGGTTTGGTTGGATCACAGTTACGCTTTTGAGAATTAGTCGTGATTAATAATGTTTTGTAATTTTGAAAATCTTCATCGGTGACAACATTTAAATCAGGATTCTTTTTGAATAATAGTTCGGTCAACCCAAGAGTTTTGCTGAATTTTTGACTACCAATATCTAAATTATTGCCATCGTCATGTACACGGATTTTACCGAGCATGAGTTTACCTCTTTCATGTCTTATTCGAAATGAAATGTTAGGCATTACTTCCGATGATGAAGACCATGACAATGAGTAGTTTTTTACACTTGGCGAAGATTGCAAAGATTTAAATGAATTCGCACTCACATCATGATCTTCACTTGGTGATGTAGTGAGTGTTTTGTCCGAGAATGTGTTATAATTGTCTTTCGACTCTTCACTGTTTGAATCAGAGTTTGAATCAGCCGAATCGTCACTTGAAGAGTACGAGGATTCATTGTTATCAATTTTTTTTTCTTCCATCATTCTAATTAGCTATCACATTTAACGGATCAACAATAGGTTTAAATAATGTCTCCAATGCCATAGTATTTATTTTTTTGCATCTTTGATTAATTCAAGTTTTCTTTTTACAGCTTCTGCAGACTACAATGTCTCGTTATAAATCTTTTTCCGTCATCATAGGTTTACGTTGTTCAGAATCCGGTAAGAAAATTATTGAATAATATTACTACAAAGTATTATGTATGTTAATCTAACACTGTAAATGTATCAAATGCCTTTCCGTAACATCCCTTATATTTTTCACAGTCCTTATTGATTACTAGATAACCGAAAGGTTTATTCCAAACAGCTGAGCACTTTTCGCGAAACTGGGACCATGACATATCGGATCCCACGTGTTCATCGTAAACGTGTTTCAAATTGATATCGTCTTGTTTAAATAATATTATAAGGTTTGAATTATCCCTTATGAGTTGTTTAGGTATTTTAGTAAACGTTTGATTTACATAAAATTAATCAATGTTCTTATGACGTCCCATCGCGAATATTATTTTGTTTTACACATGCAACATCATCGAATATAAAAACTGAATTTAGCAAGGCTTCATGAGGACTTATGATTGTATTTGCGAAAAGATGTATTTGCAACCATATTCAACACTTTTTCTAAGTAAATGTATTTCGGCTGATATAAAGATTTTGAATAGACTTAAACGTTACGAAATCGCGGGCCATTTTCATGTAAAAGTAAACTTATTACCAAATTGGTTTTTCCACAGTTTGATGAACCGCAAACCAGACAATGTATAGTGTTTGGTAATAAATTACCATGTCTTTTTGTCTCCTTTACAGACGAAGGACATACACATTCCAAAGGACATTGTTCTGCGTCCACACATTGTTAGCCTAACAACCAACAATCATGAAATATTATTTTCTAGGTTCGAAATTGCAAGTGAATGACTGTAAAAACAAAGATTATTGACATACACTTCTGAGAACTTAAATTATCAGGAAAACCAAATATTTTTTGAGGTTATGTTTAATATTAAATGAAACATGGTCAACCTATGAACTTAGTATGAAGTGAATTAATATTATAACTAATTCATTTTTATTCGGTGCTATTTTAAAGAATACCTATTAGGAAAAACTTGATTAGGTAGGAATCATGAATAAAATAAAAACTGTAGGTTTGCTTCTTATTTATTGACTATTTTTCACTATTCATATATTCTATAGGTATCTTTTATGCAATATATCATCTATATTTTGTACTAAAATAACAAAGAAAAATCTGTTCATCGTTCAACACCATGGAACCACTAGCTGAGCCACAATTAACACAAAATGTAGATTCCATTGCGTCAAATCGTAAGTCCAATAGGAATGCAGTTATCGTTAAAGCAAGGTACAAAGTCCGTGATTTAGAGCCGGGTAACCGCTATAGCAAGATATCAAGTCTGTTGGAAAGCCGAAATAGTTATAAATAAAGGAAAAACCATCGCAAATAAACACACACAACAGGTAATCCGAAACGAGAATGTACGACTGCCACAGATTACTACGAATGCAAACTGCCTACACCACAACCACAGAGTATCGAGTTTTATGCCGGCCTTTCACTTGACAACGGTCTATCCTTGTCATGCTTAATATGGAATGAAAAGGACAGAGTGATGTCAAGTTTTCAAATAGCAAACACGAATAGCCAAGTGAAGTGCCGGTATTAGGAAGAAAGAGTGTTTTGTTTGCAGCGCTGTCACATAAAATGGTAGTTATTGTCTCAGATTATTTTTTTTACTTTTTAATCTAGCTTACTTAACTGGAAGTGTCCGTCAAAATCTAAATACTAATAATTATCCCAAAAAATATACTAAGAATTATCATAAATGCCAATGGCACCATTGGTGTTGGTTCTTAGGCCAATTTTAACATTGTCCTTTAACGTTTCTTTCTGTTTAACAAATTTCATTACAGCTTATTGATCTTGATCACAGCGTGCTTCTAAACAAAATGAGCTTAAACGCTGTCACTGTAACATTTAAACTTGATAAGTTGTTCACTAGTTGGAATGATCGACCAGCACCGACAGCGATAGTATTACGTTGTAAATCGCTTGCATCTATTTGTATTTGTATTTAAGATTATGGGAATTCTAACTCACGAGTGAGGTCGCGGGTGCGACCGAACGAAAGTGAAGAACTGTTTTATCAATTATGGTGGTCACCCTCCTGGTTACAACGAGACGAATCTCAGTGGCCACAGTTACCAATCAATATGCCTCATAATTTAACTGGATTCAAGAAATTGGTCAATACAATTACTCCAGTTGAGTCATGGGAGGACACATTACTCTCACGGGTCAGTTCGTACACCAAATTAATAAATGTTACTTCATATGTACTCAGGTTTTGCAAGAATATCAGATTACCTAAGGAGAAAAGGAATCTTAAACCTACACTTTCACTAGAAGAGGCGCGCGACGCACGGTGGAATATGGTAGAACAAACGCATATCAAAATTGATTTTTATTACTGATTGAAATTGGGTAATATATGAATATAATTTAAATTGAACTCTTTGAACTATTAATAGTTCAAAAGTAGAAGTTTAATATTCTGCAGCGTAATTCATATGTTATTTCGTAAAAGTATTTTTTTTCATGTAGCAAAGTTAAACGTTTAGGCAGCTGGGAAATATTAAGTTCTTCATTTACGTTTTTCAACGTGAAATAGTTTTAAAACTTGAAATGAAAGGTATAAGATATTATATATTTTTGAAAAGCACATTTATCAGAGGTTAGAAATTGTTTTTAATACGAATATAAATTTAAAAACCAATTTAAAGAAAAAATGGAGAAATTTTTTTTTCCTCAACTTCGTCGAATCTTTTAACATTTAGAGTTGTTTACCGATGCCTTGAATTTAATGTTAAAACTTTGAAACTAACCTATAATGGTTAGTTACTCATCTAAAACATATAAAAAAAATTAGCTGCGGCTTTTTGCGGTTTTCGGAGATATGTGAAAAAATCGAATACTAGTCTGGGAACGGAAATCGCTATCAAATGCGGTTTCGTAGTTTACTTTTATTATCAATAGTTTGTGGTACATTTTATGAATTAATTATTTGATATTGTTATGTAGGTTTTATCATTTCGATGTCATTTTCCGTGAGAAAATAGATATCTGAAATAATTCCCACATTCTGAAACAATATAAAAAGGGCAGTGAAAAAATATGTCTCCATTACCGTTTCAGTGGTCTTTACGTCTACGTACTCTAGTAGGGTAAGGTTATTTCATTATTCAACATGTCTACTTTTAACTGTACTAAACGTGAGTTAATAGTGTCTTATATAGAAGGCGGAAAAACGACTGCGGCACTTTCAAGATATTTGGAGGGAAAACAAATTTCGGATGTCAATATATGTTTTATTATTGACCATATTCAAAGGGATGTCATCCCTTCGTTTAATAAACGCTGGAGTGAAGCAGGACGCAATAAAAATACCTTTTTAAGAAAGAACACCAATTGGTTGGATTCTGAATATTCGTTAACTATACCAACATCAGAAAACGTGTCAACAGAATCTGCACCGTCTACTTCTTCTGGTAAACGAGGAAGACCGTGTGTGTCATATGGAGACTCTTCAGAATCAAGCAAAAAAAGAAATAACACCATTTTGCTATATGAATATGGTTTGGAGCACATTCTAAGCGCATATCTTCAAGGATTGCGTTCTATAGGAGAAGGAATTGAAGCAAAAGTTGTTGAAAAATTAAGGTTGGCTGATGCAGAGAAAAAGGTTTTCGTTATAACTCAATTAGATGATGCAAAAATAATTAAAGGGCTTACAGATGAAGAAGCATTAAGTGTCTTCATCGACTTGGAACTAACAAAGGCACAATATCTGTATCTCAGGAACGTTACAGATGAAAGAAACTGTTCTTTATTTCCACCATACTATAAAATAAACGAAATGAAACATAGGTGCTATTCACCATCATCAACAATCGAAATCACAAATACTTATGCAAAAATATTGAGAGTTCAAGATAGATAGATCTATTGGATCACACTATCAATAGATAAGGTTTACAAGAATGGACAAAAACATTTACTATTGTATAGCAAATGGGGTTGTGATGGGTCATCTGGACAAAGCCAGTACAAGCAAGCACTACCAGAGGAGTCTGAACTTATTTCCGATGCAAATTTATTTATTACTTCTTTTGTGCCTATCAGATTTACTGACGTGAAATCAGGCGCCATCACATGGCAAATTCCAGTGCCTTCATCTGTTCGTTTCTGTCGGCCTATATCTACAGAATTTTGCAAAGAAACGCCAGAAAAAACTAAATCGGTTGTAGATGAAATAAAAAATCAAATACAAACTTTGCTTCCATCAATAATTAATATAGAAGGCGTGGGAGTCCAAGTCAAGCATGAACTTTTTTTGACGATGATAGACGGAAAAGTGGCACAAGTTTTAACAGATACGCCTTCTAGTTCCACATGTACAATATGCGGAGCAACTCCTAGACAAATGAATGATTTAACTAAAGTAATAGCTAGGCCTGAAAATGAAAATGCTTATCAATACGGATTATCCACATTACATGCCTGGATTCGTTGCATGGAAATGATATTACACATATCATATAATCAATCTTTCCAAACGTGGTCTGCTACAAGCGAAGAAAAAAAAGACTCAAACAAGAAAAAAAGGCTGAAGTACAAAAGCGAATTCGTGAAGAGTTGGGTCTAAATATCGATAAACCACGACAGGGGACGGGAAATAGTAATGATGGCAATACTGCTAGGAGATTTTTTTTCAATGCTGCCTGTTCTGCTGATATCACAGGGATTGACATTGATTTAATTAAACGGTTATATATAATTTTGCAGGCTTTGTCATCTGGTATAGTGGTAGATAGTAAGAAATTTGGTAATTATGCTCTGGAAACTGCAAGAATATACGTGAGTAAATATAGTTGGTATTACATGCCATCATCTGCCCACAAAATTTTAATTCACGGAGAGAGTATCATAAACCATTTCGCGGTATTACTATTTGGGCAACTTTCAGAAGATGCTCAAGAATCTCGCAATAAGGACTATAAAAAATTTAGCTTACACCATGCTCGGAAATGCTCTCGAATAGCTACAAACGAAGATGTGTTTAATACACTACTTTATACTTCAGATCCATATAAAACGAGCATAAGAAAACCATATGCAAAAAATGTAAAGGAGCTCGATGAAGATACTTTACACCTTCTCAAGGTTAATGAAGTTATTTCAGATCCTGAAGCTCACCGGGTGTAAGATGTCAATCTTGCTAAGCAAAAAAAAAGAAATATATATTGCGATAATTTTGATTTGTTTCTGTATGTTAGCGTAGTGTTAAAAATATTTTACCATTTTTAATTTTATATTATCAATATAATATGATAGTTATCTTAATAGAGTAATTAGCATTAATAAATAGACGTACAATATGTTTCTAAAAAATATTTGAATAAATAAATAATACTAATAATACTATTTTAAATCATTTTGTGACTTTTCTTTTTTAATTAAAAATAATACGCATAATTCCAATTCATCAAACATTACTTATATGAATCCTTATGTATCACTTTATGCGACGCCACAAAACATTGGATTAAGAAAATCCAATTGGATGCATTCAAGGACGAAATCGTACTTATCAAGAAAGGCAAGTTGGTCTGTAAATCATTGCAAAAGCTCAGTGTGTTTATTGATGATGAGCACTTCATTCGAGTTGGGGGACGACTACGAAAATCGGCACTTCCGTATGGTGTGAAACATCCATATCTCATACCCAAGGATCATAAATGAGGGGTCAATTAATTATTAATTGAGTATTATCACAAGTCATATTGTCACGCAGCAACAAACGCGCTCATCGCATTACTCAGAAGAGAGTACTGGATCACCTCAGTCAGACGTCAAGTGTCCAAGGTCATACGACAATGTTTATCATGTTTCAGGTTTAGGGGTTCAGTTCAACCACTATTTATGGCCGATCTACCTGCTGATAGTCACAGCATCTCGCCCATTTTCAGGCGTAGGGACGGATTTTGCAGGTCCCTTCTTAGTCAAAAGCAGTTTGCTATGGAATGCCAAATCAGTCAAAGCTTACCTATGTGTGTTGTATGTTTAGCTACCAAGGCGGTTCACCTTGAAGTGGTATCAGCATTAACCACCGACACCTTCGTCGCATCATTCACCAAGTTTGTCAGACAACGAGGCCTGCCTTTACTCGTCAGATCGGATAGAGATACAAATTTCATTGGATCAAATTCATATTTAAAGGAAATCAATCAGTTTTTGGTCGATAACGAGATTATTCTGAAGGAAGAGTTCAAGCAACAGAATATTTGCTGGGAGTTCAATCCTCCTGCTTCACCTCACATGGGCGGCTAATTTGAAGCTGCAGTCAAAAGTACAAAAAAACCTAATCAGGAGAGAGGTTGGGGAAACTATTTTCACTTTTGAAGAGTTGTCTACTCTATTTTCAATGATCGAATCGATTCTTAATGCACGCCCTCTAGTTCCGATGTCAGACGACCCGTGCGATCTTGAGGTACTCACACCTGGCCATTTTCTAATTGCCCTAGTTGCCTTACCAGAACCTCACTGGAAGGATACGAAAATGTCGCGATTGTCACATTTTCAAGTTATTCAAAAAATGTATCAGTCAATTTGGTCACGATGGCATATTGAATACCTCAATACTTTGCAAGCACGTAATAAATGGTATAATTATGTTAGTAACATAGAATTAAATGATTTAGTTCTTATCATAGATGAAAACTCACCCCCTTTACATTGGAAGAGAGGTAGAGTCATTGAATTGTTCAAAGGTTCAGATATGATTGTTAGATCAGTCAAGCTTAAAACTCAATCTGGCGATCTCATTCGACCAGTAGTCAAATTATGTAAATGGAATGAACCTATGGAATGTAATTTATGTTAGTCGTAGTTTTATTATGTAAGATAGTTTATCAGATGATACAGTTATTGTTATTAATAATGTTAAGATCAATTTCATAATACTTAATGTAATTAAGTTGTACAATTGTTACTGTTACAATGCATAAAGTAGATAGTTTTACCAATTTTACAAATACAAAATTTATCAGAAAAAAATCATGTTAATAGGAAACATTTAATAAGCGACTCGTATTGCTTTACGACCATTGTGAAAACGGAAGCTTCATGTTCTAAAATTTTGACTAGTTGTAATGATTTAGAAAATAAGTTGAATAAAGATGACATAGTTATTTTAGCATTAGGTATGAATGACAAAAACCCCTACTTATTGTTTTCAGAGTTAGGGACTGCACTGTACAAATTAAGACATTTTAAGGTTTTCATAATGAATGTGCAATACAATTCTTACTTAAATTTAGATTTATTAAATTATAATATAAAGTTGTTGACTAATTTCATAGAATTCCATTCTCAATACTTTTTGACAAACAAAGACCAATATTTAAATGAATTATGTTTAGAAATGGACTTTATTACTTACTTTAAAAAATACCTTGCACCAAAACAAATCAAACATATTTTGCTAAATAGTAAACAACCGAATTATGTAAAAAAATACAGCTCTAAACAAACTTTAACCCAAAAAACCATCCCATTTTATTTTAAACGTTGTGATCCTAATTTAGTTCTTGATAAATCAAATGTGATGAATATAGATAGTAGGTTTTTTCTGATTAAGAAAACGATTAACCCTGGTTCATCAAAACATAGCGAGTATTCTCAGTAAATGTGATCTATTTCAACAAGCATTGAATGAACTAGGAAATATTGATATAATATGTTTAACTGAAACATTTATAAAAAAAGGCTCTCAAAGTAATTTACATCTAAATGGTTATAATGTTGCCTCAACGTTTTGTAGAACAGAGCGAAGAGGTGGCACCTGCATATTGTTGAGAAATACGTTGGACTTCATGACTTATGACATAAAAGAATCTATACCATTTGCATTTGAATGCTGTGCTGTAGAAATACTGCAATTCAATTTAATTATAGTTTGTATATATAGAACACCATCATCTAAAATTGACATATTTTTACAAAATTTGGATTCTTTGTTAAGTAGACTTTCACGAAAACGCAATAAAAATATAGTATTATGTGGTGATTGGAACATCGATATGATTCAGTCAAACAAAAATTCTCAGGAACTGACAAGTATCTTAAGCAACCACAATATGGTTAACCATATCACGCAACCTACTCGTAAAAAAGCTTGTTTAGATCTCATAGTTAGCAATATAAAATTTGAGGTTGATCCAAAAGTACATTATATGTGTTTATCGGATCACGAGACATGCCAGACTATTACGTTTGAACTCCAGACTGCTTCAAAATACAAAATAAAACCGAAGGTATGGTTTGAAAAGAGGCGGGATATGAACCCAAATAATATAAAAAAAATTATGGATTGCGTTTCAGCATTGTCCTTCAATGAAGTCTTACAAGAGGACGACACTGAAAGAGCATTTAGTAAGTTTTATGAGTTGTTCAAATTATTTTATTACCTATGTTTTCCATTAATTAGGATAAAAAAAGTTAACAAACCTATTAAAAACACTTGGTTGACTAAAGGCATAAAGAAATGCTGTGTTAACAAGAGACGTCTTTACCTTCAATACAGACTTAACTCATCAAATAAAAAAAGAAATAAAAGTGATTATATAAACTATACAAAAATACTGAAGAAGTGTATATATCAAGCACAACGAAATACTAATACTAAATACATTTCTCAAGCAAAAAATACTTGTAAATCAGCTTGGGAGGTAATAAAATATAATATAAATAGGAAGGACATTAGGAATAATATTGATGAAATTAAATTAAGTGACAATTTATATATTAATGATCCAATAAAAATAAGTGAAAATTTTAATGAATATTTTATAAATGAAACTAACAAAAATAATTTTGACCAAAATACTGACTTATCTAAAGCTGTTCGTGATATACCTTATCACCCGAATAGTTTATATTTGACACCCATTAATGAAAATGATATTTATAAGATAATTATGAATTTAAATAATACCTATTCTACTGGTTACGATGAAATAAATACGAATATAATAAAAAAAAGTGCAAAATTTATTGTTAAGCCACTTGCTCATATAATTAATGCGTCCTTTGTTCAGGGTCATTTTCCTAAATGTCTGAAACGATCGTTAATTAAACCACTATATAAAAAAGGTTCTGTTAATGAAATGTGTAACTATAGACCTATAACCCCAATTCCAGTACTATGAAAATTTTTTGAAAAGGTCATGTATGATAAAATCTACACATTTATTACATTTAATAAGATTCTTAAGGATGAACAATATGGATTTCGAAAAAACAGTAGTACAACTCTTGCATGCTTCAACCTTGTTAAAGGTATTACACAGAGCCTTGAATCGAGAATGAATACTCTTGCAATATATCTTGACATAAGCAAAGCATTCGATTTCGTATCGCATAGACTCCTCTTGAATAAATTAGAAAGATATGGTATAAGAGGTAATGCTTTGAACTGGTTGAAAAGCTACATTGAAAGTCGTTTACAATGTGTAGAAATATCTAACATAAAAGGTAAAGATAGGAAATCTGTTACATCAAAATATAGACAAAATCTATGCGGTGTGCCACAAGGGAGCGTTCTGGGACCTCTACTTTTCCTGCTTTATATTAACGACTTGCCAAATGTTACCGACCAAAAATGTATTTTATTCGCCGATGATATTACCCTAATTATAAGTGATAAAGACGGAAAAATAGAAAATAAAGCAAATACAGAATTACAGAAAATAGCACAGTGGTTGAAAAATAATAACCTTATTATAAATGTAAATAAAACAAAATTTATTCATTTTAAAACAATAAATAGCAAAAATGATAAAATTAATATAAGTGTGAATAACCAACCTATAGAAGAAGTAAATGACACAAAATTTTTAGGAATAACCTTAGACAAATTCTGTAACTGGAAAGCTCATATTGACACTGTAATAAATAAGCTTGATAGATTTATATATGCTCTGAATAGGATAAGAGAGATAGCATCGCAACAATCGGCACTAATAGCTTACCATGGTTATGTTTCATCTGTGTTGCGTTATGGTATAATACTGTGGGGAAATTCAGTAGATGCAATTAAAGCCTTTAAAATTCAAAAAAAATGTATACGGTCACTTTGTGGTGCAGGTTATTTGGACTCATGTAAGCCCTTATTCAAATTGCTTGGAATACTGCCAGTTCCATGTTTATATATTTTTGAAATGGCAGTGTTTGTTAAAAAGTATTTTCACTTATATAAGCAAAAAAAAGATGTTGAATATAGAGGTAGGAAAGGGAACGACTTATGTGTTCCAATCCAAAGACTAATGATATTTTCCAAAAATGCATATTGTATCTTTAATAAGTTACCCTCAAATATAAAAAAACTGAATTTAACCAAATTTAGGACTGAATTATTTACATTTTTAATCAAAAAAATGTACTATACAATTAATGATTTTTTAAATGATAAAATACCCTAATATATATTTGGTTGACATTCTTGTGTATTTAATTTAATAGTATAAATTATGTAAATGATAAATATATGTAATTTTCTGACATTTTAATTCAATATCGATGCAATTTTTCCTGACTTTTTTAATTATGAATAGATTATAAGTACTTTTTTTTGTGACATTGCGTATATCTATTATCTTTAAATTAATTTTATTTATTTTGACGTCAGTGAACCTCATTAATTTAATTGTCTTTTATATTATGTAATATTTGCACGTTGACATTCAACAAAATATGCTGGAAACTAAAGAGCTAACAACTATTGTAACCATATTTTGGCAAATAAATGATTATTATTATTATTATTAAAGTCATAAAGAATATTATACATTCTATAGCCCCTTACCTTGCTGATATTTTTAATTCATGTATAGATCAAGGAGTATTCCCTGATCTTATGAAATTCAGTAAAATTATACCTTTATTTAAGTCTGGAAGTTGTAAAGATCCTAGCAACTATAGGCCAATATCTATATTACCAGCATTAAGTAAAATCTTTGAAAAAATAATGTTAGAACAATTGTTAACTCATTTTAACATTAATAAACTATTACACAGAGCGCAGTACGGTTTCACTAAAACCGTTCCACGACTGATGCAGGTGTCACTATGCTAAAATATATATTTGATGCTTGGAAAAAGTCGCAGAATGGTCTTGGGATATTCTGCGATTTATCTAAAGCCTTTGATTGCGTTAATCATCAAACTTTGACCTTGTAGGTCTCCGTCCGTAGATTTACGAACCGATGGCGTAGCGTTTGACTTTCACAAGAGCTTGTAACAGCCTAGACTGAATAAATGAGTTTGAGTTTGAGTTTTAATAATACTTCAAGTGTTCAGTTCAGTTTCTTCCCTGGTGGCGGCAGGAATGCTGACGCAAAATCAACATGTTCTAGTTAATATAAATGATTGTATTTTCAAATTTCCCGCCACCTATTATTATGGTCAATAAGTGGTCACACTTTACTAATCTGTCGTTGCAAAAGAGACCTCTGATTGGTTGTTATAATTATAAGGACACTTCAGGAAAAATATGGCGATAAAATAATGTGCTCGTGCCAGTAAAATTGTCATTTTCAGTATAATTTGTTCATTAAATCAGTTTAAAGTTCAAGAAAATTGTTTCATTAAAGAAGCCACCAAACAAGGTAAAGGGAAACGGTAAATAATCAGCGATCACCCATCAAAATCACAAAACGCTGCGGTTGCCATCGACGCTTCGAACCCGCCGTCGGCGCCGAGCGAACATCATCAACAGCATGAAAACCAAGATTTTTGTCTATGACAATACCCAGATACCTAACTTGGTCCGCATGCTGTAGTCGAGTACAATCACAGTCATTACTGAAGTTTGCGCAGGAGTATGCTATGATTTCGTGGTTGGCGTTAGCTAGATAATTAGTGTTTCTGATCGAAAACGCAATGTATTTAGTTTTGTCTTTGTTCAACGTCAGCAGGTTCCCAGCGAGTCAATTACTATGACCTCATCCCATGTATCGCCCTCAAAAACAATCACCGTGTCGTCAGCGAAAGTAATAGATTTCCTTAACGTTTTTAGAATTCTCTATGTGACATGTATAACAGTCCGTTATGGTTATGTGGTCTAGATAGTTATAAAGATTATTTTTATACTATACATTTTTTATTAGTTTAATAATTT
Organism: Chilo suppressalis; assembly: GCA_902850365.2. Taxonomy (NCBI): domain Eukaryota; kingdom Metazoa; phylum Arthropoda; class Insecta; order Lepidoptera; family Crambidae; genus Chilo; species Chilo suppressalis. Next base: position 5,073,966 of record OU963907.1, read on the forward strand.
CAGGTCCATAATAATAAAATAGCATATTTACAGTTTCTATTAAGAGTTGATGTATTTAATAATATGCACTACTGTGCACAGTAGGTAGGTACCTACTGTGCACAGTAGTGCATCTTATTAAATAAAAATAACAATTACCTACGTAGGTAGGTACCTACGTAGGTAATTGTTATTTTTTTTAACGGTATCAAACAAGCATATGACCCGCCTGAAAGTGAATGACCCCTATAGCCTATATTAAGACTCTTGCAATACCAAAGTATCTCTCACAAATAGCCTACCCTTCCTCGTGGAGCTATGAAAACTCTACTCACCGATAAAATCACCATACCACCAAAAAAGCAGTATCATTTCACTGCTGTCTTTCTTCTGTAAGACCGCAGTTTACTTCCCCAGACGAGCACTTCAATTCGAGCGGGAAATCGGCTTACCATCAGACGGACCATACGTTTAGTCCAGTCGGAATAAACATGAGACCTATTCTAAGACACCAGCGCTTAGCCAATTTTTTCCTAGATAGTATAGACCCCCACGAATATGCCCTCCATTTGTCCCCGCTAGAACCCGTGTTTTGTAGCCAGGAAAATTGTTTAAACAAAGAAAAACCGGTTTTTTGAGTTTTTTTGCTTGTAAACGGGGATTTTGAAAATTTTTTTGAATCAAAGTTGTTCCTTAGCTTGCCCTCTACAAAATCAGTTTTATGAAAAAATAACGTGAGATTGTTAGTTTAGCAGTAAATTGCAATTATGTCGGTTTTACATTTGCAACAATTCAACATGTTATAATAAACATTTTGATTTCTAAAGAAGTTTATCATGTGGGTAACGCCACTCCCAAGAGAGTCATGTAAAATTTATCGACCTGTGTCGCAAACTTTAGCAACAATTCTCAATCTCCGAAAAAAAGTACTTGCCTGTCCCGTCTTTCCCAGAAGGCGCACAGCGGGGAAAAAAATTCAGGTGATTCGATTCACCAAAAATTTTGAGGAATCGATCGAGTAGAAAAAAATCGTTAATGTTAAAAAATGTTCGTTTTTGGACGATTTAATTTTTTTTTTAAAATTGACGTAGAATATTTTTTTTTTAAACTAATGTATTTTCTCTCCTCAACTCGAATATACGAATGAAAATTTTAAAAATTCAGTTTATTTATGTACAGAAATTATTTACAAAACTATTAACTAAAATTCGATTACAAGACTGCGTTGTATTCTATATTTCTAATTAAATTAATTTCGTCCTTTTTTCTTCCGGTTCATAATCGGAATTCTCAGGGTATATTAGTATTAAATTCTTGGTGAATCGAATCACCTGATTTTTTTTTCCCGCTGTGCGCCTTCTGGGAAAGACGGGACAGGCAAGTTTTTTTTTTCGGAGATTGAGAATTGTTGCTAAATTTTGCGACACAGGTCGATAAATTTTACATGACTCTCTTGGGAGTGGCGTTACCCACATGATAAACTACTTTAGAAATCAAAATGTTTATTATAACATGTTGAATTGTTGCAAACGTAAAACCGACATAATTGCAATTTACTGCTAAACTAACAATCTCACGTTATTTTTTCATAAAACTGATTTTGTAGAGGGCAAGCTAATGAACAACTTTGATTCAAAAAAAATTTCAAAATCCCCGTTTACAAGCAAAAAAACTAAAAAAAACCGGTTTTTCTTTGTTTAAACAATTTTCCTGGCTACAAAACACGGGTTCTAGCGGGGACAAATGGAGGGCATATTCGTGGGGGTCTATACTACCTAGGAAAAAATTGGCTAAGCGCTGGTGTCTTAGAATAGAAGTCGGTCCAAATTATGGCTATTCCGACTGGACTAGTTCGTTTGTCTCCCTTTTTTACATAAAAATACTCAGCTATGTGTCACCTCTTTTTGTAGTGGATAAATAGTAGACCTTTTTGGTAATTTCATAAGTGACATTATAATTTTAGTAGGCATAGATATAACTTGTTAGGTAAAGGGGAGTTTTTGGTTATTCGAGAACTGATAATTGGGGCGAATTCAACAAATGATTTTTATTTGTCATTTCGGTGTAGAGATGAGCAGTGGGAAAAAACCCAGGTTTTTTCCCATTTGGGAAAAAACCGGGTATTTATGTGGGAAAAAACCCAATAGATGGGTATTTTCATTAATAAACATAATTATCACAATCTTATTTTTTTTTTATTTTTAGAACAAATGTAGCGAAAAATAGGTACTTTGCAGTGGCGAAGCTAATATATTTACATTCAAGCACAAGCGGACATTGACGTATACGTTAATGCAAGCGACATAATTAAATTGCGCGCTTTGTAAAAATATTCTTTAATATGCTCGATACAAAATACGCAATGCATTTGATATCGCGCATACGCACACAGATCCGCGCCGTAGTAGGCTGGATAAGCCGCTTATCATATTGGGACTTCAAATAAATAAAATGTAAGCACTTCATGCACAAATACACATTACTACCACATGCAACCAATCGTCGATATAACAGCGATATAACCCGATCTTAGATAGTCTGCAATCTTTATTTGTCATGTGTTAAGTAAGTGATAATTGATTAGCTTGATTGTGGTATATATGTAGTTTAACAGAATCGAAAGTAGTGAAATTTTACTTGCCAAGTGTTGCGTAAAGTGTTTGTTTTATTTCACCGTAAAGGTTTGTTTGCATTTTTTTGTTTCTTGCCGTCACGTAGGAGTGGTGGAATTAGTACAAATAGATTGTTGTCTTACAGATTTCGTATTAAATGAGATAACTTCATTCTCAAAACATTCGTTCGAAAATAAAACGTGGCCATGGCCTTCGGCTATTTCTACCCCGTAAATCCCTTACTGACGTGATACTATGTATGTACGAAGAATAGAAATAAATTAGCGGTATTTCTGCTGGTTTTTATTTGTGATGATGATGCTGGCCCTTATTTTGGTTCTTTGTTTTTCTATATATTTATTTATAGCACAGTGTGACCTAAACCCGCACTTTACGCACGCTTTTCCGTGACCTAAGTTGCCTATTTCTGCACGGTGTGTAAATGAATTGACCAACTTCACTCATGTAGAATTAGTACATTACGATACGCGTAACTTAACTTTACTATGCCAATCAAGGAATAAACGTTCATGGATACATTGAAATTCTATTTTGTTGTAATGATATTTGATTTTTTCCGTTTGAAATATACTTTCAAAATGGTAATCTGAACCGGATTTTTTTCTTTTCAGAGTTTGACTTGCAGTCTGTATTGCAATTCTTTGTGATTGCAATACATGAATTTTACTTTCAAAACACTAATCGCAACCTCCCCCTCTTGCCCGCGTCCGGGGCGGGTTTATGTTACACCTGCTATAAAATAGTATACGATACTTGTGGCCTAAGTTGTCTATTACTGCACTTCCTGCCGTGCAGTAATAGGCAACTCAGCATAGGTCACGCGTATCGTAATGTACTATTATAATCTGTGTATGAGTGACGTGTGCTTTATACGGTTTTTTGAACGCCACTTTTATCATAATCGACATGGACTGTTCATATAATACCAGTGATGTTATGTATGGTGAAGGTGGTGAACACAAACAACTATACAGCAAGCATGTTCTGTCGCATGAAAAAACTGCATACAACGCAACGCAAGCACCATATCTAACACTTCGTTGTCGTTTTGGGAAAGGTGTACTAACACACTATTATAAGGTAAGTAATAAGGTAAAATTTATTGCATGTATTTTTATAAGATATGATATTTTGCTTATTGACGCGTTAGTCGTTTTTTTTGGTCCGGCTTTACCTTTCTTTTTTTTCACCCCACGCCACTGGTACTTTGCGATGCGCACATACTTTGCGACAGCGTTTATAGGACACTAGCTGTTGACTTTGTTCGAAACGTCAAAATGTGTAGCCTGATTCAGGAACTAAAATAAAACCAGCAGTTTAATTTGTCAACAAAAAGACGTCTTCAGAAGTCTACAAAACAAAATCCCAGTCCTCAATTAAACTAACATATTAACACAAGTGCGCACAGTACGAAGTCAAAGTGTAAGATAGATAGATCACCAACGCGTACGCCACTGCAACTACCTGCCCCCCCCCCCCCCCCGCGTACGTAGTTTCGAATTACTTGTCGCTAAGAGTGGATGAACACACAAACAGACAGGTTTTTTTTATTGACGTGACAACGTCTTAAATTAGGTTGCGGCTGGGAGTCACTTATGAAAAAGTGTAACGCTCGGTAACGTTACGATGAGTCTCTCGTGTTAAGTTTAAGTTTACATGTACAATGTTTTAGTAAACAAAATATATTTCTATAGTTAAAATTTGTGCAATTCTTATTTTCATTCAATTCCTTGTTCCTATTGTGCAATTTAATTATATTCATATCAATAAATATTCTACCGAGAAAAAGACGTTGTCACGTAAAATCTTCGCCCGTAAAACCGACTTTACAGGCAACCATTTTTTTTTTATTTCATTTTATTTAATTAGATAGCATGGAGTATATATAACGTTTTTATTGAATTGTGAAATTAAAAAAAGTTAGATTAGCTCTAACTAGTAGTAATAGTACTTAACATTTGATATATACATGTATCTTCACATTACCTCGATGTTACATATGCTAAATATGAAAAAACCCGAATATTTTCCCATTTGGGAATTTTCTCTGGGTTTTTTCCCTATATTTTCCCACATTGGGGTTTTTTCCGGGTAAAATCCCATCTCTAAGACCTGGCGCCCTAAGCTTTTACACCAAGATTCCCAATTTCGTCGATTGGATCGAACAACAAGTGTGGGGAGCAACTCCACTTTAAGATGAAATAAAATGTTATTTTGACAGAATGATATTCCTCATTGCCACCAGTGGTGGTGTATCTTATGTCATAACATTTTAATTTAGTACTATGGTTCCTATGGAAACCTTTGTTTTCGAGCTCGATTCGCATGTAACCCTTTTTTTTCTTTTGATTATTGAAATTTTGATTTAAACCAATGAGTTATTTGAAAAGTGCATAGTAAGAAAAAGACCAAGAAAAACACACGTTAAGATTATTATAGTAACAATTGTTCCAACGACAAATAAATACATCTATTTGAGAGAGAGAGAGAGAGAGAGAGAGAGAGAGAGAGAGAGAGAGAGAGAGAGAGAGAGAGAGAGAGAGAGAGAGAGAGAGAGAGAACCATTTTATTGACCAATAAAAAAGACAAATTTAAAATATTACACTTATCACATAAACAGCGGAAATAAAAAACATATGTAAAAAGAAGCAGCACAAACATTATTTTATAAACTTAGCTAAGTTATAATATTGTCCAATCAGGAACCTGCCTCAGCATAATGCTGCCGTGACATGTAACTCAACGTGTCACGGCAACACTGGTATTCTGACAGGGCTTGTAAGGTGCGCGGTGTTTCGGTATACAAATATATTATGGAATTACAATCTATCTATCTATCCTATATATGAAACCAAAAACTTGCAAAATTCTATGGTTCCGCGGAATTGGTAAGATTTTACTTTCAAACACATCATTTGAAAAGTTTTCAACTTAAATGCAGTAAACTTATTGCAGATGTGGAACATAGATTGGCTGGAATGCTATTATTCCTTATGTCACAAGAACAAATCGTATGCGCCAATATTGTTTGCAAATGGCAGCGCCGCGCGCCGCAAATAAGTTCTTATTATGGAATAACCAGAGGAGTAATATTCCTCTGGTTCATTAACTAATTTATTCTTGAGAAAGTCCCGGTTATCCGGGAGTAGTCGGCAAGAAACAAAACTAATGGCGTCGAGAACACGAGAGCTAGGAACAACGGTGGCGGAAGTCACAGGACTGAGAGGTGGCGGTTATAGTGTTCCTTCTCCCAAGATGATGTACGTCCAAAATCCTGAATCATTATAATAGAAGATCCCAAGCGCGGATTTTGGGATTTTCGAGTAAATCCGCGCGGCAGAATAACATAAGGGGGGCAACCTTGCACCTTGTGAAGTACTCTCACCATACCTGAGCCCTATAATGTCTAGGGCAGCAAAAAATGTTCTACAGTGGCTTTTGTGATCAGTCCTTTGAATCGAATCTGTTGGAGAGTTCTCTCGGAAGCTAACAAATTTACAAAATACGTTTGTCCATAACGTGAAAATGTCGTGTGTAAATCTAAAGAGCTATTGTTGGGTATATTTACTGTAGTTGACTAATCATTGTCAAATATTATACCTTCATCACAAGTGACGAAAATGCTGCTATATGCAAAGAAGAAGCTTACGAACGAAGAGATATACTTACGAACTTTTAAACTTTTTAAATCAATAATAATTTCATTCTAAGAATATGATAAAAATGTAATTCGTATATTTATTTCTTATGATAGGATATGAATTCGTAGCGTCGGCTGTCTGGCCTGGTAACTGGCTGGTTTACCCAGTTTCCTCAAGGTGGACTACGGAAATAAATTATTGCCCTTGGTACACCCAGGTGAATTATGTAGGTAGACCATGGGCAGAGATATCGTCTAGCTTTATTTTAATCGCTCACCGCTTTCAACTTGCACCAATTGATAATTTATGGACGAAAGCTAGGACAGCGATGCGCAATTAGCCCGCGTAACGAACGCTTGAAATAAATATCATTTCTTGATTAATTCTACACTGATTAATATCTGGACATTATTCATGCAAGGATTTCAGTTACCTAAAAGCCGCAGTGATAGATCCGTAGTAATCCTTAAATGTCCCTGGTAATCATCTTAAAAGATCGGTATGATAAATTGCATAAGTTAACCGATGCAAAATTAGGCCACAATTTTTTAAGGCAATAATATTTTTACCTAAGTTTAGATTTATCACAAATGTGTAATGCGCTCATAATAAAATCTATATCTATGTAATATTTGTCGTAAAAAGTAGTAGTCTGTAAAAATTAATCAACAAATTAATGTTTATCTTAAATTATAAGTCATCGAGTATCAGGCGAACCCAGTGATTAATTTTTATTGTCTTTCAGTGGTTATAAATTCATTTTAGGTAAACAATTTGACATTATTTGGTAATTTAATTTTAGTTTTTTAAATTATTTTGAAACCCTAAGTATATATTAATCTGATTATTAATATTATTTCCAAGTAAATCTTGATTCATTTTTAGATAAGTGTTTTGATATTAGAAAGTGATTAAATTTTGGTGGGAGATCCAACTACTTTAGGAACAAATATTATCACATGATTCAAAATGCACTTAGTGGTTGATATAATCACACCCATTTCCTACGACGTCGCATAGAAGGTATTATTGTTTGGCAGTGTTTTTTTAGGGCAAGCGGGCTAAGCTCACACGTTAGAAGTCACATACACAAAGCTTCATACAATTGCGCGCGTGTGATGAGCACTGGTGGTCTGTCGCGTACGCAGAGAAACGTTTCTGTTGGTGGTGACAGGTCGCAAGTACTCACTCAGATCTGTGCACTGCATGAAGCTTCATACAATTGCGCGCGTGTGATGAGCACTGTTGGTCTGTCGCGTACGCAGAGAAACGTTTCTGTTGGTGGTGACAGGTCGCAAGTCCTCACTCAGATCTGTGCACTGCATGAAGCTTCATACAATTGCGCGCGTGTGATGAGCACTGGTGGTCTGTCGCGTACGCAAAGAAACGTTTCTGTTGGTGGTGACAGGTCGCAAGTACTCACTCAGATCTGTGCACTGCATGAAGCTTCATACAATTGCGCGCGTGTGATGAGCACTGTTGGTCTGTCGCGTACGCAGAGAAACGTTTCTGTTGGTGGTAACAGGTCGCAAGTACTCACTCAGATCTGTGCACTGCACGAAGCTTTGCCTCTATGCCTTCTGTACTCATGTGCTAAAAGTGCGTGTTGAGTAAAGGCAACGTATGAAACTCATAATTTTTAATCAACATCAACCGGCAATCTGAGGTGTAAGTATATTTCTGCGACGCCAGCTGTCTTTGCGAATGGACTCCGTTTATACCTAATATTACGTGACGTATAAAAATTTCCTTCCTAATCCATCCATAGGGAAGGCCTGTGCCCCAGCAGTGGGGACATTATTAGGCTGATGATGATGATGATGATAATGATGATGTATAAAAATCAACAAATCGATTAATGCCATTTATATATGATGACCAAGATGTGATAAGATTCACACGTCCAATCAAATGTCATTGCATCCTATGCTCTGCTAATTCAAAGATAATAATAATAATAAATATTCTTTATTGCACACAATAAAGGACACAAGATAAACAACAAATAAAACAGAAGAAAGAGTACAATAGGCGGCTTTATTGCTAAACAGCAATCTCTTCCAGGCAACCTATGGTAGAAATGGAATAATAATAGAGAAATATAGAAGAGTGCAAAAGTAGATACAGGAGCTATACTTACATAAATATAAGAGAAGCAAAGAAATAGGATATTAAATGAATTTAAGATAAAGAAAGGAAATAGCTTTTAACCTGATCGCTAAAGGAATTAAGCGAACGAGCCGAAAGATGTATAAATGTAATTAAAAGCGTTGTGATTTTGGAAGTGAATACGTCTTTAGGCGTGTTAGGCATTTTTGAGATGGGAAAACCCATGCCATCAAAAACATTTTCATGTAAAATGTTGCCAAGACGAGACTCACTGTCAAAAAGTTGTCAGATCTCCTGTAGAGCTTCTTAATCCACACATCCCAACTCTATAAGGCCTTAATTCACAAACTCCACACATAAGTCAAAATATGTGGCTTGGCCAATTCACTACATTCACATGGGCGTAATTGAGGTAAAAAAATTATCAGAAGTCAAAATATCTTTATTCGAATTAGATGCATAGTAACAACGCTTTTGAATAGTCCAATTATTACCCTACCACTCGTTATTGGACATTTTTTTAGATGCGGAGAAAAACGAGCGAAAAAAACTCCAGAACATTAAAAGAATAATGTAACAACATTTACAAATCATTATTTTTTTGTTATAAAAATACCTCACGTAGTAAAGAAACTATTTAATATTACTTAATTGTTAGCACTAATTACTATCATGCTGGCTTGTGTCAGTATCTAGCGCTTTCTTATCGACGTTGTGTGCTGTGGTATAATTGTATAAAATTATGTATATTATGAGCAACACGACCGACGTCGCCAGGAGAGGAGTAGATAGGCATATCAGCTTTCTTCTCTGTCGAATTGGGCATACAAACGATTTAAGTGCAGGATTTGGCGATGTATTGTGTCATTATTTGTGTGTGAGTGTCGTTATTACAGTTTTGTTTTTTACGCACGTACGTTAAAATGTGTTTGTGTGCATATTCCCCCCGCAATAAATGGCGGAATGATTTCGATAGCATTACGTCGCTGTGGCTACTCCTTGCCGTGTTGCTCTATGTTATTACCTAAGCATTAATTTTTTTTGAGTTTCGAGTTCTTGTGCCACCGTATTTTTTTATACGTAGCGTCGACCCACTATAATTATGTTTAAGTGGAGTTGAATTTCAAATGTTTAGTATGCGCCACCAATGGAATTTTTCCCGAAAAACTTCAATAAAATCTTTAGGACCTCAATCAATTTGGTTGTTTAACGTTCTCTGGGATGTTTGTTCCTTATTTTCAGACACAGTTTGCTCTTCAAGTATCTTATATTCGTCACTTCATTATCTTTAAAGAAAAATAATTGATGTTTAAAACATTAATTTTCCTTGAACCCATTACTTCTGGCAAGACGAGATTCTCTAACCTAATATGGATTTTTGCGGGTACAGAGTGCTCGTTGGCGATGCTCCAACGGTGGCAGGGACTCTAAAATGCATTCCCATTAGGCTCGAGTCCTCTGGAGAAATCTCGACTACGCAAACGTAAACTAGGTTGGTTTAGTGCTCCAAGTTTCAAGGTGGCACAACATGTTCTGGGTAGTGCAAGGTTTGTATCAAAAAATATATAGGTGGTTTTCTGCGTTTTTTTCCAAGTTAAAATGATGGCAAACAAGAGTATGACCCGCCTGATGGTAAGCGACAGTCATTTATTTATTTATTTAGAAACACCCAACAAGATATACATCAATACAAGATAAGAAGTTAGAAGCATCGGCGATAATTATATGCTATTTTAATTAAAGGTCACCACCGCATGCATTACAAAACAAGGCATTGAACATTATTCAGCATAATTTTAAGTGAAATCAATAAGAAAACATTAATATAAATATACCGCACCATACAAATAAATATTATTTAATTTAAAAATAAGTATACTTATGTCCTGCTGAAATTATGGCAATCTAAAATAATCAAAATGAAGACAGCAATATTATCACAAAATTTCAAAATATTTTTATAGGAACACAATTACAACATAACAAATGTGGACAAAGCCTATACACGCTTGCCATACCAAAATTATCACTCGCACCGTTGCTTACCCTGACCCAATCCCCTACGCCGTGGAACCCTGGAACCTTACATACCGACAGAAACAACACCATCAAATGGAAGTGTTATTTTATTGTGATCTGCTGCAAGGTGGAGGTTACCTCCCCAGACGCGGGTTCTGATTCAAGCGAAAATATTTACACGACTTTTTAGAGGGTTCACTTTAAATCTAAAGAAAAGTTTTAATATAAAAAAAAAATTTAATAGGAAACAAATCCACGCGGACCAGGCAGTAGACGGGACTCGAAGCCACACCCTTCGCAATCCGGGCGAATGCATTGACCAATTGCGGCCTTGATGGCCGCGTCGAAATTTTCCTATCCTTAAGCTGCAAGGCAGCACCATCTCTTCGCATTGTAGGTACCCACAATGTCAAATGAATACTTTTTCAAGTATTAAACATTTGAAAGAAGAAATAGCATTTATAGTTATGTTTTTATTTTTAAAGCATTTAACTTCCACGCGGACCAGGCAGCAGACGGGACTCGAAGCCGCACCCTTCGCAATCCGGGCGAATGCACTGACCAATTATGCTATCGCGGGTTTACTTTATGATGGCTCTCGACGAAAATGATTTGGTGCTATTTAAATTTACTGACAAAAAACACAATAAAGTCTAGAGTCAATGGATAAGCATAAGGTTCTCTTATTTGTGCCACAACATCAGTCTTAGGCCATCGCATCGTTTAGTTGCGCGTCGCACAAATTGGATAGCTTACCAAGGATCCACATGATATCCATTGATGTTATCCGCCATCTCATTTGTACACTGCGAGGTGATATTTCAACCAACTCGACGTAACTGCGAACAAAATAAATAGGTGTTGGTATTTACGTCTTGGACGAATAAATCTATGTGTACTTACTTGTACTTGACGGCCGGTGAAGGGTTTACCAACAAACTGCGGTCCCAGTATATCGCAAATGTTTGTGGGATGAAAATCTTGGTGTTGTAATATTGTGTTGAATACTTATTAAAATCACTTATAGTCAACTTAATGTGCTGGTATTCGCACCTTCTCTACCAGCACAATTACATCTAAGACCCATTTATGCTAAAATCTGACCAATGCCAAATGAGGCGTAATGAATATTTCCCTCAAAAGGTGCTTTTTCCCTCAAAGCACCAACATTATTAATTCAAATAAAGTCTTAATATTTTTAAACACTTCGTTCCATCTTTGCCAGTCAAATAGAGACAGAAAGCTTAAAAGTGACTAAACAAATTTTGACTTGTAAATCTAACGGTAGAATAAAAAATAGAACTAACTTGCTATTTCTTCTTTTGAATGTTTGATACTTGTAAAAAGAAATCATTTTGACTTTGTATTTGCTTTCAATATGAAGAAGTGGCGCTGTGATGCCTATTAATTAAGGTATCAGTTAGTGCATTCGCACGGATAATTACCAGCCTGACATCAGGCAGTGTGCTTTTATTCTTTGAAATTCAGCATCAATTAAAAAATATTGTTAACAACAGCTAAAACATCCTGCATAAACGCTTAAAAAACTTAAAAATCATCTTATCAATTCTTTTTAGATAAATCAACATCATTATAATTATTTTTTAAGATTTAGCTTAGGGTAAGATCTAATTTGAATGTTTTCAAGGACGTGAAACGTTACATATTCTTTAAAAAGCATCGAATTTTTTGTCTCAAGCTTTTTCGGCTGGCTATAAAAAAGAGCGTAAGTGGTTTTTTTGCATATCGCGATTTTCGCCGGTGATCAGTCAGAGTCAGTGTGACGGAGAAAGGTGAAATATTAAACGGCGAGCTAACTTGAAGGTGATTAATGGAAACAACGTAGGCGCCCTTGACGGATTACTGCTTTCGAATATGATTGGTATAATCGTCAATTTCATCGGAAGAGCCAGAAAAAAGTTTATTAAAAGGAGGCTGAGCGACGGGTGGGGGGCAGAGGGTACTCGCTTGGTCGATTATTTAAGTAAGTACCTACTAGTGAAGCTAAATAATACTACAAAATTGATCAAAAAAACGCATTAATGCATTCGATCATAATAAACCAAAGTTAAGTAAGTTTTTTCTAGTAAACTTTTCTTTAGATAATAAACCAAGTTTTGTATCATCAAACCGAATATGTAACAAAAAGATAATTACAAAAGTGAAAGTTTCAGGAAAAATAAAAAATTGTTATTTTTTATTTTTCCTGAAACTTTACTTGCAACATAAACTTCTTGGACACGATTAGTGAAGAGTTTGGATGCACCGGGACCTCGGCAGTGGATACAGCGGCCGGCATGCTCCGGGGTCGTCCGTACGGTGGTGTCGTACAGCTTTGGAGGAAATGCCTGTTTCAAAATGTGTCAATAATACGGAGTACCAGTTCGCGAGTGTATGCAACAAAAGTGTCGTTAGGTCAAAGGTCATTTATTGTGTGCAGTGTATACATGCCTTTTTTTAAACGCAGGTAAAAAACACTCTTTACAGACGACGGCGCCTTTAAGAGGAACACCGCTGAACGGTCCTCACACCTGGCTTACGAACACCCCAGTGGCTGCCCGCCGAGGACCCCGCAACTCTTACGGGCGCTTTACAGCATAATATCCGCTAAGAAAGTCCTGCGAATACTTTATACACTGCTTAATACGAAGCCGCGGGGTCCCCGGCAGTGGTCTCCCGAGGTATTGAGGGACGTGCACAGGATGGCCCGCGCGTGTGGGCTGAAAACGCGGCCTAGTGCCCACCGTACCACCCCCCGTCCGCTGCGGAGGGCTTCTTGGGCGTACCCGTCCAAGCAGCCCTCCGCCGCCCCCCTTTGCAGGACAAAACTACCAGAGGGGGGCCGCCGTTCCTGGGAGGGGGGAGCGGGAGGGGAAGCATAGTTCTTCCCGTCCCTCTCTCCCCTCCTGGTCGCCCACTTCTCCTTGCTCCTTCTCCTAGGAGAAGAGAGGGGAAACGCGGGCGACAGCATTCGTGGGGGGCCGAGCAGCCAAGGCTACTCGGACATCCCCCCCTCTGAGGGTGCTCGTCCAGGCGCCGACGACTCAGAGGTCACTTTCTCCGGGGGTTTGCCCCGGGTAACCGGAGGGTCACACCTCCTGCCTCCCATAACATGGCCAGCCTGTCGACCACTGTCCGTGCATATCGCGCACAGAGCCAGGGCGGCGCACGTCGCCGCCTTGTGACCCGCCTTCCCGCACCTGAAACACAGGTTGCAGCGGTCAACCTTAGATGGGCAGTTAGTGGCAGCATGACCCTTGCCCATACACCTGAAACAGTGCACAGGAAGAGGACCAAAGACCCTCACCCTAGCGAGACTCCATCCGATCTTCAACGTGTCGACCTCTACCACTTTTTTGGCCGATCCCACGGGGCACCTCACGGTAGCCTCCTGGTCCAGGGAGTATCTCCCCTACCACCTTATTGACCTGGCAACCCCCTTTAGCTGCCACCGCCTGCACCACTCCGTCCGTCGTTATCGAGTCGTCCAGCCCCACAATGCGCAGATCAGCAACCTTTTCAGGCCTGCTGACGTCTACCAGGTCCGACATCGCCTCCTCCAGTCGCCTCGCAAGGGCATCAGCTTTTGCGGGGCTGTCCGGTCCAGGGACAACCAGGAGCTTGGTTCCCGTCTGGCTATCCGTGATCTTGAGCCCGCCACTTATTCCCAGCTCCTGCAGCTGGATTTTCCCCCTGGCCATCTCGATCAATTTGGCGTTTGTGACCCCGTCCTCCTTCGCGCCAAGCGTCAGGCTGATGGCCACTGCCGCAGTGCTTGGCACCCTCATTTTGGGCTTCCCGCCCTCCGGTCGTTGCGCCTTCTGCGCTGGCGCCTGTGTTCTCGTTGCTTCCGGCACTGGGGCCATTCCAGGGGCTGCACACTTTTTATTCTTCCTCTTCTTGACCACAGCAGTCCAAGTCTCTTCTGCTGTGGTCGTCTCCCCGTCCTTGTCCTTGGCCTCCGCACTCTGCCGGTCCGCCGCCAACGGTGGTCTGAGCTTTTTTGGCGGCGGAAGTCTGTTCTCCAGGGAAGCCAGCCGAGTGCTGACCATCTCCCCTATGGATATCATAAGGGAGCGTTTCAGCTCCTGGATGGCCTCTTTCCATTCCGATCTATTAGGCCTGCCTTTGCCCATTACCCCGTCGTGGAGGACCCGCACCTCCTTGCATAGCTCCTGCACTTCCTTCGCCAGAGCGGAGTTCTCTGTGCGGAGCTGACACACCTCGGCGACCGCATCCTCCAATCTCTCCTTGTATGCTGTTCTCTCTTCGCGGTACCGGTGGGCTCTCTCCGCCATGCACCTCTCCGCGATAGCATTGCCAAAAACAGGTTCCAGGCTCTTCTCCAGTGCCATAAGGCCGTCGGTCAACCCGCGGTAGTGAGGTTCTTTTAACTCCGTGGCATCGACGACAGCATCTCCCAACCTCTGAGATTAATAGGCTGATGATGATGATGATTGTATTTCTATAACATACATATAATATGAAGGAATGATTTCTTCGTCGAAGGAGCTGATTTGATCACATGATTCAATAAGTTTATATGCAGAATATTGAGACTACCTGGGGTAATATGATAGGAGGAACTTACCTTCTCTCTCGCATTGCGTTCCTTAACAGCTTAGATCACATCCTATGTTAACGATTCTCTACTACCTATTGTTTAACGATTTCAGTTAATAAAATGATAAATTGTAAGTAAATTAAAGGAATCCTCTACAAAAGTCTATATCTACAGTGATTGGATTCCTTGCCTATAACATTCTTACAGCAACTTGCTTAGAATCTCGAAGAATATAATTATAATGAAGAACATGTTGATAAGCGGAAGGAATGATTTCTACCCATCTTCATCGAAGGACCTTATCTGATCTGAGCATCTGATTCAATAAGTTTATATGCAAAAAGTTGAGACAACTCAACTACCTGGTGTACTATGATAGGAGAAACTTACCTTCTCTCTAGCATTACGTTCCTTTACAACTTAGCTCACATTCTATGATGACGATTCTCTACTACCTATTGTTAAACGATTTTCAAAGCAAATTAAAGGAATTCCCAACAAAAATCTATATCTACAGTGACTGGAATCCTCGCCTTATATTCAACAAACATTGTTAGTTGCAAAACAACAACTTGCTTAGAATCTCGAAGGATATAATTATAATGAAGAATACGCTGAAAAGCGTTTAACCTATGTTTAATACGAGGCGCAACAAATTACCCTACCCCACCTGATGGTAAGTGTGAGTACCGCTTCAGCCATCCTCACTTTGCCGACCTGAAACCAATCCTCTACCTCACCAGTAGAATCACAACATGGTGGTATGGCTACTGGCTTATGAGCCAGTGTTATTTTACTGTGGTCTTCTGTATGGTGGACGTTGCTTCCCCAGGTGGGTGCTCCAATTCGAGAGGATAATCCGCTGTGCCCTACCTTTTTTAAACTTAAAAGGAATTCAATGATTTCAAAAATTTCAGGTCAAAAATATCTAATTTCTTTAAAAAATGAAACTTACGCATACGGAAGCGCCGGTCTCGGTGGTCGCATTACAGAACCAGGGGAGTTTCCTCATATGGTAAGTAAACCGCCAATATACCACACTCCTACTTTCTCAATATACCATCGTTACCTCACAGTTTTAACCGGTACTCATCAGGCCAATTAGATGTTGATTAGTTTTGTGACAGCTTGAATTCATTAAAAAAAAACAATAATCTTTTCTTGAGCCGAGTACTTAAACTATGTATTGTGTATCTTTCTGTTTTTTATTGTTTATAAGTATATATCTTTATATATATAATTTTTCTGTGAGTGTGTATGTCACTGAACTTCTCTTAAACGACTGGACCGATTTTGATGAAATTTTTTGTGTGTGTTCAAGGGGATCTGAGAATGGTTTAGATTCACAATTTTATCCGCTGGACAATGTTTTTTTAATTAATTTTTAATTTATTAGTAGTTGTTGATTTTGGAATGTTTTACATTGGATCCGACAGACGGCGCTACCATCGCAGTGTCAAATGCTAAATAATATTCAATTTTAAAAGGCTCCATCTAGCGGCAAAGTGCTATTGGGAACGCGCACCGTTATGTTGCGTGTTCCAGAGTTGGAAAACCATCGAATTTATTTATTTATACACCTCAGGGTTTAACCAAAAATATTGTACATCCAATGGCATTACGATAAATTAAGTTTTTGTAAATAAAAAAAATATATTTTTTAAATAAAATAGTTTGAGTGTAAGCTTTTTTACCTTTAATTAAAACAAGTTGAAGATTTCATTACACATACTCACACGCTATCGATTAGTCTAATTGTAATAAATTTACATGTAATGACGTTAGATATTGTCATAACATTTGAATAATAATTTTCATCAAAATGGTCCAGAATGTTTTAGCTTATTAAAAAAAGTTTGAAATTTTAAAATTAAAGACGTGTAGACAGGACAACGTCTGTCGGGTCCGCTAGTATATATATATACATATAGTATACATTATATATGTATGTATGTATATATATATATATATGTAAATATACATATACATACCTACTTAAAATGCATTGAAGCATCATGTGCACTACTTTCCGACTTTGTTAATTATTACTGTAATTATCTGCGGAAATTATTGATTGGCCTTAAACATACATATTATCTAGCTGTAAGTTTCCCAAAAATTGTAAAATAAAATAAAATATCAAGTTTTTGATGAGAAGACAAGTTGATACTACGGCACTACCAGTGAAACTATTAATTCTTCTGATAGAACAGAATGCAAAGGAGTACTATTTTGGTTCTATGTTGTTTTCTTCTTCATTACAACTATATAGAATAAGATAAAACTCCTCTTTTTTCAATTTATCTTTATTTTGCCAGGGTGCCCTCGGCTGGAAATCCTCGTTGGGGCAGTGGGTGTTTAAGTGTGGAGGTTCCCTCATCAGCAAAAAGTACGTATTGACCGCGGCGCACTGCTCCAAGGCTTCTGAAAGAGACACTACCATCGCCGACGTCGATCCCAAGATTGTGAGGTTGGGAGATAAAAACATACTGGTGAGAATTCTTGATACTAGCAAAAGCATTAAAACCCAGCTAAATGTGAGTCAAAGGAGATTGCTCAGCTTCCATACATGTTTGGCCTAAAGACCATAATCATGAAAAATTGTTTCCTAGATTCGAAATTATATATGAATTACTGTAGAAACGAATATTATTGACGGACACCCCTGAGAACTTCTATAAACCATATACACTGAACATATTAAAATAATAAAAAACAAATAAGTTATATAATAAAATAGGGAAATCAAGCCAAGTACCGAAATTATGGATTAGATTCAGGTATATAGAGCATGTAGATTAACAGATAGTTGCCTTTTTTTAAAGTTAATGCTTAAGAGTAACTTTTAAAATCAGGTGTCATTTCCGGTTATATGGGGCCCCCACTATTTATACTATACATTAACGATCTGCCAAAAATTACAAATTTTTTTTGCTCTCTGTATGGAGATGACATTGCAGTAGTCTTATGTAATAAATCTGACAAAAACCTAAATGACATAATTAATTCAACTGTAACTGACATTATTAACTGGTTAAATTGTAATAACCTAAGGGTAAATATAGAAAAAACTTAAATTATTCAATTTACTAATAAAGGTGCAAAAAAAGCGGAACTAAATGTTACTTTTGACAACAAAACTAGTAAAGTAACGTTTTTAGGTATAGAATTTGATAATCACTGTACTTGGAAAGCACATGTTGACAAAGTATGTAACAAAATAAATAGATTTGCGTATGCATTGTGGCGTTTGTCTAGAATAAGCAATACTCAAACCACACTGAAAGCATATCACGGATATGTAGCCTCGATCATAAGGTATGGCATAATAGTATGGGGTAATTCTGTAAAAATTAAAAGACTGTTTATTGCACAAAAACAATGCATTAGATCTATTGCTAATGTTGATTCTTGGGTTTCTTGCAGGCCTTTGTTCAAGTCTTATAAGTTGTTGACAGTTCCGTGTATTTATATTTTTGAAATATGTATCTTTGTCAAAATGCACCCTGACCTTTATAAAACTAAAAAAGACTGCTGTACTTTTAACACTAGGTATCCAAAAAATATGTGTTTACCAGACTCTAGAACTGAAATTTGTAGTAGAAATAGCTTTACAATGTCCGTGAAAATATATAATAATTTGCCTGAGCCATTAAAGCCATTACCTATGTCCTTATTCAGACGTCGTCTATATAAATTATTAATAGAAAAATGCTATTATTCACTTGCAGAGTATTTTGAGGATAAGTAAGCTGAATGGACTTCAATATATGAAATTTTGATTTTGGACATGTATTATGGTTGCGCGGGTGATGCTAAATATTTGTTTTTTATAATGGACTGTAAATTTAAAATTGGCACAATAATCAAAGAAAGGAGTTTTCGAACTGCGTGGATTAAAAACAAAAGGAAATAGTTCGAAACCAATAAGGAAGGTTGCACAATACCTTGAATCAACGGCCAGTCCAGAAGCTCCCGAGGTGGACGCGTCGAGCCGGCTATCCAAAACCGAACTTGGGTTCGTGGCCGGTTGATATTCTTATGGGTAACACCAAATGGGTAGTCTTGCACTTCTATTTTCACGATGAGAATCACTCGAACTATAGTTTTTGTTTATCAAACGAATTAATTACGAAGAGCGCGATTTACGGCAGCCATTAACAAAAGGTGCGGATTTGCTAAGAAGGATGTTAACTACAACACCCGCTAGATGTCCCCAGTGGACATTCGTCGTCTCACTCTTGCATGCGAGATAGGTATGTGCAGGAGGGAGATGGGAAAAGGAAATGAGTAAAGTGCCAATTTAACTATTAAATTTTATATAATCGCCCATCGCCTTATTTTAATAAGGCGATGGGCGATTATACGAATTTTACGCGGTCAATTCAAAATGCCATACTGGCGCAACCATTCCCCCCGGCTTGAAGGGTTACCTTCAAAATAAACTAAATATCTAAAATGAGAAGCTAAATTTATTAAAAACTAACCTACTGAATCTACGATCACTATTATTATTATTTTACTAATGTTGATTAGGCAAAGGGCAAAGTCGTACAACTGGACGTAAATACGACCCAGTCGCAGTTCTAACACGTACTATTCGAGTCACCCCATTAGAACCTGGAAAAGTTTCTTCCACTACCCCTAAGGGCCAATGCAAATGTTCTCAGTTAAAAGAATAACAACAGTACCGACAGTAATCGGGTTTGACGGAATATTCCATTTTTGCCGGGACTGTAGGGTATGCAAATAGTCTGTTCTCCAGCGCTTCCAAAACGACTGAACTAATCTATCTAATAAGGCATGGCGCGACAGAAGATGAAGCCGATCTTCATCCACTTCTAAAGCGGGGAAATATTTTAAAGGTGTCATATTCAAAAAATGCGCTCGAGTTAATGCAAGAGGCTCCGAAGGATCGCTAGACAATGTCCTACAAAGAGGTCTGGTATTCATTACCGCCTCGACTTGAGTGAGCACGGTGTTAAGCTCCTCAAAGGAAAGAATTTGACTACCTATGACGCGGAATAAATGTGATTTTAAGCTTTTAATATTAGCTTCCCAATTACCACCAAAATGGCTTGCAGCTGGCGTGTTTAATGACCATTCAATACGATTCTCTGCTAAAATGTGTGCAAATTCGGTATTAAAGTGTTTGGAACTTAAAAGAGTATGCAACTCTGAAATATTACGACGGGCTCCAACATAATTTGTACCGTTGTCGGAGTATATTCGAGCTACAGGACCACGGCGCGATAAAAATCGCTTGAATGCAGCCATAAAACCTGGAGTGCTTAAATCACTGGCTAATTCTATATGTACTGCACGAGTCGTCATACAGACAAATAGACAAATATAAGATTTTGTGGAGCGTATGCCACGACCACGAGAAATGGTTACTCTGAATCCAAAACCGAACTTGGGTTCGTGGCCGGTTGATATTCTTATGGGTAACACCAAATGGGTAGTCTTGCACTTCTATTTTCACGATGAGAATCACTTGAACTATAGTTTTTGTTTATCAAACGAATTAATTACGAAGAGCGCGATTTACGACAGCCATTAACAAAAGGTGCGGATTTGCTAAGAAGGATGTTAACTACAACACCCGCTAGATGTCCCCAGTGGATATTCGTCGTCTCACTCTTGCATGCGAGATAGGTATGTGCAGGAGGGAGATGGGAAAAGGAAATGAGTAAAGTGCCAATTTAACTATTAAATTTTTAAATTTTATATAATCGCCCATCGCCTTATTTTAATAAGGCGATGGGCGATTATACGAATTTTACGCGGTCAATTCAAAATGCCATACTGGCGCAACCATTTTATATATTTTGATGATTTATTTAATTTGTTTGACATTGTACGATACTGATTACTGGAGGATCCTAAAAGCAAATATTGGTGCATTTACTATTTTACTTTTTGATTATTATTTTATTATGAATCGATACCATTGTATGATTATTATTGATTATTGGAACATTGTGAGAAAACAAATTTTTAACATTGGACATTTATTTTTTACATTTTAATGGATAATTTTATATTTATTGACATTGTATAATATTGAGTATAAAATGATCTTGGCATGATATGGATAAGCTGACAAGCATTACACTTTAATTTTAAGTTGATTTAAAAACTGTTGCATGCTGTTTAACAGTAAAATATGTTAGACATGAAAATGATCAAACACCTTTTATACCATATTTTTATGCAATAAATTATTATTATTATTATTATACTCTCATTTATTTCATTTCACAAGTTAGGTTTTTTATAAAATAGATATAAAAGTAAAATACAAAAATGTAAATACAAAAATAAATATAGTATAAAAACCTAACCTAGAAGGCCACCAGCAGCGGAGCGAGGCCCAAGCTACCGGTGGTTAGGGCCGCAGAGAAAGAAACCGCCTGACGATGCGCGCCGTGTCCAGGAGTACTGCCTTTTGCATCTGCCCCTTGACCCAACCATCTAGCGAGAGGCTCTTTAGATGTTGATCGAGACTCTTCGCTATGAGACCGTTTACGCTAACGACTATAGGGACAATGATCGTCGAATCCACATCCCACAAAGCGGTTACCTCGTGGGCCAAGTCCAGGTACTTGCTGAGCTTGTCCTTCTCGGCCTTCACGAGGTTCTCGTCATGCGGTGGTGGATGGTGATATCGATGAGCACTGCCTGGCGTTTCAATCGATCTGTCAATACGATATCAGGCCTATTGGCAATAATAGTCCTGTCCGTAAAGACAGGTCGATCCCAATAGAGCGTTGCATGACCATTTTCAAGAACTGGCGCCGGTGTGTACTTATAGTATGGCACCTCGGATTCTACAAGGTTGTATTGAACAGCAAGTTGCCGGTGAATAATTCTGGCTACGAGATTATGTCTGTGCAAATACTCACCGTTGGCCAGATGAGAACAACCGGAGACGATATGTCTGAGGGATTCACCAGGCCGACGACATGCTCGACAAATGTCGGCCGTTCCGTCCCTCAGGATATATCTCCGGTAGTTGTTCGTCATCATGACTTCGTCAGCAATTACACAGACAAACCCTTCGGTTTCCCCAAAGAGATCACCGAATCGTAGCCAGTTCACGGAGGCGAGCTGGTCCACATCAGGCCCTGTTAGGGCCCGATAGAACCGTCCGTGGAGCTCCTTGCTTTTCCATACTTCCTTGCGATCCTGGGTGCTTAGCACCCTCGGCTTGCGCCAGTTCTCTTTGGCCAAGGAGAGCAATTGTCTGAGCACATTTGCATCTAGTGAAAATGATAATATAGTGGTGGATATTAATACCACAGTGTAATAAAAAAAAATGATTTATTTTGTCGATTTTTACAAAATAGATTTGTTTTTATGTTATATAAACAACTTCGATCAGTCTTTGGCTGAATTTTACTACACCCATAGCCATTAAAAATGATTCGTATATTTTCCAAACCGGTAATATTAAAAGTCCATTTTAAAGTAAATATATTATACAAAGGTGTCCGTTGAAATCTAATGACTGTAAATTAAATTATAAATTACGCCAAGAATTACCGTGTATGTCAATATTTTTTGTGCATTGAGGCCAATTTGAGCAATCTCCTTTAACACTTGGTCGTGAACGAACGTCACTTTTTTCATAAAAATATTCATTTTTAGGGTTCTGTAGTCCTGACAAGTAACCCTTATAGTTTCATATAACCGCGAATACCAACAGCAACGGCTTCTGAGTCGCGCTAACGTTACGTTTTTATAAAAGGTATATAAGCACTTGAAAATAATTCTCAGGGGATGATCGCTTCAAAATCTCTTTTAGGGAAGATTTTAGTCAGTAAGAGACTGACATAATCTTGCAGCCGCCTCTAGGGATCCATGGATTTCACACCCGCTCCTCTACCTGGGGGGAACAAAAAAAATCATTCGTATTTAAAAAAATAATAATGACGAATTGATTTTGAGTTTGAGACGCAGTATGACTTTGATTTAGGTATTTTACTTGAGATACATACCTAGATTGATATTAATTAGTTTTTCTAATTTCCGATATAGAATATAAATACTCCAGCTCAGATATATTATGGTAACTACAGGCAACTTCGGAACGCTACGCTGCGCGTAGCACGACACGCACAGCGTAAAAAGTTATATTTGTTTATGAAGTGACAACTTCTTTAGCGGCGTTGTACACTTTTTTGTATAAGTAAAAAATGTAAAACTCGTGAGCTGATCGCATCATGACACACAATAAAATTGGAAAGGTCGTTGACTTTGAATATATTGGACGAAACATGTCTCTATCTAGGACGTCCACGTGGCAGCTTTATTGCGAAGAAAATGCATTTTTTTTTAATGTAGAAATGTGCGTCTTTTAATAATCCTGGAATGCAACAGTCGGTTCAGGTCGGTTTTAAAATTTTATTTATTTTTTGTTATTTGTCATTATAACGGCAATAAACGTAAAAAGTGAGACTCTAGATACTACGCCATTATATGACAGACGGTCAATGTAATAAAATTCAATCATCACATTTTGGGTAAAAACCACTAAAATTCTTTTAGAATTCTTGAGGCACTATTAATAAATGTCAATGAAATCCGAAGGACTATTAATGATTAAACGAACTTACCTGTACGTGAAGTTCTATCATAATTATACGAAGTGCTTCGTCCGAAGAGATTAGTAATCTGGAATAAATTTTAACATTCACTTGTAGTAGCACCTTTAGGTATCACCACAATCGCACTATAAGTTGAGGGTATTTTTGAAAAACTTTTCCTCCTACCCGCCAACTCGGCGCCGGCCGTCTCCTAAGCGGTGTTCGTCATTTAGTTCAGAGTACCACCCATATTACTCAATTTGTTTGGTAATTTTGAAACTTTTTAAGGAAGCTTAGGGCAGGGTGGGTGTTTATTAACTAATCTCTTCGGACGAAGCACTTCATATAATTATATTAGAACTTCACGTACAGGTAAGTTCGTTTAATCATTAATTATAATCGTGCTTCGTCCTCGAGATTAGTAATCTGAAATAAATTTTAACATTCACTTGTAGACCTTGAGATTAGGAAAGTTGAAAAATTATCAACAGCAAAATGATACTAATTAGTTTGTATTTATTTTTCACAAATTTAAAATACACTTTTTATTTAAAATTACACTTAACAAAGTTTTACAATAGTTGTGTAAAAACAAAAACAGCAACAATCATCTAACACCTGATTCAGGTACTCACAAATGCGTAAACGAAGCTAGTGACAGAGGGTTTGATCTCCTATTAACGAGGCTAGGGAGCTGCTATTGTTATTAATGATAGGAGGACTCCAGCCTGCTATCTTCCGGATGGTATCGATACTAAGGCCAAGGCGGCGTGCGTGAGATGTGCTAGCGCGTGTTGTGCGCACTGAATATAGACACATCCAGGCCGCTGGCAGAGTGTGTGTCTTTTATCCAACGACTAATGGTCTGGCTCCCTACTGTGCCGTGGGGTTTCCTAAAACTAATGAAAATATTATTTTCTTTCCTACGAAGGGATGTAGTTTTTTTCAAATATGCGACCGGAGATAGAGTGGTTGCCGGACATATTTCCGGTTTAAGTCGAGAAAAGGGTAAATTAAGTACAAGTTGATTGGAATGTGGTCTATTTGTTTTTATCAAGTCCGGAATTTTTATTATTATTTCTTGCTCACGAATATCAATATTTAAAATATTAATTTTTGAAATTGTCTGTACTCTGTGGGCTGTCGTTAACGCTAACAGAGTCACACATTTCTTAGAAAGCTGATCGAGACTAAGGCTTTCATTTGGATACCACTTCGACAAAGTGTTTAACACAATTGTTGGATCCCACGTCATATCATATTTTTGTGTGGGAGGTCTTAAACGGAAAACACCTTGAAGGAGTCTTTTTATGAGATCATCATTAGATACCTTCGTGCCTAAAATTAGTGACAAAGCAGCCCTATAGCTATTAAGTGATCCATATTTTGACCCATGTTTAAAAATCTGGGTAAAAAATGAAAGCACTGAAGAAACGCTGGCATTGTACAAGTCTAAATTATTTTCCCTGGTGTAAGTAAACCAACGTTTAAGACATACATCATACTGCTTCAAGGAGTTTGGTGCCAATGATGACAGCATGATTTCTAAAGCATTGGGAGGGGTTTCGCGTCGTCGTAGTTCCTCCCGCATAATACTCCGGCAATCAGTGTAAGATTCGACTTGATGTTGCCGCGGCTAGAATTTCGAAATCTCTATCGAAAAAAATTTACGGGTTAATGCATGAAACTTTATTTATTTATTGACGTTTCGTAGCCTTTACAGGCTACGTCGTCAGAATCAAACTTTTATTTAATTTGTCGAGCTACCTTCGAAAGACTTTTATTGAGCGTTCGGTTATTTCATTGTTAGATTTTTAAAGTTTTATTGTCTATGTATGAATTTATTATTTAATTTACTTAATAAAGTATTTTATTTAAAATTCTTTTTTGTAATTTTGAGTTTATTTATTTGACCCTAACTACTGTAAACTACCGGTTCCAAAATTGGGAGACCTTTCTGAGAAGAACCAGCGAAACAAACTCAAGAGAGGCTTTCTATCTCCTTCTTATGTTAAATTATGCAACCAAAAAGAACTAATAGTATCTGATTGTCTTGCAGTGTGTGCTCGGGGTTGGGATTTTATCTCCTGTATAATAGGTTCCCAAGCTGGTGGTATATACCAACCATCTTCCCTATTGAAAGGACTATGGGCGGAATCGTCCCCACCCATCAACACAAATGAAATGTAGCTCAATTGATAGATCTTGGCAAGATGATAGTTTTTTACTATGGCGACGTTGCCCAAATGCATGGGGTTCTCATGGTATCTTGCGTTTAAATAAATATCTCATTGACGTATTATTGACGACTAATTCCAAAATACCTACTCATTTTTCTTTTCATTAGTGTACAGCGGCGGGCTGTGCATGATCATAAAGATAACAGGTTACAAAATAACCCCATCCCCCCGCTCCCCGCCCCATGCTCCTGCATAGGCGTCCTAACCTTAGTCACAGTCAGTTCGCTGCATTGTACGTTAACGTGTTATTTCTTTTTGTGATTTCGGTGTTTACTTTAAGTCTCTTCCGAAAGCTTTGACTTCCTACCCTTATGCTGCGTTTCACATAATCTCGTACCCTCTTCCCTGAGGATCCGAACCACATTTTCGAGGTTTTAGTTTACGTCTGATGTGGTTTCCACGGCAGCATATCGGTTCTCCAGATTTAACTGGAACGTTTCAGATCATGTTATAGATTGGAGCAGAGTAGGTTGGAGCCTGGATTTCATCAAACGGACGCGCTCGGCCTTGAAGTTGATATTCAGAGAGCCCCGGACGAGTCAGTGATCACTACCGGTATTGAACCTGTTGATCACGGAGACGTCTCTGAATATGAACCTCTTGTTCGTCACGATGAAATCGTTCTCATTTTTAGTCATAGTATCGGGGCTTTGCCACGTCCACTTCCTTTGGGGCTGTTTCTTGAAGAAAGAGTTCATCAGGAAGAGCCCTTTCTGTTTGAGGAAGTTGACGAGCATTTGCCCCCTATGATTTCTGCTTCCAAATCAATGGAATCCTACTTATAACATAACAACGTTGTAGTAGGTCTTAGTAGTGGAGTGGAGGGCCCTCGATATATCATCGAACATATTCTCCACTTCGTCGTCCGAGTGTGTCGATGTCGGTGCGTACACTTGCACCACCTTGAGGCTATACCTCTCGGTGAGCTTTATAATAAGGTACACTACCCTGTTCGACATGACTGGTTTGGTGATATTATATCAATTATAAATATTTCTACAACGTTATCGGCAAGGGATTTATTTACCAAAAACCCAACGCCACCTTGGGACTGTTGGTCTCCCCCGCGGAAGTACATTAGGTGGCCCGATTCGAGGGTTATGGTGTCCTCCCCCTCTTCTTCCTCGTCGCCTTCGTCCTCTTCGGACTTCACTAACTCTAACACGTGCCACCTAATCTTCCCAAGTTCCACCTCGAGTTGCGCCAGATGCGAGTCAAGCCGTAGCGTGCGTGCATTGTACGTCGCCAGGGCCAGTCTATTGTGGTGGCCTCCCGGAGATTCTTGGCACACCCCGCCCCGCCGTTACCATGGTCGCCACCGTGACCAGGAATAACGGGGCTGCCGGGAACTGGGGGCCGTGGTTTGTAGTCTGTGTGCATTAAAGATATTGCCCGTAATCACCACGTTGGGCAGGCGGGTTGGTGATCGGTACACAGCTAGAATAATAAACATTAGTGAGTAAAAAAGGCACGATAATAGTGTGCAATAGCATGCACTATTTTTATTGGCCTACTATGAGTGTTATAAAAATATAAATCATTTATATCAATTATATACATATACTATACATATAATAGATAACTACCATTTCAAATACGTTTTGAATATTTTGTTTAATAACTCAATCATATTTTGTACTGTAATATAACCATAATATTAAAATAACTTACAAATGTGAAATAAAAATATACGTTAATTAACAATTACAAATTGATTTTTTTTTATATATTCCCAGTGATTTATCTAAAATAAATTATTTTAATCAAATAGGGAGCACTTTAGAAACACATTGGTATCAGTTCCATGTTTGTTGGTGAGTGGGGACGGAGCCCATACATTTTTGCCCATAGTCCTTTGGATATTTTTTAATCTCAATAGCCTCGCGCATCATTCGAGGAACGAACCGCCGCTCAGCCGCAAGGATCTGTTAATGTGATATTTAATGAGTGATGTGCGTGAAAACCTAAGAAACAAATAACTTATGTGTTATTGATTGGAAAGCATGTATTGTCAATTCCCATTCTATATCTGAGTGAATACGCCGTGATTCGGCGTCAGCTATACTATTCTCTTTGGACCGAATGTAGGACGCATAGAGGAAAATTTTACGAGATTCACACCATTGCCAAATTTCCTTCGTTATTTGGGTAAGATGTGGAAATCGTACACTCCCATGCGGTTTATATAGGATACCGCAGTAACGTTATCTATCCTAAGTAGGATTTGACATCTATATTGAGTGTTTCCAAATATTTTTAGCGCAAAGGAAGCAGCCAGTAGCTCGAGGTAATTAATGTGACTACGGCGTTCTTCGTCAGACCATTGCCCACTAGCGACCTCTCTATCACACGCTGCGCCCCACCCCGTAGTTGAGGCATCTGAATAAATTTCTAGGGTGAAATTATCTTCTAAAATTCTGTGTGTACTGTTATCTATATGATTGTTCCACCACCTTAAATCTTCTTGCAAAGATTCAGGTAGAAACATATATATTTCATAATCATTATAGTTTAATAAATTTAAATATTTGCATATCTCACATTATTTTATATCAAGCCATCCATATTCGATAGCGGGACAAGCAGAAACCAATAAACCTACAAGATGAGCGAATTCCCTTATTTTACAATGTTTAATGTTCATAAAATATTTTATTCTTGATTTAATGTAATTTCGCTTATCAATAGGCAAGGAAATTTTATATCTATGGGAAACAATAACAAATCCTAGAAATTTACTTGATGTTGATAGAATGTAACAACTTTTTTCTTTATTGATTATAAATCCAAGTGAGCATAACAATTTCTGTGTAATAAAAACATTATTTGCGCATTCCTGGTAAGACTTCCCTATTAATTGTATATTATCTAAATAAATTGTTGAGAAGAATCCACCTGCTCGTAGTAGTTTTACTACGGGTTTCATTATTTTAGTGAATATATATGGAGCAACACTTAAACCAAAAGGTAAAACGTTAAATTCGTATAAATTATTCTCGAAATAAAACCTTAGATACTTTCTGCTATCTTTATGTATGGGTACAAAATAATATGCGTATTTAATATCTATAGTGGCCATGTAACAATCGCGCGACACCATCTTAATAGCAGTGTGAAAACCTTCTATTTTAAAGTGACAGGTACACGAATCTTATTTTACCATTTGGTTTAGGGCGTAAAAATATGCTTGAAATAAACTAACTGGTCATTGCTCGGCTTACAATCCGATATAGCTCCTGTTGGTTTGAGTGAGCGAATAGCTTCTATGAATTGAGATCTTTCTATGTCAGAGTATTTTTTAAGAATGGGAATGCAATTTTGAGTGACTGGTGTAGAAAATTTTAATTTGTAACCATTAATCCAGGATAGTAATGAACGATCGTTAGTGACCAATGACCAGACAGACTTGCTTGAATAGCGATAATCTACCAGCGAATCTTACTGGGTCTAACGCCTGCGCGTGGACCCCTGCGGCGGCGGCGGCGGCGGCCTCGACGACGTGTAGCGTATGCCGCGTTGCGGCGGCGGCGGCGGCGGGTACGCGTACGGGAGCTTTCCAGTTAAAATTATTTTTCTGTCTTAAAGTGATATTCTTGTTATTTAGATTGTTATTAGCCTTCAGTTCGGACCCGGATTTGCTACTTCCAAAGAGTCGCCTAAGTTTTCTCCAAAGAGGAACTTATCGATTTTCGTATTGTACAAGGAGTCTTTCATTTCCTTTTTCAGGGAAGAGATTGCAAAATTGCGTCTTACTAGTGATTCGTCATGTTGTAAATCACACAGAAGGCGACTCGCGTTCATAAGATGTTTTAAGAGATTATTGTTCTTTTGTTTACTTTCTAATTCCGAAGTTAAGGCAGATGCTAAACAAGATATAGCTGCGCCTATTCTACACTGCCGTGTCTCTAAAAAATTGTCCCTCTTTAAAACTGGCTCTGAAAGAGCTGCTTTTACCTCTAAATTCAGTGCTGGGGCACTAACCTTAGTACAATTGCCAGGTAGAAGGTATTTGTCACATAGTTCTTTACGTAGATCTTTGTTAAGTCCGGATGTTGCTATGTGTTCAAACCGGCTGGCCACTTCAGTGCGGACATTTTTCCCGAATTTCACCACCAATGTAGGATCATCTCCAAGTATATCGAGCAGTTCGCTATCCAAGGTAAAGTTTTCTTCCGTCAATTCTATGCCTACTTCATTTGCTATTTCGGTAATTGCATTTGCGGCTTCTTCGCCTGAAGTGGTTGCCCCAGGTGGTATCGCCATGGTAACGTCATTATCTAATGATGCGACAGGTGGTATCGCCATAGTGTCGTCATCATCTAATGTTACGACAGGTGGTAACGCCATGGTAACGTACTCATCTAATGTATGATCGTTTTGGCAACGTCTTGTCTCGTTCAATTTCCGATTTTCTCCAACTGTAAAGTTATATTTTGTTTTTTAATACCTCTATCGTTTTAACTAATTTAATTAATATTTATTGCTAACTTTAAGTGAAACATTTTTAATTTTCTATTTATGATCTTAAGTATGTATACATTTTTAATTTTTTTTTTATTTACGATCTTAAGTATGTATAAGGCACAAAAAAGCATAAAAAAAATGCAGCGAATGGACCTTGAAGCATATCTGTTTGCATTTTATTGTTAACATGCGGCGGATCAGTCCTTGTAACTGTCCTGTTGCATAATTATTTAACCGATGTGTATTTCTCGCTTCTAAGTACTCGTATGCGGCGGAGCAGTCCTGTTAACTGTCCTGGTACATACGTTTACATAATAATCGTACATGATAAAAATTGTAGAAAAAAAAGAAAAAAGATGATTTTTGTACAATATTTGTTATACTTACTATTGGGTTCGACAGGAGAGCGCAAGGAATCTTCCGATGACGATGATATAACTCGTTTTCTGCGTGACTTTGTACGCTTCAGTTTTTTCTCAAATTTACGTAACTTTTTCGTTATAACACTTAAATCCGAATCCTTGTGCTTCTTTTTCGGTATGATGAAAAATAAAAAATCACTTTTTACTGCAAAATTTACAGAATTGAAGTACGCGTGCGACGTGGTTCGACACTTAAAACGTGAATGACGAACACCGCTTAGGAGACGGCCGGCGCCGAGTTGGCGGGTAGGAGGAAAAGTTTTTCAAAAATACCCTCAACTTATAGTGCGATTGTGGTGATACCTAAAGGTGCTACTACAAGTGAATGTTAAAATTTATTTCAGATTACTAATCTCGAGGACGAAGCACGAGTATAATTATTTTACATATCGCATCACAAAAGAGAGTCACTAATGCCTTAATATTTAAATTCATAACAAAACTAGATTAATAAGAACAGTGAATGGCTCCTCCATCTCTATCACTGTATACAGCGTCCGCGTTTGATCGTAGCCTTTCTGCAGTTTTGTCTGTTTCGATATCACAACTTGCTTCCAATAGCGACCAGGGTGATCACAAAACACCGAAAGAGGTTAGAAAAAGCTTGTGGGCAGGGCAGGCGTGCAACAGTTGTAAGTGATCAAATTTATTTATTTAAACTTTATTGCAAAATTACACAGCAAATGGCGGACATAATACCATAAGGCATTCTCTACCAGTCGACCAGCAATAAAGACAAATTTGAGATAAACCTATGATACAAATACTCTTAACAGAATACATACATATTATACACATATATATAAATACATATACACACATACATATATACAATACATACATAAGTACACGATTATGTCAGTCAAATATATAGTGCTCACGAACCAATCCCCTAAATGCAAGTTTGTTTTTGCAAATGCTCATAACTTGACCATAACTTGTGATGGCGTCGTTTATCATTTGTCGTTACTCTCGGGTGTGACCGCTGATTCGTTCAATTGTTTGATGTCGCATCGTCTGATTGGCTTGTTATCAATTAGGTGGAAGTATAGTGGGGCGAGCCGGCGACCTCGGTTCACATACCAACGGTCCATGGTTGGTCACCCTTCCAACCTCTGACTGTGTTCTGTGCTGATGTCGTTTACTAGGTATAATATAATACGTTCACTACAACGCGTGTATTTAGACAACCAAAGTCGCCATTCCATCACTGTCCGATTGCACTCATCCCGACTCGTCTGGACTATAATTGATATATTTCGCCTATTTTAATTAAAACTATTACCCTTAAAATACCCGATAACAGAATGGTACTGTATTGTGACAAATGTTACTATTCATTGATGATTTCAAGGATTAAATCAAAGAATTAAAAAAGCCTCCTACCTACTTCATTACAGGCAGTGGACGAGGAAGGATTCAATCCAGGTCATTGGGACCAAAATATTGTAAGAATCATAAATCACCCGGACTACAAACCACCGAAGAAATATAATGACATAGCCCTCATAGAATTGGAACCTGGTTTATACTTTACTAGTTTTGTACAACCAGCGTGCCTTCACACCGGTTCTGACGATGTGCTGGTGGGTAAAAAGGCTATTATGACAGGATGGGGAGTAGTTGAAACAGGTAAATATCATACCAAAGTTGCACTTTCACGTATAATAATAATGGGAAGAGCTTAACATAGACCCGTTAGACACTGTTAACGTGCCTATCGAGTGCCGTTGTTTGATACATACTTAAATGTCAAATACAAAGTAAGTTGTGACATGTCTGTCTGTCGTTCCAATCCCCTTTAGTTTTTAATTTTCTCTTTCTCTATTCTTTTGTATTAGGCCTGGTACAGAATAAAGTACTATATTATTAACCATATTTCTATCTTTCTTTTAGTAGTTCTTAGTTTTTTTCCTTAACCATCTCCAAATTTTATTCTTTCTTTTAAGCTGGTGACACACTCTCCTATCTCGAGGTAGGCGAGGGTAACATTACAAAGTGTGTGCAAATGTTGACAAATGGTTTCATTTATAATACCAACGTCTTTTACCTAATCGCATTTGACTATGCATCAAACAACAGGCCCTAAATCACAGATAAGAAACAAGAAGTTTATCATCACAAGCTCCTCCGAGCTTAGTAGGCTTGTACAATTACCAACGGTTACGAGGTATTGTAATTGTTTCCAGTGTACCACACGACGTCTCCGGAGCTGCAAGCTGTTACGCTGGACGTGCTCGACACTAAGTTGTGCGACAACCTGCTGCAGCCGTCCTGCAACCGGCACTGGTGCGGCCTGCAGGAACACCAGATGTGTGCGGGAGTCTTAGTGGGTGGCGCAGACGCTTGCCAAGTGAGTGATTAACACATAGCTTGCTATCAGTCAATCTTAGAGACGCAAACAGGCGTTAGCGCAACGCAGAGGGCATGTGAGGAGCCTGAGGGGCCTCAGGCTCGAGTGGCCTAGTGACTCTAAGGCAGGGCGATGACTTAACACCCCGCAGACTGAACTGGCCTAGTTCCTCTAGGGCGGGGGTGGTAACAGAGGGATCCCCGTGGAGAAATTCACTACGCCAAGAACACCACTTGCCATTTCTCGAGATCCCCTTAGATATTTGCCACCCTCGCGCGGCGACTTCCAATCCGGGGACCGGATCAGCCTGATCAGCGTGGATCTGCGTAGATCGGGGAGTTGTTTTGCCTAGTGCGTATGTGAGACGAAGCACGGCCGACTTTCCACCATGGAACTCAGTTTCGGCACCAGGTGGTTAGCTTGACCAGATAAGCCCAGGATTGTGTCGAGAGGCGTGAAGTTGGCTATTGGATGGCCGCGGGTTGAGGGGTTGGTTAGTCACTTATGATTGCATGAGCAAATGGCCCTTTTGAGACCGTGGATGGTCAGCAGTCTGCAGCTCTACGTAGCATTGCAGGACAACACTCTGCTTTCCACCAGCTGAATGCAGCACGCCAGATCATGCATCCTCGGGTGTATGATGTCGCATGCGCAATGCATTTTTTCTATGACCAATATCATAAAAAATGCTATCTGCAATTAATTTAGATCATTAAATAAATTGCTGTCAGCAACTATAATAATTGTTTGGCAGTGTCCTTAATCTGTCTGTTATTCAAGTACAAATAAACTTAATAGGTTTCACAAATTGGTTTTCAGGGTGATTCGGTAGGTCCTTTGCAGATAGAAATTCTCCTTCCACAGAAAAATTTGTGAGTACCCAAAAAAATGTAAGTGACAATCAAACATCTACGCCGTAGATGTTTGATGCCGTACATTCTACGGCATCGAAAAAATCATTGATTTGTCTCAATCCATTAGAGATATACTTACCGTTGTGCATTTATGAATGTTAACGCGAGAATTTGGCATCCAATCCTCGACAACGCGCACTTTCAATCCATTGTAACGCGCGAATTAGACAAAATAAACATATTTAATGTATGAACGAATTTCTCGACATTCTTTTCTTTTTCTTGTCGGGTGTGATTAATTAAGGCTTCAACTATCATTCTATAAAACGTTCTTAGAAAGATTGAGTAATCTATTCATACTGGCGATAATTGCAAACCTACCGGTGAAATGACTTATGATGGGCAATGTTCTGCGTCCATACATAAGTTAGCCTAAGAACCAACAATCATGAAATATTATTTTCTAGGTTCGAAATCGCAAGTAAATGACTGTAAAAACAAAGATTATTGACGGACACTTCTGAGAACTTAAATTATTAGGAAAACTATTTTTTTTGAGGTTATGTTCAATATTCAATGAAACATAGGTCAACCTAGGAACTTAATATGAAGTGAATTAATATTACAACGAATTTATTTTATTCGGTGCGATTTTAAAGAATAACTATTAGGAAAAACTTGGTTAGGTAGGAATCATGAATAAAATAAAAACTGTAGTTTTGCTTCTTATTTATTGACTGTTTTTGACATAATTGTATCATATTGTATAATGTATTTATTTGTATACCTATCACATGTATATTGTGTAAATATGCAGCGTGAATGTGTATCAGGTGCTCTTGAATAATTTGGCAGTATGATCCTCTCAGGATGTTGTGGCACAGTTTCACTAGCATTTGGTAATAAGTACTCTGCTCTTTGGTTACATCGATAATTAAAGGAAAAACAATCGCAAATAAACACATACAACAGGTAATCTGAAACGAGAATGCATTTTCTGGTATAATATACTACTCTTTGGAATGCACGAATGCCACAGATTACTAAGAATGCAAACTGCCTGCACCACAACCACAGAGTATCGAGTTTTATGCCGGCCCTTCACTTGACAACAGTTTGTCCTTGTCATGCTTGATAAGGAATGAAATGGACAGACTGATGTCATGTTTTAAAATAGCAAATACGAATAGCCAACTGAAGTGCTGGCATTAGGAAGAAAGAGTGTTTTGTTTGCAACGCTGTCATAGATTAAACACATAAAATGATATTTATTGTCTCAGATTATTTTTAACTTTTTAATTTAGCTTACTTAACTCGAAGTATCCCTCACAATCTAAATACTGATAATTATCGCAAAAAATATACTAAGAATTATCATAAATGCCAAATTGGTGTTGGTTCTTAGGCCAATTTTAACATTGTCCTTTTTATGTTGACGACCTCCGTGGTTGCAGTGGTATGTACGCCGGGTACGAATCCCGGGTGGGGCAAATGTTTGTATGATTGATACAAGCATTTGTACCTAAGTCATGAATTTTTATATGTATTTCTAGATACAAAAATTATATGTGCATCAGTATATAAAATATTCTATCCGTTATCTTATTATCCTATAACACACGCTATGCAATGCTTACTTTGGGGCTAGGCTGATTTATTTTTATTATATTATCAGCTGTACATCGCGCCCTGGCTATTGCATCAGACGAATGCACCATGTGATTGGTGTGACGTCATTCGGAGTGGGCTGCGCTCTACCCAACCTGCCTGGCGTCTACACCAGGGTCTCCAGCTACCTCGACTGGATCGAAGGCATCGTCTGGAAATAAATAGATACAAAACGTGACTATTTCTTTTTTTTTGATTTACACCTTAACTTAAGAAGCGTTATTGAGAACTGCTACGACTGAGTGTTTGTATGCAGGCTTAAAATAAAATTCCAGTATTTCAAGAATTTAAAAAATGCAACTATTGTGTATGGAATCCACAGTATAATAAATAAATTAATGCTATTGAAAGAATTCAACACAAATATGTAAAGCACTTATAAAACATAATTAACTTATTTAATAATGATTGTGAAACAAAGTTACAGGTTACATCCTTGCAACATCGCAGAACTGTTAGAGATCAATTATTTCTTTACAAACTTAGACCTTGACTTGACCTTGTAGATTCGCCGTTTCTGTTGCAGAGGATTGGTTTCCGTTGTCCTAATAGAACTAGGTCCGACAACACGTTTGTAATACAATTCAGCAGGACCAAGTATGCTGCAAATAGTTTCATTTCTAGAGCATGTCACAGCTGTAATAAATACTTCAGGGGATTGGATATATTTTGCGTTTCTTACAATCAATTTAGAAATGAATGCTATAAGGTCGTTTTACCCTAACACTCAGTAATTATTTTCTTACCATAAATTTTGATTATCATGTTTATTCTATTCACATAACTCTAAATATTGTACGTAACTTTAAGTAAATTATGTAAGTGTATGAATGTTTCAGTCTGTGGAAACTTAACTGGTTTATGGAAAAGTTATAAGTGTTACTTAATTGAATTGAGTAAAACTGTATGTTTCCCAAATGAAAATAAATAAATAAAAATACTCAAATAGTAACAAATATTAACCAAATTGACCTACGTCCCGCATACGTCACCTATGAAACCTGTCTAGGAAATCTATGAAAGCTATGTAGCAAGACTGCAATTAGCTAACGCGATATGAGGTTTTTTCTTCCATTCATTTCAATCAAAATATTGATATGCTAACCTCTTTTTCATTTGAATACATACGTTGTGAAAACCAAACCTAGGTATACTGTAAAATGTACTAAAACAAAAATGTTTTATTAATAGGAGCTCGTTTCTTATCAGGCCTCCATGAATCGGTCTCATGTGAAAAATATGCAGATTCTTTACGCGGCACGCCTCGATTATGCAAGCTCGCCGAAATATATGTGTCGTAAAAATAGAATAACAAATGAGAGTCGCGCCGCCCTTCTTCGTGTGAGGGAGACCAAAGATTGTGTAAGAAACTCTGTTGTAAATACTTATGTTGTAATATTTTAACCGTGGCTAGATTTAAGTTGTTGTAAGGAAAAAAGACTGATTTTTTGCTGACTTATCGCCTTCTTCCATGTTAATTGTGGGTGAAATAGTAGCATGCTTTGGGCCAACTGCAAATTTGTATTATGGTAAAGTACAGAAAGTTGTACTGAATTCTGGCTCACAAATGGGCGGTATCAAATTTTTTCTCTATTTTTCACAAATTCATAAAATTGCAATGATAGATTAATTGATAGCGGGTTTTAGATATATTTAGATATATTTTGTAATGAGAAGATGTATATCCGGTATTGTCTCACTATATTTTTAATACCCACCGGCTGACTCAATTTAGCACTCTTTTCCCTGGGGAGGACTAAGAAAACTAAGAAAAAAAACTTATCCATGTCACACGGATTCACAGGATGATTTTGTGATATTTTAATGTCAATTTATAGTCTGGTCAAATAAAAGACAAAAATAAGAGTGAAGGTGCATTTTACATCAAGCTGCAAGTGAGTAAAATGATTTTTCCGTTAGAGGTACTTGAAAAATATTTACTTTTGGTCATAGGTCAAAAAAGAGTTTTTTTTCGGGATTTCCATTTAAATTACCTTAGACAAAATTTGTAGGCCATTAAATTATCTATAAAAGAGGTATCAGTGATTTTTCCTAAGAGCCACCGATCCCGAGATATCACGATTTTAAAAGTTGTAACCGTCATCGCGTCCTCAGGCGCGATAGAGTGACGATTTGCGCAAGGTGGCTGGCAGGAGCT
The DNA here is from genome assembly GCA_902850365.2 of Chilo suppressalis. NCBI lineage: Eukaryota > Metazoa > Arthropoda > Insecta > Lepidoptera > Crambidae > Chilo > Chilo suppressalis. The sequence goes on from OU963907.1 coordinate 5,111,661, forward strand.
GGATGCGAGTAGCCCAAGATCGATCTGAGTGGCGTGCATTTGGAGAGGCCTATGTCCAGCAGCGGACTAAGATAGGCTGTTGATGATGATGATGAAGCGTCATAATATGCATAAGTACTTCACGCATACATATACATCTCTGTAGCTGCAATATAAGTAAAAACATTTTTCGATCCGTAATTCAACTCCACAAGAAATTACTACTGTTGGAACTACCTCCTTAGATAAGTATCGATATGCAAGGTTTGTTAAAACACTCGAAATAAATAACTATTGCAATTAGCTTGTCTTCCTCCAACCTCAGTTGCTGCTCATAAACCTCCTTTTTAGGCTATTATATTACCAAGTTCAAGTGTGGCTTGGTTATCGGATAGACCCAAAAGACTGGGCTTTTAAGTTGGTCGACAATACATTAGAACCAATTCAGACTTTACTCGTACCTGCGCCGGAAAAACTCATTCTTATCGCTAAATTACATTTGGTTGTTAGCTCGTATTCAGGTGCACGAAAGACATTAATTGAATTCGGGCACCTGAAGCAATATTTACACGGGAATACGGGCTGGAAGACCGTGTTGGGTAAACAAACCGAAAACTACCCGAATATGGGCGGTACTCGTATTCGGGCTAACGGTCAAGTGTAATCGCGCCATAATTTTCATTCATCACATAAAAAATGTCGATCACTGGCTCCTGTCGGTCATTGGTGCTACTGCTTACTAAGACAGTTAAATATCTTTTTGCAATGGGATTAATTGTAGGTAATATAGTTAGATAAAGCGTCATTAGCGAGCAAAGCCTTTCATAGTACGCCTCCTCGTGTCCTATATAGCTCGTGCCGCTTTCAATCGCAAATCTTCAGTGGTGGGACGGGTGCGTTATCAAGACCATTAATTCAACGATTAATCTCCAAACAGACCGACACAGGTTTCATTGCGATGCGATGTATCAATCGAGTTCCACCTACTATTTGAATAAGATGCGTACAATCAGTTAATTATTATAAGTGCAATATTTGAGTGATTATAAGAGTGTCCATTCATATGTACCAAAACAATGAAACCATCGATGAATAAACCACAAATAATATTATTTTGCTTGGTGTTGATGAAAGGTAAGATATTTAATATTCAGGCTTATTATATTTAATAACTCGTTTTATCTTTAAATGAAAATGGGTAAAATTTTATATATTTTTTTTCATTTCTATGAATGTTTTTTTTATAAGTTTTAAATTACTTTTTTTTTATTTAATAATTATGGATGTGTGCTGCATTCCAGTTAACCATTATTTGAAATAATTTGTTATTATTATCCTATCGTAACTAATATTATGTGAAAGTGAAAATGAAATGTGAAAGTGAGTTTGTTTGTTACTCAATCACGCATAAAGGCTGAACAGATTTAGGTGAAATTTGGCACATACAAAGTATTTCACCTGGATTGAGATATAGGTCTGCTCGAGAAATCCATCTTGGTTCGAGACGAAAAAAAACCCGGGCCTAGAGAAATCTCTAGGCACCAATTCAAAGTATTCGAGGTAGGTTTTACCGCGGAAAATTGTACAGTCGCGCTCACTGCGAGCAAGTTGTTTCACGCACACACTCCTTACAAATTACTCAAATTAGTCGAGTCACAAGAAGTAGTTACTTACTTAGCAATTATTTACAAATTACCTATTACAAATTAATAAGTAGAGCCTAATCATTTTGTTCAGAATAATTTACTTGATATTTCTAAAAGATTATGCCTACATGTAGCAAAATTTGTTGTTCTGGTACCCCCCTTAGTAATCTGGTTCCATTAATAATGTTTCTGTTATATTTGATCTCAATGATCTCAAAGTTAAAGCTAATAAATACTAATATTATATTATTATTAGATTAATAGCTTGATACTAAAGTGTTTTGTTTCTAGAGATTTTCAGTATTCCTAATTCTTCTAGTATTAAGATTTGATTATTACGTATTAGAAGATTTTTATGTTACTTTTTTTAAGTAAGTGCAGTTGGAGGCAATAAGAATTCGTTTCTTTCGTGATTATTTAGAGTTTTGCTTAATTTTTTTAAATTATGTCTTCTTTGAAATCCTCGAGAAGACTCGATAATTCGGCCCCGAGAATTCACATGCCTAGCGAACGAAAAAAGTTCGATAAATCAGAAACCATAGAAATAGGATACTTTATCCCGAAAAAAATTTAGGGTCCTGAGGGACTCTCAGAAAACTAAAGTACGGCTGCTAGTAGCTAGTATATAATAATGTGTTTATTTTATTTTTAAAGATGACAAACATTTATTTTACAGAATTCTTTATTTTATCGATTTATTCGTTATGTCTAGATTAGCATGGGTTTATTTTTGGAGTTAAGTTATTCACTGTGGCATTACAATTAAATGTTATGCCGCAGATTTTCCATTTCTTTTTGAATTTGAATTCGGTTTTTTTTCTTTACAATATCATTATATCGGCATCATCATCAACATCATCATCAGCCTTTTAATGTTCCCACTGCTGGGCTACAGTGCGGATTGGTGGGTGCTAACGACTGCAGATGCAGCCGGGACCAACGGCTTAACGTGCCTTCCGAAGCACGGAGAAGCTCGAGATAGTAATTTTTGGTCACCCATCCAATGACCGACCACTGCGAAAGTTGCTTAAGTTCAACGATCGCAGTCGAACGCGCTAACCACTTGCGCCATCGAGCTCCTCATCATTATCATTATATCGGCAACATTATTATTATTGATTCTATTATCATCAGCCTGTTTTACCGCCAGCCTGTTTTATCGCAAGGTCGTCTTCTTGTGATTTTATTAATGTGTGTGTGCGTATCCGTGATGTTTTCCTGTCAGAATACATTATTAATGTTTACAAATACGTCACCTTTTTGTTTATCACGTTCTGGTTTTATTAACGACCTCCGTGGCCGATTGGTAAATACGCCGGGTTTCAAGGTGTCGTGAGGGACCCGGGTTCAAATCCCGGTGGTGTAAATGCTACTATGATGAATACGAACATTTATACATAAGTCATGGATGTTTATATGTATTTCTAATGAAAAATATACTCATATATATCAGTATAAATGTTTTCTATACGTCACCCTAGTATCCCGTAATACAAGCCATACAGTGCTTTCTCTGAAGCTAGGCTAATTAGTGTGATTGTTGGAATTTTTATTTTTATGTAACATTATATTAATACTATTTCTTGTACTCCAGATGTAATATTTTCCATAGCTAGATTTTATTCCTAAAAATAGATTAATCACTTTTTGTAATTTAAACTTAAGAGAATGGCATCATAAAATGAAGAACTAACCCATCATTGGAATTGTTATTGCAGCATTAGTAATTACACATACCAACGGTTCACCAACGGAAGCGGTGAGCGAAAAAGCTATTTATTTAAAATGATAGAAAATAAGCACAATATTAGATCGTAATTGAGCACAACAGCCTAAAAATGCTTACGATGCTATAAGTATCAGTCATGCGTTGGCTACCCTGACCCCTTTTTATTTTAGGGAAATGCTTGCCGCATGCTTCGCCACTGTGAAAGACACGACACTGTACAGGGACGTAACCCACTCAGTCAGTTCTGAGACTAACAAATTAATATTTTTTCTTGCAAGTAATAAATTTTCGTATATGTATTGTGATGCGACCGTCATTATTCCAAATTCTTTAAACTTATCTCTTAACGATTCTTTAATTTTGAGATTATAAATTGATCGAATAGCTCTCTTCTGCAGCACAAAAATAGTTTGAATGTCGGCGGCATTTCCCCACAATAAAATTCCGTACGACATTACACTATGGAAATAACTAAAGTACACTAATCTGGCCGTATCTACATGCGTTAACTGGCGTATCTTTATTACGGCATATGCTTAGAATCTAAAGTTGTCCCTAAGAATACTGTGGTGTCTACAAGGCCCACATTCCTTTCCTTTACATTCACACTGGTTTTTACCTGTTTTACATTAGGTAATACAAATTTCATACATTTCGTTTTTAAATGATGATGATGATATGATGCAGTTCAGAGATCTAAAATCATTAATTACATTTCAGGAAGATGACAGATGGATTTGGGGCTATACTACTGTTGATAAACCAAATGTGAGCATAAAATAAAAGATTTATTATTTAAGATTATTTAATTTAATTATTTTAGATAAAAGATTTTTAAATTTTTTTAGAAGTACAATTTTACTGTTTTGAGATAAAAATAAACATAACTTTAACACTTAGTCCCACAGCTCAAGCTGGGATTTTGGGATTTACTCGAGTGGGGCAAAATAACATAAGAGAGGTAACCTTGCACCTTGTGAAATACTCTCACCATACATGCCCTCTAACGTTTAGGGCAGCAAACATTTTTTTTAACAAACGGTCTTGACATTTGTCTACCTCCAAATCGTCAGTCTTTTGAATAGCAGCTACTGGAGGGTATGTCTGACACGCTCGAATATATTTTTTCCGATATTCTACCCATTCGTACGGCCACGCCATGCTAATCGACAGACTAATATTTTTTCCGTCATCAAAGAAGTTACATATCCCCCCAAAAGCTTCTATTCAAAAGACTGCCGATTTGGACGGGAACACAAGTCATGGCCGCTTGTTGATTTATTTGCTGGCCTAGACGATGGGCGCTACACAAAGGGCTCAGGTATGGTAGGAGTACTTCACAAGAAAATAAAAAACTGTGAAGCGTGAACTGGCATCGTAATTTAGATTCCCTATCATACCACACGTAACAATATAATTGAGGGGCTAGCGAACAAAACGGTATAATTACATCAAATTTAATTTTACATGAGCAGTAAAAAACTGAATGACATACCTACAGTTAACACTATTGTAGGCGGTTTTGATTGACATTTGCTGAAATTCCAATTCATATGACCCAAAGCCTCCGGGCTGTAAAAAAAAAGTAGTATATGGTCAAAACCGTAATGCGTAATTATACCGTTATGTTTGCAAGCTCCTCAATTATGATTCCGTGTAGAAATAGAATACCGTTTGATTTAATGTTTATTTAATTATTAATCAGGACAAACTTAGTGAAAGGATAAATACAGCACCTCGGAAGAACCCATGCCGTCCTCCACCGAAGGTTCCGGACTTCAGAGCGCCTGGTCGACGAATAAGCGACGTGAGTAAGTATCATTACAGTTTACAATATTTTTGTTGAATTTGACTTACATATATTATCTCCAACAAGAAACGGCTAATCTGATATAACTGATGGTAAAGGTGAAAATAGTTAGGTACTTAATGCGGCAGAAAATATTACAGCTCCAGACAACCTCCCCTTATCGACGTAAAACAAATTCTCTACCCCGTGAAGCCTTATTCTTAGACTTATGTATAACAACACTATATTACCGTTGTTTTACCTTAACAAGTTTCCTCCTTCTGTAAAGTAGAAGTTATTAAGCCAAAAGAGCGCTTCAAGAAATCCTCTTAGGCACTAAGCGGCCACCACCACGACTTAACTAAAGAAACCATATGAACAAGTCGCACTTGGCCGCAACGGCCCACTGGCTACAACTCTTTGCTTGCTCTTTTTTTTGCGGATATTTTCTCCCTTAAGTCATATTAATAAAATTTAAAACGGTAGAAACATACGCACTAATTGAAACTGCCAACATTTTAGCAGCGATTGAGTGGAAAATTGCAATGTAATATTATAGAAGGATAGGAAAATGTCTTTGGAGATACTCATAGTCCATAACTGTGTTTATCTCTGGTTACAGAATGTCTTGAATACATATGGGATATCAAAGAGAGAGAGAATAAAGTGACAAGAGCGATCGCATGTAAGTTGAAGAATTGCTTATGATATTATTTAAATTTTGTTTATGTCTAGAGTTGTTTTTCTATAAAATATATTAGAAGAAATGATTCCTACTCATATTCACATTCATCGAAAGCTCTTATTTGATCTGATATGAGTTGGAAACTTTCTTTACTTTCGATAAGATTATAATACAGAAAATTTCGACAACCTAAATAATATTTCCAATCCTTGGCAAACTAAATAAAATTGATATATAAACCCAAACATTTAACCATTAAGCCCTGGAAACCAAAAACTAAATATCACCAAAACTCGGTACGGAGGTTATTTCCCCAGAAAGGCGCTCCTATCCTGAAATCCGCTATATTTCGTAACTCCTACTCTAAAATCCACTATTTCCTTCCTCACTTTATAACTTGAAATTAATCATCTAATACAAACGTAGCGATTCGTTTTTTTGTATACAATTATGACAAGGATTAGGAATACGCTATGGGATGGATGGGAGAAACTTCCCTTCTCCCTAGAATTATGGTCCAAGTGATGTTTACATCAGCTCCTGTAATGACGACTGTTGATGAATGACAACAAATGTTGATAGTGAATGATGCGAAGTTTTCTTGTTTGTGATTTCCGATCTGGCAAGGCACATATTCTTGTAATTAAGAAATAAACAAAATGTGTCACATATTTAGGTCCATATCCTTAGTGATTACTTTCCTTAGTGATTGCTCGTCTATTCTTTCAACTACTTGTTTAGAATCTCGAGGAATAAAATTATATTAAAGACCATATTTAGTTTAGTTGTTTTTTTTTGTTTTTTTTTTTTGTGTTTATTATTATATGTTTTTTTTTCTTTGTTGTTATGTTCTTCCAAATCTGTTTTGTTTTCAATGTATGTATGCTGTGCAACCAATAAATGTTTTTCTTTCTTTCTTTCTATATTAAAACTAAAGCTTAACTTAAAAAAACCGACGGCTGAAATCTATCAATTCGATAATTTCAAAATTTCCAGGTCGTGATTATCTCAATTCCATAAATAATAAAACGCGCAGTTACGGTAGCGGCGGTGGTGGTGTAGGTGGTCGCATTACAGAACCAGGAGAGTTCCCTCATATGGTAAGTACTCCAGCAATATAAAACACTCCTACTTTCTCAATACAACACCATTGCCTTCTTATAAATAATATTTAAAAAAAAAAAAAAAAAATCATTTATTGTAGAGCATAGGTACAATAATGGGGTGTTACATCAGTACATACAGTTCAGCTATGTCCTGCCATAAGGCGTTCAATTACACAATAACATTAGATGTCTCAATTTAAATTAATATTATCATAAATGTCAATTAAGTTTATTTCCATATCTATTTATTCACTTCATATAACTTGTCAATAACAAGTCTATGTCTCAATATTATACTCGTATATATATAAAAAAATGTCAAGTAGTACCCAGAATGTCATTGTTAAATTTCTTTGTCAGATAAAAATTCCTTAATTGTGTAGTAGCATTTGTCAACTAAGAAATTCTTTAACATATGCTTGAAACTGAGGACATTCTCATTACTTCTTATTGGACCAGGAATTTTATTATATATGTCGTGGCCATATCTTAGATTTGATCACTTCATGAAATGCTCGAGAATTTCATGAAATGGTCGCATTTCATGAAATGTTTCACTATCTATTGGCCACATCATGATGTGGTTTGAGAAGATCAATGATGAGAAATCATTTCACGATATGGCCAACTAAACGCGTGGCTACTTCATGAAATGGCAAAAATTATTTGATCATATTGTAAAGTAGTTACATTAATTACCGGTATAGGCGCTGCAAGCGCTTTGTTTATATATTTATATGGCGGCCGCTGCCGACAATGTTGTTTCTCGCAGTGAAAAAGTGCATAATTCGATATTTAATGAGGAAGAAAGTTAACAAAAGGGTTTTCGACGAAACAAATTAAGGAGAGTAGGGTGACTACGCAAAAGAAATCTATGGACTATTACTGTCTGTCAAAATATGACATTTTGGAAACTGCGGTTGAGGTACAAAGTGCGGATGAGAATCAATGCCGTACAAAGATATACTGTAAAACTGTACTTCCTAAGAGGTGATACTTGAATTTCTTTTGTAGAAAAGGTCTCTTTTAATAGAGTTTTTTTTCTGGCGCTTTGCCGGCCGCTGCCGCGGCACGCTCGCTTTGATCGCTCGGCTCACGCGTCATGGTCACAACAGTAATCTAACCTAACCTAGTGTGAAGTATTAATTACCGTTTGGGCCCTGGAAGAACAGTTAAGTCTACTATTGTAATATGTACCAAAGTACCTTCTTATTTCTAAATATTTGATAGTTTTCTAAATATAAATGTATAAGTTCTTGACATGTTTGGTGTTTAATTTAGGAAAAAAAAAACTTTAATTTGTTTATTTTGTTACAAAAATTTGATTAAATTTGTTTGTGTCATTCGGACTTAAATAACAATAAACAAGTCCTTACATATTCTGGATTTGTAATATATATTTTATAGACACCCTAATTATACGATCCGGCCAAATGTGGATGACCAAATCGTTAAATGTTGACGATTTAATGATCTGGTATCAATATAAGTTGGCCACATCATGAAATGTGACCATTTCATGAAATTCTCGAGCATTTCATGAAGTGAGCAAATCTACGATATGGCCATGACATATACACAAAGGGCGTTACAGAACACACTCTGATTCATAAGTGCAGTATTCAAAGGAACCATGCGGAATTTATCCCTATGGCATGCACTAGATAAGACCTTAAACATATCTGTGTTATTATTAACAAATAAGGCGCAATCCAGAATGTACAGACATGGAAGTGTGAGTACCCTATACTTTTTAAAATACGGTTTGCACGAGTCGGTCATGCATAAATTGAACATTGACCTAATACAACGTTTTTGGCATTTAAAAACGATTTCTTTGTCAGTTGCTTTACCCCAAAACATTACTCCATATCTCGCACAGATCTCCAGATCCAACGTACCCATGATAAGCAGACAGTACAGCATCTGAATCTACAACTTTACTTAATTGGTACAACGCATAAGAATGACTAGACAACTTATTACATAGCTGTTCAATATGACTTTTCCATTTTAAGTTACTGTCTATATATAAACCTAGAAATTTGTTTGTACTTGTTCCACAGATTTGTTTACCAGAGTAGTTGATATTTAGATTCACTGCATCAGTCCTTTGCTGAAAACTCATTATACTTGTTTTGTCTAGGTTAACCTTTAAATTTATAATGAAAGTGTTGATACAGCAGCACCACCTTTTTGTCGTATAGTCTACCCAGTAACACTATTAATCCTAAGGATCTACCTAGTAACGCAGAACTTTTAATGTCATAATATTAACGCATATCAGCGGATGGCATGAACTTCATTTAGCAGAAAATTATTTGGCATTCACTCATTTAGCAGACATTCAAACGCATAATTTTGTCAGCCAGAATCAGCTTTAAGAATAAATTTAATATTTACAATAATTAAAATGCAGAACCATCATATCGCAGAAAGTTCACAGTCAGAATTGTCTTTCGGCATACAAACATTAAAATTTTCCTTGTTTATTTATGTATTATCTATGGTGACTGGTACTTCGCCGACCGCTGCCGCGGCACTCTCGCTCCGCTCGCTCGGCTCGCGTTAAGATTAGGTCAAAACACTAACCTAACCAAACCCACTGATCACAAATACCGATTATTCTGAGCGCAATTATGCAGAAAATAATTTTGCCAACGGTAATTATATTTAAAATTATACTTAATAAAATTCTGCCATGTTAAAAGTATGCTACTGTGAATTCTAACAAATAAACATTCGACCGATTATTATACTTAATAAAAAATATGGCTTACAAATATTCGTTTATAAAAGATTATGGCAAATGTGTTATGCCAAATGAATTTCGGAGCAACAAAATTATGGCAGATGGAGGGAACCCTAATCCTATTGATAGAACAGAACGGAAAAAGTTCCCAAAAAGCCAAAGCTTTACTTTGTAGTCTTCTTCCATATAACTATATGGAATAGCTCACCCTTTTAATCTATCTGGTATCGTGTCAGGGCGCCATCGGCTGGAAATCCTCGTTTGGAAAGTGGGTGTTCAAGTGTGGAGGTTCTCTAATCAGCAAAACGTATGTATTGACCGCGGCGCACTGCTCTAAGGCTTCTGCAAGTGACACCACCGTCGCCGACGTTGATCCCAAGATTGTGAGGTTGGCCGACAAAAACATACTGGTGAGGATTGTCGATAAAAAAAACACTAAGTCAACAACTAAAAAACGACTTAACGAACCTATTGAAACATTATTATAAATTTTGATATTTATCATTATATCAGCATTCTGAAAGTAGAACCCACATAATACGCGCGTCCGCTTTTGGACGTAAGATTTCCTCCATTTTATTCATGTCTTCCTCTCTGTCGCAACCTGCTTCCAATAGCGTGATTCCAGGATAATGTCTGATGCCCACTACTTGGCATAGTGGCGAATGATCACAAGTGAATTCTCGGACAAACGAAATTGCCATTCCTTCACATTTCTGTACCCGCGGTATATATTCTGTACCCATGAGTACTCATTTTCATACCGTGATGTGATACACATTCCACTTAATTGATGATTTCGTAAAATAAATTTACTATTTTAATAATCAAACGCTATTTCACAGGAAAAGGACGAGCAAGGAGTCAATCCAGCTCATTTTGACAAGAAAATTATAAGAATTATTAATCACCCGGACTACCGACCACCGAAGAAATATAATGACATAGCCCTCATAGAATTGGAACCGGGATTGTTCATTACTAGTTTTATACAACCAGCCTGCCTATTAGCCATTTCTGACGATCGGCTGGTGGGTTCAAAGGCTGTTATGACAGGATGGGGCGTAGTCGAAACAGGTAAACGACGTACCATTTCGTGTATCAATGTCGCACTTCCTTGAATTATAATTAGAACACTCACATGCGATATGGTCGAAATATTCAGAAATTTGCTAACTTATAGGTATAACTAGTTCGTTGATTACTCGGGAATCGATTCTCGGTAAGACCCCTGTTTTTTGTGAAACAATTTTGTTCCCTGTATTTTGTCCCTTTTTTATTCCATAAGCCCACCGGTGCTTTATTATGGGTCGATAATATTACATGCGTTAAGTTCCAAAAAACAAGTTAAAATATAAGAGTCAAGATGAAATTATATGAAAGGAACTAGATATAGAAATGCAGTGAGATGTAGCAAAAGCTACATAAAGAATGGAAAGGAGGCTAAAAGTTTATTATCACAAGCTCTTTCGTGCTTTATAGGCTTGCACAACTGTCAATGATGGATTTAAAGTGTTCACTATGGTTTCCAGTGAACCACACGACGTCTCCTGAGCTGCAAGCTGTAACGCTGGACGTCCTCGACAATAATTTGTGCGACAACCTGCTGCGGCCGTCCTGCAACCGGCACTGGTGTGGCCTGCAGGAACACCAGATGTGCGCGGGAGTGTTAGCGGGCGGCGCAGACGCTTGCCAAGTGTGTGATTAATAAACAGCTCGCTATAAATGGTGTCATGCCGTCTCTACATTTGTTGAATAGGCGTGAACACAAATATGGACGGTTTCCGCGGCTTCAGAGATCGGAGTCATCACCACTGATGTGAATTCACGGCGCGAATTCACGCCATTATTTCACGGCATTTCACGGCACCTGTGTGGAGCCAGTAAGGAGTCATCACCACTGATATAAAATAATTGCGCGAACTCGCCCCGTAATACCAGTGGGCATCACCAGTGAGTGTTGAGCCGATATTAGAGTAACTTCTAGTTGCATTAACATACCTCATACTGAAATAGCCTAGTAAATCTATGGCGCGTCGGTGACTTCCCCGCGTGGAAATGGGCTCCGCTTAGAAAACCACTAAAGCCTCTCGTCATTTTCGGGCTGGGTCTCAAGCCTTAATAATCTCACGTCCCTAGCCCCTAAGACGTTGTAAAAGTCTGCGATTACTTTTACGTAGATCATGGCGAAAGTAATAAGTGCTGTGCTAAGACATTATTATCTCTGTTAATTAAATACAAATGAACTAAATTGCTTTCACACAATTGGTTTTCAGGGTGATTCGGGAGGTCCTTTGCAGATAGAATTTCCCCTTATACAAAAAAAGAAGTGAGTACCCAAAAAAGTATAGCTTTAATCACATATCTACTGTATAGAAAAAAATGATTTGTCTTAATCATTTAATCCTTGATTATGCGTGAATATGACATTCAAGGAGGAAGAGCTCGATGGCGCAGGTGACTAGCGCGTTCGGCTGCGATAGTTGTTAAGCAACTTTCGCAATGGTCGGTCATTGGGTGGGTGACCAAAAATTTAATATCTCGAGTTCCTCCGTGCTTCGAAAGGCACGTTAAGCCATTGGTCCAAGCTGCATCTGCAGTCGCTAGCACACCCGCCAATCCGCACTGGGCCCGCGTGGTGGGTCATGGCCCAATCTCCCTATCCCAGCCATAGGGAAGGCCTGTACCCCAGTGGGGACATTAATAGGCTGATGACGACGACGATGACGATGACATTCAATCCATATTAACGCGCAAATTTGACATTAAATTCACAAAAAAGTGATAAAGTCCGACACTATGCGCAATTTTAAATTAAATGTACTTTAGTGTAAAGTAATTTCTCTGAATTCTTTACTTTTTTCTTCTCGGTTTCGATTTATCAGAGCTTCAGCTTACCTTCATTCGAATAAACGTTCTTCAAAAGATTGGGCAATCGATGAATTATAATACTTTTGACAATTGATGACAATAAACCTAAAGGTGAAGTAACTTATGATATTTTTGTGTTATCAGCTGTACATCGCTCCCTGGCTATTGCAAAAGACGAATGCATGTTGTGATTGGTGTGACGTCATTCGGAGTGGGCTGCGCTCTACCCAACCTGCCTGGCGTCTACACCAGGGTCTCCAGCTACCTCGACTGGATCGAAGGCATCGTCTGGAAATAAAATGTACTAATACATAATGTTGCTGTTTCTTTTTCTTTTTTTTTGATTGACAGATTTGCCGTGGCATTTGTAAGTTCTTACAATTAGGTACATTAATAAAATAATTTCTTTAGAGAGATTAGAAGTGGTATTCCTCCTGTGCGGCATCGAAGTTGGCTCAATGCATCTTGTAACATTATCATTATTAAGATACATGGCCTAGCACAATCACACCATCACATATAACAATAAGCGTGAATGAAATCCAGTTCAAGCACGCGAGTTATTTCATTGGCTATTACTTAAATCTAATCATCATCAACAGCATAATAATAATAAATTTATTTATTTGCCCCAGCATTATTACATAGTTAAATCATAACAATTGATTTCTTAATGCCTAACAACAGCGACAATACTACTTAAAACTAAAAATACAATAAATATAGCACTTACAATACACTAGAACCTAAACTAGGCCTAGCCTGTATAATAGGTACTAGATCCTTCCATTTTGACAAAATTAACATTCAAAGGATTTCATCTATAATATTTTGGATTTTATGCTTGTGTATTCTGCAAGAATTTCTGGTAAATATTTGTTTAAAACCAAAATATACTGAAGAATAATATAAATTATAATTTATTTAACAATATGGAATAAATGTTCAACTTCATCGTATGATAGTGATTTTAACCAATTTTGACGACCTCCTTGGCCGAGTGGTTTGTACGCCGGGTTTCATGGTGTCGAATTGGTGAGAGCTAGTGACTGCATATGCTTTAGCTAACGCGTCTTTTTTTCCTTTCTTCCTGCAATACGTAAGAAAATAGCATTGATAGACCTACCTCATTTGATTTTTATATATTTTAATGGTGGCAAACAAACATATGGCTCGCCTGGGTCGTAACCGGCTATCACAGGAGACGCTTGCGATACCAAAATTATTTCTCAAGCCTACCTTAGTGTCCTGGCACCGTACTGACCTACAGAAACACAACACCACTAAAAAGGTGTTATTTTCCTGTGATTTTCTGTACGGTGGAGGTTAAATCCGCAGACGGGCGCTCCAATTCGACAGAGAAAATCTGCTATACCCAATACCTACCTCTCATAAATAAATTAATTTTCAGAACATACATCGTGGAAACCAAACCTAGGTACGCTGTAAAATGTACTTAATCAACCACTACAAGGTTCACGTAACATCCCTTCTCAATGTCTGACGCGCTTGAATATGTTTTTCTATTTTATATCCCTTTGTACGGCCACCCCGAGACCATGCAAACCGGTACATTAATATTTTTCCGTAATCAGAAACGTAATGTGAACCCTCCAGTAGTTTCTATTCTAAAGACTGACGATTTAGACGAGAATTAAAGACATTGCCGTTAGTTGAAAAAAAAAAATTTTGCTGCTCTAGACGAGGATTCCTTAGATTCTAAAATTTACTTAAAATGCTATTTGTTATTTTCTTTCCTATATCAAAGAAGTTCCTGTTAGTGAGACGGCAAACATGAAAAGCGAAGGTTCAACATGAATTAATTCGTTATTCAGAAATCACAGGTGAACTCTTTCAACAAATTCTCCAAATTAATTTACTTGCGGACGCGCGACGTTGAGTGAGCTTACAGCAAAGCTCCTAATCAAAACTGAATCAAAATTCAAATCGAGGCTTAATTAAGTTTGGTGACTGTTAAAAAAAACATGTGTGTATAGCTTTATATAGATAAATTAAAAAGAAATTTTTAACATGCAAATGGCGGCATCAACATATGTCCCAAAGAAAAAAATGCTAATCACGGCAGCGTACATTTAAAATATGCCTTTTTATGGCTATCCATAAATTTTCGGAAGGCCCGTGAACCAGGGTCGAGTCCAGAGCTCTTTATGTATGGACATTTATGCCGCGGACATCATTATTGTAACATCTCATTCGTACTCACAGCACGTACTGACTTGTGTTAATCCAAAAAATAATTCATATGTTCTGAATGAAGAACTTGGTTACGCTGTAGTAGTTACCTAAGATTATTTGGCTTACATTATGCTTACAATAACGGAAGTTCAGAAAGGATTTGTTACACAATTGTACTTTTTTTGAGCTACTTCATTCATACTTCATGTGGCGACTTGGATTCTAAGGCTCGTATTAGAGAATGACAACTAAGTGTTGATCTTTACTTGAGTACAGTTAGAAAAGGACGTCGCTATTTGCTATATTATTTTGAATAAGGGGCGAGTGTGATGTGGCGACTAGGATTCTAAGAATGTTGACTTGATATAAGCGCCGGCGCGCGGTCACACCCGGAATTTGACAGTTCTTAGACATTAGTAACGTCGTTACACGGCAAAGGTCGCGATGATTGCAACAGCCCTCAGAAAAAGTAAAGAAAAAGAGCCGGAAATAAACATTTTACAAAATGTTATAAAAACCTATCAAAATTCGATAGTGTGATTAACTCAGATTACAAGAATCGCGGTGCTGTAACGGTAGAACTTTATACAGTAAGATCCCATGACTGCCAGACCTTACTTATTTTCTCATTACCAAAATATGGATAATAGAGTCCTCATAATGTAAGTAAGGCGAGTAAATTTTTTACGTGCTTGTGTCACCTGATACCAAAAACCTTGCCAACAGCTTAAGTTAGCGAGTGTGTATACATTCATTGTACACACTAATACTATTCGATTATCCATATTTTGTCCATGAGAAAATAAATAAGGTCTGGTAGTCTTAGAATCCTATACTATTAAGGTTTTTATCTATACTACCTATAACTATGCTTCTCCAACACATGCGCGAAAAAGCTTCGGGTGGCTTTGGTACTAAATGCGCTAAATTAGCGTTAGAAATTTGAATTAGATATATCGTAATAAATTAGCAAGCAGCGTGTCTATATAAGCTAGGCGATAGCTCGACTGGCGTTAATTTGACATGCTAAAAGAGGTTGTGGAAAACGATTTATATGTATGTGCAGCGTAGGTACTTAATTCAAAGTTTGAACGCAAATAGCGCATTTTAGTACCAATGCCACCCGATGCTTCATCACGCAGGTGTGGGATAAGCACCGACCTAATACAACATTAATATCAATTTAATAAAGAGGAAAGATTTGTATGATAGTAAAGAATAAACTGAACAACTAGTGGACCGATTTGGAATTTGGATTTGAGCTCAAAATCGGAATTTTGTCTGAATTTTTTGTATTGTATCATTTGAATATCGAATAAAAAGTAATTATGATAGGAATAATAGGGGAAAAGTGGGAGAGTGGTTTCGAAAGCACCCGTACTATCACAGTCCGTGACTAACTTCGAAAAGGACCAGACTCTGTGTCATTATATTGCCCCGCATTTATAGCCCTTATAAAATCCCTAATAAAATAGGATCTTCATATAATGGTGAACAATATAATTTCTGGCACATTCCCAAGTTTCGTATACAACTACAATATACAGAGAACCTCGTAATAAGGTAAAGTACAGAAAGTTAACTGAATTCTGGCTCACAAAATAATGGTCGGTAACAAAATATGTTCAGTGACTTAGTATTTATAATTTTTATTATTTTTAAAGCATGTAACTGCTTGATGTTTAAATCTAAAGAAAATATAACTAGAAAAAATTCCACGCGGACCAGGCAGCAGACGGGACTCGAACCCGCACCCTTCGCAATCCGGGCGAATGCACTGACCAATTATGCTACCGCGGCCCTCACGGACCGCGTCGAAATTCTTTCTGGCTATTCTTAAGCTGCAAGGCAGCGCCATCTCTTCGCATTATAGGTAAACCCACAATGTCAAATGAATACTTTTACAAGTATTAAACATTTGAAAGAAGAAATAGCAATTATAGTTATAATTTTTATTATTTTTAAAGCATGTAACTGCTTGATGTTTAAATCTAAAGAAAATATAACTAGAAAAAATTCCACGCGGACCAGGCAGCAGACGGGACTCGAACCCGCACCCTTCGCAATCCGGGCGAATGCACTGACCAATTATGCTACCGCGGCCCTCACGGACCGCGTCGAAATTCTTTCTGGCTATTCTTAAGCTGCAAGGCAGCGCCATCTCTTCGCATTATAGGTAAACCCACAATGTCAAATGAATACTTTTACAAGTATTAAACATTTGAAAGAAGAAATAGCAATTATAGTTATAATTTTTATTATTTTTAAAGCATGTAACTGCTTGATGTTTAAATCTAAAGAAAATATTATATTACAGACAAAAATGCTTGGGTTTGAACTGTTCCAATCATTCCAACAGGTGTTCTATATTAAATAAATCATGATTGTATTGACGTTGTAACAACATAATGATTTGTAAATGTTGTTACATTATGCTTTTAATGTTGTGGAGTTTTTTGAAGTTATACTTCTTTAGGCGCGTTATGAAAAAATGATGAGAGTGAAATTTTAAGATGCGCGCGCATCACTGTAACACAAAAATTAACAGCATGAAGTTGGTCGCTTTAGCTATAGCTAGCTTTAGCGACCAACTTCATGCTGTTACTTTTGTTTACCGCACATTAAGAAAATCTACCAACAAAATAGAAATAGAATCTCTATTTAGTGGGTGCTAACGACTGCATTGTGAAGGCCTATCAAAAGTATTTATTAATCTGGAACAACGGAACCAAAGCGCGATTCAGGAGACTACAGCGCCATCTCTTGACCATTGGTGTAGTAGAACCAAAAACCACATCTTTATTTTTTGTAATAAAGTAACAGTTATAGGTTTTCATATTTATAATATCAAAAGTATTTATTAATCTGGAACAACGGAACCAAAGCGCGATTCAGGAGACTACAGCGCCATCTCTTGACCATTGGTGTAGTAGAACCAAAAACCACATCTTTATTTTTTGTATTAAAGTAACAGTTATAGGTATTCATATTTATAATATTTATCCACATGTTTCTAGTGTGTATATTAGGAATACGTGTTTGAGTTTCATACAAGTGCAAATCACATATGTTCTAATAAATTATATTCAGTAGCGATTTTAATTGAATATTTTGATTATTTATTTATTTTTTCAAATTAAAACTGAACTTTATTGACTGTTGTGTCCTTTTCCAGACTTTTTATTAATTTATTGTAATTAATTATTTGCATGCAATTAAAAACTAATTTTAAACGATGCCAAAGAAGGATAACTTCTCACGCGCCTACATAAGTACACGCGCCCATTTTTTATTTCGCTCGTTTTTCTCCGCAGCTAAAAAATATGTCCAATAACGAGTGGTAGGGAAAAAATGTTTGGACGATTCAAAAGTGTTGTACTATACTTCCAATTTGAATAAAGATATATTGATTTCTGATTTCTGAATTCTGTGCTGGTAGAGAAGGTGCGAATACCAGCACATTAAGTTGACTATGATATAAGTGATTTTAATAAGTAACAACACATTATTACAACACCAAGTTTTTCATCTCACAAACATTTGCGATATGCTGGGACCGCAGTTTGTTGGTAAATCCTTCACCGGCCGTCAAATACAAGTAAGTACACATTATTCGTCCAAGACGTAAATACCAACACCTATTTATTTTGTTCGCGATTACGTCGAGTTGGTTGAAATATCACTTCGCAGTGTACAAATGAGATGGCGGATAACATCAATGGATATCATGTGGATCCTTGGTAAGCTATCCAATTTGTGCGACGCGCAACTAAACGATGCGATGGCCCAAGACTGATGTTGTGGCACAAATAAGAGAACCTTATGTTTATCCATTGACTCTAGACTTTATTGTGTTTTTTGTCAGTAAATTTAAATAGCACCAAATCATTTACGTCAAGCCATCATAAAGTAAACCCGCGATGGCATAATTGGTCAGTGTATTCGCCCGGATTGTGAAGGGTGCGGCTTCGAGTCCCGTCTGTTGCCTGGTCCGCGTGGATTTTTTTCTATTAAAAAGTTTTCTTTAGATTTAAACATATAGCAGTTATATGCTTTAAAAATAATAACATAACTATAAATGCTATTTCTTCTTTCAAATGTTTAATACTTGAAAAAGTATTCATTTGACATTGTGGGTTACCTACAATGCGAAGAGATGGCGCTGCCTTGCAGCTTAAGGATAGGAAAATTTCGACGCGGCCATCAAAGCGTGGAACCGCTTAGAAAACCACTAAAGCCTCTCGTCATTTTCGGGCTGGGTCTCAAGCCTTAATAATCTCACGTCCCTAGCCCCTAAGACGTTGTAAAAGTCTGCGATTACTTTTACGTAGATCATGGCGAAAGTAATAAGTGCTGTGCTAAGACATTATTATCTCTGTTAATTAAATACAAATGAACTAAATTGCTTTCACACAATTGGTTTTCAGGGTGATTCGGGAGGTCCTTTGCAGATAGAATTTCCCCTTATACAAAAAAAGAAGTGAGTACCCAAAAAAGTATAGCTTTAATCACATATCTACTGTATAGAAAAAAATGATTTGTCTTAATCATTTAATCTTTGATTATGCGTGAATATGACATTCAAGGAGGAAGAGCTCGATGGCGCAGGTGACTAGCGCGTTCGGCTGCGATAGTTGTTAAGCAACTTTCGCAATGGTCGGTCATTGGGTGGGTGACCAAAAATTTAATATCTCGAGTTCCTCCGTGCTTCGAAAGGCACGTTAAGCCATTGGTCCAAGCTGCATCTGCAGTCGCTAGCACACCCGCCAATCCGCACTGGGCCCGCGTGGTGGGTCATGGCCCAATCTCCCTATCCCAGCCATAGGGAAGGCCTGTACCCCAGCAGTGGGGACATTAATAGGCTGATGACGACGACGATGACGATGACATTCAATCCATATTAACGCGCAAATTTGACATTAAATTCACAAAAAAGTGATAAAGTCCGACACTATGCGCAATTTTAAATTAAATGTACTTTAGTGTAAAGTAATTTCTCTGAATTCTTTACTTTTTTCTTCTCGGTTTCGATTTATCAGAGCTTCAGCTTACCTTCATTCGAATAAACGTTCTTCAAAAGATTGGGCAATCGATGAATTATAATACTTTTGACAATTGATGACAATAAACCTAAAGGTGAAGTAACTTATGACATTTTTGTGTTATCAGCTGTACATCGCTCCCTGGCTATTGCAAAAGACGAATGCATGTTGTGATTGGTGTGACGTCATTCGGAGTGGGCTGCGCTCTACCCAACCTGCCTGGCGTCTACACCAGGGTCTCCAGCTACCTCGACTGGATCGAAGGCATCGTCTGGAAATAAAATGTACTAATACATAATGTTGCTGTATCTTTTTCTTTTTTTTTGATTGACAGATTTGCCGTGGCATTTGTAAGTTCTTACAATTAGGTACATTAATAAAATAATTTCTTTAGAGAGATCAGAAGTGGTATTCCTCCTGTGCGGCATCGAAGTTGGCTCAATGCATCTTGTAACATTATCATTATTAAGATACATGGCCTAGCACAATCACACCATCACATATAACAATAAGCGTGAATGAAATCCAGTTCAAGCACGCGAGTTATTTCATTGGCTATTACTTAAATCTAATCATCATCAACAGCATAATAATAATAAATTTATTTATTTGCCCCAGCATTATTACATAGTTAAATCATAACAATTGATTTCTTAATGCCTAACAACAGCGACAATACTACTTAAAACTAAAAATACAATAAAATATAGCACTTACAATACACTAGAACCTAAACTAGGCCTAGCCTGTATAATAGGTACTAGATCCTTCCATTTTGACAAAATTAACATTCAAAGGAT
This sequence comes from Chilo suppressalis, assembly GCA_902850365.2. Lineage (NCBI taxonomy): Eukaryota > Metazoa > Arthropoda > Insecta > Lepidoptera > Crambidae > Chilo > Chilo suppressalis. Next base: position 5,132,256 of record OU963907.1, read on the forward strand.
TTCATCTATAATATTTTGGATTTTATGCTTGTGTATTCTGCAAGAATTTCTGGTAAATATTTGTTTAAAACCAAAATATACTGAAGAATAATATAAATTATAATTTATTTAACAATATGGAATAAATGTTCAACTTCATCGTATGATAGTGATTTTAACCAATTTTGACGACCTCCTTGGCCGAGTGGTTTGTACGCCGGGTTTCATGGTGTCGAATTGGTGAGAGCTAGTGACTGCATGCTTTAGCTAACGCGTCTTTTTTTCCTTTCTTCCTGCAATACGAAAGAAAATAGCATTGATAGACCTACCTCATTTGATTTTTATATATTTTAATGGTGGCAAACAAACATATGGCTCGCCTGGGTCGTAACCGGCTATCACAGGAGACGCTTGCGATACCAAAATTATTTCTCAAGCCTACCTTAGTGTCCTGGCACCGTACTGACCTACAGAAACACAACACCACTAAAAAGGTGTTATTTTCCTGTGATTTTCTGTACGGTGGAGGTTAAATCCGCAGACGGGCGCTCCAATTCGACAGAGAAAATCTGCTATACCCAATACCTACCTCTCTTAAATAAATTAATTTTCAGAACATACATCGTGGAAACCAAACCTAGGTACGCTGTAAAATGTACTTAATCAACCACTACAAGGTTCACGTAACATCCCTTCTCAATATCTGACGCGCTTGAATATGTTTTTCTATTTTCTATCCCTTTGTACGGCCACCCCGAGACCATGCAAACCGGTACATTAATATTTTTCCGTAATCAGAAACGTAATGTGAACCCTCCAGTAGTTTCTATTCTAAAGACTGACGATTTAGTTAGTTGAAAAAAAAAATTTTTGCTGCTATAGACGAGGATTCCTTAGATTCTAAAATTTACTTAAAATGCTATTTGTTTTTTTCTTTCCTATATTAAAGAAGTTCCTGTTAGTGAGACGGCTAACATGAAAAGCGAAGGTTCAACATGAATTAATTCGTTATTCAGAAATCACAGGAATATCCACACAGGTGAACTCTTTCAACAAATTCTCCAAATTAATCTACTTGCGGACGCGCGACGTTGAGTGAGCTTACAGCAAAGCTCCTAATCAAAACTGAATCAAAATTCAAATCGAGACTTAATTAAGTTTGGTGACTGTTAAAAAAAACATGTGTGTATAGCTATATATAGATAAATTAAAAAGAAACTTTTAACATGCAAATGGCGGCATCAACATATGTCCCAAAGAAAAAAATGCTAATCACGGCAGCGTACATTTAAAATATGCCTTTTTATGGCTATCCATAAATTTGCGGAAGGCCCGTGAACCAGGGTCGAGTCCAGAGCTCTTTATGTATGGACATTTATGCCGCGGACATCATTATTGTAACATCTCATTCGTACTCACAGCACGTACTGACTTGTGTTAATCCAAAAAATAATTCATATGTTCTGAATGAAGAACTTGGTTACGCTGTAGTAGTTACCTAAGATTATTTGGCTTACATTATGCTTACAATAACGGAAGTTCAGAAAGGATTTGTTACACAACGTACTTTTTTTGAGCTACTTCATTCATACTTCATGTGGCGACTTGGATTCTAAGGCTCGTATTAGAGAATGACAACTAAGTGTTGATCTTTACTTGAGTACAGTTAGAAAAGGACGTCGCTATTTGCTATATTATTTTGAATAAGGGGCGAGTGTGATGTGGCGACTAGGATTCTAAGAATGTTGACTTGATATAAGCGTCGACGCGCGGTCACACCCGGAATTTGACAGTTCTTAGACATTAGTAACGTCGTTACACGGCAAATGTCGCGATGATTGCAACAGCCCTCAGAAAAAGTAATGAAAAGGAGCCGGAAATAAACATTTTACAAAATGTTATAAAAACCTATCAAAATTCGATAGTGTGATTAACTCAGATTACAAGAATCGCGGTGCTGTAACGGTAGAACTTTATACAGTAAGATCCCATGACTCCCAGACCTTACTTATTTTCTCATTACCAAAATATGGATAATAGAGTCCTTATAATGTAAGTAAGGCGAGTAAATTTTTTACGTGCTTGTGTCACCTGATACCAAAAACCTTGCCAACAGCTTAAGTTAGCGAGTGTGTATACATTCATTGTACACACTAATACTATTCGATTATCCATATTTTGTCCATGAGAAAATAAATAAGGTCTGGTAGTCTTAGAATCCTATACTATTAAGGTTTTTATCTATACTACCTATAACTATGCTTCTCCAACACATGCGCGAAAAAGTTTGGGTGGCTTTGGTACTAAATGCGCTAAATTAGCGTTAGAAATTTGAATTAGATATATCGTAATAAATTAGCAAGCAGCGTGTCTATATAAGCTAGGCGATAGCTCGACTGGCGTTAATTTGACATGCTAAAAGAGGTTGTGGAAAACGATTTATATGTATGTGCAGCGTAGGTACTTAATTCAAAGTTTGAACGCAAATAGCGCATTTTAGTACCAATGCCAGCCGATGCTTCATCACGCAGGTGTGGGATAAGCACCGACCTAATACAACATTAATATCAACTTAATAAAGAGGAAAGATTTGTATGATAGTAAAGAATAAACTGAACAACTAGTGGACCGATTTGGAATTTGGATTTGAGCTCAAAATCGGAATTTTGTCTGAATTTTTTGTATTGTATCATTTGAATATCGAATAAAAAGTAATTATGATAGGAATAATAGGGGAAAAGTGGGAGAGTGGTTTCGAAAGCACCCGTACTATCACAGTCCGTGACTAACTTCGAAAAGGACCAGACTCTGTGTCATTATATTGCCCCGCATTTATAGCCCTTATAAAATCCCTAATAAAATAGGATCTTCATATAATGGTGAACAATATAATTTCTGGCACATTCCCAAGTTTCGTATACAACTACAATATACAGAGAACCTCGTAATAAGGTAAAGTACAGAAAGTTAACTGAATTCTGGCTCACAAAATAATGGTCGGTAACAAAATATGTTCAGTGACTTAGTATTTATAATTTTTATTATTTTTAAAGCATGTAACTGCTTGATGTTTAAATCTAAAGAAAATATAACTAGAAAAAATTCCACGCGGACCAGGCAGCAGACGGGACTCGAACCCGCACCCTTCGCAATCCGGGCGAATGCACTGACCAATTATGCTACCGCGGCCCTCACGGACCGCGTCGAAATTCTTTCTGGCTATTCTTAAGCTGCAAGGCAGCGCCATCTCTTCGCATTATAGGTAAACCCACAATGTCAAATGAATACTTTTACAAGTATTAAACATTTGAAAGAAGAAATAGCAATTATAGTTATAATTTTTATTATATTTTTAAAGCATATAACTGCTTGATGTTTAAATCTAAAGAAAATATAACTAAAAAAAATTCCACGCGGACCAGGCAGCAGACGGGACTCGAACCCGCACCCTTCGCAATCCGGGCGAATGCACTGACCAATTATGCTACCGCGGCCCTCACGGACCGCGTCGAAATTCTTTCTGGCTATTCTTAAGCTGCAAGGCAGCGCCATCTCTTCGCATTATAGGTAAACCCACAATGTCAAATGAATACTTTTACAAGTATTAAACATTTGAAAGAAGAAATAGCAATTATAGTTATAATTTTTATTATTTTTAAAGCATGTAACTGCTTGATGTTTAAATCTAAAGAAAATATAACTAGAAAAAATTCCACGCGGACCAGGCAGCAGATGGGACTCGAACCCGCACCCTTCGCAATCCGGGCGAATGCACTGACCAATTATGCTACCGCGGCCCTCACGGACCGCGTCGAAATTCTTTCTGGCTATTCTTAAGCTGCAAGGCAGCGCCATCTCTTCGCATTATAGGTAAACCCACAATGTCAAATGAATACTTTTACAAGTATTAAACATTTGAAAGAAGAAATAGCAATTATAGTTATAATTTTTATTATTTTTAAAGCATGTAACTGCTTGATGTTTAAATCTAAAGAAAATATTATATTACAGACAAAAATGCTTGGGTTTGAACTGTTCCAATCATTCCAACAGGTGTTCTATATTAAATAAATCATGATTGTATTGACGTTGTAACAACATAATGATTTGTAAATGTTGTTACATTATGCTTTTAATGTTGTGGAGTTTTTTGAAGTTATACTTCTTTAAGCGCGTTATGAAAAAATGATGAGAGTGAAATTTTAAGATGCGCGCGCATCACTGTAACACAAAAATTAACAGCATGAAGTTGGTCGCTTTAGCTATAGCTAGCTTTAGCGACCAACTTCATGCTGTTACTTTTGTTTACCGCACATTAAGAAAATCTACCAACAAAATAGAAATAGAATCTCTATTTAGTGGGTGCTAACGACTGCATTGTGAAGGCCTATCAAAAGTATTTATTAATCTGGAATAACGGAACCAAAGCGCGATTCAGAAGACTACAGCGCCATCTCTTGACCATTGGTGTAGTAGAACCAAAAACCACATCTTTATTTTTTGTAATAAAGTAACAGTTATAGGTTTTCATATTTATAATATCAAAAGTATTTATTAATCTGGAACAACGAAACCAAAGCGCGATTCAGGAGACTACAGCGCCATCTCTTGACCATTGGTGTAGTAGAACCAAAAACCACATCTTTATTTTTTGTAATAAAGTAACAGTTATAGGTATTCATATTTATAATATTTATCCACATGTTTCTAGTGTGTATATTAGGAATAAGTGTTTGAGTTTCATACAAGTGCAAATCACATATGTTCTAATAAATTATATTCAGTAGCGATTTTAATTGAATATTTTGATTATTTATTTATTTTTTCAAATTAAAACTGAACTTTATTGACTGTTGTGTCCTTTTCCAGACTTTTTATTAATTTATTGTAATTAATTATTTGCATGCAATTAAACACTAATTTTAAACGATGCCAAAGAAGGATAACTTCTCACGCGTCTACATAAGTACACGCGCCCATTTTTTATTTCGCTCGTTTTTCTCCGCAGCTAAAAAATATGTCCAATAACGAGTGGTAGGGAAAAAATGTTTGGACGATTCAAAAGTGTTGTACTATACATCCAATTTGAATAAAGATATATTGATTTCTGATTTCTGAATTCTGTGCTGGTAGAGAAGGTGCGAATACCAGCACATTAAGTTGACTATGATATAAGTGATTTTAATAAGTAACAACACATTATTACAACACCAAGTTTTTCATCTCACAAACATTTGCGATATGCTGGGACCGCAGTTTGTTGGTAAATCCTTCACCGGCCGTCAAATACAAGTAAGTACACATTATTCGTCCAAGACGTAAATACCAACACCTATTTATTTTGTTCGCGATTACGTCGAGTTGGTTGAAATATCACTTCGCAGTGTACAAATGAGATGGCGGATAACATCAATGGATATCATGTGGATCCTTGGTAAGCTATCCAATTTGTGCGACGCGCAACTAAACGATGCGATGGCCCAAGACTGATGTTGTGGCACAAATAAGAGAACCTTATGTTTATCCATTGACTCTAGACTTTATTGTGTTTTTTGTCAGTAAATTTAAATAGCACCAAATCATTTACGTCAAGCCATCATAAAGTAAACCCGCGATGGCATAATTGGTCAGTGTATTCGCCCGGATTGTGAAGGGTGCGGCTTCGAGTCCCGTCTGTTGCCTGGTCCGCGTGGATTTTTTTCTATTAAAAAGTTTTCTTTAGATTTAAACATATAGCAGTTATATGCTTTAAAAATAATAACATAACTATAAATGCTATTTCTTCTTTCAAATGTTTAATACTTGAAAAAGTATTCATTTGACATTGTGGGTTACCTACAATGCGAAGAGATGGCGCTGCCTTGCAGCTTAAGGATAGGAAAATTTCGACGCGGCCATCAAAGCGTGGAAATGGGCTCCGCTTAGAAAACCACTAAAGCCTCTCGTCATTTTCGGGCTGGGTCTCAAGCCTTAATAATCTCACGTCCCTAGCCCCTAAGACGTTGTAAAAGTCTGCGATTACTTTTACGTAGATCATGGCGAAAGTAATAAGTGCTGTGCTAAGACATTATTATCTCTGTTAATTAAATACAAATGAACTAAATTGCTTTCACACAATTGGTTTTCAGGGTGATTCGGGAGGTCCTTTGCAGATAGAATTTCCCCTTATACAAAAAAAGAAGTGAGTACCCAAAAAAGTATAGCTTTAATCACATATCTACTGTATAGAAAAAAATGATTTGTCTTAATCATTTAATCTTTGATTATGCGTGAATATGACATTCAAGGAGGAAGAGCTCGATGGCGCAGGTGACTAGCGCGTTCGGCTGCGATAGTTGTTAAGCAACTTTCGCAATGGTCGGTCATTGGGTGGGTGACCAAAAATTTAATATCTCGAGTTCCTCCGTGCTTCGAAAGGCACGTTAAGCCATTGGTCCAAGCTGCATCTGCAGTCGCTAGCACACCCGCCAATCCGCACTGGGCCCGCGTGGTGGGTCATGGCCCAATCTCCCTATCCCAGCCATAGGGAAGGCCTGTACCCCAGCAGTGGGGACATTAATAGGCTGATGACGACGACGATGACGATGACATTCAATCCATATTAACGCGCAAATTTGACATTAAATTCACAAAAAAGTGATAAAGTCCGACACTATGCGCAATTTTAAATTAAATGTACTTTAGTGTAAAGTAATTTCTCTGAATTCTTTACTTTTTTCTTCTCGGTTTCGATTTATCAGAGCTTCAGCTTACCTTCATTCGAATAAACGTTCTTCAAAAGATTGGGCAATCGATGAATTATAATACTTTTGACAATTGATGACAATAAACCTAAAGGTGAAGTAACTTATGACATTTTTGTGTTATCAGCTGTACATCGCTCCCTGGCTATTGCAAAAGACGAATGCATGTTGTGATTGGTGTGACGTCATTCGGAGTGGGCTGCGCTCTACCCAACCTGCCTGGCGTCTACACCAGGGTCTCCAGCTACCTCGACTGGATCGAAGGCATCGTCTGGAAATAAAATGTACTAATACATAATGTTGCTGTATCTTTTTCTTTTTTTTTGATTGACAGATTTGCCGTGGCATTTGTAAGTTCTTACAATTAGGTACATTAATAAAATAATTTCTTTAGAGAGATCAGAAGTGGTATTCCTCCTGTGCGGCATCGAAGTTGGCTCAATGCATCTTGTAACATTATCATTATTAAGATACATGGCCTAGCACAATCACACCATCACATATAACAATAAGCGTGAATGAAATCCAGTTCAAGCACGCGAGTTATTTCATTGGCTATTACTTAAATCTAATCATCATCAACAGCATAATAATAATAAATTTATTTATTTGCCCCAGCATTATTACATAGTTAAATCATAACAATTGATTTCTTAATGCCTAACAACAGCGACAATACTACTTAAAACTAAAAATACAATAAAATATAGCACTTACAATACACTAGAACCTAAACTAGGCCTAGCCTGTATAATAGGTACTAGATCCTTCCATTTTGACAAAATTAACATTCAAAGGATTTCATCTATAATATTTTGGATTTTATGCTTGTGTATTCTGCAAGAATTTCTGGTAAATATTTGTTTAAAACCAAAATATACTGAAGAATAATATAAATTATAATTTATTTAACAATATGGAATAAATGTTCAACTTCATCGTATGATAGTGATTTTAACCAATTTTGACGACCTCCTTGGCCGAGTGGTTTGTACGCCGGGTTTCATGGTGTCGAATTGGTGAGAGCTAGTGACTGCATGCTTTAGCTAACGCGTCTTTTTTTCCTTTCTTCCTGCAATACGAAAGAAAATAGCATTGATAGACCTACCTCATTTGATTTTTATATATTTTAATGGTGGCAAACAAACATATGGCTCGCCTGGGTCGTAACCGGCTATCACAGGAGACGCTTGCGATACCAAAATTATTTCTCAAGCCTACCTTAGTGTCCTGGCACCGTACTGACCTACAGAAACACAACACCACTAAAAAGGTGTTATTTTCCTGTGATTTTCTGTACGGTGGAGGTTAAATCCGCAGACGGGCGCTCCAATTCGACAGAGAAAATCTGCTATACCCAATACCTACCTCTCTTAAATAAATTAATTTTCAGAACATACATCGTGGAAACCAAACCTAGGTACGCTGTAAAATGTACTTAATCAACCACTACAAGGTTCACGTAACATCCCTTCTCAATATCTGACGCGCTTGAATATGTTTTTCTATTTTCTATCCCTTTGTACGGCCACCCCGAGACCATGCAAACCGGTACATTAATATTTTTCCGTAATCAGAAACGTAATGTGAACCCTCCAGTAGTTTCTATTCTAAAGACTGACGATTTAGTTAGTTGAAAAAAAAAATTTTTGCTGCTATAGACGAGGATTCCTTAGATTCTAAAATTTACTTAAAATGCTATTTGTTTTTTTCTTTCCTATATTAAAGAAGTTCCTGTTAGTGAGACGGCTAACATGAAAAGCGAAGGTTCAACATGAATTAATTCGTTATTCAGAAATCACAGGAATATCCACACAGGTGAACTCTTTCAACAAATTCTCCAAATTAATCTACTTGCGGACGCGCGACGTTGAGTGAGCTTACAGCAAAGCTCCTAATCAAAACTGAATCAAAATTCAAATCGAGACTTAATTAAGTTTGGTGACTGTTAAAAAAAACATGTGTGTATAGCTATATATAGATAAATTAAAAAGAAACTTTTAACATGCAAATGGCGGCATCAACATATGTCCCAAAGAAAAAAATGCTAATCACGGCAGCGTACATTTAAAATATGCCTTTTTATGGCTATCCATAAATTTGCGGAAGGCCCGTGAACCAGGGTCGAGTCCAGAGCTCTTTATGTATGGACATTTATGCCGCGGACATCATTATTGTAACATCTCATTCGTACTCACAGCACGTACTGACTTGTGTTAATCCAAAAAATAATTCATATGTTCTGAATGAAGAACTTGGTTACGCTGTAGTAGTTACCTAAGATTATTTGGCTTACATTATGCTTACAATAACGGAAGTTCAGAAAGGATTTGTTACACAACGTACTTTTTTTGAGCTACTTCATTCATACTTCATGTGGCGACTTGGATTCTAAGGCTCGTATTAGAGAATGACAACTAAGTGTTGATCTTTACTTGAGTACAGTTAGAAAAGGACGTCGCTATTTGCTATATTATTTTGAATAAGGGGCGAGTGTGATGTGGCGACTAGGATTCTAAGAATGTTGACTTGATATAAGCGTCGACGCGCGGTCACACCCGGAATTTGACAGTTCTTAGACATTAGTAACGTCGTTACACGGCAAATGTCGCGATGATTGCAACAGCCCTCAGAAAAAGTAATGAAAAGGAGCCGGAAATAAACATTTTACAAAATGTTATAAAAACCTATCAAAATTCGATAGTGTGATTAACTCAGATTACAAGAATCGCGGTGCTGTAACGGTAGAACTTTATACAGTAAGATCCCATGACTCCCAGACCTTACTTATTTTCTCATTACCAAAATATGGATAATAGAGTCCTTATAATGTAAGTAAGGCGAGTAAATTTTTTACGTGCTTGTGTCACCTGATACCAAAAACCTTGCCAACAGCTTAAGTTAGCGAGTGTGTATACATTCATTGTACACACTAATACTATTCGATTATCCATATTTTGTCCATGAGAAAATAAATAAGGTCTGGTAGTCTTAGAATCCTATACTATTAAGGTTTTTATCTATACTACCTATAACTATGCTTCTCCAACACATGCGCGAAAAAGTTTGGGTGGCTTTGGTACTAAATGCGCTAAATTAGCGTTAGAAATTTGAATTAGATATATCGTAATAAATTAGCAAGCAGCGTGTCTATATAAGCTAGGCGATAGCTCGACTGGCGTTAATTTGACATGCTAAAAGAGGTTGTGGAAAACGATTTATATGTATGTGCAGCGTAGGTACTTAATTCAAAGTTTGAACGCAAATAGCGCATTTTAGTACCAATGCCAGCCGATGCTTCATCACGCAGGTGTGGGATAAGCACCGACCTAATACAACATTAATATCAACTTAATAAAGAGGAAAGATTTGTATGATAGTAAAGAATAAACTGAACAACTAGTGGACCGATTTGGAATTTGGATTTGAGCTCAAAATCGGAATTTTGTCTGAATTTTTTGTATTGTATCATTTGAATATCGAATAAAAAGTAATTATGATAGGAATAATAGGGGAAAAGTGGGAGAGTGGTTTCGAAAGCACCCGTACTATCACAGTCCGTGACTAACTTCGAAAAGGACCAGACTCTGTGTCATTATATTGCCCCGCATTTATAGCCCTTATAAAATCCCTAATAAAATAGGATCTTCATATAATGGTGAACAATATAATTTCTGGCACATTCCCAAGTTTCGTATACAACTACAATATACAGAGAACCTCGTAATAAGGTAAAGTACAGAAAGTTAACTGAATTCTGGCTCACAAAATAATGGTCGGTAACAAAATATGTTCAGTGACTTAGTATTTATAATTTTTATTATTTTTAAAGCATGTAACTGCTTGATGTTTAAATCTAAAGAAAATATAACTAGAAAAAATTCCACGCGGACCAGGCAGCAGACGGGACTCGAACCCGCACCCTTCGCAATCCGGGCGAATGCACTGACCAATTATGCTACCGCGGCCCTCACGGACCGCGTCGAAATTCTTTCTGGCTATTCTTAAGCTGCAAGGCAGCGCCATCTCTTCGCATTATAGGTAAACCCACAATGTCAAATGAATACTTTTACAAGTATTAAACATTTGAAAGAAGAAATAGCAATTATAGTTATAATTTTTATTATATTTTTAAAGCATATAACTGCTTGATGTTTAAATCTAAAGAAAATATAACTAAAAAAAATTCCACGCGGACCAGGCAGCAGACGGGACTCGAACCCGCACCCTTCGCAATCCGGGCGAATGCACTGACCAATTATGCTACCGCGGCCCTCACGGACCGCGTCGAAATTCTTTCTGGCTATTCTTAAGCTGCAAGGCAGCGCCATCTCTTCGCATTATAGGTAAACCCACAATGTCAAATGAATACTTTTACAAGTATTAAACATTTGAAAGAAGAAATAGCAATTATAGTTATAATTTTTATTATTTTTAAAGCATGTAACTGCTTGATGTTTAAATCTAAAGAAAATATAACTAGAAAAAATTCCACGCGGACCAGGCAGCAGATGGGACTCGAACCCGCACCCTTCGCAATCCGGGCGAATGCACTGACCAATTATGCTACCGCGGCCCTCACGGACCGCGTCGAAATTCTTTCTGGCTATTCTTAAGCTGCAAGGCAGCGCCATCTCTTCGCATTATAGGTAAACCCACAATGTCAAATGAATACTTTTACAAGTATTAAACATTTGAAAGAAGAAATAGCAATTATAGTTATAATTTTTATTATTTTTAAAGCATGTAACTGCTTGATGTTTAAATCTAAAGAAAATATTATATTACAGACAAAAATGCTTGGGTTTGAACTGTTCCAATCATTCCAACAGGTGTTCTATATTAAATAAATCATGATTGTATTGACGTTGTAACAACATAATGATTTGTAAATGTTGTTACATTATGCTTTTAATGTTGTGGAGTTTTTTGAAGTTATACTTCTTTAAGCGCGTTATGAAAAAATGATGAGAGTGAAATTTTAAGATGCGCGCGCATCACTGTAACACAAAAATTAACAGCATGAAGTTGGTCGCTTTAGCTATAGCTAGCTTTAGCGACCAACTTCATGCTGTTACTTTTGTTTACCGCACATTAAGAAAATCTACCAACAAAATAGAAATAGAATCTCTATTTAGTGGGTGCTAACGACTGCATTGTGAAGGCCTATCAAAAGTATTTATTAATCTGGAATAACGGAACCAAAGCGCGATTCAGAAGACTACAGCGCCATCTCTTGACCATTGGTGTAGTAGAACCAAAAACCACATCTTTATTTTTTGTAATAAAGTAACAGTTATAGGTTTTCATATTTATAATATCAAAAGTATTTATTAATCTGGAACAACGAAACCAAAGCGCGATTCAGGAGACTACAGCGCCATCTCTTGACCATTGGTGTAGTAGAACCAAAAACCACATCTTTATTTTTTGTAATAAAGTAACAGTTATAGGTATTCATATTTATAATATTTATCCACATGTTTCTAGTGTGTATATTAGGAATAAGTGTTTGAGTTTCATACAAGTGCAAATCACATATGTTCTAATAAATTATATTCAGTAGCGATTTTAATTGAATATTTTGATTATTTATTTATTTTTTCAAATTAAAACTGAACTTTATTGACTGTTGTGTCCTTTTCCAGACTTTTTATTAATTTATTGTAATTAATTATTTGCATGCAATTAAAAACTAATTTTAAACGATGCCAAAGAAGGATAACTTCTCACGCGCCTACATAAGTACACGCGCCCATTTTTTATTTCGCTCGTTTTTCTCCGCAGCTAAAAAATATGTCCAATAACGAGTGGTAGGGAAAAAATGTTTGGACGATTCAAAAGTGTTGTACTATACATCCAATTTGAATAAAGATATATTGATTTCTGATTTCTGAATTCTGTGCTGGTAGAGAAGGTGCGAATACCAGCACATTAAGTTGACTATGATATAAGTGATTTTAATAAGTAACAACACATTATTACAACACCAAGTTTTTCATCTCACAAACATTTGCGATATGCTGGGACCGCAGTTTGTTGGTAAATCCTTCACCGGCCGTCAAATACAAGTAAGTACACATTATTCGTCCAAGACGTAAATACCAACACCTATTTATTTTGTTCGCGATTACGTCGAGTTGGTTGAAATATCACTTCGCAGTGTACAAATGAGATGGCGGATAACATCAATGGATATCATGTGGATCCTTGGTAAGCTATCCAATTTGTGCGACGCGCAACTAAACGATGCGATGGCCCAAGACTGATGTTGTGGCACAAATAAGAGAACCTTATGTTTATCCATTGACTCTAGACTTTATTGTGTTTTTTGTCAGTAAATTTAAATAGCACCAAATCATTTACGTCGAGCCATCATAAAGTAAACCCGCGATAGCATAATTGATCAGTGTATTCGCCCGGATTGTGAAGGGTGCGGCTTCGAGTCCCGTCTGTTGCCTGGTCCGCGTGGATTATTTTCTATTAAAAAGTTTTCTTTAGATTTAAACATATAGCAGTTAAATGCTTTAAAAATAATAACATAACTATAAATGCTATTTCTTCTTTCAAATGTTTAATACTTGAAAAAGTATTCATTTGACATTGTGGGTTACCTACAATGCGAAGAGATGGCGCTGCCTTGCAGCTTAAGGATAGGAAAATTTCGACGCGGCCATCAGGGCCGCAATTGGTCAGGTTGCATTCGCCCGGATTGCGAAGGGTGCGGGTTCGAGTCCCGTCTGCTGCCTGGTCCGCGTGGATTTTTTTTCTATTAAAACTTTTCTTTAGATTTAAAGTAAACCCTCTAAGAAGTCGTGTAAATATTTTCGCTTGAATCAGAGCGCGCGTCTGGGGAGGTAGGTAGAGGACCTTGCAGCAGATCAAAGTAAAATAACACTTGATGGTGTTGTTTCTGTCGGTATGTAAGGTTCCAGGGCTCCACGGGATAGGGGATTGGGTCAGGGTAAGCAACGGTGCGAGTGATAATTTTGTTATAGTAAGCGTGTATAGGCTATGTCCACATTTGTTATGTTGTAATTGTATTCCTATAAAAATATTTTGAAATTTTGTGATATGATAATATTGCTGTCTTCATTTTGATTATTTTAGATTGCCATAATTTCAGGGTAGGACATAAGTATACTTATTTTTAAATTAAATAATATTTATTTGTATGGTGCGGTATATCTATATTAATGTTTTCTTATTGATTTCACTTAAAATTATGCTGAATAATGCTCAATGCCTTGTTTTGTAATGCATGCGGTGGTGACCTTTAATTAAGATAGCATCTAATTATCGCCGATGCTTGTAACTTGTTATCTTGTATTGATGTATATCTTGTTGGTCGTTCTTAAATAAATAAATAAATGACTGTCGCTTACCATCAGGCGGGTCATACTCTTGTTTGCCACCATTTTAACTTAGAAAAAAACGCAGAAACTACCTATATATTTTTTGATACAAACCTTGCACTACCCAGAACATGTTGTGCCACCTTGAAACTTGGAGCACTAAACCAACCTAGTTTACGTTTGCGTAGGCGAGATTTCTCCAGAGGACTCGAGCCTAATGGGAATGCATTTTAGAGTCCCTGCCACCGTTGGAGCATCGCCAACGAGCACTCTGTACCCGCAAAAATCCATATTAGGTTAGAGAATCTCGTCTTGCCAGAAGTAATGGGTTTAACGAAAATTAATATTTTATATCATCAATTATTTTTCTTTAAAGATAATGAAGTGGTGAATATAAGATACTTGAAGAGCAAACTGTGTCTGAAAATAAGGAACAAACATCCCAGAGAACGTTAAACAACCAAATTGATTGAGGTCCTAAAGATAATCGTTTTTCGGGAAACATTCCATTGGTGGCGCCTACTAAACATTTGAAATTCAACTCCACTTAAACATAATATGAGGCGGGTTGACGCTACGTATAAAAAAATACGGCGGCACAAGAACTCGAAACTCAAAAAAAATAAAGCTTAGGTGATAACATAGAGCAACACGGCAAGGAGTAGCCACAGCGACGTAATTTAATCGAAATCATTCCGCCATTTATTGCGGGGGGAATATGCACACAAACACATTTTAACGTACGTGCGTAAAAAACAAAACTGTAATAACGACACTCACACACAAATAATGACACAATACATCGCCAAATCCTGCACTTAAATCGTTTGTATGCCCAATTCGACAGAGATGAAAGCTGCCATGCCTATCTACTCCTCTCCTGGCGGCGTCGGTCGTGTTGCTCATAATATATATAATTTTAAACAATTATACCACAGCACACAACGTCGATAAGAAAGCGCTAGATACTGACACAAGCCAGCGTGTTAGTAATTAATTAGTGCTAACAATTAAGTAATATTAAATAGTTTCTTTACTACAAGAAGTATTTTTATAACAAAAAAATAATGATTTGTAAATGTTGTTACATTATTCTTTTAATGTTGTGGAGTTTTTTTCGTTCGTTTTTCTACGCATCTAAAAAAATGTCCAATAACGTGTGGTAAGGAAATAATTGGACGATTCAAAAGCGTTGTAACTATGCATCTAATTCGAATAAAGATATTTTGACTTCTGATAATTTTTTTACCTCAATTACACCCATGTGAATGTAGTGAATTGACCAAGCCACATATTTTGACTTATGTGTGGAGTTTGTGAATTAAGGCCTTATAGAGTGTAGAGTGTGTGTGGAGTAAGAAGCTCTACAGGAGATCTGACAACTTTTTGACAGTGAGTCTCGTCTTGGCAACATTTTACATGAAAATGTTTTTGATGACATGGGTTTTCCCATCTCAAAAATGCCTAACACGCCTAAAGACGTATTCACTTCCAAAATCACAACGCTTTTAATAACATTTATACATCTTTCGGCTCGTTCGCTTAATTCCTTTAGAGATCAAGTTAAAAGCTATTTCCTTTCTTTATCTTAAATTCATTTAATATCCTATTCCCTGCTTCTCTTATATTTATGTAAGTATAGCTCCTGTATCTACTTTTGCACCCTTCTATATTTCTCTATTATTATTCCATTTCTACCATAGGTTGCCTGGAAGAGATTGCTGTTTAGCAATAAGGCCGCCTACTGTACCCTTTCTTCTGTTTTATTTGTTTTTTATTTTGTGTCCTTTGTTGTGTGCAATAAAGAATATTTATTATTATTATTATTATCTTTGAATTAGCAGAACATAGGATGCAATGACATTTGATTGGACGTGTGAATCTTATCACATCTTGGTCATCAGATATAAATGGCATTAATAGATTTATGATTTTATTTATTTTTTAAACATTTAACTGCTAGATGTTTAAATCTAAAGAAAAGTTTACTAGAAAAAAAATCCACGCGGACCAGGCAGCGGACGGGACTCGAACCCGCATCCTTCGCTATCCGGGCGTATGCACTGACCATTATGCTACCACGGCCCTATTAGCCGCGTCGAAATTTTCCTAGCCTTAAGCTGCAAGGCATTAATAGATTTGTTAATTTTTATACATCATCATCATCAGCCTAATAATGTCCCCACTGCTGGGGCACAGGCCTTCCCTATGGATGGATTAGGAAGGAAATTTTATAAACGGAGTCTATTCGCAAAGACAGCTGGCGTCGCAGAAATATACTTACACCTCAGATTGCCGGTTGATGTTGATTAAAAATTATGAGTTTCATACGTTGCCTTTACTCAACACGCACTTTTAGCACATGAGTACAGAAGGCATAGAGGCAAAGCTTCGTGCAGTGCACAGATCTGAGTGAGTACTTGCGCACCTGTTACCACCAACAGAAACGTTTCTCTGCGTACGCGACAGACCAACAGTGCTCATCACACGCGCGCAATTGTATGAAGCTTCTTGCAGTGCACAGATCTGAGTGAGTACTTGCGACCTGTTACCACCAACAGAAACGTTTCTCTGCGTACGCGACAGACCAACAGTGCTCATCACACGCGCGCAATTGTATGAAGCTTCATGCAGTGCACAGATCTGAGTGAGTACTTGCGACCTTTCACCACCAACAGA
Source organism: Chilo suppressalis (assembly GCA_902850365.2). NCBI lineage: Eukaryota > Metazoa > Arthropoda > Insecta > Lepidoptera > Crambidae > Chilo > Chilo suppressalis. The sequence continues at coordinate 5,149,012 of OU963907.1, forward strand.
AACGTTTCTCTGCGTACGCGACAGACCACCAGTGCTCATCACACGCGCGCAATTGTATGAAGCTTCATGCAGTGCACAGATCTGAGTGAGTACTTGCGACCTGTCACCACCAACAGAAACGTTTGTCTGCGTAAGCGACAGACCACCAGTGCTCATCACACGTGCGCAATTGTACGAAGCTTCATGCAGTGCACAGATCTGAATGAGTATTTGCGACTTGTCACCACCAACAGAAATGTTTCTCTGCGAACGCGAAAGACCACTAGTGCTCATCACACACGCGCGCAATTGTATGAAGCTTTGTCTATGTGACTTCTAACGTGTGAGCTTAGCCCGCTTGCCCTAAAAAAACACTGCCAAACAATAATACCTTCTATGCGACGTCGTAGGAAATGGGTGTGATTTTATCAACCACTAAGTGCATTTTGAATCATGTGATAATATTTGTTCCTAAAGTAGTTGAATCTCCCACCAAAATTTAATCACTTTCTAATATCAAAACACTTAGGTATCTAAAAATGAATCAAGATTTACTTAGAAATAATATTAATCATCAGATTAATATATACTTAGGGTTTCAAAATAATTTAACAAAACTAAAATTAAATTACCAAATAATGTAAAATTGTTTACCTAAAATGAATTTATAACCACTGAAAGACAATAAAAATTAATCACTGGGTCCGCCTGATACTCGATGACTTATAATTTAAGATAAACATTAATTTGTTGATTAATTTTTACAGACTACTACTTTTTACGACAAATATTACATGGATATAGATTTTATTATGAGCGCATTACACATTTGTGATAAATCTAAACTTAGGTAAAAATATTGTTGCCTTAAAAAATTGGGGCCTAATTTTGCATCGGTTAACTTATGCGATTTATCATACTGATCTTTTAAGATGATAACCAGGGACATTTAAGGATTACTACGGATCTATCACTGCGGCTTTTAGGTAACTGAAATCCTTGCATGAATAATGTCCAGATATTAATCAGTGTAGAATTAATCAAGAAATGATATTTATTTCAAGCGTTCGTTACGCGGGCTAATTGCGCATCGCTGTCCTAGCTTTCGTCCATAAATTATCAATTGGTGCAAGTTGAAAGCGGTGAGCGATTAAAATAAAGCTAGACGATATCTCTGCCCATGGTCCACCTACATAATTCACCTGGGTGTACCAAGGGCAATAATTTATTTCCGTAGTTCACCTTGAGGAAACTGGTTAAACCAGCCAGTTACCAGGTCAGACAGCCGAAGCTACGAAATCATATCCTATCATAAGAAATAAATATACGAATTAAATTATTATCATATTCTTAGAATGAAATTATTATTGATTTAAAAAGTTTAAAAGTTCGTAAGTATATCTCTTCGTTCGTAAGCTTCTTCTTTGCATATAGCAGCATTTTCGTCACTTGTGATGAAGGTATAATATTTGACAATGATTAGTCAACTACAGTTAACATACCCAACTATAGCTCTTTAGATTTACACACGACATTTTCACGTTATGGACAAACGTATTTTGTAAATTTGTTAGCTTCCGAGAGAACTCTCCAACAGCTGCGATTCAAAAGACTGATGACAAAAGCCACTGTAGAACATTTTTTGCTGCCCTAGACGTTATAGGGCTCAGGTATGGTAGAAGTACTTCACAAGGTGCAAGGTTGCCCCCCTTATGTTATTCTGCCGCGCCGATTTAATCGAAAATCCCAAAATCCGCGCTTGGGCTCTTCTATTATGGCGAGTTAGGATTTTGGACGTACGTCATCTCGGGAGGAGGAACACTATAACCGCCACCTCTAAGTCCTGTGATTTCCGCCAACGTTTTTCCTAGCTCTCGTGTTCTCGACGCCATTAGTTTTGTTTCTTGCCGACTACTCCCGGATAACCGGGACTTTCTCAAGAATAAATTAGTTAATGAACCAGAGGAGTATTACTCCTCTGGAGTATTACTCCTCTGGTTATTTCATAATAAGAACTTATTTGCGGCGCTGCCATCTGCAAACAATATTGGCGCATACGATTTGTTCTTGTGACATAAGGAATAATAGCGTTCCAGCCAGTCTATGTTTCACATCTGCAATAAGTTTACTGCATTTAAGTTGAAAACTTTTCCAATGGTGTGTTTGAAAGTAAAATCTTACTAATTCCGCAGAACAATAGAATTTTACAAGTTGTTGTTTTATATAAAGGATAGATAGATAGATTGTAACTCCATAATATATTTGTATACCGAAACATCGCGCACCTTACAGGCCCTGTTAGAATACCAGCGTTGCCGTGACACGTTGAGTTACATGTCACGGCAGCATTATGCTGAGGCAGGGTCCTGATTGGCCAATATTATAACTTTGCTAAGTTTATAAAATAATGTTTGTGCTGCTTCTTTTTACATATATTTTTTATTTCCGCGGGTTATGTGATAAGTGTAATAATTTAAATTTGTCTTTTTTATTGGTCAACAGTGTTGCCAGGTCCAATTTTTTAAAATCGGGAGGCGTTATAGAAAAAAACAGTAGATGTATGGAAAGAGCTACAAGAAAAACAGTAGATGCTGAGGCGTATTTTTTGTTACCCCCCCCCCCCCCCCCCCCCTAGAATTGGTAAATCAAATCAAGATAAACTTAAGACCAGTAACGACAACGACTATGTTTCTGTGGCTTCTGCCGTCCCATAAAGCTAGTTTTTTTTAGACAATAACATTTATTTTAAAATTAATAAGGTTACGTATATTATTAATGGCCGAAAATGCAACTCCACATGCAATTTAAAAAAGAAAATCGTATTTTAAGAAAAACAGGAGATCTCCTGTAAAATCTGGAGACCTGTCAACACTGTTGGTCAATAAAATGGTTCTCTTTCTCTCTCTCTCGCTCTCTCTCAAATGGATATATTTATTTGTCGTTGGAACAATTGTTACTATAATAATAATCTTAACGTGTGTTTTTCCTGGTCTTTTTCTTACTATGCACTTTTCAGATAACTCATTGGTCTAACTCAAAATTTCAATAATCAAAAGAAAAAAAAGGGTTACATGCAAATCGGGCTCGAAAACAAAGGTTTCCATAGGAACCATCGTACTAAATTAATGTGTTATGACATAAGATACACCACCACTGGTGGCAATGAGGAATATCATTCTGTCAAAATAACATTTTATTTCATCTTAACATACATAATACTTTGTAGTAATATTATTCAATCATTTTCTTACCGGATTCTGAACAACGTAAACCTATGATGACGGAAAAAGATTTATAACGAGAAATTGTAAAGTCTGCAGAAGCTGTAAAAAGAAAACTTAAATTAATCAAAGATGCAAAAAATAAATACTATGGCATTGGAGACATTATTTAAACCTATTGTTGATCCGTTAAATGTGATAGCTAATTAGAATGATGAAAGAAAAAAAATAAATTGATAACAATGAATCCTCGTACTCTTCAAGTGACGATTTGGCTGATTCAAACAGTGAAGAATCGAAAGACAAATAACACATTCTTGGACAAAACACTCACTACATCACCAAGTGAAGATCATGATGTGAGTGCGAATTCATTTAAATCTTTGCAATCTTCGCCAAGTGTAAAAAACTACTCATTGTCATGGTCTACATCATCGGAAGGAATGCCTAATATTCCATTTCGAATTAGACATGAAAGAGGTAAACTCATGCTCGGTAAAATCCGTGTACATGACGATGGCAATAATTTAGATATTGGTAGTCAAAAATTCAGCAAAACTCTTGGGTTGACCGAATTATTATTCAAAAAGAATCCTGATTTAAATGTTGTCACCGATGAAGATTTTCAAAATTACAAAACATTATTAATCACGACTAATTCTCACAAGCGTAACTGTGATCCATCCAAACCAATTAACCAATTAACGAAGGGGAAGGGACGAAGTTTCCAAGATATTTAAATAGCTCTACTCTCTTCAAAGGCATACCATTGCGTTTTGTTGATGGAATGTTATCAAGAGATTTCAAGTTAGAGATCACAAGGTCACGTGGCATTGAAATATTGGCAAGCTTTTGCCATAAGATGTCATAGCTAATAAGGTCAAACGCTTTCGACAGGTCGAGTAAGCAAGCATAAAAGGCTGTATTACGGTGTGTGTAATACTTCACGGTCTGCTTAAAAGTCAATATTGCAGCCTCTGTAGATAAACCCATTTTAAAGCCAAATTGGTTATCGTAGCTATAAGAGCTATTTACCGCTTGGGATCTCGAACTTCTCTTAGGTATAAATTTAAAGAAATAGGTATAAAGACTGTTGCCGCCCAATACATTTACAATTGTATATTGTTTGTGCGTCAAAACAGTTTGTTTAAAAGTTCGTAAGTATATCTCTTCGTTCGTTAGCTTCTTCTTTGCATATAGCAGCATTTTCGTCACTTATGATGAAGGTATAATATTTGACAATGATTAGTCAACTACAGAAAACATACTCAACTATAGCTCTTTAGATTTACACACGACATTTTCACGTTATGGACAAACGTATTTTGTAAATTTGTTAGCTTTTGGCGTGAGTTCTTCCTCCTCCCGAGAGAACCCTCCAACATCTGCGATTCAAAAGACTGATGACAAAAGCCATTGTACAACATTTTTTGCTGCCCTAGACATTATAGGGCTCAGGTATTATGGGAGTACTTCACAAGGTGCAAGGTTGCCACCCTTATTCTGCCGCGCGGATTTACTCGAAGATCCCAAAACCGCGCTTGGGATCTTCTATTATAACGATTCAGGATTTTGGACGTACAACATCTCGGAAGAAGGAACACCATAACCGCCACCTCTAAGTCCTGTGACTTCCGCCACCGTTGTTCCTAGCTCTCGTGTTCTCGACGCCATTAGTTTTATTTCTTGCCGACTACTCCCGGATAACCGGGACTTTCTCAAGAATAAATTAGTTAATGAACCAGAGGAATATTACTCCTCTGGTTATTCCATAATAAGAACTTATTTGCGGCGCTGCCATTTGCAAACAATATTGGCGCATACGATTTGTTCTTGTGACATAAGGAATAATAGCATTCCAGCCAGTCTATGTTCCACATCTGCAATAAGTTTACTGCATTTGAGTTGAAAACTTTTCCAATGGTGTGTTTGAAAGTAAAATCTTACTAATTTCGTGGAATAATAGAATTTTGCAAGTTTTTGGTTTTATATAAAGGATAGGTAGATAGATTGTTATTCCATAATTTATTTGTTTACCGAAACACCATGTACCATAAATGCACTGCCTGAATGCTTTTTGTTACATGCCACGGCAACATTATGCTGTGGTAGGGTCTTGAATGGCCAATATTGAAACTTTGCTAAGTTTACAAATGTTTGTACTGGTTACTTTTTATATTTGTTTTTTTATTTCCGCTGTTTATATGATAAGACTTGTGTTTTTTATTGGTCAATAAAATAGTTCTCTCTCTCACTCTCTCTCAGATAGATATATTTATTTGTCGTTGGAACGATTGTTACTTTAATACCACACCTTAATGCGTGTTTTTTTCTGTGTTTTTCTTACTATGCACTTTGGTATGAAACTAAAAATTCAATAATCAAAAGAAGATAAACCGGTTATGTGAAAATCGGGTTTTCGTTGGTAACATCATACAAAATTAATGTGTTATGACATAAGATACACCACCACTGGTGGCAATGAGGAATATCATTCTGTCAAAATAACATTTTTATTTCATCTTAAAATAGAGTTATTCCCCACACTTGTTGTTCGATCCAATCGATGTAATTGGGAATCTTGGTGTAAAAGGTAATGCCGCCAAGTCTATACAGGGAGCCAAACGTAGCGAAGGCTTTAACGTACGACATGTCTTCTCCTTCGGCGACAGGTGCTGAGACAACTATTGGCGCTCCAGAAGACCCCTGAGAAATACGATACCAATTAATGTTTTTTTACATATATCGTCTACCTCACCTGGTTTCTGTGCCCTGAACATATTTTTTGCCGAGTGCATATTATAATAAAATGAGAGCTTACTCACTGAGTAGTTTCGGTACAGAATCTTTACCGAGCGGATTCACAGCCCTCTGTACCGATTGCTACCGAACCATTCGAAGCAAAACGATACCGCACCAAAACCGAGCCGGTCAAGAAGTGGTCTCGGTAAAGAATCTGTATAGATTCGGTACAGAAATGAAAACGAAACAAGCCCGTATCAATCCAGTGAGGAAGGCGTCTACAGTCTATAACAGTCTGCTTATAATCTAAAGAAAATTTCACTTAAAAAATCCGTCGTTTAGCTTTATAAACCAAACAGAATACTGCTATAATTTAATACAATCCTACTTCACTTAACCTGACCAGTGCTAACACTATTTCACCAAATCGACAGAAGTCGCTGAAATTTGTAAGCCGATGGTTTGTTTTGGGGAGATCTATTATATCAAAGTTTGAACGCAAAACCAGTGATACAAAAGGATTTATTTGTTCTTTTAAAATCTCCTCTATAAGAATTCATCTTTTCAAGCTTTTGCCATTTTGAAACTAACAACGTAAACAATACAATTGTAATGCAAATCTTACACAGCCCGATTTCAGTTCAAGAATTACTGACAATTAGAAAAATATGTCGACTTAAAAAATTACCCTCGTTTCACTACATCATTGTCGTTAAAATAAAATCCGGACCATCGTACCAAAATGTTAGTTAAGTCAGTCACATATTATGTCGACTTGGTGAAATATGCCTGGGCCTCCCATTGTCCAGGCGGATGCACTGATCTCTATACATTATCTCTATTACAAAATTCAGCATAATCTATTGAGTGTTAAAAGCATGAAAGCGTTACAAACAAACAGTTGCATTAGGTAAGTAAGCTAATATGAATTTACTAGAGAACTTTAACTTTTGAACCCCTATTTTATCCTTTTATAGTGAGTGTATGTTGGAAATAAATATTTGCAACACACACTACACACACACAATGAGCCTTACCCCAAAGTAAGCAAAAGGCTTGTCTTATGGGATGCTTGGGTAACGGATATAATACAGTCATATAGTGTTCATAATGTAAGTATATTTATATAGAAATACGTATTAAACACGACTGGAGTACAAATGCTCGTATTCATCACACAAACATCTGCCCCCACCGGGATTCGAACCAGGTACCCTTCGAGTCGGTGACACCATGAAATCCGACGTACAAACCATTCGGTCGCGGAAGTCGTCAAGTACTTTCTTAGCGCTCGCCTATATCATCATTATACTCGTAACTATGTGTGTGCCGAATTTCGGCGAAATCCATTCAGTAGTTTGAACTATGAGTTGATAGATCAGTCAGAAACGGCTACCTTTTATTATAGATTTTGTATAAGGCCAACAGCTTCTGATAAAAAGGTTGGAAACAGATATAATAACATTAAGCTAGCAGGTCATTACCAATAAAATAACTAAATCGCATCTGAAATTAAAGATTTTCTTGACTTACTTCAGAAAAGTACTCGTTAGGATCGGATGAATCGTTGACGCAAAGGTAACCCTCTAACTTGCGGAAATGTCTGTTAAAATATGGAATTGCGGCCTTCTCACAAGATTCGGAGTCCATTATTTGCACTGTCATAGTTCTCAGAACGTCAGGTGATTTGTTGCCACCTGTGAATGATATTATAACGATATAATAATAATATAAAAAAAAATCTAGGAAACATGAATAAAGTATAAAAAAATGGATGAGGTTTTCTGAAACCACGATTCAAGTGAAACTTTTAAAGTGTTTAACGTCGCCTCAAGTTATTTATAATTGGGTGATCTTATTCTGTCTTATATATTAGTGAAAAAAAAAACATTTTATATAGCACCTTACCCCAATGTAAACGGCCAGCTAAAAAAAACGACAGTGCACGCATCTGTGACAATTGAGCGGACTATCACTCCAATACTTTCCAAACCGTTGTTGGCCGCAAAGATGATCCAACATGTAAAGGGGCCATACAATAATACAGCCTTACTTAACATTCATCATCATTAGCCTATTAATATCCTCATTGTTGGGGCACAGGCACTCCACGCGGGCCCAGTGCGGATGGTGACTGCAGATGCAGCCGGGACCAAAGGCTGAACGGCCTTCCGAATCACGGAGGAGCTCGAGATTGTTGTGTAGCAACAAAATAAAACTAGATAGGAAGGAAGAAAAAAAAATCAAAAGAACAGTATAGGAATATATATTTACAAGATAAAGTACTATTTACAGATTATTAAAAAAAAATATGGAATATGTGTGTATGTAGTGTGAGTTGTGAAGTGGGCGTGGGTCGTCGGCGATCTTCAGGGGCGGCTTGAACGGTAGGGCGTGGGTCGTCGGCGATCTTCAGGGGCGGCTTGAACGGTAGGGCGTGCTACAGGTAGATGGACGGCGCGGCGCTCCTTGGAGGCAGAAGCGCTCCTGTGCAGCCGTCTTAGATCTTGGCCTCCCCTGGTGGTTGCTGGCGGCGCTGCTGGTAGTTTGGCCGGCGTATATCGGCCAGAGGCGGGCGTTGAAGAAACGGCAGGAGTCGGTAGAAGGCGGGCTGAAGCAGCTGGAGGCTGGCCGAAGAAGCTGGAGACCAGGCGCAGTCCCACCGATGAGGTTGCGAGAACGTGTATAGTAGTATAGTATTGGAGTTAGGAAGTTGTTTAAAGAGCCAATAGGTGCTAAAAAGCTTTGAGGTCTTTCTTGAGTCCCGGGGCAGTCGGCCCCGGGACAAGGCCTTTTATTAATTTAGAGCTCGGTAGCGAGCTTTCAAAAGTTGAGTAGGCAACTTTTGCCGTAGAATTGAATAAATGATCAGGGAGGCTCGGCCTTTTATAGGTCCGGAACCATTTGAATTTAGACACGGTTCGAATCGAGCCAAAAAGAATCAAAGTAAGTGGTCTGTGGAGGTTGAATAGTCATAGACGTAGTTGGAGAGAGTATCCGTGTCATGGGTAGCCATGGCAACGGATAAAAAACATTAGGTTGTCATAAAATGTCAATAAAATAAATAAATTAAATATAGATAAAATCAAAGCATAATAAGTGAAAACAAGTAAATAACAGAATAAAGAGAAATGCCGGTAAGTGTCCAGCACTCTGGAATAGTGATTTTCAGTACAGAAGAAATTATTATACGTATTTACAAAGTGATGAATAGTGTGTGATATTTTTGAAATTATGTGTTTCCAGGAATAAATGATAAAATATATGATGATGACTGATGAATATCGATGATGTTATATGATAAAATGTGCGAAATGGAACCTATGATAATCGAAACCATGAGTCGAAACCATATTAAGGTACGTTACAAGATAGTAAATTTTTTCGTCACCCATCCAATGACCGACTGCTGCGAAAGAATCATAACTTCAATGATCGCAGGTAAACGCGTTAACCACTTGCGTCATCGAGCTCCTATCACTAACTCTTAGGGACGTAACAGTATTTAGGTAAAATAAAATGAAGCTCATACGCGTGGTTGCCCAAGCTGACACCTTTGCAGCGTCACTGCCAATCTCCTGCGACCAGAGACAAGCGGGTGTGACGGCCTTGTTCACGGGCAATCTATTCTCAAACTCCAAAAGGCCTATATCATTTTTACGTTTGGGATGAGTATATTGTGGGTGAAAAATTTTTCTGTCGATTTTGGCGTCAATAACTGTCTCCTGTAATATAAAAAATAATAATCAATATCTATGAAATAAATACCAGAACTAGCCGCTAATTAATATTAATAGAATTCTTTTTTTATGATCGGAATTGAGTACCTACCTACGCACGGTAGGTATGGCTGGCTACGTTGTCGTCTGAGTGAAAGAATTAAACGATGATTTCTAGGATAGAAACAATCTTATGTCCTTTCCCGGGACTCAAACTATCTCCTTACCAAATATCATTTAAATCGGTTCAGAGCGGTTTAAGCATGAGTAGACGGACAGGCAAACACACTTTCGCATTTTATTGATTTATTATTGGGGAAATAACAGCATTAATTTACAGAGAAAACATATAATTTTTATAAAGTATATATATATATATATATATATATATATTATACCAGTGTACAGGTGTAAAAAAACCTATGACAAACACTCAAAGTACGCATGTATTTTTAAGTTAAAAAAAAACAGTACGCAATGTATAGCGCGGCGCGCTACTGTGGCGCTACGCAAAGAGTGTGCCTGTGTTTGTGTGTGCGTGTGTGTAAGTGCGTCGATAAAAAAGTTTCTAAATAACGTTTTGACAAATTTAATCTAGAAATCTTGAAAAAAAATTGAGACAAAAATTGACCTTCAATATCACCATAACCATAAAGGACATTCCTCGTTCCCTATACATTGAATGCCCTAGAACGCCCAACAATGAGAAAATGCTAGTTGTGTTCGGAATCGATGTCCGTTCCCAGGTATGGTCCAGAAGAAAAAAATATCGTCGTGATGTGGAAAATACGTGGCCTTCGACTTCGTTAAACGTTTTTTTTACACCTGTACATTGTCTACCAGTCCATCTACCTATCTACTAATGACGCTACAACGTTCGCTTTTTGGGAAAAACAATTGCAATACTACTGGTAATTAAGTAAATACCCATACAATACGAACATTTGACCATACTACAAAATAGACGAAAATTATATAATAGTTAAAAAACCACAGTATCGTGGGTTTCTGAGGTGACAATAGTTAAATAAAACAAGTTACAACGGTATAGATGCACTGATTTGTTTATTTGTTGATGATGGACTGATTTATTTATTTATTGACTGATTATTCTGACGACGCAGCCTGAAAAAGATGCGAAACGTCAATAAACAAATAATTCAGTGCATCTAGATCGTTGAAACATGTTTTATTTAATGAGTGGTGTGCGTGAAAACCTAGGAAACAAAAATGTGACAGTAATTATTTGTTATACAAGAGTACAAAATTGCTTTTTAACCGCGTGCTAAATTTTTGATGACTGAGCAAGCGAAGGATTCTAAAATTAGAATTCTCAGCATTAGCGAGGGAACCAAAAAGCAGGAGGAGAAAAATCTTAAAACTCAAGTGCAACACGTAAATTTTCATCCCACCTCTCTGTGTGTGAGTGTTAGGGTGTAAGGATTGATATTTCTCCACAATTGTTACGTATTCGATTGGATTACTCATTTTAGGTATTTACTTGTTACAAGTTTCTTGTTTTTAACCTAAGGTTTTAACAATATTAATGTTTTTATAAATTAAATAAAATACACAAAAATACAAAAACGGATACCGAGATTGAGATTGAGATTTAACAAATTAAAAGAGTATTGTATGATGAATTTGGCACCATGGAGACAGTAGTAGGTAAATAGGTTTAATGATGTTTACAATGGACAAACTTAGTGCACACGATATTCTAAATACAATTTACTTTATCCTCTAGCGGATAAAAACGGATTTTTCACTCAGACATCGAGGAGCAAAAATATTCTTTCCGAGATGGGGGATGAAAATTAGATTTTTAGACAGGCACTTACAGATGTAATGTTCTTGTTGCCGAATCTGACGAACTCAGGAGTCATCCCATTAATGCTCCGCAAACAGTGTCCAGCAGTCACTGCGAACTTTGGACTGATGAGGGTTGCTGCGCATGCAAAAATCAAATCTCCATTCTCTTTCCTGTATGCGATGGCACCCTGACAAAATTATATTTTATTAAGTATGATTTTTGAAAGGAAACTTATTATATCGTCACAATTTATTTTCGATCAACTTTAGCATGTGGCATTACATATCTAATTGTTATTATAAATCTGATCTAATCAACAATCATCGGTGGTTCAGTGATAGAAGGCTAGTCTATTGCGTGCGCGGTCTGGTTTCGAATCCCAGCCGAGAAGGACTTTTTTATTACTGTTTTTAAAAGTTTCACTGACATTGTGGTTTCATAAAATCTCATTTTTTTCATCTAGACATTTAACTACTATTTTTCTACATCCGATTCGATTACTTTTCAATTAGCTTATTCAAGCAACTATATCTGTTCGGAAAGGATGTCAACAAATAAAATAATAAAGTTCTCTACAAGTGGAGCTTTATATTATCCAAAGTAAATACTTACCAAATAAGGATGTTCATTGATTTCGACATCTGAAAAAAAAAAACAAATTGTCCGTCATCAAAAATTAATCCATCTCCAAAGACCAAAAATCAATTGATATATAAAAAAAGAACAAGTGCGAGTCGGACTTGCCCACCGAGGGTTCCGTACAAATTTGTCGAAACACAACATAAACGGCCATATATTTTTTTACGTTAACTTAATTAACACGGTAAACTGAGAAACGTAATAAGTACTTTTAAAAAATCCGAAAAAAAATCAGAGATACTCTATATACGCAACCCAACAATCCCACGAAGTTTCATTAAAACATTCAAATACACTTACCTATATATGTATCATTGTTATGTATTTATATCCGTTACCATGTACCTATCCCATAACACAAGCCTTACAGTGCTTACTTTGGGGCTAGGCTAATTGGTGTAAGTGTTAGAAATATTTCTTTCTTACACTCGCACAACTCAAAACTAAGAATGTAAATCATCTAAAAAATTTAATGTTGCTGCTTACCCTGGCCAGATGAACATTTTCTCTCCCAATTGTATTCGCGGCACCCTGAAATAAAAGTAAGACATTTATTTTTGTGCTTTTTGGGTTAATATCATTTGTCAAAAAATTTGTTTAGAACGTAAAAAATTAAAATAATGTTCTTTTACAAATAAACCATGGGAAACAAACTAAAGATGGTACCAATAAATTATTAAAGTTATAGTTAGTTATTCAGTATTATTTCATAGTATTAACGGAAGTAACCTCTTCGTTACAAATGACCACAGTTAATAATAAAACTATGTATACTTACTACTTCCATTTTTTGGGTTAAATGTTCTGTTTACTATTACAGCTGTTGATATCGTACTCGGATCAGGCAGCAGACGGGACTCAAACTCGCACCCTTCGGTATCCGGGCGAATGCACTGACCAATTTGCTACCGCGCCTTAATTTTCTTACTTAGTCAATTTATTTGCCCGGATACCGTCGGGGGGGGGGGGGGGGGGGTTGAGTCCTATCTGCTGCCTGGTCCGCGTGTAATTTTTTCTAGTAACATTTTCTTTAGATTTCAACATCGAACAGTTACATACATGCTTTAATATTAAAATTATAACTAAAAAACACTTTTTTGGTAGCCTTATTTACCAACAGAAACACTTTTTCTATTGGTAAATGAGGTTTTAGGGCTCCACGGAGAGGGGATTGGGCTAGATTCAGGCCAGCAAGGTCGCATTAAGTTATATTCACGGCTGGACTTGGGATGAGAAAATTTGTTGCGTCTTGTATAAAAATAAAGATTTCTTACATTCTTCGCTTAATCGACGACCTGGTGCTCTGAAGTCTGGTTCTGACAATGACACTGACAATGGAGAACACGCTTCCTGTCACGAAAAAAAAACTTAGTCATTAGGGAATTGAAATCAAACCAAAATAAGTTTAAACCATACCGACGTTACCACATCATCATATAAATAAAATATGTTTTGTTCATAAGACAAGTATTTAAAATATTATAATTATTAATAATGAATTGACTCAATCGCTTAACATATGTCTAAAGAGGTGCTAATCACCTTCATTTGTTATCTAAATTCATATAGATAGTTATAATAAGTCACGTCATTAGGGTTTAGTGTCGTGGGCCCTTAGACTAGTACTTACATTTGCCCGCCCTGCTTGGATCAGACACGCTGTAAATAAAAAATGAATGCTGTTATCATTTCGGATATTTTTTTATATCACACAAGTGGACCCAAATTTTCTGTCCAGTAAAAAAAAATAGACTGACTGCAGCGCCACCTATCGGGCAGTTGTAAGTTAAATTTTTCTACGCAACTTTCTTATTTTTTTCCGTAAAATGTGGTAAAAACCTTCTACCATGGCTTCTACAAAGTATTAGAAAACTTTAAAAAAATGGATACAATTAATAAAGTCGTTAAGTTAAAGCATGACTAAAGGAAACAGATTTAGATTTAATGATTGGTAAGTAATTACAATAATTTAGAATTAAATGCTTTCAAACAATGGTTTTATTTGTTACTTAATGACACATACACATTAAACAGTCTTTACAGATATTATTAACACGGACATAATAACGACCGAAATCCACGGAATCGAAGTTGAGAGCTAAAGCTATTGTAATAAGATATTTCTTGTATACTTTATGTATTTATATAATATATAGATTTTTTGCAATAAAGTACAAAAAAATATCGATAATGACCTCTGAAGGTCACAGATTCGACTCCAACGGTTAATATAGAAAGACTTGTGAACGTGGTTTCAGATTGGAAAGGCCGATGGTGCAGTCGTTATCGCGTCCGTGGAAGTAAAGCAATGGCAGGTCATAGAATGGGTGACCAAAACTGTATTATCTCATCCACAGTCGTCAGCACAAACCGATGACTCACGGAATAGGAACAACGTGTCATAACTCTTGGTCATGACCCACCATGACACTGAATTTTTACTAGGAAAAATCTACCCGGTCCATTGTGGGTTACCTACAATGCGTAGAGATTGCACTGCTAGAATGAATTGATCGCGGTAGCATTTGGCCAGTGCATCCGTCCGAGGGTTAAGTACCGTCTGCTATCTGGACCGCGTGGAATTTTTCTAGTTTCTTTAAATGCTTTTAAGTCCATGATATGAGTTTTAAATCTATGGGGACTACAGATAATATAATACTACTTATAATAATTGTAGTAGGCACCTATTTGTGTATCGGATTAGACTGTAATATTATAGAAAAAGTTATAAATAATTAAACTTGAATTATTCCTTGGGCCAAGCCATATGATTCTATATAGAGACCGATATCCATGAACGTTTACTTTAAATAAACGTAAGCAGCTAAGGTTCTTAAGATATAACATCTTATTAATGGCCACAATTTGATAAAAACAGTGAATTCATGGTGATTTGTACAGATTATGAAAGTAAATTTCACGGACTCGCTTAAATGCGTTTAACATTATTCTAATTTAGATAAATTGTTAAAGGGAAAATTTAATCATAATACGTACATAATAAAAATAAAAATGCTTACCTATCAAAACAGTGAATATTAATGCAGTCTTCATCTTGATTGCCAACGGCTACTTTTTATAATATATTCGTCTGGGACCTGCTGTTTAAAACCTGGAATCACGTCCGAGTCACTCTGTAGACTGTTGACTATGATGAGGATACCTGTACTTATATAGGTGCTCATTTACTTAATCATCTATAAATATAATAAATGGTAGGAAAGTCAAAACTGTACATTGAATATTTTTTTAAAAGAATACTTGGGGTGTGATCTACTATCGATACCGAAGCCAAAAATATACTTTTTAGAATTTATTTTTTATTTTTGTCTCTTTGTCTGTATCTATGTCCGGGATAAACTCAAAAAGTACGGCATGGATTTACTTTAAACTTGGCATGAATATTATTAAGAAGTCGCGTCAATATAGGCTACATATTATTACGGAACTCCACCCCTAAGGGGGTAATACGGGGCTTGGAAGTTTGTATGAAAGTACTTTGTTGAAGTTATACTTCTTTAGCCGCGTTATGAAAAAATTATGAGAGTGAAATTTTAAGATGCGCGCGCATCACTATAACACAAAAGTAACATAATGAAGTTAGCCGCGGGCGCGTTATGAAAAAAATGATGAGAGTGAAATTTTAAGATGCGCGCGCAACACTGTAACGGAAAAGTAACACCATGAAGTCGGCCGCTAAACCGCACATTACTCGTAAGTCTCGAAAAAAAAGCTTCCAACAAAATAGTAATAGGATCTCTTAGTCGCACATGTTGGGACGCTCGTCGCCTCTGATCACTGTTTTCATATTTATAATATTTATCCACATGTTTCTAGTTTCTATATTCTTAACACGTGTTATAATGTTATACAAATGCGAAATTTATATGTGCTAATAAATTTTATTCACTAGTGATTTAAATTGAATATTTTGATTATTTATTAAATTTTTCAAATTAAAACTGAACTTTATTGACTGCGTTGACTATCCTTTTCCAATCTTTTTATTATCTTATTGTAATTAATTATCTGCATGCAATTAAAAACTATTTTTTAATAATTCCAAAAAGAAGTATAACTTCTCACGCGCGTACTTAAGTACACGCACCCATTTATTTTTCAAGTAAGAGACTTGAAAAACATGAATGATCTATAGATGGTTTAGAGGTGCACTAATAATGTTTCTTAGGAATAAACCCTCTTTTGGGGTTATAGTCCAGTCAATGAAGATTTTCACCTTCGATTTCGTTGAACCTCCATTGATTTTTATAAAATTTGGTGAGTAGGTGGGGGATACTTTAAGAAACAAAAGTGACATAGTGCGCTTTTGCCCTGGGGGTAGATGCCACCCCTTCTCGGGGGTAAAAATTATTTTAATAAAAATAACTCCAGGAATCGATAGAGAGACAAATTCTAAGCAAAATTTGTTACATAAAGTTTTTAGAATAAATCAATACTTTCTGAGCTGTAACACTGTGACTCGTTGGGAAAACTTTTGTAAAATAATGCCCAACTAGTCACACTGTAAGACGTTGGGAGATCTATCTTAAATAATTCCCAACCAGTCACACCACACTGTGACACGCTGGTAGACCTTTCTTAAACCATTCCCTACCAGTCACACTCTGACTCGTTAGGCCAATCTGCTGATAGGTATTCTGTTACATAATTGTTTTAAACTTTCATGGTCACTAACATTATAGTTATATAAGTTATTTACGGGATTGTTACCATGTACTTTGTTTTTAGCGGCTTTCCGATATTTCGGCGCTGTTGCAAGCACCAAGATCACGGAGTAACTGGTTACTCCGTGATCATGGCGCTTGTTTTTAAACAAGGTACATGGTAACAATCCCGAAAAGAACGTATATTACTATACTGTTACATGTTCATTCTATTTTGGACTCTATTTATATAGGTGAAACCTCTTATCCAATCTTTGACTCAAAGATTCTATTCAATTTTTCCTCGTAATATTCCTGTTAATCTTGATAGCCTATAAATCTATACTCTGACCTTTTGATTACCTGTTAAAATATTAGGTCCTTACATATGACTTTTGAATTCCAGGCGTTTTGTACGGGAGGAATATAAAGTAAATTTCTTTTTATACACTATATTTAATTAATCAAAGTATGCACCGTATGCCATCTCATAGGTGGCACTTTTGCCATCTCATAGGTAGTTTATTGATCCTTTTTCTGAAAAAATCATGGGGGCGAGAATCAATAAACTCTTTTAAGGCGGTTTGGACTGCCCCATCGGAGTTAAATTTTGTCCCTTGTAAAAAGTTGTCCAAATTTCGGAAAAAAGGTAATCTGTTGGAGCAAGGTCCGGGGAGTACGGTGAATGTCGCAGACATTCCAATTGTAGCTCATCTAACTTAGTGGTTGCTTGTTATGCAGTGTGTGGTCTTGCGTTGTCGTGGAGCAGCAGTGGCCTAGAGCGATTGACCAATATCGGTTGTTTAGCAGCTAGTTCTGCCTTCATGCTTTGCAGTTGTTGGCAATAGATATCTGCCGTATATATATACATCGTTTGGCCAGATTTTAGAAAGCTGTAGTGAACGACGCCGGCGCTAGTCCACCAAACACTCACAAGTAACTTTTTCTGAGTCAATTTTTGTTTAGGGCAGGCTTTGGCTGGGTCTTTAGGGTTCAGCCATTGCGACGACCGCTTCCGATTATCAAACAGTATCCACTTTTCATCACAAGTAATGATTCGATTTAAAATCCCATCATTATTGTGTCGGTTGAGCAAAGTAACACAGCAGTCGACGCATGTTTTCAAGTTCGATTCCCTTAATTCATGAGGTACCCACCATTCAAGTTTTTTTACTTTCCCAATTTGCTTCAAGTGGATTAATACAGTTTTGTCACTTACCCCGAAGCCTGCAGCTATCTCTGAAGTGCTTTGTGATGGATCCGCTTCCACAATAGCCTTTAATTCTTCATTTTCCACTTTGGCCTCCGGCCGTCCACGGCGTTGGTTCTGAAGGTCGAAATTTCCAAAACGAAAACGTTGAAACTAAAAACGTACCGTGCTTTTTTTGCGACATCAGCGCCGTACACATCATTAATCCTTCGAGCTGTTTCTGCAGCACTGGTGCCACGGTAGAACTCGTACTCGTAAATATACCAATATTTCATATTTTCCATTTGGGCGATAATAAGCGACGCCAAAGAAAAATATAATGAGGAAAAAACCAAATGAGAGACTGTTTTTAAAACTCAAATGTACCAGTTAAATGTATTTATAAATTTGAATTTGGAATTCTTAACCAAAGAGAAGATATTTCAGATCAAAGTGGTCAGTACGACAAAACGCTAATTTCATATGTAAGGAGCTAATATTTCAATAACCTGGAATTAGCACCAAACACGAATTTATCGTAAGCAATAATAGGAAAAAAAAAATGGTTGCCTGTAAAGTCGGTTTTACGGGCGAAGATTTTACGTGACAACGTCTTTTTCTCGGTAGAATATTTATTGATATGAATATAATTAAATTGCACAATAGGAACAAGGAATTGAATGAAAATAAGAATTGCACAAATTTTAACTATAGAAATATATTTTGTTTACTAAAACATTGTACATGTAAACTTAAACTTAACACGAGAGACTCATCGTAACGTTACCGAGCGTTACACTTTTTCATAAGTGACTCCCAGCCGCAACCTAATTTAAGACGTTGTCACGTCAAAAATGTTGCCTTCCTTTTATTATAGCAAAAAGTAGCAGTGTAGCTGATTATTTAGTGAAATTAGGGCTAAGATGTAACATACACCTCAGACATACATACAGACGTAATCTAACCAAAACCTAAGAGTAGATTGGTCTAACGATTCACAGTGTGTCTGATTGGGAATAATTTCGAAAGGGTCGCCCAACGTGTCACAGTGTGACTGGTTGGAAATTATATTTAGAAAGGTCTCCCAACATGTCACATGTGTGACTGGTTGGGAATTATTTTACGAAGTTCTCCCAACGAGTCACAGTGTAACAGGTTACAGTGTGACTCGTTGGGAACAAAGGGGATCCAATGCCAAAATATTAATCTGGGATCCAAAAGTGGGCTCCAACAACTTAAATGAACGCCTAGCATATTTTATTTAAATTAAAATAATGTAATGTTAATCTACCCGCACTAATATTTGTATGTTTAAATGATTTTTTTCAAATAAGTTTTTTTTAATTGCAACCCAAAATAGGTATAATACACATAAATGTTAGGAATTTATTTATTTACTTTACTCGTCCAAGCTTGGGACACAGATATGTGTGTACCAAATTTCAACTTGATTGATTGAGAATCGATTGCGACAGACAAACTGACCACCGAAGTATACCTACAAGAGTTCCGTGTTTGCCGTTACATATAAGGGACCCTAAAAAAGGAAGTAAATCAAAGTTTTTGTATAATCATAACTGCATGGAGTCTAAAATAGCAAGATAGCACGTTTAATAATATTGTAACATATCCCAAACATATAATGAAATCCTAAAATCCGATTACACGCTACCTATCGGCCAGAGCTAAGGCCCAAGCACGAGTTTTGGACAGCTCCGTAACGAACCGCATCATCGAAGTTTCTAAGAAAACTAAGTAACGCCACTACCGGACGTAAGAACAAACTAGCTTCTTTCATACAAAATTTTAAGGTTACGTTACTTTACTTAGCCATGAACGTCAAAAGCCAACGATGTTTCGTTTGGCTGCTAGAATCCCTAAACGGGGATCCCGCGGCTTCGCACTAAGCAGCTTAGAGGGTATTCGCAGGTTTTTTTAGCGGATAGTACGCCGTTAAGCGTGCTCGTAAATGGCGCGGGTTACTTTGGGGGTTTGCCTCATCGTGCCCGTGACGTTTGCGGGTGCAGGGTGTAAGGTCCGTTCGGCGGTATGCCTCTTAAAGGCGCCGTCGCCATCGTCTGCATACAGAGGTTTTGCCTGCGTAACAAAAAAAAAGGTTCGAATCCTGTCTGATGCCTGTTTGACCTGACCACTTGTTTTTTTTAGTAAAAAAATCTTTAGAATTTTTTATATCACGCGAGTAAAGATGTGGTACCATACAGTAAGTATAGAGCTTATTTTTTTCACAGTTACAACGTTGGTCACTCCTTTAGGCGGATGCCTCAAGATGCATCGGAGTGACGTCATTCGGTGTCGGCTGCGCTCTAGCCAACCTGCCCGGCATCTACACCAGGGTCTCCAGCTATCTTGACTGGATCGAAGGCATCGTCTGGAAATAAAAAATACATGACCAAACGATTTTTATTTTACAAGGTGGCGCTAAGGCAATTACCCGATCCACGGATATCATTTGTGCCGGTTTTATCGCAGTTTCCATGATTTTCGGTTATAACTGTTGGCATTACTGTCGAATTACTCTTTAAGGGCTTACATTTACAGTTCGCATATACCCGAGACTTCAAGAAAGACTCAAACAAAGAAGTCTGGTGCAGTTAAATCAGGCGATCATCTGGCTATGCCATATCGTGGTGTGTGTGAGGGTGCACTGTTTTGTTCAAACTACATATGTTTACGTTCCTGCAGAGTATCGTGCTCCATTGCTTGTCTGTTCCCATTCTGCATCTGTCTTGTTCACAAATATCAAATATGATTGACCTTCCAAACCATTTTCAATAATTACAACATCTTCTGATAGAGTGATTACTCTTGCGCCAATCTCTATAAAACCATGTTCTATCATGCTGGTCTAGAAGCGGGAATAAAACCTTGGTGGTGAATGCGCAAGTTACTTGCTTTTTTAAGCAGACAGTAAAGGCTTAACAATATATATGGCACTTGAAAGACTGTTGTCGTTGATGAAGTAGCAGTTTGTTCCCACTAGTCCTTGAGAGCAGTTCTACGGTAGAACTCATAAATAATTTTATAGATTTCTTAGTAAAACAACATCGGACTGAAGTTTTACTAGTTCTAACATCGGGAACTTATCACAACGCAGGACTCATGGAAAAAAGAATCGCATTAATTCTAGGTAATACGTAGAATAAGTGCTAAGAAAAAGTGCCACGAGTTCTATTCTTCTATAAAATATTATTAAAGGTTAGAAGTAATGAAAATTATCAATAGTTCTACCGTGGAACTGCTCAGTAGGACACGTTGGAACAAATAGAACTAGCAAACTGTTAACAAATATGAAAAAACATGGCACAACCACGTTTTTTACTTTGTTCATACATATAATATGTATATTAACGATATCATAAGGGACCGGCCCTTGCCACCGTCAACGTTTCAAGTCTACTTGAGCCGACTGGTATTGCAAGAGACGATGGCAAGAGACCGGACGGTATGAGTTTAATTCCATGGAAGATGGTATGGGATGCAACCTGTTCAGACACGCTGGCCCCTTCCCATCTATATGGAACCAACAACAGAGCTGGTGCGGCTTGTAATGCGGCTGGGGGTCTAGGCTCCGAATATGATTTTGTCCCATTCGGTGTCGAGACCCTTGGTCCGTGGGGTCCTAGCGCTATGAGGTTTTTTAAGGAAATATCAAAAAGGTTAGTCGACATCACTGGAGACCGAAGAGCTGGCAGCTACCTCGGACAACGAATTAGTCTAGCTATTCAAAGGGGGAACGCTGCCAGTATCATCGGAACCTTGCCTAAAGGGACTCCTTTTAGTAATATATTTTAGTTACTATATTATATTTTTTAAGGTTTTTAGTTTAAGGTTCATTGTTCCTGTATATATTTATGTACATATAAAATGGTAGGAAATTCAAAACTGTACATTGAATATTTTTTTAAAAGAATACTTGGGGTGTGATCTGCAATCGATACCGAAGTCAAAAATAAAGATTTTAGAATTTTTGGCTTTTTGTCTGTATCTATGTCCGGGATAAACTCAAAAAAAGTACTGCATGGATTTACTTCAAAGGACATTTTTATATATGGACGCTGCACCCACGTCCGCCACGGCTTAAACTACTTTTGTTTGAAAGGTATTATAATCATGATCATCTGTGCCAAAGCGCATTAAATTCTATACCGGGAGTCTTAAGTTAAATAGGTACAAGTACTATAACGAACAAACATTAATGAAACAAGTGAATTAATTTCGTTAGTTCGACACTACATAGGGAGCTCAGATTCTATAAAACTAGTGCTAAGTTTGTTATGTAATCTTACTGTACTGACTGTTTTTGGTTGTAATTCTTTTTAAAATAAAAAAGATATTATGGGAGTACTTCACAGGGTTCAAGGGTGCCCCCGCCCTCTTATGTTATTCTGCAGCACTAGAGTAAATCCAAAAATCCCCGCATGGGTTGGGGTTTTTTCAAATATTCTGTTCGTTATAGTAAATTGTCTTCTTTGTAAAACGGAGCGTCCACAAATCACCCAACCTTGTCCACGCTTCGGAGAAAACATGATTCCAGTTCATCCATACTAATTGACAAAACCGATAACCGTGTTCTAATGTCCAAAGCGTGTTAGATAAAACCAATAAAGTGTCAGCGAGCGCACAATTACAACGAAGTAAAATGAGTCGACTATTTGCAAATGCAATTCCTTCAACCCCCGTAAACCGTTTTGAGGTGGCTCAGTAAGTGCAAGCGCAGGATAGATCGGCAGACTTTGTCGTATATCTGGTTGTATAGTACGATATGGCATATTATTATGGTTACTAATAATATAAATATATATATATAAAATGAAGGTACTATAAATGAATTTATTTACCTACTTAAATATGCCCATGTGTCATATCTTTTGACTCCCAGGATATTTTTTTTCGGTGTCATAATAAAAAAGGCTAGTTTTTCATAGATCTATCGATTCATACTAATTACATTGTTGGCGGAGCTGGGTGCGTTTTGCCCATTGTTCTTTGGCATGAATATTATTAAGAAGTCGGGTCAACATGTAGGCTACATATAATCACGAAACTCCACCCCTAAGGGGGTAATACGGGGCTTGGAAGTTTGTATGAAAGTCCTATGTTTTTGAAGTAAGGGACTTGAAATTTAAAATGTATGTATGTTCTATATGTAGAGGTGTACTAATAATATATCTTAAGAAATAAACCCCCTTTTGGGGTCAATAGTCAATACAAAAAGTATGTGCAAATAACTAAATCCATGTGTACAGAGTCGCGGGCGGCCGCTAGTTTTTAATAATTCTGGACGTTTTTTAGTTGATATAAGAAGATTAGACGCAAGAAATTCATCAACATTTGACTACAATTGCAAGGTTTACTTAATATGATGTCTCTCGCGATTTCATCAATAAGGTTCGTTTCTACTGATTTTACTATAAATACTATTATTAACTCATCCATCAACACCCAATTTAAATCTCCCTGGGGTTTCCCTTTGGACAGAATTGCATCACCATGCGGGTGCATTGCGCTTTGGTGGATGCTAACTATTTCAGATGCAGCCGGGACAAACGGTTTGGCGTAACTTACGAAGAACGCAGGAACTCTAGACAGTAAAAAATTGCTAGATTAGGACGATTGCGGGCTGAAAGTGCTGACCACTACTCCATAGATCTCGCTCATCTTAGGTCTAGACAATCTATATATATAAAACTCAAAGGTGACTGACTGACATAGTGATCTATCAACGCACAGCCCAAACCACTGATGTATCGGGCTGAAATTTGGCATGCAGGTAGATGTTACAATACAATACAATACAATACAAAACACTTTATTGTACACCACATATAACATTAAATTTAGTACATAACCAATTAAAACTAGTGTAACAATGGGCGGCCTTATCGCTTAGAGCGATCTCTTCCAGACAACCTTTGTATGACGTAGGATGTTATGACGTAGGCATCCGCTAAGAAAGGATTTTGATCAATTCTACCCCGAAGCGAACCGAGGGCGAGCCACTAGTGACATATATAGCATTCGTTGAGGTTTACAAATCTCACCAACCACCCATGGCCTGACAAACCTTCCTGCAGGCAAAAGAAGCGGGAGTTACGCGCAGGCTGGTCACCACCGCGCGTACTTTCTTGCCTCCCTACAAATTATTCTTTATCTGTCTCCTTTGTCCCTATGGTCCCTCTTCCGTTTCTGGGGCAGACTTACACGAAACGCCTTCATCGCCTTCCAGCCTTCCTGTGCCCACCCTGAAGTGGTAGGTACCACTGGCTCCAAATCATTGTGTCTCTTTTCTTCGCCTCGGCTCTTCATCTCGTCGTCGTCGTCTCGGGGAATCCATACTGGCGTGAGCCATTTCGGAGGTGTCGGGTTCGCATCTCGTCTTCGGACGAGACGGTCGACGGCTGTTACCCCCGCCTCCGCTTCTTCACTCATCGCCCTCGGCGCGGTCAAGCCCACCGGGTGAGACCCATGAGGGAGGCCCAGTGAGCGACCTGCGAGCGGGCGATGGACTTCAGCGGGCAGGGGTAGTGGCATGTCCGAGGGTAGGTGGTGCGAGGGTGGGTGCGAAAAAAGTTTTTCCTGACTGCCCGAACTTTTTCGCAAAGTCCGCTAGCAGTTCGGTGAGCTGTAAGATCAGTCTGGCTGTCGCGTCTTCTTGGGCGGGCGGTGGCGGTGAGGGTTGGTTGCCTTCATTGGGTGGTGGGGCTGCGGTGGGTGAGTCCGTCGGCGATGTTCCGCTCGCTCGACGGGGCTTGCGGTTGCGTCGCTTGGGGTGGCTGGTGCGGGAGGGAGGAGCGTTTGCGGGGGCCATCAACGTGGCCGGCGCGTGCTCGCTCACCTCCGTGGGCTGCTGGATTGGCTCGGTGGTCGGGCGGCCTGTGCGGGCCACTGTAGTGGCGCGGCGGTTGCGCGCCTCGCGGTGTTTCGCGGGGCACGCGCTGTAGGTTGCCGGGTGCGCGCCTGCGCAGTTCGCGCAAGTCGCGGGCTGCGTTAGCGGGCGGGGGCAGTCTGCGGCAGCGTGCGGGTCACCGCAGCGCACGCAGGCAAGCGGGCGGTGGCATCCGTGGCTGGAGTGGCGGAACCCCTGACAGCGGTGGCACTGCGCTGGGGTCTTCCTTCCTCTCCAGGCCTCTATCTGTACTCCGGACATGTGTAGCAGAGTACTTACGGCGTAGATGGCTGGGATGGTCTCGGGGGTTCGGCGTAGCGAGGCGAAATAGAGGCATCCAGTGCGGCCTGCTCGCGACCGGATCTCTTTAATGTGGTCCACTGCGAAGCCCTCTGCGGTAAGGGCCTCAGCGATGACGTGCAGCTGGGTATTGGCGGGCAGTCCTCTGATAGCCACCTTCAGATTTCTGTCATCGGGGTGGGCGTGTGAGTACCAGCTAAGTCCGGCCTGGCCTTCCAGTCCGGAAAGGTGGTCGTGGTCTCGTGGTCGTCATTCGGCAAGAAGCGTACACCCGTTGGGCGAGCGTCCAAGCTTCAGTTTGATCTCGCTCTGATGCTTCGGCCAGTCCTGCAGCTGCTCAACCACTATCGGCGGGGGCTTACGGGCCCGCTGGGACGTGGGAGCGCTGTTGGAGGCCGGTTGCGCAATCTGTGCGGTTGTGGTTGAAGCGGCGGTAGGTGGATTTTTTTTCTCAGCTTCGGGGGTAGGCGCGGATTTTTCCGCGGCCTGCGCGTACGACTGCTTCGGCTGCGTCGGTAAAGCAGTCGGTGTGTCATCTTGCGGCTGGTCTGGGGCGGCGGGGGTGGATTCTTGCTCCACTGAGGGGGTTGTTACCTCTATTTCGGAGGGCTCGTCGTCAAGGAACGGCAGCACATCGCAGCTGTGCGAACGGCGCGGATGGATATCGCGCGGTCGCACTGCGCGGGGCTGTCTCGGCTGCGTCTGTATGGGTTCCATAAAGATGTCAGTTGGCGGCGGGAGCGTGAGCGGCTGTGCGTTGACCGAACTGCAAGTTTCGATGAACTTGTAGTCATCTGGGCTGAGCTCGGTCACCGAGCTGTCTTCCTCGTCCAGTATGCGTATGAAGGTGTAAATCCATCTCGAAAGCCTCTTCGAGAGCAGGCCTGACTGTATGAGTCGGCTCGACATCGCCGCGTCCAATTCATATTGGGCGCGTTTCGATCTCATGCCGATCATCTTGGCTGCGAAGAGGGCCCTGGTCTGGGTTACATCTGCATCCACTGGGGGGTTGGGGCTCTGTGGCATCGTGTACGTGGTGGTGTAATCGTCCATGCTGCGTGCTGGGGGCTACGCCTGCGCGAACCTGGCCGAGCGCAGCCTTGCGGCGCGCTCAAGGCCTGCGGCTGTGGGCGCGGCAGTCACCGCCGGCGCGGAATGGCGCCGGGCAGTCCGGCAAATGCTCAGATTTTACCTCGGAGACTTGTGGATGCTGGAGGTTCCGTGCAACGGCGTAGTACAGTCTTCTCATCTCGGCTCTTCATTCTTCACCTCTATCCAGTCCACTACGGATCCTGTGCCATCTACGTGCGAAGTCCCGCAGCTGTCTGAAGTTCACTTTCGATCAGTGACAGCGCCACTCAGCAGCGACGCTCTGCAGCGCCGCATAGCATCCGGCTGCCGACTCCCATGATCGGACCTGTCTACGTTATTGGAAGATATTTAAATTGGATGCTGTATTTAATGCAGAAAACAAGCCGCTTCTCCAAATCTCCAACACACAGTGATGCCAGGTACCAACATGAATGGTTTTATCCCAGGAAAGAAATTTTTTATCATCTTTAAAAGATGACGGTCCTTTTCGAAAATGTGCCTGCATTAAAAAAAATATAGGTACTCAAAACACCGTGCACCGATTTCAGGGATTGGAGTGACAATCAATTCGTATGAACATTTGTAACAAAAAAATAAAATTTTCAATATAGCTCGCTGGAAAGTTAT
Source organism: Chilo suppressalis (assembly GCA_902850365.2). NCBI lineage: Eukaryota > Metazoa > Arthropoda > Insecta > Lepidoptera > Crambidae > Chilo > Chilo suppressalis. The sequence goes on from OU963907.1 coordinate 5,175,904, forward strand.
ACGGCAAAATACAATCTGCCTGTTATACATTTATACCAATGTTAAATAATTTGCGACAAACTATAAATACTTCATATAGCTAGACGGCAGTCTGGGGAGCAAAAAAGGTGTAAAAAACAGGTAATAATAAAACAATTAGAAATGATTAGGCTAAGATATTTTAAGCTTTAAAAACTGGTCTGCATTGTTCGTCATTGAACTGCGAACTTTGGATGTGCTCTATCGTGTTCATCTGCTAATATTTAGTGTTTATTTATTATTTGATAAAGCTTTTGAAAAGTGCAGTCGAGGGTGTGATGTTATTCAAGAATGATTTTTTTGTGTTATTATGTCTTGTGTTCATTCAAGGTATGCTTATTAAGGTTTACGGAAATCTTTTTGATAAGTAATTAAAGCGTAAGTAAAGCGCAACAAACTGAGCTATGCACTAGTAATGTAATGGTTTGAATTTTCGTTATTTTTGAGTTTGAAGCGTATCCGTTTGTCGCTAATCAAATCTTGCAAGTGAAATTTTTTGGCAGCTTGATAGCATAAGTAGTTAGCACGTTCGGCTGCGATCGTTAAGGTTAAGCAACTTTCGCAGTGGTCGGTCTGTGGTTGGGTGACCAATAATTTACTTTTCATCCCACCACCTCGGAAAGTGTAATTTTGCGCTTCGAAATCTGGCTGGAAAATTCTATTTTATTCGCTTGAGCGGCAAAGTAGATTTGAATTTAGAACATCACATATAATGAGTACTCAATATAATTGTAAATTCAAAACGTCATTAAACCTATTTAATGTAACCTCTATGGTGCCAAATTTATGATTAGAACTTTTTAAATTGTGAAAAAATTTAAATTTGGAACCTTCTTGGTTTCTTTGTTTTATTTGCGTGCTTCGCGCCATTCTAGTTTTTCACGTTTTATTGCTTAATATAATTAACATAACCTAAAAACTGTACAAAAAAATCAACTAAAATGAGTGACATTAGCGACGATGAAGTTTATCTAACGCCAACTGAGTTAACTGAAACAGTTAATAATGCGCAAATGAGCCTTCTCCCTCAGCAATCACGAGAGAAGTATTTGAAACAGTACGATATATTTAACATGTGGCGACTAGCTAAAGGAGCAAAAACTTTCTCCGAAAACGTTTTGCTGGCATATTTTATAGAATTATCTGAGACCAAGAAAGCAAGCACGCTATGGAGTACGTATTCAATGCTAAAATTAACAATTAAGATGAAGAAAGACGTTCATATCGACACCTATCATAAATTAGTGGCATTTTTAAAAAGAGCCTCATCTGGTTATAAACCAAAAAAATCGAAGGTTTTCACAGCATCTGAAATTGCAAAGTTTATTAATGAAGCACCTGATTCCGTATATTTAGCGGCAAAAGTAAGTCAATACGTGTAATTTTTTGTTGTTGATAAAATTGTACATAGTACTTACAATATTTTTAATTTGATTAATTTATTTACGATTATAAATACTTCTTTTGTTACAGGTTGTTCTTATTATTGGTATAACCGGAGCATGTCGAACAAATGAACTTACACTACTTAATGTCAATAACGTATCAAAATATTCTCATAATTCTGATGAATTGCTATTAATTAATGTACTAAATACCAAGACAAAAAAAGACCGCAACTTCGTTATTCGCAAGGAATATGTAAACATTGTTCAGAAATATCAAGCTTTACGTCCTTCTAACACCCCAATTGAACGATTTTTTCTACAATATCGCAACGGAAAGTGTATCCGACAACCTATGGGTCAGAATAAAATTGGCAGTATTCCACGAGAAATAGCAACTTTTCTCGGACTTTTAGAACCCCCGTTATACACCGGTCACTGTTTTAGAAGAACCTCAGCCACACTTTTGGCCGAATCAGGGGCTGATCTTCTATCGCTTAAGCGCCATGGAGGCTGGAAGTCTAATTCGGTTGTAGAGGGATACATAGAGGATTCAATCCAAAGTAAATCAAAAATTTGTAATAGTATCGTGGAGGCCATAACGCTGAAAGAACCTCTGTCAGATTCTTGGTCTCGCCCTTCTACATCTAAAATGAGCCCCCATAAGATTGGAAACAATAGCCCTCTCTCGCCAACATTTACGCCAATAGAATCCAATGAATCGGCACAACTATTTAAAATTACTGATACGAGTAGTTTACCACAAAACAGCGCACAATTCACAAACACCAACATAACATTACCTAACAAAAATATTAAACTTAACATAAGTAACTGTAGCAACGTTACATTTAATATTTCTTAATTATTTTCTACTTCTTATTATTTTCTTCAATTTATAGATTATCTTAATGTGTTTTAATTGAAATAAAAATATTTTGTCATTATAAATTGTTTTCTTTTTCATTTTGTCATTTCCTCGCTGAGGTGGGATGAAAAGTTACGTATTGCACTCGAGTGGAAAGATTTTTCACCTTGTGCTCGTTTGTTTCCCTCGCTGACGCTCAGGATTCTAATTTAGAATCACTCGCTGCGCTCGTGATTCAACTTTAGAATCCTTCGCTTGCTCGGTCATCCAAATCGAGCACGCGGTTAAAAAGGAACTTTCCACTCTTGTATAATAAATAACTAATCTCGAGCACCTCCGAGCTTCGGAAGGCACATTAAGCGGTTGCGACCGGCTGCATCTGCAGCCGTTAGTACCCACTAATCCGCACGAGGCTCGCGTGGTGGGTCATGGCTAAATCTCCCTATTCCGTCCATAGGTAAGGCCTGTGCCCCCGCAGTGGGGATATTAATACGCTGGTGATGATGATATGTGATGACGTGAAATTTGACATATTTATCTGTTCCAATCATGAAAAAGATTAATTAGACGACAATGCAATCCGGTGGCAAAAAGCCGTTTTCTTTAAGTTTTAAAAAGGAGTGTGTTTTGTCGTCCTTTTTCTTACAGCAGCACTAGTTATAATATTATTAATTTGCTGTACACATTATTAATGGTCACCAATCAAATAGGTAATACTAATTTTGTGAGCAAACAATTAATGAAAATTATATAAAAAACGAAAGCTTGTTTTTAAATTATGCCTTTTTTCTAATTAAACATCTCAATTTGTCATATCATGAACATTGCGTGCTTTGGTGGGATGTAATGCGTGTTCCGTGCGTCACTACTTTTGTAATCTGAGGATGTTATAATAACATGTTCTTCATATTTTTTTAGCTTCAGCCATAACTCAGTCAATGGAAATCTTAGAAAACTTCCAACAGGTGAGTCATGAGTCATGGATTTGTATCTATTTATCTGTAAGTACAAATAGACTTAGAGAATATGTAAACAACGTATTTAATAATATACTAGTTTGTATTAATTACGGTAATATACCTAATACTATTGAAGGTAAATCGCGGTATGAATTGAGAGCAACAGTTACGTTTAGGGCTCATAAGATTGGATTGTATTTAGTAAATTAAACTTTCCAAAAAACATATCTAATCTTTAATGAATAAGAATGACAGCTTTTCTTAAAAAAAAATCTTTAGATTTGTTAATCGAGCAGATTAAGGCGTCGTCCTAATTGGCAACGGTCGTGCGATGTCGCGATACAATTTCATTGTGCGATGAAAATAATGTACATAAGCTTATGCGACAGCTTACGAGCTGTATTTGGAGACCTCTGGAGATATTTGAAATTGTACGAACGTTGCCAATGAGGACGACGTTTATGCTTAAAATAAGGCTCTTCTCAGGTGGCGTACTAGTAGTTTATGCCACTGCCATTTATATGAAGGGATATTAAAATAAAAGAGTCTGTTTATGATAAGGCGGGTATCCAGCAACAGTTTTTTGAAAATATTCAAAATCTGTTGCATAGTTTTAAAGATCTAAACATACATAGGGGCAGACAGCGGGAAGCGACTTTGCTTTATACTATGTAGTGATTTCATGTATGTGCGTTTAAGATAAAAAGTTTATAAAGTACGTCTGTATAAAACTAGCTTTCAATTTGTAATTCAAATATTTCGACATCGAGCATAGATAAATTTATTAAAAAAAACATATGGATGCAATTAACATAAAAAAACGGTTGATACTTAATAAAATTAATGGTGTTTGCGACAATTTTTTAGCCAACCCGTCACTAATCATGCAGTTAAATTAAGTTCATTATGAAAAACAGATGGCTGCAGAATTCAGCGGCGGGCTAACATCAATAAAATTAATACAGATATAGGAAACACCGTTCTTAGTTATTGGAGTAATCGGCTAATGCACGAAGAAAATTTTCACAATATTTTAGGTTTATTGAGATTCTTTTAAGCATCCTCAAGGTATTGTATTTTATTTAAATATGCAATGAACCATCGAGTATTTTTGTGTCGCCGCACACGGGCCACACGCCACAGCCACAAACGCCGCTACGAGAAGCTAGAAGCGGCTACTAAAGTGGCTGAAGCGCCCTACAGCGGCCGACTAAGGTAAGGGGAGGAATAAAAAAAAAAAAAAAAGGTAATGGAGAGGAGTGGGGAATCGCGCGAGTGACATGTAGCGACGTTTTTTATCGGCGCATTAAGTGGCCGGTGAGGGCCACAAGAAGCAAGCAACGACGATTTGTAGCGTGTGGCGGCCACCGGCGTACCGTGTGTGGCGAGTCCATATAAAATGTATGAAAACTACAAGATATATGCAGGTGGCGGCGTTTTGTGGTTGTGGTCGGTGGCCCGTGTGCGGCGACACTTACTTACGCATAACGTTGACGTGATATTTGCTAGACCATCTGTGAATGAAAGACGTCTAGACTTCTTTCTTTTCTAAAATGGTAATTTTTGTTTGAAGGAAGAGGAGGAAAAATGGATTTGGGGTGTCTCACCAGCTAGCAACGAAAATAAAACACAAGTGAGTCTATAAGTTCCGTTATAACTTATTTGTTTCTTTGATAATATATTTTTTTAATTCTAACACACAAAGTAAGTATTGTATAGCTTGTATTGTGGGATCCTAGGGTAATGGGTAGAAATAGATAGATAAGATTTCATTTGTAGAAATATGAAAATGTAATATTATATACAAACAGCCATGACTAGGTAGAAATGCTCGTATTCATCATGTAAATTGTTGCTGCGACACCTTGCAAACCGGTGTACATACCACCACGACAATATATTGCCGTCGTGTCGAAAGTCGTCGACATTATATTGTTTCGTTATTTTTCCATCAATCGTATGTAAGTTTGGCAGTAGTAATAATGTGAAATTCAAATTTTATGAGCGATATTCAGTTGATTTTTTATTTCAGAATAGGCTCTCCAGGCTTTCTGAGTCTGACAACGTCACTGAAACACAAGTGAATCCATGCGAAATCGAACCTCCAAAAATGCCCGACTACAAAGCGCCGGGTCGTAGGATAAGTAGCGTGAGTTAGTATCATCAGGTCTTGCATTGGATAGGTTGTATTTTCTTCGACGCGTAGGAAAATAAAGGTTTTTTTGTCTAAAACTTCATACCATGTTTAACCTTTTTCAAAATTTAGTTTTTTGCGACCAACAGTAGCGTATTCCCTTTTTAAGGCAAAACGACTTTACCAATATTATCTATGGCGGTTCAGCGTTTTGGTCATGTACAGCGAAAGTATAACACAGGTAGAAAGAGTTGATCGCCCAGTTATTGACAAACCCCAACACTAGAGATTCGAGTGTTGGCGGCGTGGTTAAAGCCAACGCTACAAGATCAGTGTCTGATAGCGGGGTATTCTTGAAAATAGTGCCGCTGGAGTTTGGTGGTCTGAACGTTTTCTGATCTGAAAAAGGTGTACACCTTACATACTTGACGATGGGTCAACGGCAATGTTGATCGATTCCGAAATAACTTGCCATTAAAGTGTCACCGCAGATGGGCCACACGCCACAGCCACAAACGCCGCCACGAGAAGCTAGAAGCGGCTACTAAAGTGGCTGAAGCGCGCGACAGCGGCCGACTAAGGTAAGGGAGTGACGTGTGGCGGCGTTTTGTATCGGCGCATTAAGTGGCCGGTGCGGGCCATAAGAAGCGAGCAACCGGGGCGTACCGTGTGTGGCGAGTCCATATAAAATGTATGAAAACTACAAGAAATATGCCGGTGGCGGCGTTTTGTGGTTGTGGTCGGTGGCCCATGTGCGGCGACACTAAGGGAGCGATTTGATCTTCGGGTGTGATCAGGGACTTCTCATTTCTTTTCCAGTTAGCTATCGAAATTTACTTTACACTCTCATTTTATTATCATAAAAAAAATATAGTTGATAGTATACGCATTTTTTAAGCATTTGGATTCAAGTAGAAATATTTTTTGGGATTCATCGATATACGAAAATTTATTACTTGTAAGAAAAAATATTAATTTCTTTCTTAAAAACAGTGATGTTCACACAATTAATACAAGAAACAAAAATAAACTAACTTTACCTGCAAAATGAGATTAAATTGGCTTTAATTAGATGAATTTGGCTTCACAAAATCAATAATTCGTTTAAAGGTCTTTGTGTTCGCTTATACAATAAAGTCCCAAGCAATATCCAAGAGTTAACCATAAATAAATTCAAAGATAGTATAAAAAAGCACTTATTAAAAAAGCTTATTACAAAGTGTCTGATTATATTACAGACAAAAATGCTTAGGTTTGAACTGTTCCAATCATACCAACAGGTTTTCTATATTAAATAAATCATGATATAATGATTTGTAAATGTTGTTACATTATACTTTTAATGTTGTGGAGGTTTTCTCGTTCGTTTTTCTCCGCAGATAAAAAATATGTCCAATAACGAGTGGTACGGAGAAAAATGTTTGTACGATTCAAAAGTGTTGTACATCCAATTTGAATAAAGATATACTTATTGATTTCTGATAATAAAACGGGCTTATTATGCATTTTTAAAGTGTAAGATCCAACGGAAATATATTATAATATTTTGTGGGATCCAATAGTAAAAATGATAATCTGAGATCCAAAGGTGGGCGCTAACAATTATAACTAGTTACTTAAACGAATACATAGCATATTTGAATATAATTTAATTTTGTTTATTTAAATTAAAATAATACAATGTTAATCTACCCGCTCTAAAATTTGTTCAGTAGATTTGTTTCAGATAGGCTTTTTTAATTGCAACCCAAAATAGGTATAAAACACCCTTACCAAACAGTTGTATTTTTACTTGTTCAGGTATTTTTAGGTTTTGTCTAAGCAAGACCAATTTTATTATTTATGTTTTTTGAAATGGAATTATTTATGGGTACTTATGTTTTTTTTTATTTTTTTTTCAGAATGTTTGGAGTATATTTGGACCATCACAGCACGCGAGGATGAACATATAAGGCTAGAAGAATGTAATAAATTATATTTATTTCTTTTTATTGAAATAATGTTTAATCGTGTAGGGGGTTACATGTTTCAAGTACTGCACGAGTGTTATCTGTGTCCAATACAAAACAAAACGGTCAAGTGTGCGTCAGACTCACGCCAAAGGGTTCTATACTATTATCTACACAACATTAGACTCTATATTATAACATCGAGCAAAGAACGGGGAAAAAATTACGCGTGTTGTAATGGAGCTCCTTCTTAAATATTTTTTTTATTGACTATAAACTCCTTATAGGTTTTCTTGTAATCTTTAGACAAAGAGCTGCATTTTTTATTTTTAGACGCAGTAGGTTTGGAATCTCCAAACCAACTAGCTCTAGCAACGGGAAACAGGTCCATTTTCATTTATTTTCTTACATATTTTAAAACTATTCATTTTAAATTTGAAAAAAAATTAACATACATTAACATATAAAATTAAAAGAAAATGATATACAACACGGCACAGTTTGCAATTTACTTTTTTATTTTTCTTCTAAACCCAAATGTAACACCATTATTAGGAATTCATTCATTTACTTTACTCGTCCAAATATGTAGCTCCAGTAAATTCCGAGCAAAATGATTGTGACAGACAAACTGACACGCACCTACAACTAAACTACTACAGTTCCGTTTTTGACATTATAGGTAATAGCAACCGTAATAACCGTAAATCAAAGATTTGTAAAATCATAACTCCCCTAACTAATTGTAACGCGGACGGAACCTATTTTTTTTTAAATGTAAAGACTTATACATAATTCATCACGAAAATATTTGCTTTCATTATAATCAAAATATTTTACAGGTGAAAAATTTCTTCATGGTACTGTGGTGCTACCTGCTATTGGTGGCCGAGTGACAGACCCTGGGGAATTCCCACACATGGTGAGATTTTTAATGAATTATTAAGAACATTGATAACAGGATATTTGCCAAGTTTAAGAAAACAATCTCACGTTCTTTACTAATGTTTACGGAGTCCATAAAGACTTGATTTTATAAGAAATACCCTTTCTCTCACGCATAAGGCAGCGGTATGCAGGCTCCTCCTTTCCCACTCTAAGCGCGGTGTCGCCTAGCCGTAGCCGATCTGAACGTACTACAGCTGCGTTACATGTTTAGGTAAGGTGGACGCTTCTTTAGGCAACCCGGTAGGCGAGTCGGTATCGATCCCTTTCCGAGTTGATGTCACGCTGACGCTTAGGCACCTATCATTACTAAGCTTAGGTTTAGAGAAGGTTCTCTTATTTTATATTTCATCACATATAGTGAAATTCCTAATAAATATAAATATAAAAGTATCCGAGGTTTGCAGTTTTAGGAGTTTTAGTTCACCATTAACATTTAACTCAATATTCAATTCAGGGTGCCATCGGCTGGAAGGCGTCAGTGGGCCAGTGGGTGTTCAAGTGCGGTGGTTCCCTCATCAGTAACAAGTTTGTATTGACCGCGGCGCATTGCTCTAAGGCTTCTGAAAGGGACACGACCATCGCCGACGTCGATCCCAAGATTGTGAGGTTGGCCGACAGAAATATACTGGTGAGAATCTGCAGTTTTAGCAAAATGAAATGTTTATTCTTACCACCTAATTCTTAATCCCTTATCCGTAGACGTCTGAAAAAGTTACTTACGACAAAAACTCAATACTAGAGAATAATTTATACTTGGCTATGAATCTTGGGGATGGAATCAAAAGAATCCTAGTAATCTAATAAACTAATAAGGTTTTAAAATGAACCATAAAATTCGTATAATTTTCAGGAAAGAGATATTTATGGATACAATAATGCACATTTGGATGCAACAATTTTGAGAGTTATTAATCATCCGGATTACAAACCACCGAAAAAGTATAACGATATAGCCATCATAGAATTAAAGAACGCAGTTGGATTTGACAAGTATGTGCAACCGGCATGCCTTTACACCGGTCCTGATACGGAACTATCTGGGAAAAAAGCCTCGATGACTGAATGGGGTGTCGTGGAAACAGGTAAAATAATGTTTCTATTTATTGATGAAAAATATTGTTTGCAGTATCTGTTTATTGATTCCATTCTGATTTTTTACGCATTTCTAAGTCCTGGGCTCAAAATTAGTTTATTTTAGATTGAATTGGGCAGTTCTTAGCGGACTAAAGTGTTCTCGAGTCCAGATCCGAGTCGAGCAGTGGTCAGTCTCGCGTCTTGCAAAAACTCGATATGTAAAGCCAACTCGTTTTCTTCTACTTGGTTATTTCTTTTTATTTTATACTATTATTATATTTCATAATAAGCTAAATCTTAAGATTAGACCCAAGCCCCTTAATTATAGATATATAGACTCCTGGGTTCTGGTTTCTTACAACACTACGTCTGTCCCAAACCGAGATAATATTAATAAGTTGATGTCGAAGACGATCCATAATATTGAGACGCTTATGTACGCCTATGGAAATTTATTGCAAGCTTTTAAAACTAGCTACGATTTCCATTCACTGTCAATCTCTAGTTGTGTTATTTATTGTTTGGAATGTAGATACTTAGCCAAATTAGCAATCTTCAGCTGTCTGGCGACAATTTTTGTTTAATATAATATTCAATAGTAAACCACAATTTTATCTTAATAAGGGGAAAGCTCTACAAATTATCGTAATAAATTAACATCGTTGGTCCTGGCCTGATGGTCTCTCATACCGACAATGTGAGAATAATTCTTTCGTTCTATTCCATTTTCACTTAAAATCTCGTTTATATTATGAGTTTTATGTATGTATCTCTTATTCCGATTGCCAGTTAATCGCACCATATCTCCTGATCTTCAAGTGGTGGAATTAGATCTGTTAGATTCCCACCTGTGCGATGATTTGTTAAATACGTCGTGCAACCGGCTATGGTGCGGTATGCAGGATCATCAGATCTGTGCAGGAGTCTTAGCGGGAGGCATTGATGCTTGCCAGGTGAAAAGTTATTCTTTTGCTCAGTAGGTCGATTCTGTAAAATTAAAAATCACTTCCAAGTTCCATAGCTTTAATGAAACTAGAAATATGTTAATCATTACACAGCAAACTGCCGCCATAAATATAGAAGCAGCAGTAAAACCCAAGAAGATAACTTACGTAAGGTAGATATTTGAAAATATTGTCTAAAGAGTCTTGTCTTATTTAAATTATCTAATCGAACTAACTGAATCGGTGTTTATTGCGTCCCATTAAATTAAAAAGTTAAATTGGTAATTTGCTGACAAATGAAGAAGAGGATCGTTGGTCAGACAATCTATTCTCTAGTATTTCTCTCTTTTTCTTATAATACTGTATTGTAGATTTACTGGTTATGCATGTATTTTAAGAAATAATAAAGATTATTATTATTATTATTACAATATTTAATGTTTGTTTTTCAGGGTGACTCCGGCGGTCCATTACAACTCAAAATACTTCTTCAACAGCGGCGACCCTTGTAAGAATATTTCTTGAGTATTATTTTTCTCGTTGGTGATTGTCCCGACTATTGAAGGTCAGCAGTCCGGTTTCCATATTTATTTTTATCGCTACGGTGATAAACATTAGTAATTTTGTATCGTGTTTCTATATTTGTACCAAGAGTTCGATCAAACAAACCGGCATTTATCCATTTTTTCTGAACGAGCGAATTGGTCTCGCACGAAGATATAAATGTGCAATCCATCGTACAAGATATAAAAACTGGAAATAAAATGATTTAAAATTGTTTATTTTTAATTTTATACGAACTGATAATTTCTCAACGTTGGTTCCCAATTTGGCATTATGCCTACGTCATTCTTTATAGTGGCAATAGAACCATTCCTAATAGAACAGGGAAGGCCTGTGCCCCATCAGTGGGGACGTTAAATACTGAAAATGAAGCTCAGTAAGTTTTCTATGTCTATAGACATAGAAAACTTAGTGAGATGACTTACCATACAGTAAATATAAATAAACTATTTGTTTTTCACAGTTGCTCTTTGAATCACTCCTGTATGCGCATGTATAACATAATCGGTGTAACGTCATTCGGAGTGGGCTGCGCTCTCCCAAACCTACCTGGCGTCTACACCAGGGTCTCCAGCTACCTCGACTGGATTGAAGGCATCGTCTGGAAATAAATAAATATGTACCTGGCTATCGGCTATAAAATCGTATTTTATTTTATGAGAATTTCTGTGATTTCCGAATTCCACTATGCTAAAAGTATACTTATGTCGAATGCGCCTTTTATAAGAACACGGGGAAAAAATATGGACGATTCAAAAGATTTGTGTTGTGCATCCAATTTAAATAAAATTTTTACTTTTGATAAGCAGATAGTAAAAGCTTACAAAAAAGCGGCTTATAAGGCAACTTCGGAAATTGTTGCCGTCGATAAACTAGCCACTTTTCAACAAGGTTAATGCCGGGTCCGATACATGCTGCATGCATGCCGGATACTTCAGTTATATATACGCCTCGATAAAGAAATCCAAAGAAACCACGCTAAGATCAGATTTTTGGAAAGCAGTCAATGTGTGCGTTCGTAGCATCGAAGTTATCTACCTATGGTAGATATTTTTGGTGACACTTTCGTGCAGTTAGTACGGTATCTAGGCGTGTATGTATATAACCAAAGGCTGGATAATAGGTATGATGACTTACTTCTTTTTCTTCGTTTATCAGGTAGAGAGATAGAGAGTATTATTAGAGAGGTAGAATTATTGGACGCGTGTTTTTCTTTCACAACAGTCACATTTTCGTACAATTTCGGATTCTAGATTAAGTCTCGATTTAACTTAGAACTGCAAGCCTTAGGCCCACTTACAGCAAATATACTTAAATTTCGATTCAATTAAAACAATATCTATCCCATAAAAAAATTACAAATCCAATATTTTTGCATGGGCTGTATCTACTTTTAGTAAAATTGAGATTTTGAACATTTTCTGCAAGTGGATCTTAATGTCTTTTCGTAATGTCAGTTTCGGAGATCATGGAACTCGTTTCAATATTTTATTTGCTTTTAGTATATACTTATTCATTAATAGTAATTAATGAATAAGTGAGTGATTTAATTTCTATTTCGAGGTATTTAAACTGGTGATGCACAGCATCGTTTAAGCCTGTTGATAAAAATGATATCACTATCACTATTTCTATTGACAATGTAACTGAATTGTAAAGATTCTTCAACGGCAACCTATTTATGTCCCCACTACTGTGGCACAAACCTACCATATGGATGAAATCGGGAGACTAAGCCGTAACCTGCCACGCGGGACCAGTGCGGTTTGGTGGGTGCTAATGACTGCAGATGCAGTCGGGACTAACGGCTTGACGTACCTTCCGAAGCATGGAGGAGCTCGAGAGTGTCAATATTTGGTCACCCATCCAATGAACTACCGCTGCGAAAGTTGCAGACCTTCAACAATAGCAGCCGAACGAGCTAACCACTTGCGTCATCGAACTTCTCTTGTAAAGATGAAATATTAAGTAAAGATCAAAAGAAAGTTTTAAGTTAATAATTAAGAAAGAGGCGGATTTTCTTAATTATAATTAATTAAAAACTGTGCAAATAAGATATCGCACATTATAAGTCATGTTTATTTATTTACCATATTTCTGGCATATAAATTATTACTATTGTTCATGAAGGATTCTGTACCTTCATACAATGAATAATAAAGTTTGAAATACAGCAATGTTAGTTTAAGTAAACATTGTCGAAAATAATGTTTCTCAAATATATTTTAGTTTTATTATCAAGTTGTTTTAAGGGCAACAGCAAATACACACTGAAAATATCACCAGCTGTCTCATTAGTTCATGAAATACAGCATTATGATAGATGTAAGGTTAATAATAATAAATATTGCCAACACTAACACCAATTACGGCCCAAAGCAGTATATTTTCTTTGCCCAAAGTAAGCACGAGGCTTGTGGGATACTAGGGTAACGGATAGAATACATACACTATAAGTATATTTATATAGAAAGATACATAAACACCCATGGTTTAGATACAGATATTCCTATTCATCACACTAACATTTGCCCCACCGGGATTCGAACCCAGGACCTCTGAGTAGGCAACTTCTTGAAACTCGGCCACGGAGGCCGTCAGTTGGACGGACAACGAGAGTTTTTTGATTGGCGTTTCAATGTCGCCCTTTTAAACTCAAACTCAAAATTATTTATTCAGTCTAGGCTGTTATAAGTTCTTGTGAACGTCAACTCTGTGCCATCGGTTTACGGCGGTAGACCTTCTTCCAAGAAGAACCGGCAAGAAACTCAGCAAGGGCATTTAGAGTCTAAATCGTGGCAATTAAATTTTATTTTTATTTCTAGTATTGAAATTATGTACGTCATCGCGCCTCGTATATAAATTAATGTTCTGATGTACAAACAATATAAATTAAAAAAAAATCAAATGCAAAAATTATTTATTTAATTTTGACTTTTACAAGCCTATGTGAAAGTCGTAAACTACGCCATCGGTTCGCAAAACTACGGCGGGAGACCTTTTACTGCGAAGAACCGGCAAGAAACTCAGCAAACTACAATTGTAAATGTATTGCGAGGCAATAGTAATTATATCTGTTTCTTTTAATTTATCCCTAAGTGAAGTTCGTGATCCCAACCGAAAAATAGCTCTTATAGCTCGTTTTTGAAGATTAAATCTGTCTTAATGTTAGCGGCCGCACCCCACAATAGAATGCCATTCGGCATAATGCAATGAAAGAAGCTAAAGTATACTAGTCCTAGCAGTGTCTAAATCTGTAAACTGTCTTATTTTACAGATGGCATAAACAGCAGAAGTAAGTTTACCCGCCAGTGCTGTAATGTGTGCCTAGCAAAACGATTGTCTCGACTAATTTTAGTTTATCACCATTAAGAATTATATCCCACATTTCGGTTTGCTTTACATTCGATAAAGAGAATTTGACACAGTTAGCTTTTCTTGCATTAAGTTTAATATTATTAATCGTAAACCTCTTAAGTACCCGAGTCAGTGTATTGTTTACATCATCATAATTAGTTTACCACCTGTCAATGTTAAAAATAAGCAAAAAATCACCTGGGAACAATATAATGTCAGAGTACTTTGTACAAAGAAAGGTAAATCTTTAATTTATATAAAAAAAGGAATGGACTTAAAATAGAACCCTGAGGAACGCCTGATTTTATACCGTTTTTGTCAACTATCTGAGTTTTAGTAGTTACATATGATTGCATCAGCGTTTGTGCCGTATCTTTTATGCCGTTATAATTAAATTTACGTAACAAAGTTTGATGATCTACGCAATCAAAAGCTGAAGATAAATCGCAGACTATTCCAAGAGCATTCTGCAATTTTTCTAATCATCAAATATACATTTAAACAAAGTGGCACCAGCATCAGTTGTAGAACGGTTTTTAGTAAAACCGTACTGTGCACTATGAAAAAGTTTATTTATATTAAAACGATCCAACAGTTGTGCCAACATTATTTTACTTAGTACTGGTAATACAGATATGGGCCTATAGTTGCTCGGATCTTTACTGTTACTGGATTTAAATAAAGGTATAACTTTACTGAATTTCATAAGATCAGGAAACACCCCCTGATCTATACATATTAAAAATATCAGCAAGGCAAGGGGCTATAGAGTGTATTATGTTCTTTATGAAATAACAGATATACCCTATAAATCACATGCATTTTTCATTTTAAGTGACGCGAAAACTTTTATATTTTAAAAGAGCGATCGTGCTGGAATCTAAAAGATAAGCTACATGGAGATACATAATCTTTAATATGGAACGCTCAGCAGTCAGTAGTCACAGATTTCACTAGATAGAGGTTACCTATGTATTTAATGCATTCTGAATATTCCTTTTTAAAATGCAAAAGTTATTAATATTTAAATTTTTAAGCATTTAAATGCTTTAAGGTTATATAAAAATAAAAAATTAATACAATAAAATTCCACGCGGTCCAGGCAGCTGACATTTTTCTTTTAATTTAAATATCTTGTAGTAAAATGCTTAAAAATAAAGACATCATGAACTACAATTGATATTTCTTCTTTCAAATGTTTAATACTTTAAAAGGTTTTTCGTTTGACATTGTAGGTTACCTACAAAGCGAATAGCTGGCGCTGCTTTAAAGCCTAAGAAATACTAGAAGATATTCAACGCAGCTTTTATGTTTGCCATAAGAAGGTAGGTCAATTTTCATAAATTTTCTTAAATAATTCTTAAACTACTCATTTTGCATTTGTTAAAAAAAATGGTTCAAAATCTTCACATTGCCATCATCTTCACATCACCTTTTAATTTGATGTATAATACCCTAAACTCCCACTAAAAGTAACCCCCACATTCGGAATTTATTTATTTACTTTATTCGTCCGTGTTGGGGCGCACACAGTCACATACTATGTGAGTGTGTGTGCTAAATTTCAACTTCATCGGCATTTTGGACAAATCGACTATGACATACAGAAAGACAGACAGACAACCGAGTGATCCTATATCGGTTCCGCCTTTGCACCGAATGACGTACGGAACCCTAAAAACCAGAATAGAAAGACCGCATAACATCGCAAAGTGCGTTTATTTTTTATTTGTAAAATAGTAGACAAAATATTAAGTCACTGAACATATTTTGTTACCGACCATTTTTAAGCCAGAATTTAGTTAACTTTTTGTACTTTACCTTATTACGAGGCTTTCTGTTGTAGTTGTATACGAAACTTGGAAATGTGCCAGAAATTATATTGTTCACCATTATATGAAGATCCTGTTTTATTAGGGATTTTATAAGGGATATAAATGCGGGGCAATATAATAATACAGAGTCTGGTCCTTTTCAAAGTTAGTCACGGAGTGTGACAGTACGGGTGCTTTCGAGACCACTCTCCCACTTTTCCCCTATTTTTCCTATCACGATTACTTTTTATTCGATATTCAATCATTTGAATATCTGTGGGCAAGTTTTTTGGTATCAGGTGACACAAGCACGTAAAAATTTTACTCACCTTACTTACATTATGAGGACTCTATTATCCATATTTTGGTAATGAGAAAATATGTAAGGTCTGGGAGTCATGGGATCTTACTATATAAAGTTCTATCGTTACAGCACGGCGATTCTTGTAATCTGAGTTAATCACACTATCGAATTGTGATAGGTTTTTATAACATTTTGTAAAATGATTAATTCCGGCTCCTTTTTATTACTTTTTCTGAGGGCTGTTGCAATAGTCATCGCGACATTTACCGTGTAACGACGTTACTAATGTCTAAGAACTGTCAAATTCCGGGTGTGACCGCGCGTCGACGCTTATATCAAGTCAACATTCTTAGAAGCCTCGATTTGAATTTTGATTCAGTTTTGATTAGGAGCTTTGCTGTAAGCTTACTCAACGTCGCGCGTCCGCAAGTAGATTAATTTGGAGAATTTGTTGAAAGAGTTCACCTGTGTTGAACCTTCGCTTTTCATGTTTGCCGTCTCACTAACAGGAACTTCTTTGATATAGGAAAGAAAATAACAAATAGCATATTTAAAGTAAATTTTAGAATCTTAGGAGGTGACGTCAATCCTCGTCTAGAGCAGGAATTTTTTTTTTTCAACTAACGGCCATGTCTTTAATTCGCGTCTAATTCGTCAGTCTTTAGAATAGAAACTACTGGAGGGTTCACGTTACGTTTCTGATTACGAAAAAATATTAATGTACCGGTTTGCATGGTCTCGGGGTGGCCGTACAAAGGGATAGGAAATAGGAAAACATATTCAAGCGCGTCAGACATTGAGAAGGGATGTTACGTGAACCTTGTAGTGGTTGATTAAGTACATTTTACAGCGCACCTAGGTTTGGTTTCCACGATGTATGTTCTGAAAATTAATTTATTTAAGAGAGGAGGGTATAGCAGAATTTCTTTGTCGTTTTTTTTTATTTATTTATCAAATTTAATTTTAGACCGTTAATCATACTTTATAATTTCGCCAAACTGATTATTGGCGAATAATGGACTCATTTTTAATCATATATCAATTTGAAATTTACTACAAAAACAATGCCCATATTTTTATCTAATTTAGGTTTCCACGATATATGTTCTGAAAATTAATTTATTTAAGAGAGGTAGGGTATAGCAGATTTTCTCTGTCGTCTTTTTTTTCATTTATTTATCAAATATAATATTAAACTGTTAACTATACTTTAAAATTTCGCCAAACTGACTATTATCGAAAAATGCACTCATTTTCAATCATATATCAATTTGAAATTTACTACAAAAACAATGCCTATATTTTTTGTCTAATTTAGTTTGGACTTAAATTAAACCATTCATTCATTACCTACACCTATCCTCACATTCCAATTATGTATGCGCCCGTCTGCGAAAGTAACCTCCACTGTAAAGAAGATCACAGGCAAAATAACACCTTTTTAGCGGTGTTGTGTTTCTGTAGGTGAGTAAGGTGCCAGGACACTAAGGTAGGCTTGAGAAATAGTTTTGGTATCGTAAGCGTCCCTATGATAGCCGATTACGACCCAGGCGAGCCATATATTTGTTTGCCACCATTAAAACATACAAAAATCCAAAGAGGTAGGCCAATCAATGCTGTTTTCTTATATATTGCAGAAAGAAAATCCATTGGAAGCGTCAGCTAAAGCATATGCAGTCATTAGCTCTCATCAATTCGCCGCGTAGAGGATCATGGACAAGGTAATGGACCATTCTCCTTATTCCTTGAATAGGCCCATTCTTTGCCTAGTGGGGGGACATAATTATGCAGCTGATGATGATTAGATTAGAGTAATAGCCCATTAAATGACTCGCATGCTTGATCTGGATTTAGTTCACGCTTATTCTTATATATGATGCTGCGGTTGTGCCGGGCCATGTATCTTAATAATAATGTAACAAGATGCATTGAGGCAACTTCGATGCCCCACAAGAGGAATACCACTTTTTATCTCTCTAAAGAAATTCGTTTATTAATGTACCTAATTGTAAGAACTTAGAATTTGCCACGACAAAACGGTCAATCAAAAAGGAGACAAAGAAACAGCCACATTATGTATCTATTTATTTCCAGACGATGCTTTCGATCCAGTCGAGGTAGCTGAAGACCCTGGTGTAGACTCCAGGCAGGTTGGGTAGAGCGCAACCCACTCCGAAAGACGTCACACCAATCACAACGTGCATTCGTCTTTTGCAATAGCCAGGGAGCGATGTACAGCTGATAACATAAAAATGTCATAAGTTACTTCACCTTTAGATTTATTGTCAAAAGTATTATAATTCATCGATTGCCCAATCTTTCGAGGAACGTTTATTCAAGTGAAAGTAAGCCGAAGCTTTGATTAATCGATACCGAGAAGAAAAAAGTAAAGAATTCACAGAAATTAGTTTACACTAAAGTACATTTAACTTAAAATTGCACATAGTGTTGGACTTTTTCACTTTTTTTGTGAATTTAATATGGATTGAATGTCATATTCACGCATAATCAATGCTTAAGACACAATAATATTTTTTTCTATGCAGTAGATATGTAATTAAGGTAATACTTTTTTGGGTACTCACTTCTTTTTTTGTATAAGGGGAAATTCTATCTGCAAAGGACCTCCCGAATCGCCCTGAAAACCAATTGTGTGTAAGCAATTCAGTTCATTTGTATTTAATTAACAGAGATCATAATGTATTAGCACAGCCCCTATTATTTTCGCCATGATCTAATGTAATCGCAGACTTACAGCATCACAAGGGCTAGGGACGTGAGATTATTTAGGCTTGAGATTAGGTCGAAAAATGGCGAGAGGCTCTAGTGGTTTTCTAAGTGGCGGCCATTTGACCGCGGGGAAGTCACCGACGTGCCGTTCATTTACTAGGCTTTTGCAGTGTGAGGTATGTTGATGCAACAAGAGGGTAAGACTCTTATATCGGCTCAACACCTACTGGTATTGCCCACTGGTATTACGGCGCGAGTTCGCGCCATTATTTCAAATCAGTGGTGATGAGTCCTTACCGGCTCCACACTAGTGCAGTGAATAGCGTGAATTCGCGCCGTGAATTCACATCAGTGGTGATGACTTCGATCTCTGAAGCCGCGGAAACCGTCCACATTTGTGTTCACGCCTATTCAACAAATGTAGAGACGGCATGACACCATTTATAACGAGCTGTTTATTAATCACACACTTGGCAAGCGTCTGCGCCGCCCGCTAACACTCCCGCGCACATCTGGTGTTCCTGCAGGCCACACCAGTGCCGGTTGCAGGACGGCCGCAGCAGGTTGTCGCACAAATTATTGTCGAGGACGTCCAGCGTTACAGCTTGCAGCTCAGGAGACGTCGTGTGGTTCACTGGAAACCATAGTGAACACTTTAAATCCATCATTGACAGTTGTGCAAGCCTATAAAGCGCGAAAGAACTTGTGATAATAAACTTTTAGTCTCCTTTCTATTCTACTTTATGAAGCTTTTGCTACATCTCACTGCATTTCTATATCTTTCTTTTTCTATATCGTTCCTTTCATATAATTTCATCTTGACTCTTATATTTTAACTTGTTTTTGGAACTTAACGCATGTAATATTATCGACCCATAATAAAGCACCGGTCGGCTTATGGAATAAAAAAGGGACAAAATACAGGGAACAAAATTGTTTCATAAAAATCAGGTGTCTTACCGAGAATCGATTCCCGAGTAATCAACGAACTAGTTATACCTATTAGTTAGCAAATTTTTGAATATTGCGACCATATCGCATGTGAGTGTTCTAATTATAATTCAAGGAAGTGCGACATTGATACACGAAATGGTACGTCGTTTACCTGTTTCGACTACGCCCCATCCTGTCATAACAGCCTTCGAACCCACCAGCCGATCGTCAGAAATGGCTAATAGGCAGGCTGGTTGTATAAAACTAGTAATGAACAATCCCGGTTCCAATTCTATGAGGGCTATGTCATTATATTTCTTCGGTGGTCGGTAGTCCGGGTGATTTATAATTCTTAAAATTTTCTTGTCAAAATGAGCTGGATTGACTCCTTGCTCATCCTTTTCCTGTGAAATAGTGTTTGATTATAAAAATAGTAAATTTATTTTACGAAATCATCAATTAAGTGGAATGTGTATCACATCACGGTATGAAAATGAGCGGGATATAATCTAAGTCAGGATGGTTTCTCAATCCATTCTGACTTAGATTATATCCCGCTCATGGGTACAGAATATATACCGCGGGTATAGAAATGTGATCGAATGCCAATTTCGTTTGTCCGAGAATTCACTTGTGAACGTTTGCCACTATGCCAAATAGTGGACATCAGACATTATCCTGGAATCACGCTATTGGAAGCAGGTTGAGACAGAGAGGAAGACATGAATAAAATGGAGAAAATCTTACGTCCAAAAGCGGACGCTTTAAGTAGAATAGGAGGAGAAAGAACGTGACGATAAATAATAACAATAACAGCCTAGACGTCTATGGGGACTTTTTTGCCCAAATCTAAAATGAAGTAAAACGAGGTTGGGTAGAGGAATACCCAAACGACCGTGCGTTCTAAAAGTTCTTCCTGCTTATGAAATACAATTTAAAATGGCTTGTCTTGACTTCTTAATAATTCTGTATTATATTCCCGACCTCTTTCAACTGTAGCAGCATTCGTATTCATCGACCAAATAAACAAAAAACCGTTGACATCTGTCGGCCAGTCTCGGCTTCGTGTCGTCTCAAGACGACGTACGTGAGTGAGGTGCGTTGTTTTTATTTTGTGTTAAATGAATTAAAAAGTGTTGTGTTTGCTTTATTTTGTGTTTTTATTCAACAAATAGTTCTATACGTAATTAATGGAATTCATTTTAAAAGGGGTAAGTCAATATTTTAGTATATATTTCGATAGTTTCCGTAAGCGTCATCTGGTCTGTTGTTTCATGTTGACTCATTTCGTCAATTGTTTTCAATAAATATTTTAATATTACTACTTAATACTTTTAATAGTACTTTTATAATACTTTTAGTGAGTACTTAATACTTTTAATGCCGATATCAATATTTCAGTCGTAAGTGCCAAGTTCATTGATAAATATTTTTTTTAAATTGAGCAATAAAAAATTTCATACTCTTTAACTTTTTATAGAACTTTGAAGACCCCAAAACATTTCTTTTTCTCCAAGACTATGTGTGTTTTTTATAAATATTGCTTAAGAATATGTTCATAATGCATTTAAAAGTCTAAAAGTTATAGGTTATCTCTTTAAATTTTGAAATACACGTATTTTAATGAAGCAATGTGTCAAAATTCACTCGCTTCCTACTTTAGTGCCGATTATTTATTACAAGAAACTATAAATCTTATCAGGACTTGGACAGAAACAAAGATTCATTCATTCCCTTTTAAAAAACACCATTGAACGCTCATTCCCGCTTATCTAGAGTCATAAATAACGTGTTTTTGTAAACAATACCCAACGCTAGCGCGTTGTAATTTTGTGTAATTTGAAGTGGCCGTTAGAGGGGCCCGCGGGGTGAGCGGTCTGGGCGCGTCACCGGATAAGTATTTTTTCTTTCTACCTGTAAAGAGGAATATTTCAATGTTCTTGTTTAATGCCAAATTGTTTACTCTCTTTTGTGATGAGGAATGAAAAATAGCTCCTCTTGAGGCTTTTATGGTCAATTTGTTAATTCTTCTGTTACTTTGATTTACCTACATTGATTGTGTCATATATCGCGTATTATGTGGGTTCTACTTTCAGAATGCTGATATAATGATAAATATCAAAATTTATTATAATGTTTCGTTAACTTGTTTTTTAGTTGTTGACTTAGTGTTTTTTTTTTATCGACAACCCTCACCAGTATGTTTTTGTCGGCCAACCTCACAATCTTGGGATCAACGTCGGCGACGGTGGTGTCACTTGCAGAAGCCTTAGAGCAGTGCGCCGCGGTCAATACATACGTTTTGCTGATTAGAGAACCTCCACACTTGAACACCCACTTTCCAAACGAGGATTTCCAGCCAATGGCGCCCTGACACGATACCAGATAAATTAAAAGGGTGAGCTATTCCATATAGTTATATGGAAGAAGACTACAAAGTAAAGCCAAAGGGAACTTTTTCCGTTCTGTTTTATCAATAGGATTAGGGTTCCCTCCATCTGCCATAATTTTGTTGCTCCGAAATTCATTTGGCATAACACACTTGCCATAATCTTCTATAAACGAATATTTGTAAGCCATATTTTTTATTAAGTATAATAATCGGTCGAATGTTTATTTGTTAGAATTCACAGTAGCATACTTTTAACATGGCAGAATTTTATTAAGTATAATTTAAATATATTTACCGTTGGCAAAATTATTTTCTGCATAATTGCGCTCAGAATAATCGGTATTAGTGATCAGTGGGTTTGGTTAGGTTAGTGTTTTGACCTAATCTTAACGCGAGCCGAGCGAGCGGAGCGAGAGTGCCGCGGCAGCGGTCGGCGAAGTACCAGTCACCATAGATAATACATAAATAAACAAGAAAAAAATAATGTTTGTATGCCGAAAGACGATTCTGACTGTGAACTTTCTGCGATATGATAGTTCTGCATAATCATTATTGTAAATATTAAATTTATTCTTAAAGCTGATTCTGGCTGACAAAATTATGCGTTTGAATGTCTGTTAAATGAGTAAATGCCAAATAATTTTCTGCTAAATGAAGTTCATGCCATCCGCTGATATGCGTTAATATTAAAAGTTCTGCGTTACTAGGTAGATCCTTAGGATTAATAGTGTTACTGGGTAGACTATACGACAAAAACGTGGTGCTACTGTATCAACATTTTATTATAAATTTAAAGGTTAACATAGACAAAACAAGTATAATGAGAAAGGACTGATGCAGTGAATCTAAATATGAACTACTCTGCTAAACAAATCTGTGGAACAAGTACAAACAAATTTCTAGGTTTATATATCGACAGTAACTTAAAATGGAAAAGCCATATTGAACAGCTATGTAATAAGTTGTCTAGTCATTCTTATGCGTTGTACCAATTAAGTAAAGTTGTAGATTCAGATGCTGTACTGTCTGCTTATCATGGGTACGTTGGATCTGGAAATCTGTGCGAGATATGGAGTAATGTTTTGGGGTAAAGCAACTGACAAAGAAATCGTTTTTAAATGCCAAAAACGTTGTATTAGGTCAATGTTTAATTTATGCATGACCGACTCGTGCAAACCGTATTTTAAAAAGTATAGGGTACTCACACTTCCATGTCTGTACATTCTGGATTGCGCTCTATTTGTTAAAAATAACACAGATATGTTTAAGGTCTTATCAAGTGCATGCCATAGGGATAAATTCCGCATGGTTCCTTCGAATACTGCACTTATGAATCAGAGTGTGTTCTGTAACGCCCTTTGTGTATATAATAAAATTCCTGGTCCAATAAGAAGTTATGAGAATGTCCTCAGTTTCAAGCATATGTTAAAGAATTTCTTAGTTGACAAATGCTACTACACAATTAAGGAATTTTTATCTGACAAAGAAATTTAACAATGACATTCTGGGTACCACTTGACATTTTTTTTATATATACGAGTATAATATTGAGACATAGACTTGTTATTGACAAGTTATATGAAGTGAATAAATAGATATGGAAATAAACTTAATTGACATTTATGATAATATTAATTTAAATTGAGACATCTAATGTTATTGTGTAATTGTATGCCTTATGGCAGGACATAGCTGAACTGTATGTACTGATGTAACACCCCATTATTGTACCTATGCTCTACAATAAATGAATTATTGTAGAATTGATTTAAATATTATATATAAGAAGGCAATGATGTTATATTGAGAAAGTAGGAGTGTTTTATATTGCTGGAGTACTTACCATATGAGGGAACTCTCCTGGTTCTGTAATGCGACCACCTACACCACCAGCGCTGCTACCGTAAATGAGCGTTTTATTTATAGAATTGAGATAATCAGTACCTGGAAATTTTGAAATTATCGAATTGATAGATGTCAGCCGTCGGTTTTTTAAGTTAAGCATTATTTATTTATTTACTAATTTAATACACACACAATAAAACAGATAAATAGATCAAGAACAAGAAATTTGTACAAGGGCACTGCTTATTTCATATTGAAATTTCTTCCAGCAGGCCCGCGAAAGGAAAGAACATAAAAAAAAAGCCGTCAGTGTGTGCCTCCTGAATATAAATAACAAAATACAATACTTACATAAACAAAACCTACATATATATCTATATAGATGTATAAATAAACATATATACTTAAATAAAATATGTAAGTGTTAAAAAGGAGAAGCAATAGAGTTCAGAAACAGTGATTCAAGAGGATAGATAGTGTTCCTTCAACCGTTTTTAGGGTTCCGTACCTCAAAAGGAAAAACGGAACCCTTATAGGATCACTTTGTTGTCCGTCTGTCCGTCCGTCCGTCTGTCAAGACCCTTTTTCTCAGGAACGCGTGGAGGTATGAAGCTGAAATTTATATCAATTACTCAGGTCTACTGTCCCTTGAAGCTGTGAAAAAATCAAACTTCTAAGCCAACGCAATCAAAAGATACAGCCGTTTATGCCGCAAATTTTCGACACTTGCAAGGGAATCAAAACCTACAGGGTGCTTCCCGTGAACTCAGAATCTTGAAATTTGGTACCAAGCAACGTCTTATAGCATAGATAAAGGAAAAATTACGAAAACCATAAATTTTTAGTTACATTACATAATATATATTTTTTTTAATAATTTTAACCTTACTACCCATTTCCTCATAAACGCGTAGAGGTATATAATTGAAATTCATACCAAATACTCAGGTCTATAATACCTTTAAGCTGTAACAAAATCAAACTTCTATGTCAACGCAATCAAAAGAAACAGCAATTTAAGCTGCATATTTTGAAACTCGCAAGTACTCGCAAGGGAATCAAAACCTAAAGGGTACTTCCAGTCGACCTAGAATCTTGAAATTTGGCATGAAGCAACATTTTATAGCACACATAAAGGAAAAATTCCGAAAACCTTAAATTTTTAGTTACATTACAAAATATATATTTTTTAATAAATATAAACTTATTACCTTTTTCCTCATGAATGCGTAGAGCTATCAAGTTGAAATTCATATCAAATACTTAGATCTAATTGCCTTTAACCCGTGAAAAAAAAAAATCTAAGTCAACGCAAAAACGCAAAACGCAAAAGTACAACCATTGATACCGCATATTTTGAAACTCGCAACTACACGCAAGGGAATTAAAACCTAAAGACCACTTCCCGTTGACATAGAATCTCGAAATTTGGTAAGAAGCAATAGCTTACAGCACAGGTAACAGAAAAATTCCGAAAAGCTTAAAATTTTAAGTAGTTATACCACCAAAAAAATTGTGATTGTAAACATAATTGTAGTTACAGCAATGACCGCGAGTTATTATACTATGTATGGGGGGGGCAACATTTTTCAAACGGCAAAGACGACCTCACTCATCGTCATTCAATCCCGATGTTTTGGTAAATGTAGCTGTATAATCTAAATGCGTCCTAACTGCTTAAAGTGTTATACTTATAATTAAATTCAATGACATTATTATAATACTTAATTAATATTTTTGAACCAGATTTCTAAATAGTGACTAAAAAACTTAGTAATAAATAACTTTAATAAAAGAACTTTCGCAAGTCTGCTGCAAGGCTAGTATAAGTGTTTCAGTTATATTATAGATAAATGATATGTGTTAATATAAAATAAAGGATTACTTAAACGATAAAGAGATCTTTGTCTTAAATTTATGCTCCTCCATCTTTCCCCATTGTAATGTTATGAATTTCATTTTGCAATAAAAATACCATAGTTATGACTCGATTGTCGTAATGAACGAACTTTGTAAACCTTGCAGGTTTGTACGGAACCCTCGGTGCGCGAGTCCGACTCGCACTTGGCCGGTTTTTTGAATGTAGCAACAGTTGGGCTGTCTCTGATTCCTGCTGGCAGCGAGTTCCACAAGCGGACGGCATGTAGCGTAAAGGAGCATGATGCAAATTGGGTTTTATGCACAGGACATTTGAGTAGTGATTTGAGATGGGACCTGCAAGGAACATTAGGCGAGTGGGTGAAAGAAAACCGCTCCCGAAGATAGGAAGGATATGAAGGATTATATAGGATATTGAAGAGGAGACAAAGAATTCTGACATTCCTGTGCAGACGTATGGGGAGCCACTTGAGGTCCTTTCCAAAGTTGGAGACGTGATCATACTTACGAAGCCCAAAGATAAATCGGATAGCAAGATTCTGCAGGCGCTCAAGTTTATTAAGTAATACCTCCGTAGCGTCTAAATAACAAGTATCGGCATAGTCGAGAAGTGGAAGAATAAGAGATTGTGCAAGGGCAATTTTAGTATGTAAGGGAAGGAAATTTTGCAAACATTTTAATGTGTGAAGAGAAAAATACATTTTACGACTAACGTTAGCGACGTGAGCTGCCCATGAGAGGTTGGAATCAATTGTGACACCGAGATTTTTCACCGTATCACTATAAGGGATATTGATTCCACCTATGGATACTGGCGGCAAGTGAAAGGAATGGCAGGAGTTAGACATATACCTACTCCCTATGATGATTGCCTGTGATTTGCTTGGATTAACTGAGAGACCATAAATTTAGTTTTAATATGGTCTTTAATATAATTTTATTCCTCGAAATTCTAAACAAGTAGTTGAAAGAATAGACGAGCAATCACTAAGAAAAGTAATCACTATGGATATGGACCTAAATATGTGACACATTTTGTTTATTTCTTAACTAGCTTTTGCCCGCGACTTCGTCCACGTTATCGTCGTTTTTCGTAAAAAAGTAGCATATGTCCTTCCTCAGGGTTCCGTGGTTTTGATGTGACAAACAGATTAACTTTCGTATTTTAGTAGGGAAATATAATACTGTTAAAAATATCGCAATAAGGAACCGCAGAATATTATTATTATCACTGTGCCCCGAGACCATCAGCGTGTAACTCCTTGTATGTTATTATGTTAATGTATTGGTAATATTGTTTAGATCGCTTTCACATGAGTCTTAAGTACATATAGAATGAAAATACTTCAGCGCAAAGCTTCCGGGTAGACAACGTTGAAATTTGACCCGTCCGGAACGTGAACATAAAAAATTCTAGGATTGCTAACCCGGGAAAGACCGACATAACTGACCATGTGAAAAACAACTGACACCGAGATCTACTCCAACAACACGAAAGGCCTGCCCTTGAGCCTTATTATTGTCATTGCATAACACACCGATACTGGGAATTGCGTTCTTTTAAATTGGAATGGAAAATTATTTGGTATTATGGGAATTCTGGGAATAAAGATGGTTTCTCCTGCACCGCAACCTATTAAAATTTGAGCCTCGATTACATTTTGTTGCAACTGGGTTACTTTAAGCCGAGTTCCATTGCAAATTTGTGGTGGTCTTAAATTTCGGAGCAGAATAATCGGAATGCCAATTTTCAAACAAATTTCATGAGAAGGAAGTACGGGCATATTTAAAGAATTTAAAAATTCTATCGGGTAATTAGTGGCTTCTTGTTCATCGGCCATTCTATTTATTGAACTATAAACTTTGCTTTCCCCCTGGATATTCGACAGTATTTTATTATTAATCTCAGATGCCTGGTCATTGGGAGGAGTTAAAATGGACCTTTCGCATAGCCAAGAATTGTTCTTATTTAATATATTTGTTACGTCACCGTAAACTGACGATGTAAGATGTTGTTGGGATTGCACTATACAACATAACTCAGGCGTCAGAATAAGTTTTCCTTGGTGTAGCAGTGGATAGGTATCTTTGGTGAAGGTATTTTCTTTAATAATATATCAGAAAATTCACGATCATCCGGGTTATCTACAGTTCTCACTCGCATGTTTATAGTCAAATGCACCGATTGTATATCACGCCACAAATAAAAGCTTTTCAGGCAAGCCCTAACCTCAGCAGCTCGGGTTCCCCGTGGTATTACCGTTAAGGTTTGTCGGAAATCACCACAAAATAAAACTGTGATACCGCCCATGGGTCGATCATTTTGTCTTATATCTCTTAAAGTTCTGTCTACCGCTTCTACTCCTTTTCGATGGGCCATCGTACATTCATCCTATATGATTAAATTACACTTTGAACGAATATTTAAACACTACCAAAACAACTAATACGTGGTCCTAACTTTAGCTACCTTACACATAAAATCTAAGTGACTATTTGAACTAAAATATTCTTATAGAATTATAACCAGAAATATATACAACTCACAACAAAAAAGAAATGAAAATAAAGCTGAAACGCCTGTGCAATACTATCTACCTATACCTCCTTCACTTAAAAATAAATACTTATAACTACTTTAATTAATAAAAGTACCTACGCTTAATAATTTTTAATTTGAACGAATATTTAAACACTACCAAAACAACTAATACCTGTTTTACAAAATAACAACAAAAGATATTCAAATAAACTATTTAAAGACTAAAAGTCGCGCTGATAAGCACGGTTTCGGTCTCCCAAGCGGGGGAGCAGATGAGAAATCCTCATGGATACCCAAAGCCGGCTGCAAGGTATGTCAGACTCGTACTGACTAAAAAATACCCATAGGGGCTGCCTCTGGCCGGTAAGGCCTCTAAGGCTTCATCGGAAGCGATCGTCCCCCAGGGGGGGAGCGACGCAGAAAACAAATTTAGACAGCTCGCTCTCGGACCTTTGATACCCTACCGCTGCCGCGACCCGTGTCGAGCGCGGCAACCGTTACACAAAAATAATCCTTATAGCATGATTCAGTATTCACGTGCGACGGCGCGATGGCTTATTTCATGTATAAGTTTGGTGTTTCTATACCGAGTATTATAAACGTAAGAGTAAACAAATATGATCAGAATGCTCCGAACTGCTAAGCTATCGGGAGTTACACGTGTTATTGTGAGTCAACCATAAAAGATAGACATATGCTGTTGCGGGATATTTTTTAGACAATTTTATGTAGAATATTTCCGTCATACATGATTTCTATGTAACTTTAATCATTAAGGCTGCACACGCGACGGAAGCTTAAAAAATGGAGTAACTTCTCCCGTTTTTCCAATATTTCCCTTCACTACTCTGCTCCTATTGATTGTAGCGTGATGAAAAGTATACTATAACCTGCCCAGGAGTATGAAGAATAATTGTACCAAGTTTCGTTAAAATCTCTCGAGTAGTTTTTGTTTCTATAAGGAACAAACACACAGACAGACAGACAAAAATTTTACTGATTGTATTTTTGGCATCAGTATCGATCACTAATCACCCCCTGATAGTTATTTTGAAAATATATTTCATGTACAGAATTGACCTCTCTACAGATTTATTATAAGTATAGATTACAAGAATATGTGCCTTGCCAGATCGGAAATCACAAAGAAGAAAACTTCGCATCATTCACCAACAACATTTGTTGTCATTCATCAACAGTCGTCATTACAGGAGTTGATGTAAACATCATTTGGACCATATTTCTAGGGAGAAGGGAAGTTTCTCCCATCCATCCCATAGCGTATTCCTACTCCTTGTCATAATTGTATACAAAAAAACGAATCGCTACGTTTCTATTAGATGATTAATTTCAAGTTATAAAGTGAGGAAGGAAATAGTGGATTTTAGAGTAGGAGTTACGAAATATAGCGGATTTCAGGATAGGAGCGCCTTTCTGGGGAAATAACCTCCGTACCGAGTTTTGGTGATATTTAGTTGTTTCCAGGGCTTAATGGTTAAATGTTTGGGTTTATATATCAATTTTATTTAGTTTGCCAAGGATTGGAAATATTATTTAGGTTGTCGAAATTTTCTGTATTATAATCTTATCGAAAGTAAAGAAAGTTTCCAACTCATATCAGATCAAATAAGAGCTTTCGATGAATGTGAATATGAGTAGGAATCATTTCTTCTAATATATTTTATAGAAAAACAACTCTAGACATAAATAAAATTTAAATAATATCATAAGCAATTCTTCAACTTACATGCGATCGCTCTTGTCACTTTATTCTCTCTCTCTTTGATATCCCATATGTATTCAAGACATTCTGTAACCAGAGATAAACACAGTTATGGACTATGAGTATCTCCAAAGACATTTTCCTATCCTTCTATAATATTACATTGCAATTTTCCACTCAATCGCTGCTAAAATGTTGGCAGTTTCAATTAGTGCGTATGTTTCTACCGTTTTAAATTTTATTAATATGACTTAAGGGAGAAAATATCCGCAAAAAAAAGAGCAAGCAAAGAGTTGTAGCCAGTGGGCCGTTGCGGCCAAGTGCGAGTTGTTCATATGGTTTCTTTAGTTAAGTCGTGGTGGTGGCCGCTTAGTGCCTAAGAGGATTTCTTGAAGCGCTCTTTTGGCTTAATAACTTCTACTTTACAGAAGGAGGAAACTTGTTAAGGTAAAACAACGGTAATATAGTGTTGTTATACATAAGTCTAAGAATAAGGCTTCACGGGGTAGAGAATTTGTTTTACGTCGATAAGGGGAGGTTGTCTGGAGCTGTAATATTTTCTGCCGCATTAAGTACCTAACTATTTTCACCTTTACCATCAGTTATATCAGATTAGCCGTTTCTTGTTGGAGATAATATATGTAAGTCAAATTCAACAAAAATATTGTAAACTGTAATGATACTTACTCACGTCGCTTATTCGTCGACCAGGCGCTCTGAAGTCCGGAACCTTCGGTGGAGGACGGCATGGGTTCTTCCGAGGTGCTGTATTTATCCTTTCACTAAGTTTGTCCTGATTAATAATTCAATAAACATTAAATCAAACGGTATTCTATTTCTACACGGAATCATAATTGAGGAGCTTGCAAACATAACGGTATAATTACGCATTACGGTTTTGACCATATACTACTTTTTTTTTACAGCCCGGAGACTTTGGGTCAGCTGAATTGGAATTTCAGCAAATGTCAATCAAAACCGCCTACAATAGTGTTAACTGTAGGTATGTCATTCAGTTTTTTACTGCTCATGTAAAATTAAATTTGATGTAATTATACCGTTTTGTTCGCTAGCTTCTCAATTATATTGTTACGTGTGGTATGATAGGGAATCTAAATTACGATGCCAGTTCACGCTTCACAGTTTTTTATTTTCTTGTGAAGTACTCCTACCATACCTGAGCCCTTTGTGTAGCGCCCAACGACTAGGCCAGCAAATAAATTAACAAGCGGCCATGACTTGTGTTCCCGTCCAAATCGTCAGTCTTTTGAATAGAATATGTAACGTCTTTTGGGGGGATATGTAACGTCTTTGATGACGGAAAAAATATTAGTCTGTCGATTAGCATGGCGTGGCCGTACGAATGGGTAGAATATCGGAAAAAATATATTCGAGTGTGTCAGACATTGAAAAGGGATGTTACGTGAACCCTCCAGTAGCTGTTATTCAAAAGACTGACGATTTGGAGGTAGACAAATGTCAAGACCGTTTGTTAAAAAAAAATGTTTGCTGCCCTAAACGTTAGACCTTTTATAAAGGGCATGTATGGTGAGAGTATTTCACAAGGTGCAAGGTTACCTCTCTTATGTTATTTTGCCCCACTCGAGTAAATCCCGAAATCCCCGCTTGAGCTGTGGTTAGTGTTAAAGTTATGTTTATTTTTATCTCAAAACAGTAAAATTGTACTTCTAAAAAAATTTAAAAAAAATAAATAATAAATCTTTTATCTTATGCTTACATTTGGTTTATCTATAGTAGTATAGCCCCAAATCCATCTGTCATCTTCCTGAAATATAATTACTGCATCATATCATCATCATCATCATTTAATAAAGAAATGTATGAAATTTGTGTTACCTAATGTAAAACAGGTAAAAACCAGTGTGAATGTAAAGGAAAGGAATGTGGGCCTTGTAGACACCACAGTATTCTTAGGGATAACTTTAGATTCTAAGCTTCTATGGGGCCCACATATTGATAAATTGTCAAATAGACTTAGCTCTGCAGCATATGCCGTAATAAAGATACGCCAGTTTAACGGATGTAGATACGGCCAGATTAGTGTTCTTTAGTTATTTCCATAGTGTAATGTCGTACGGAATTTTATTGTGGGGAAATGCCGCCGACATTCAAACTATTTTTGTGCTGCAGAAGAGAGCTATTCGATCAATTTATAATCTTAAAATTAAAGAATCGTTAAGAGATAAGTTTAAAGAATTTGGAATAATGACGGTCGCATCACAATACATATACGAAAATTTAATATTTGTAAGAAAAAATATTAATTGGTTTCTTAAAAACAGTGATGTTCACACACTTAATACAAGAAACAAAAATAAACTAACTTTACCTGCTACTAGGCTTCACAAAATTAATAATTCATTTAAAGTCTTTGTGTTCGCTTATACAATAAAGTCCCAAGCAATATCCAAGAGTAAACCATAAATAAAGTTAAAGATAGTATAAAAAAGCTTATTACAAAGTGTCTGATTATATTACAGACAAAAATGCTTGGGTTTGAACTGTTCCAATCATTCCAACAGGTTTTCTATAATAAATAAATCATAATTGTACTGACGTTGTAACAACGTAATGATTTGTAAATGTTTTTACATTAAACTTTTAATGTTGTGGAGTTTTTTTTCGCTTGTTTTTCTCCGCAGCTAAAAAATATGTCCATAACGAGTGGTAGGGAAAAAAAATTTTGGACGATTCAAAAAAATTTTACTATACATCCAATTTGAATAAAGATATATTGATTTCTGGCCAGGCCTTCCCTATGAATGGAAAAGGTAGATTGGGCCATGACCTGCATCATATACTAACAGATTATTGTAGAAAAATGTGACATTGTACAGTTTCTGCTCTAATTAAAATTTGATGCTTATTAAATGCTGATTATGTATTATTAATTAACTGAGGTAAGGTGAAGAAATAATAAGCATTCTTTCTTTTCCAGCTTATTAATGTCTCTACTGCTGGGAAACAGGACTTAGGTACCTATAAACAGAATAGATGAAACGATCCATGACCCACTACGCGAGCCTAGTGCGAATTGGTGTGTGCTAACTACTGCAGATGTAGCCTGGACCCAACGGCTTAATACGTCTACCGACAAACGAAAAATTTTAGCTTATCGATCCTAGGACCGGCCAGTATTTGCTTATTTTCACTATGACAAATGTATATATTTTTATATTTCTAACACTCATGGCAATTATCCTCGCCCCGGAGTAAGCACTGTCAGACTTGTACGGGATACTAAGGCAACAGACAGAATACATATACTGATACATATTAAAGTATATTTATCAAGAAATACCTATAAACATCTACGAATTAGGAACAAATGCTCCTATTCGTCATATTAATATTTGCCCCACCGGGAAACCCGGAGTACATACTACGTGGCCGCGGAGGTCGACTGTCGGATAAGGGTAAGCTCTGCCGTGGGTAATATGGTAGGTCTCCGGATTCCAAAAAACACATTTAGGCAGATAAAGGGGTGCTGTAAGGTTGTTAGTAGGCAGCCCTTCAGTTAGTCTCAGAACTGACTCAGTAGGTTACGTCCCCGTACAGTGTCGTGTCTCTCACAGTGGCGAAGCATGCGACAAGCATTTACCTAAAATAAAAAGGGGTCAGGGTAGCCAACGCATGACTGATACTTATGGCATCGTAAGCATTTTTAAGCTGTTGTGCTGAATTACCATCTAATATTGTGCTTATTTTCTGTCATTTTAAATAAATAGTTTTTTCGCTCACCGTTTCCGTTGGTGAACCGTTGGTATGTGTAATTATTAATGCTGCAATAACAATTACAATGATGGTTTAGTTCTTCATTTTATGATGCCATTCTCTTAAGTTTAAATTACAAAAAGTGATTAATCTATTTTTAGGAATAAAATATAGCTATGGAAAATATTACATCTGGAGTACAAGAAATAGTATTAATATAATGTTATATAAAAATAAAAAATCCAACACTCACACTAATTAGCCTAGCTGTATGGCTTGTATTACGGGATACTAGGGTGACGTATAGAAAACATTTATACTGATATATATGTGTATATTTTTCATTAGAAATACATATAAACCATGACTTATGTACAAATGTTCGTATTCATCAAAGTAACATTTACCCCACCGGGATTTGAACCCGGGTCGCTCACGACACCTTGAAACCCGGCGGCGTACTTACCAATCGGCCACGGAGGTCGTTAATAAAACCAGAACGTGATAAACAAAAAGGTGACGTATTTGTAAACATTAATAATGTATTCTGACAGGAAAATATCACGGATACGCACACACACATTAAAAAAATCACAAGAAGACGACCTTGCGATAAAACAGGCTGGCGGAAAACAGGCTGATGATATATAATAGATAATAGAATCAATAATAATAATGTTGCCGATATAATGATAATGATGAGGAGCACGATGGCGCAAGTGGTTAGCGCGTTCGACTGCGATCGTTGAACTTAAGCAACTTTCGCAGTGGTCGGTCATTGGATGGGTGACCAAAAATTACTATCTCGAGCTCCTCCGTGCTTCGGAAGGCACGTTAAGCCGTTGGTCCCGGCTGCATCTGCAGTCGTTAGCACCCACCAATCCGCACTGTGCCCCAGCAGTGGGGACATTAATAGGCTGATGATGATGATGATGATGATGCCGATATAATGATATTGTAAAGAAAAAAATCCGAATTCAAATTCAAAAAGAAATAGAAAATCTGCGGCAAATCATTTAATTGTAATGCAACAGTGAATAACTTAACTCCAAAAATAAACCCATACTAGTCTAGATATAACGAATAATTGATAAAATAAAGAATTCTGTAAAATAAATGTTTGTCATCTTTAAAAATAAAATAAACACATTATTATATACTAGCTACTAGCAGCCGTACTTTAGTTTTCTGAGAGTCCCTCAGGACCCTAAATTTTTTTCGGGATAAAGTATCCTATTTCTATGGTTTCTGATTTATCGCACTTTTTTCGTTCGCTAGGCATGTGAATTCTCGGGGCCGAATTATCGAGTCTTTTCGAGGATTTCAAAGAAGACATAATTTAAAAAAAAATAAGTTAAACTCTAAATAATCACGAAAGAAACGAATTTTTATTGCCTCCAACTGCACTTACTTAAAAAAAGTAATATAAAAAGCTTCTAATACGTAATAATCAAATCTTAATACTAGAAGAATTTGGAATACTGAAAATCTCTAGAAACAAAAGACTTTCATCATCATCATCAGCCAATTAATGTCCCCACTGCTGGGGCACAGGCCTTCCCTATGGATGGAATAGGGAGATTGGGCCATGACCCACCACGCGGGCCCAGTGCGGATTGGCGGGTACTACGAGTGCAGATGCAACCGGGACCAACGGCTTAACGTGCCTTCCGAAGCACGGAGGAACTCGAGATAGAAATTTTTGGTCACCCATCCAATGACCGACCACTGCGAAAGTTGCTTAACTACAACGATCGCAGCCGAACGCGCTAACCACCTACGCCATCGAGCACTTTAGTATCAAGTATTGCTCTAATAATAATATAATATTAGTATTTATTAGCTTTAACTTTGAGATCATTCACATCAAATATAACAGAAACATTATTAATGGAAACAGATTACTAAGGGGGGTACCAGAACAACAAATTTTGCTACATGTAGGCATAATCTTTTAGAAATATCAAGTAAATTATTCTGAACAAAATGATTAGGCTCTACTAATTAATTTGTAATAGGTAATTTGTAAATAATTGCTAAGTAAGTAACTACTTCTTGTGACTCGACTAATTTGAGTAATTTGTAAGGAGTGTGTGCGTGAAACAACTTGCTCGCAGTGAGCGCGGACAATTTTCCGCGGTATAACCTACCTCGAATACTTTGATTTGGTGCCTAGAGATTTCTCGAGGCCCGGGTTTTCTCGAGCAGAAACCCTACCTATATCTCAATCCAGGTGAAATACTTTGTATGTGCCAAATTTCACCTAAATCTGTTCAGCCTTTATGCGTGATTGAGTAACATATAAACAAACTCACTTTCATATTTATCATATTAGTTACGATAGGATAATAAGTACAAATTATTCAAAATAATGGTTAACTGGAATGCAGCACACATCCATAATTATTAAATAAACAAAAAGTAATTTAAAACTTATAAAAAAAAAAATTCATAGAAATGAAAAACAAATATAAAATTTTACCCATTTTCATTTATAGATAATACGAGTTATTAAATATACTAAGCCTGAATATTAAATATCTTACCTTTTATCAACACCAAGCAAAATAATATTATTTGTGGTTTATTCATCCATGGTTTCATTGTTTTGGTGCATATGAATGGACACCTTTATAATGATTCAAATGCTGCACTTATAATAATTAACTGATTCTACGCGTCTTATTCAAATAGTAGGTGGAACTCGATTGATACATCGCATCGCAATGAAACCTGTTTCGATCTGTTTGGAGATTAATCGTTGAATTAATCGTCTTGATAACGCACCCGTCCCACCACTGAAGATTTGCGATTGAAAGCGGCACGAGCTATATAGGACGCGAGTAGGCGTACTATGAAAGGCTTTGCTCGCTAATGACGCTTTATCTAACTATATTACCTACAATTAATCCCATTGCAAAAAGATATTTAACTGTCTTAGTAAGTAGTGGCACCAATGACCGACAGGAGCCAGTGATCGACATTTTTTATGTGATGAATGAAAATTATGGCGCGATTACACTTGACCGTTAGCCCGAATTCGGGTAGTTTTCGGTTTGTTT
The DNA here is from genome assembly GCA_902850365.2 of Chilo suppressalis. Lineage (NCBI taxonomy): Eukaryota > Metazoa > Arthropoda > Insecta > Lepidoptera > Crambidae > Chilo > Chilo suppressalis. The sequence goes on from OU963907.1 coordinate 5,213,062, forward strand.
ACCCAACACGGTCTTCCAGCCCGTATTCCCGTGTAAATATTGCTTCGGGTGCCCGAATTCAATTAATGTCTTTCGTGCACCTGAATACGAGCTAACGACCAAATGTAATTTAGCGATAAGAATGAGTTTTTTCCGGCGCAGGTACGAGTAAAGTCTGAATTTGTTCTAATGTATTGACGACCAACTTAAAAGCCCAGTCTTTTGGGTCTATCCGATAACCAAGCCACACTTGAACTTGGTAATATAATAGCCTAAAAAGGAGGTTTATGAGCAGCAACTGAGGTTGGAGGAAGACAAGCTAATTGCAATAGTTATTTATTTCGAGTGTTTTAACAAACCTTGCATATCGATACTTATCTAAGGAGATAGTTTTGTTAAGAGCTCCGTACATATGTGTAGAAAAAAGCGAATTCCAACGGTGATAATTTCTTGTGGAGTTGAATTACGGATCGAAAAATGTTTTTACTTATATTGCAGCTACAGAGATGTATATGTATACGTGAAGTACTTATGCATATTATGACGCTTACAACTTTTTAAATCGTGATATCTCGAGAACGGTGGCTCTTAGGAAAAATAACTGATACCTCTTTTATAGATAATTTAATGGCCTACAATTTTTGTCTAAGGTAATTTTACGTCAAAACTTACCATTTCGATGGAAATTCCGAAAAAAAACACTTTATTGACCTTTGACCGAAAGTAATTTTTTTTTGAAGTACCTCTACCGGAAAAAATATTTTACTTACTTGCAGCATGATGTAAAATGCACCTTCACTCTTATTTTTGTCTTTTATTTGACCAGACTATAAATTGACATTAAAATATCACAAAATCATGCTGTGAATCCGTGTGACATGGATAAGTTTTTTTCTTAGTTTTCTTAGTCCTCCTCAGGGAAAAGAGTGCTAAATTGAGTCAGCCGGTGGGTATTAAAAATATAGTGAGAAAATACCGGATATACATCTTCTCATTACAAAATATATCTAAATATATCTACAACCCGCTTTCAATTAATCTATCATTGCAATTTTATGAATTTGTGAAAAATAGAGAAAAAAATTGATACCGCCCATTTGTGAGCCAGAATTCAGTACAACTTTCTGTACTTTACCATAATACAAATTTGCAGTTGGCCCAAAGCATGCTACTATTTCACCCACAATTAACATGGAAGAAGGCGATAAGTCAGCAAAAAATCAGTCTATTTGCCTTACAACAACTTAAATCCAGCCACTGTTAAAATATTGCAGCATAAGTATTTTCAACAGAGTTTCTTACACAATCTTTGGTCTCCCTCACAGAAGAAGGGCGGCGCGACTCTCATTTGTTATTCTATTTTTACGACACATATATTTCGGCGAGCTTGCATAATCGAGGCGTGCCGCGTAGAGAATCTGCATATTTTTCACTTGAGACCGATTCATGGAGGCCTGATAAGAAACGAGCTCCTATTAATAAAACATTTTTGTTTTAGTACATTTTACAGTATACCTAGGTTTGGTTTTCACAACGTATGTTTTCAAATGAAAAAGAGGTTAGCATATCAATATTTTGATTGAAATGAATGGAAGAAAAAACCTCATATCGCGTTAGCTGATTGCAGTCTTGCTACATAGCTTTCATAGATTTCCTAGACAGAGGTGAGTATGCGGGACGTAGATCAATTTGGTTAATATTTGTTACTATTTGAGTATTCCTATTTATTTATTTTCATTTGGGAAACATACAGTTTTACACAATTCAATTAAGTTACACTTATAACTTTTCCATAAACCAGTTAAGTTTCCACAGACTGAAACATTCATACACTTACATAATTTACTTAAAGTTACGTACAATATTTAGAGTTATGTGAATAATAATAATAATAATTTTATTTGTAAAAATTGTACATGGTAATAATCTTATAAATATGTTAATACTAAGGCCATTATTTCACACAAAGTACCTACATATAGACATCCTCAGCCAAACTAGGAAGTTCATCCTGTATTTTGGCTTCAGCGCTCTTCCCGAATTTTATTTGCAATGTAGCCATACAAATAACATGAGTACCATAATACTACATTAATCAATATTACAGTACATTAATATAATAAATGTGTGTGTGTGCGTGTGCGTATGTGTGTGTGTATATGTGTGTAGTGCGTATGTGTATATATAATCATTAGCATCTATATTTATAGGGCCGTGGCAACCAATTCCTCAGTTTTTTCGTAATCTAGTGAATAGAATAAACATGATAATCAAAATTTATGGTAAGAAAATAATTACTGAGTGTTAGGGTAAAACGACCTTATAGCATTCATTTCTAAATTGATTGTAAGAAACGCAAAATATATCCAATCCCCTGAAGTATTTATAACAGCTGTGACATGCTCTAGAAATGAAACTATTTGCAGCAAACTTGGTCCTGCTGAATTGTATTACAAACGTGTTGTCAGACCTAGTTCTATTAGGACAACGGAAACCAATCCTCTGCAGCAGAAACGGAAAATCTACAAGGTCATTAATAAGTTTGTAAAGAAATAATTGATCTCTAACAGTTCTGCGATGTTGCAAGGATGTAACCTGTAACTTTGTTTCACAATCATTATTAAATAAGTTAATAATGTTTTATATGTGCTTTACATATTTGTGTTGAATTCTTTCAATAGCATTAATTTTTTTATTATACTGTGGATTCCATACACAATAGTTGCATTTTTTTAAATTCTTGAAATACTGGAATTTCATTTTGAGCCTGCATACAAACACTCGGTCGTAGCAGTTCTCAATAACGCTTCTTAAGTTAAGGTGTAAATAAAAAAAAAGAAATAGTCATGTTTTGTATCTATTTATTTCCAGACGATGCCTTCGATCCAGTCGAGGTAGCTGGAGACCCTGGTGTAGACGCCAGGCAGATTGGGTAGAGCGCAGCCCACTCCGAATGACGTCACACCGATCACATGGTGCATTCGTCTGATGCAAGTGTTGATGAGCGATCTACAGCTGATAATATAATAAAAATAAATCAGCCTAGCCCCAAAGTAAGCATTGCATAGCGTGTGTTATAGGATAATAAGATAACGGATAGAATATTTTATATACTGATGCACATATAATTTTTGTATCTAGAAATACATATAAAAATTCATGACTTAGGTATAAATGCTTGTATCAATCATACAAACATTTGCCCCACCCGGGATTCGTACCCGGCGTACATACCACTGCAACCACGGAGATCGTCAAGATAAAAAGGACAATGTTAAAATTGGCCTAAGAACAAACACCAATTTGGCATTTATGATAATTCTTAGTATATCTTTTGCGATAATTATCAGTATTTAGATTGTGAGGGACACTTCCAGTTAAGTAAGCTAAATTAAAAAGTTAAAAAATAATCTGAGACAATAAATATTATTTTATGTGTTTAATCTATGACAGTGCTGCAAACAAAACACTCTTTCTTCCTAATGCCAGCACTCCAGTTGGCTATTCGTATTTGCTATTTTAAAACATGACATCAGTCTGTCCATTTCATTCCTTATTAAGCATGACAAGGACAAACTGTTGTCAAGTGAAGGGCCGGCATAAAACTCGATACTCTGTGGTTGTGGTGCAGGCAGTTTGCATTCTTAGTAATATGTGGCATTCGTGCATTCCAAAGAGTAGTATATTATACCGGAAAGTGCATTCTCGTTTCAGATTACCTGTTGCATGTGTTTATTTGCGATTGTTTTTCCTTTAATCATCGATGTAACCAAAGAGCAGAGTACTTATTACCAAGTGCTAGTGAAACTGTGCCACAACATCCTGAGAGGATCATACTGCCAAATTATTCAAGAGCACCTGATACACATTCACGCTGCATATTTACACAATATACATGTGATAAACATATAAATACAATATACAATATGATACAATTATGTCAAAAATAGTCAATAAATAAGAAGCAAAACTAGAGTTTCTATTTTATTCATGATTCCTACCTAACTAAGTTTTTCCTAATAGTTATTCTTTAAAATCGCACCGAATAAAATAAATTCGTTGTAATAATAATTCACTTCATATTAAGTTGCCAGGTTGACCTATGTTTCATTGAATATTGAACATAACCTCAAAAAAAATAGTTTTCCTAATAATTTAAGTTTTCAGAAGTGTCCGTCAATAATCTTTGTTTTTACAGTCATTTACTTGCGATTTCGAACCTAGAAAATAATATTTCATGATTGTTGGTTCTTAGGCTAACTATGTATGGACGCAGAACAATGTCCTTTCGTAAGTCATTTCACCGGTAGGTTTGCAATTATCGCCAGTATGAATAGATTACTCAATCTTTCTAAGAACGTTTTATAGAATGATAGTTGAAGCCTTAATTAATCACATCCGACAAGAAAAAGAAAAGAATGTCGAGAAATTCGTTCATACATTAAATATGTTTATTTTGTCTAATTCGCGAGTTACAATGGATTGAAAGTGCGCGTTGTTGAGGATTGGATGCCAAATTCTCGCGTTAACATTCATTAAATGCACAACGGTAAGTATATCTTTAATGGATTGAGACAAATTAATGATTTTTTCGATGCCGTAGAATCTACGGCATCAAACATCTACGCCGTATTGTCACTTACATTTTTTTGGGTACTCACTTATTTTTCTGTGGAAGGGGAATTTCCATCTGCAAAGGACCTCCCGAATCACCCTGAAAACCAATTTGTGAAACTTATTAAGTTTATTTGTACTTGAATAACAGACAGATTAAGGACACTGCCAAGCACTTATTATAGTTGCTGACAGCAAATTATTTAATGATCTAAATTAATTGCAGATAGCATTTTTTATGATATTGGTCATAGAAAAAATGCATTGCGCATGCGACATCATACACCCGAGGATGCATGATCTGGTGTGCTGCATTCAGCTGGTGGAAAGCAGAGTGTTGTCCTGCAATGCTACGTAGAGCTGCAGACTGCTGACCATCCACGGTCTCAAAAGGGCCATTTGCTCATGCAATCATAAGTGACTAACCAACCCCTCAACCCGCGGCCATCCAATAGCCAACTTCACGCCTTTCGACACAATCCTGGGCTTATCTGGTCAAGCTAACCACCTGGTGCCGAAACTGAGTTCCATGGTGGAAAGTCGGCCGTGCTTCGTCTCACATACGCACTAGGCAAAACAACTCCCCGATCTACGCAGATCCACGCTGATCAGGCTGATCCGGTCCTCGGATTGGAAGTCGCCGCGCGAGGGCGGCAAATATGTAAGGGGATCTCGAAAAATGGCAAGTGGTGTTCTTGGCGTAGTGAATATCTCCACGGGGATCCCTCTGTTACCACCCCGCCCTAGAGGAACTAGGCCAGTTCAGTCTGCGGGGTGTTAAAGTCATCGCCCTGCCTTAGAGTCACTAGGCCACTCGAGCCTGAGGCCCCTCAGGCTCCTCACATGCCCTCTGCGTTGCGCTAACGCCTGTTTGCGTCTCTAAGATTGACTGATAGCAAGCTATGTGTTAATCGCTCACTTGGCAAGCGTCTGCGCCACCCACTAAGACTCCCGCACACATCTGGTGTTCCTGCAGGCCGCACCAGTGCCGGTTGCAGGACGGCTGCAGCAGGTTGTCGCACAACTTAGTGTCGAGCACGTCCAGCGTAACAGCTTGCAGCTCCGGAGACGTCGTGTGGTTCACTGGAAACAATTACAATACCTCGTAACCGTTGGTGATTGTACAAGCCTACTAAGCTCGGGGGAGCTTGTGATGATAAACTTCTTGTTTCTTATCTGTGATTTAGGGCCTGTTGTTTGATGCATAGCCAAATGCGATTAGGTAAAAGACGTTGGTATTATAAAAGAAACCATTTGTCAACGTTTTGCACACACTTTGTAATGTTACCCTCGCCTACCTCGAGATAGGAGAGTGTGTCGCCAGCTTAAAAGAAAGAATAAAATTTGGAGATGTTTAAGGAAATATGGTTAATAATACAGTAATTTATTCTGTACCAGGCCTAATACAAAAGAATAGAGAAAGAGAAAATTAAAAACTAAAGGGGATTGGAACGACAGACAGACACGTCACAACTTACTTTGTATTTGACATTTAAGTATGTATCAAACAACGGCACGGCGATAGGCACGTAAATAGTGTCTAACGGGTCTATGTTAAGCTCTTCCCATTATTATTATACGTGAAAGTGCAACTTTGGTACGATATTTACCTGTTTCAACTACTCCCCATCCTGTCATAATAGCCTTTTTACCCACCAGCACATCGTCAGAACCGGTGTAAAGGCACGCTGGTTGTACAAAACTAGTAAAGTATAAACCAGGTTCCAATTCTATGAGGGCTATGTCATTATATTTCTTCGGTGGTTTGTAGTCCGGGTGATTTATGATTCTTACAATATTTTGGTCCCAATGAGCTGGATTGAATCCTTCCTCGTCCACTGCCTGTAATGAAGTAGGTAGGAGGCTTTATTAATTCTTTGATTTAATCCTTGAAATCATCAATGAATAGTAACATTTGTCACAATACAGTACCATTGTGTTATCGAGTATTTTAAGGGTAACAGTTTTAATTAGAATAGGCGAAATATATTAATTATAGTCCAGACGAGTCGGGATGGGTGCAATCGGACAGTGATGGAATGGCGACTTTGGTTGTCCAAGTACACGCGTTGTAGTGAACGTATTATATTATACCTAGTAAACGACATCAGCACAGAACACAGTCAGAGGTTGGAAGGGTGACCATGGACCGTTGGTATGTGAACCGAGGCGCCGGCTCGCCCTACTATACTTCCACCTAATTGATAACAAGCCAATCAGACGATGCAACATCAAACAATTGAACGAATCAGCGGTCACATCCTAGAGTAACGACAAATGATAAACGACGCCATCACAAGTTTTGGTCAAGTTATGAGCATTTGCAAAAACAAACTTGCATTTAGGGGATTGGTTCGTGAGCACTATCTCAATAGCATTAAACAGCGTTCTCATATTTGACGGACATAATCGTGTACTTATGTATGTATTGTATATATGTATGTGTGTATATGTATTTATATATATTATGTGTATAATATGTATGTATTCTGTTAAGAGTATTTGTATCATAGGTTTATCTTTAATTTGTCTTAATTGCGCCCCCCTCATATTAGTTCTTTTCTTACGCTCTTACTGGTCGACTGGTAGAGAATGCCTTATGGCATTATGTCCGCCATTTGTGTGTAATTTTGCAATAAAGTTTAAATAAATAAATTTTGATCACTTACAACTGTTGCACGCCTGCCCCGCCCACAAGCTTTTTCTAACCTCTTTCGGTGTTTTGTGATCACCCTGTTCGCTATTGGAAGCAAGTTGTGATATCGAAACAGACAAAACTGCAGACAGGCTACGATCAAACGCGGACGCTGTATATGGTGATAGAGATGGCGGAGCCATTCACTGTTCTTATTAATCAAGTTTTGTTATGAATTTAAATATTAAGGCATTAGTGACTCTCTTTTGTGATGCGATATGTAAAATAATTATACTCGTGCTTTGTCCTCGAGATTAGTAATCTAAAATAAATTTTAACATTCATTTGTAGTAGCACCTTTAGGTATCACCACAATCGCACTATAAGTTGAGGGTATTTTTGAAAAACTTTTCCTCCTACCCGCCAACTCGGCGCCGGCCGTCTCCTAAGCGGTGTTCGTCATTCACGTTTTAAGTGTCGAACCACGCCGCACGCGTACTTCGATTCTGTAAATTTTGCAGTAAAAAGTGATTTTTTTATTTTTCATCATGCCGAAAAAGAAGCACAAGGATTCGGATTTAAGTGTTATAACGAAAAAGTTACGCAAAATTGAGAAAAAACTGAAGCATGCAAAGTCACGCAGAAAACGAGTTATATCATCGTCATCGGAAGATTCCTTGCGCTCTCCTGTTGAACCCAATAGTAAGTATAACAAATATTGTACAAAAATCATCTTTTTTCTTTTTTTTCTACAATTTTTATCATGTACGATTATTATGTAAACGTATGTACCAGGACAGTTAACAGGACTGCTCCGCCGCATACGAGTACTTAGAAGCGAGAAATACACATCGGTTAAATAATTATGCAACAGGACAGTTACAAGGACTGATCCGCCGCATGTTAACAATAAAAATGCAAACAGATATGCTTCACTTAAGATCGTAAATAAAAAAAAAATAAAATTAAAAATGTATACATACTTAAGATCATAAATAGAAAATTAAAAATGTTTCACTTAAAGTTAGCAATAAATATTAATTAAATTAGTTAAAACATTAGAGGTATTAAAAAACAAAATATAACTTTACAGTTGGAGAAAATCGGAAATTGAACGAGACAAGACGTTGCTAAAACGATCATACATTAGATGAGTACGTTACCATGGCGTTACCACCTGTCATAACATTAGATGATGACGACACTATGGCGATACCACCTGTCGCATCATTAGATAATGACGTTACCATGGCGATACCACCTGGGGCAACCACTTCAGGCGAAGAAGCCACAAATGCAATTACCAAAATAGCAAATGAAGTAGGCATAGAATTGACGGAAGAAAACTTTACCTTGGATAGCGAACTGCTCGATATACTTGGAGATGATCCTACATTGGTAGTGAAATTCGGGAAAATGTCCGCACTGAAGTGGCCAGCTGGTTTGAATACATAGCAACATCCGGACTTAACAAAGATCTACGTAAAGAACTATGTGACAAATACCAAATACCTGGCAATTGTACTAAGGTTGGTACCCCAGCACTGAATTTAGAGGTAAAAGCAGCTCTTTCAGAGCCAGTTTTAAAGAGGGACAAATTTTTAGAGGCACGGCAGTGTAGAATAGGCGCTGCTATATCTTGTTTAGCATCTGCCTTAACTTCGGAATTAGAAAGTAAACAAAAGAACAATAATCTCTTAAAACATCTTATGAACGCGAGTCGCCTTCTGTGTGATTTACAACATGACGAATCATTAGCAAGACGCAATTTTGCAATCTCTTCCCTGAAAAAGGAAATAAAAGACTCCTTGTACAATACGAAAATTCCAAGTTCCTCTTTGGAGACAACTTAGGCGACTCTTTGAAAGTAGCAAATCCGGGTCCGAACTGAATTCTAATAACAATCTAAATAACAAGAATATCACTTTGAGACAGAAAAATAATTTAAACTGGAAAGCTCCCGTCGCGGCGCGCAGGCAGCCGCCGACACTGAGGAGCCGAGCGCCTGCAGCAGCAGCAGCACAGGGCTGGTCGCTACACCCGTACGCGTACCCGCCGCCGCCGCCGCCGCCGCAACGCGGCATACGCTACACGTCGTCGAGGCCGCCGCCGCCGCCGCCGCCGCCGCCGCAGGGGTCCACGCGCAGGCGTTAGACCCAGTAAGATTCGCTGGTAGATCATCGCTATTCAAGCAAGTCTGTCTGGTCATTGGTCACTAACGATCGTTCGTTACTATCCTGGATTAATGGTTACAAATTAAAATTTTCTACACCAGTCACTCAAAATTGCATTCCCATTCTTAAAAAATACTCTGACATAGAAAGATCTCAATTTATAGAAACTATTCGCTCACTCAAACCAACAGGAGCTATATCGGATTGTATGCCGAGCAATGACCAGTTAGTTTATTTCAAGCATAATGTTTTTACGCCCTAAACCAAATGGTAAAATGAGATTCATATTAATTTGGAAAAATTAAACGAATTCATAACTACCTGTCACTTTAAAATAGAAGATTTTCGCCCTGCTATTAAGATGGTGTCGCGTGATTGTTACATGGCCACCATAGATAATAAAGACGCATATTATTTTGTACCCATACATAAAGATAGCAGAAAGTATCTAAGGTTTTATTTCGAGAATAATTTATACGAATTTAACGTTTAACCTTTTGGTTTAAGTGTTGCTCCATATATATTCACTAAAATATTGAAACCCGTAGTAAAACTACTACGAGCAGGTGGATTCTTCTCAACAATTTATTTAGATAATATACAATTAATAGGGAAGTCTTACCAGGAATGCGCAAATAATGTTTTTATTACACAGAAATTGTTATGCTCACTTGGATTTATAATCAATAAAGAAAAAAGTTGTTACATTCCATCAACATCAAATAAATTTCTAGGATTTGTTATAGATTCCCATAGATATAAAATTTCCTTGCCTATTGATAAGCGAAATTACATTAAATCAAGAATAAAATATTTTACAATAAACCTACAAGATTGTAGGTTTATTGGTTTCTGCTTGTCCCGCTATCGAATATGGATGGCTTTATACAAAATAATGTGAGATATGCAAATATTGAAATTTATTAAACTGTAATGATTATGAAAGATATATGTTTCTACCTGAATCTTTGCAAGAAGATTTAAGGTGGTGGAACAATCATATAGATAACAGTACACACAGAATTTTAGAAGATAATTTCACCCTAGAAATTTATTCAGATGCCTCAACTACGGGGTGGGGCGCAGCGTGTGATAGAGAGGTCGCTAGTGGGCAATGGTCTGACGAAGAACGCCGTAGTCACATTAATTACCTCGAGCTACTAGCGGCTTCCTTTGCGCTAAAAATATTTGGAAACACTCAATATAGATGTCAAATCCTACTTAGGATAGATAACGTTACTGCAGTATCCTATATAAACCGCATGGGGGTGTACGATTTCCACATCTTACCCAAATAACGAAGGAAATTTGGCAATGGTGTAAATCTCGTAAAATTTTCCTCTATGCGTCCTACATTCGGTCCAAAGAGAATAGTATAGCTGACGCCGAATCACGGCGTATTCACCCAGATATAGAATGGGAATTGACAATACATGCTTTCCAATTAATAACAAATAAGTTCCATATACCTGACATAGATTTATTTGCGAGCCGCATTAACAAAACATGTTTCAAATATGTGTCATGGCAAAGAGACCCAGATGCTTTTGCAATTAATACTTTCACATTAAACTGGTCGAAATTTTATTTCTATGCTTTTCCCCCGTTTTCTGTTATTTTAAAATGCTTAAAAAAGATTGTTACAGATAAAGTCAGGGGTATAATAATAGTTCCTAAATGGGAAACTCAGCCGTGGTTTCCATTATTTCAGCGGTTACTTATATCGGAAACAATATTTTTTTCACCAAATGATAATGTTATTATATCTCATTCTAGCCGCGGCAACATCAAGTCGAATCTTACACTGATTGCCGGAGTATTATGCGGGAGGAACTACGACGACGCGGAACCCCTCCCGATGCTTTAGAAATCATGCTGTCATCATTGGCACCAAACACCTTGAAGCAGTATGATGTATGTCTTAAACGTTGGTTTACTTATACCAGGGAAAATAAATTAGACTTGTACAATGCCAGCGTTTCTTCAGTGCTTTCATTTTTTACCCCGATTTTTAAACATGGGTCAAAATATGGATCACGTAATAGCTATAGGGCTGCTTTGTCACTAATTTTAGGTCCGAAGCTATCTAATGATGATCTCATAAAAAGACTCCTTCAAGGTGTTTTCCGTTTAAGACCTCCCACACCAAAATATGATATGACGTGGGATCCAACAATTGTGTTAAACACTTTGTCGAAGTGGTATCCAAATGAAAGCCTTAGTCTCGAGCAGCTTTCTAAGAAATGTGTGACTCTGTTAGCGTTAACGACAGCCCACAGAGTACAGACAATTTCAAAAATTAATATTTTAAATATTGATATTCGTGAGCAAGAAATAATAATCAAAATTCCGGACTTGATAAAAACATCTAGACCACATTCCAATCATCCTGTACTTTATTTACCCTTTTCTCGACTTAGACCGGAAATATGTCCGGCAACATCTCTGGTCGCATATTTGAAAAAAACTAAATCCCTTCGTAGGAAAGAAAATAATATTTTCATTAGTTTTAGGAAACCCACCCCAACTACAGTAGGGAGCCAGACCATTAGTCGTTGGATAAAAGACAAACTCTCTGCCAGCGGCCTGGATGTGTCTATATTCAGTGCGCACAGCACGCGCTAGCACATCTCACGCACGCCGCCTTGGCCTTAGTATTGATACCATCCGGAAGATAGCAGGCTGGAGTCCTACTTCTCCTATCATTAATAACAATAGCAGCTCCCTAGCCAGAACCATAATAGGAGATCAAACCCTCTGTCACTAGCTTCGTTTACGCATTTGTGAGTACCTGAATCAGGTGTTAGATGATTGTTGCTGTTTTTGTTTTTACACAACTATTGTAAAACTTTGTTAAGTGTAATTTTAAATAAAAAGTGTATTTTAAATTTGTGAAAAATAAATACAAACTAATTAGTATCATTTTGCTGTTGCTAATGCTAATATTTCAACTTTCCTACTCTCAAGGTCTACAAGTGAATGTTAAAATTTATTTCAGATTACTAATCTCGAGGACGAAGCACGAGTGTAATTATGATAGAACTTCACGTACAGGTAAGTTCGTTTAATCATTAATAGTCCTTCGGATTTCATTGGCATTTGTTAATAGTGCCTCAAGAATTTTAAAGGAATTTTAGTGGATTTTACCCAAAATGTGATGATTGAATTTTATTACATTGACCGTCTGTCATGTATGGCCTAGTATCTAGAGTCACACTTTTTACGTTTATTGCCGTTATACTGACAAATAACAAAAAATAAATAAAATTTTAAAACCGACCTGAACCGACTGTTGGATTCCAGGATTATTAAAAGATGCACATTTCTACATTAAAAAAAAATGCATTTTCTTCGCAATAAAGCTGCCACGTGGACGTCCTAGATAGAGACTTAATATTATAATACGTAAAATAAAATATTAATATGTTTCGTCCAATATATTCAAAGTCAACGACCTTTCCAATTTTATTGTGTGTCATGATGCGATCAGCCCACGAGTTTTTCATTTTTTAACTATACAAAAAAAGTGTACAACGCCGCTAAAGAAGTTTTCACTTCATAAACAAATATAACTTTTTACGCTGTGCGTGTCGTGCTACGCGCAGCGTAGAGTTCCGATGTTGCCTGTAGTTACCACAATATATGTTATCAATCTAGGTATGTATCTCAACTAAAATACCTAAATCAAAGTCATACTGCGTCTCAAACTCAAAATCAATTCGTCATTATTATTTTTTTCAATACGAATATTTTTTTTGTTCCCCCCCAGGTAGAGGAGCGGGTGTGAAATCCACATGGATACCCTAGAGGCAGCTGCAAGGTTATGTCAGTCTCTTCCTGACTAAAATCTTCCCTAAAAGAGATTTTGAAGCGATCATCCCCTGAGAAGGGGATGATGGATGCTGTGTAACCGCCGATATTTTCTAGTGCTTATATACCTTTTATAAAAACGTAACGTTAGCGCGACTCAGAAGCCGTTGCTGTTGGTACTCGCGGTTACATGAAACTATAAGGGTTACTTGTCAGGACTACAGAACCCTAAAAATGAATATTTTTATGAAAAAAGTGACGTTCGTTCACATTTAGCCGGGTTTTAATGCTTTTGCTAGTATCAAGAATTCTCACCAGTATGTTTTTATCGGCCAACCTCACAATCTTGGGATCGACGTCGGCGATGGTAGTGTCCCTTTCAGAAGCCTTGGAGCAGTGCGCCGCGGTCAATACGTACTTTTTGCTGATGAGGGAACCTCCACACTTGAACACCCACTGCCCCAACGAGGATTTCCAGCCGATGGCACCCTGTCATAATAACATATAAATTGAAAAAGAGAGGAGTTTTATCCTATTCTATATAGTTGTAATGAAGAAGAAAACAACATAGAACCAAAAGAGTACTCCTTCGCATTCTGTTCTATCAGTAGAATTAATAGTTTCACTAGTTGACTATACGAAAAATGGTGGTAGTGCCGTAGTATGAAACATTTATTTTATTTTACAAATTTTGGGAAACTTACAGCTAGATAATATTTATGTTTAAGGCCAATCAATAGTTTCCGCAGATAATTACAGTAATAATTAACAAAGTCGGAAAGTAGTGCACATGATGCTTCAATGCATTTTAAGTAGGTATGTATATATATATATACATACATACATACATATATAATGTATACTATAATATATATTTATAAACAATAAAAAAACAGAAAGATACACAATACATAGTTTAAGTACTCGGCTCAAAGAAAAGATTATTGGTTTTTTTAAAATGAATTCAAGCTGTCACAAAACTAATCAACATCTATTTGGCCCGATAAGTACCGGAAAAAATGTGAGGTAATGATGGTGAGGATATTGAGAAAGTAGGAGTGTGGTATATTGGTGGTTTACTTACCATATGAGGAAACTCCCCTGGTTCTGTAATGCGACCACCGATACCGCCGTAAATTACCGTTTCATTTTTTAAAGAATCGAGATATTTTTGACCTGAAAATTTTGAAATCATTGAATTCCTTTTAAGTTAAAAAAGATATGGCACAGCGGATTATCCTCTCGAATTGGAGCACCCGCCTGGGGAAGCAACGTCCACCTTACAGAAGACCACAGTAAAATAACACTGGCTCATAAGCCAGTAGCCATACCACCATGTTGTGATTCTGCTGGTGAGTAGAGTTCTAGAGCTCCGTGAGGTAGAGGATTGGTTTCAGACCGGCAAAGTGAGGATGGCTGAAGCGGCATTACACTTACCATCAGGTGGGGTAGGGTAATTTGTTGAGCCTCGTATAAAAACATAGGTTAAACGCTTTTCAGCGTATTTTTCATTATAATTATATTCTTCGAGATTCTAAGCAACTTGTTGTTTTGCAAGTAACAATGTTTGTTGAATATAAGGCGAGGATTCCAGTCACTGTAAGTACAGACTTTTGTTGGGAATTCCTTTAATTTGCTTTGAATTTCTAGTTTTCTTGTCTGAAATCGTTTAACAATAGGTAGTAGAGAATCGTCATCATAGAATGTGAGCTAAGTTGTAAAGAAACGTAATGCGAGAGAGAAGGTAAGTTTCTCCTATCATAGTACCCCAGGTAGTTGAGTTGTCTCAACTTTCTGCATATAAACTTATTGAATCAGATGATCAAATCAGCTCCTTCGACGAAGAAATCATTCCTTCATATTATATGTATGTTATATAAATACAATATATAAGAAAAAAAATATAATTAAGCAATTTTTTAACTTACATTCTATTGCTCTTGTCACTGAATCTTCTCTCTCTTTGATATCCCATATGTATTCCAGACATTCTGTTACCAAAAAAAACACAAATATAAAAAAATAGTTTTAAGTGACCATAGAAGTTTAAAACAATATAACAGAAATATGGATGAGCATGCCTAAAGACATCCTTCTATGGTATTACATTCTTGCGATTTTCCACTCAGTCGGCAGTTCAATCTTTTTTATAGCCAACTAGCTGACCCAGTGAACTTCGCACCGCCATAAAAATAGGGGCAGTTGGTAGAAGAGAAAATTTAGGGTTGTATGTATTTTTTCATACCACATTATAAAAAAACAAATATTGTCCAAAAAAAATTTTAGTAGTGTGTAACGTAGTGTTCTATCAATTTCCTGGGATAACATTCCTCCTAACCCATATGAGAACACTACGTTACAATATTCAATAGTTTGATTTTAGGCGCGAAGTCGAATTGTAGGTTTCAAAAAACTACGTTACAGGTGGACGACCATTATCACTTAAAGATTATGAAAAATAAATAGTAGCCGATTCTCAGACCCACGGAATATGCATATAGAATTTTAGAAAATTCGGTCAGGCCGTTTCGGAGGATTATGGTAACTAACATTGTGACACGAGAATTTTATTTATAAGAAGATGATAATTAAAATACGTGTAGTAGGATTTCTTTTTGCGATACTTTGGATACTTTGCATCACTACAGCAATAGTATAACACGTTACATTTATAAGCAATTAATTTTACTGACTGTCAAAGTAGTCAGTTCACATTTACAATTTTATTATTTTCAAACTCAAACTCATTTATTCAGTCTAGGCTGTTACAAGCTCTTGTGAAAGTCAAACGTTACGCCATCGCTTCGTAAATCTACGGCGGGAGACCTTGTACTGAGAAGAACCGGCAAGAAACTCAGCAAGGGCTTTTTTTTTCTCCCCGTTTTGTTTTAAACAGTGTCGTCAATTGAAAGATGATATTAAAAATTTAAAACATGTGTTGATGTCAACTTACATCATATTAATATTATTAATTGACAATAACTTAAGTGTAAGGTATACTATTTTTAGATTTGGAAGTGGCGATTAACAGTCTTCAACCAAATTAGCAAAGTAAAACGACTTTGGCTATTATATTAAGCCCAAGGTGCTTTAACATTCAGAAAATCTTTAACAGTATAGTAACCTTTCTTAAGGAGGTATTTAACTGACAATTCTGAACACATTTAGAGTAGTCAGTTATTTTTTTTTTATTCAGGTAAAGTGTTATCCTATTGCCCTTTTTTGTGTCTGGATAATGCCTTACGCATCCTTCAACCACTGGGGGAGCGAGAAGAAGGTATGTGGGACTCCTCCCTGTCCTCTTCAGCCAGCCCTGGAGCTCGCTGAAGTAAACAGGGCACTACCTACGCCCTGCCTGCTTACTCTTGAATCTATTCTCAATGTCAATTTGAAGCCAATCCAATAATAATACAATTCAGAAACCATACTCTTGAAACGCTTGAAATTGGCACTGCATTGAAATTGGGATTGAGATGTTATTGGATAGTTACGCATGAAGTTAGCTTAATTAAAACTCTGCAATAGTGGGGACCTTTGCGCTTACGCCGTATCGACAAACATATAACAAAATGAAAAAACTGTTTCTAACACCATAAATGATTGATTTTAATGAATAATTTAATAAACAATGTAATTATGTGTCCTTAACTATTACTTTTCGGTACCTTAAACACTATATTTTGTTGTTTATCATCTTATAAATACACTGAGACTGTATGTCGTCACGCATTTGCCTTAAATATATAAAAAATGTGTATTTCCGAGATAAGTTTTAAAAGTTTCATAAGTTTGAATGAAGTGTTTAATTCATGGCTGTAGTACTTCAGATAAGTGCAGTGTTTCTTGCAGCCTTGTTGTGTAGCGGTTACATTGTCAAGCAGTGATTATTTAAGGTACGTATTTTTGTCTGATTATTTTATGTTGAATGTATGCAATTTGTTTTAAATTGGCCTACTTTTCAACAATTGGAAGCTCTTGTGGAGTTCCTTGAGCAAAATCCCTGTATCGCTAGGGGTTTTCTAAGGACTTCACAGGGCAAACAAGATAACAAAAGGAAGTGGACCGAAATATCTGTCTTTAAATGTCCTATGTATAGTATACATAGATAGTTATTTTAATAATAATATACTTATTCTCAAAAAAAAAAACTATATTTTGTGACATTAACTTTAATACTTTTCAGCAGTCAATAACAGACGCTGTGGAGACACCTACCACTTCTGCAAATGATGTCATATTATCATTGAGGAGGGAGGGCATAATAGACGAAGAACTTTTACTGCCTCCTCCACTCCCCACTGCTGGGACCTCAAGGCAAGATACTTCTGCTGCCGCTGGCACGATACCACTTCCATCAAGTGAGTTATTTATTATTAACCATGCATATAAAGTCATTTAAAATATACCTATATTGAATTCCTCAATAAATTCTTTCAAAACCACAACAGACATTCCTTCAATTCAGTAATGTACAAGCACATTGATAAAAACTTAAGAGGTCTTTGGATTGGAATGTCAAAAAAAAGCAACGGAGACCCACTTGTTAGGATAGTGTTGAGTTAAATGCAGATCTTTTTTTATCTTTAAGTGGTGTTTTATAATTGTTTTTTGAAGAATTAGTAACAAATTATTTAGTATGAAATTTGTGTTTTAAGATTCCGCTACAAATGCTTCTCGTCGACGGTCACAACGATTGCTGTCAAGAAGTGTTGATGCAGAGATGGACCATATGGCATGCATAGAAGAAAGGCGCGTAGAGGCTAAGAGGCTTACTGCGGAGGCCTTTGCTAATACCAGCAGAAGTTTTGACCGACTCGCAAATGCTGCCCATAGCTGAGGCTCATACAAGGGTAGCAAATGCATTAGGGGTAATAAGTAATAGGTTACAAAATTAAGAAAAAAATAAGTTTAGTTATTGTATTTTCGCTTTAGGTATTATTATTATTATTATTTGGAATGTAAAATGTAAATAATTGGAGTATAAGTTTATTTTACTTGTAAGACTGTAAAACGGGATAGTTTACCATAGATTAAAATATTAGCAATATTAACAAGACTGAAATAAAAACAACCAAATAATGTAACTTACAATATATATAATTAGTATTAGTTTTATTTACAAGATTGTAATAAAAAAATAATAATTATGACACAAATTACTATCACAAAATATAATAAGGAAGTTAGATAAAATTATAACAATTTTTAAATATATCCAAGTTGAAATTGTAAAGTAGTTGTTGTACTTCTGAGACTATGCTTAGGATTACTAAAACAACTTATTAAAGTTTTACAGTGTTAACTAATTTAGAAACTCACTTTAATTAGATCATTATAAATCAACTTTAAATTTATGTTTTATTTTACACTACAGATACAACCTTTATTAAAATCACCTACAAGCTGACCGTAGTTGCTGAACCAAAGAATTTCTTTTTTCAATACCTTTCCTGAGTTCAGCAACTGATGAACCAGTCCCATGAGCTTCTTGAGATGCTGGTATAATATTTCAGCATCATCCAATATCTCAGTATCCTCAATATGATAATAATTGTGGGACTGGTGGCAGATATTGTGTAACACACAACATCCATTAATGAATTTGGATGCTTTACTAGGATGATAATGAAGCACCCTATGCCCTAATAAGCATCGCCATCTATTCTTTAGTACTCCAATAGTACATTCCACAACATTGCGAGCAGAACAATGCACTTTAGTATAGTACTCTTTTGGAGACCCTTCAGCAGCACCCACAATAGGAGTCATCATATACACCATCTGAGTAAATCCAGAATCAGCTAAAAATAATAAATTCACATTTTAGTTTCCATGATTAGTCTGTATTTATAGTTGTGTACATTAAGAATATAATTTTTATAAAAATATTCGGTATATGAAATTTATACTATTACTATGTATGACTTACCTAACAAAAAACATTTTCTCAGACATCATTTAAAGCAATCAAATGACTCCTTATGCTGTGCTGATGCCAAACAAAACTGTCATGTGTCGCACCACCAAAAGAGGCATCAACAGACAGAATATTCAAATCAGCATCACAGATCTATAACAAAAGCAATGGCATTTTTAAATAAACAAAAAAATATATATATAATATAGTATTTAATGAACCCTCCTTGTTTAAGGACTTACAATCATAACATTCCTTGAGTGAAAATGTTTTCTATTGAGAAACCTCTCTTCATTCTCAGTGGGTCTTACTATGGCAAACATGTGTGCCACCTATGACAAATTTAGGATTCCAAATTTTTCATAAAATCTGAAAAGAAAAAAGTCTTTTAGTAAATTGGATAAGATTATTGTGTACTCACTATCCATTGATAACTACCAGTTGCAAAGAATGATAATGCTACCAATAACTGCAAAATGAGAATGTAGTTTAAAATTTATGCATACATGCATTGTTCTAAACAATCATCTAAATGACATATTATAAGGTTATATCAACAAAACATTGATATTATTATGTTAACTTAGTTCATAATCAAATAATAACATTAATTGTTTATATCACACAATTTCTATCAGGCACTTACTTTATATTTTGGTGATATGTCACTTCTCCTCTTTGAAACAGGTAAGAAGGGTCTCAGCTCTTCTTATATCAAATTAAATAAGTCTTTTGTGACGCGGTAATTTGCCACAAATTCTTCTTCGCCCATGGAGAATGCCCTATCCATATAACGCGCCAAACGACGCTCATTTCTTCTTATTTTGAGTTCATTTCTTCGGGCATTACGTAAAATAACGAAGGGAAGAGCTAATCGCGCCATATCTCACACAAAATGCTTGTTTTAACTTAAAATAATCGAACTCAATACACACACAGTACCTTTTTTGTTATTGTAAAAATCTCAATCGCTATCCAATTTTAACACAATACAATCGCAATTACAGCTGTCAAAATAGCGTCAAGAGTACGGATTCAAGTAAAACTCAATGCCATTTAGTTTAACCAATCTCCGCGCAATATGAGTCCAATTTGGCGCTAGTGTTGCAACTCAAGAGTACGAAACGTCACAATGCCAATGTCGATCGATCGGGATTGGTTTCAAGAGTAAGCACCCTGAACAGGGCCACTCAAAACCAGACAATACTCCTGCAGCGTCACCCGACACGCGCTATGAGGACCGCGGTTCCCCTAGTGCATGCCGAGAACCCACTAGTGTGGTCGCGGAACCTGTCTCCGAATGGCCACGCACCCGCCAGGTGCCCCGGAGCATCAGGGGTATCAGTATCCTATTGCCCTGGTAATGCACAGGCCACAGCCTGTTGTGTTAAAGGCCTGTTAATTTTTCAACACTTCACGAAGCAGAGAATTGTACAGATCGTGAAGGTAAGGTTGGGTGGAGCATCAACTATCTTCACGATTGGACTCGCTATACACTCGAAATCAGGAATTGACGTTGACATTTCTTGTTTCAATTTCATAATATCTTTATTCAAATTTGGATGCATAGCACAAATCTTTTGAAACGTCCAAATTGTTTTCCATACAATACCATACTATTCCAAATGTTCCCATTTTTTAGCTGACTAGCAATTAATGGACATTCCAACAAAAATATATTAACTGAAATGGCACTTACTCACGTGGCTTATTCGCCGACCCGGCGCTCTGAAGTCAGGGACCGCCGGAGGTGGACCGCATGGGTTCTTTTGAGGTTCTGTATTTATCCTTTCTCTTAGGCTCTCCTGAACAATTATTAAATAAAGAATATCTTATTTCTGATAGGAATCATACTAATGTTATAAATGCAAAAATGTGTTTGTCAGTTAACTCTTTGCGCTTAAACCACTTAACCACTTTTAATAGTTTGAGTCCATGGAAAGGACACAATTTTTATCCTAGAAATCAACCTTGGAAGTGGTGTAAACGGTGGTGAAAGTATGAACGGGAAACAAATTATTCCGTGCAGACAATGTCGCGGACAGAACGGAACGGAACAGGACGGAATCTTGATTATAAATACATTTGGTACGTTAAGAGGAAATTTTGTAGTAATACCTATAAGACATTTTGCCAACCCATGTTCTATGCATATTACTATAAATTTTATACAGAGAATGAGTGGAGAAAGCTAATATTTACTGTACAATAACAATAAAGATAAACTTATAAAAACTATATGATACAAATTTACACCACTCAAAATAATTAACTACCATACATATGCCAAAAACACACACCTACACGCACAAAACACATTTTATAGAAGTAACAACCCACTAACATGACAATAACATTCAAACTCTCCCCCTTATTAATAAACGAAGTATAAGCTTGGATTAGTTACACCATGCTCTGTCTCTGTTTATCGAATGACATATGTCACTTGAGTGACATGAATAAAACACTGCGTAACTAGTCTAATTCCTTGTTTATTAGTGAATAAGGGGTAAAGCTCGAATTAGGCTGATTTATAAAAATAAAAGAAAAATATAGCTAATACAGCTTTTATATGAAGCTTACATTTGGTTTATCAGTAATTACGTAGCCCCAGATCCATCTGTCATCCTCCTGAAATATAATGTAATTTATCACTGAATTGCATTTTAAAATGTGTGTTAAAGTAAGTGGGTTACTGTGAATTTGTCTCTATAACTAGCACTTATAAATATTCTTCACTCTGCGTTAGACTGTAGCTAAGTAATATATCATCAGCCTATTAATGTCCCCACTGATGGGGCAGGTTTACCTATAAACAGAATAGAAAGAACGAGTCGTAACCTCCATAACCCACTGCGCGATAGGTAGGTGCTAAGTTCGCAGATGACGCGGAAGAATCCCTAAACGGGTATTCCGCGGCTTCGCACTAATCAGCTTAGAGTGTATTCGCAGGGTTTTTTAGCGGATATTATGCCGTAAAGCGCACGTAAGAGTTACGGGGTCCTCAGAGGGCAGCCATTGCGGGGGCTCGTAAGGCTTGCGGGAGCCAGGTGTAAGGTCCGGTTGGCGGTGTGCCTCTTAAAGGTGCCGTCGTCTGTAAACAGAGGTTTTGCCTGCGTAACAAAAAAAAAGGTGCTAAGGTCTCAGATGCAGTTGGAACTACGACTTATGATGTCTTTCAACGCATGGATTTTAACATTGAAAATGTTTTTTCGTTCTCTCCAGTAGGCCCAAATTTTCGCTGCAAGTGCGACTCGCCCGTGATACCCCGAGATTTAGGGCCACGAGGACGTATAAGGGCTCAAAATAATTTGAAGGTGTTTTCACATAAAATTTCCCATATCTCGAGAACGGGGCCGAATTTCAAAAATATGAGGAAAAAAAACACCGCTGCATTGAACCAAAGAACATTTTAGGTCATTACACTTATTCGATATTGGTGACGGTTGAGGCTGTAGAGCTGTCCTTATTAGCCGCGAGTTTTGTGCAGCGCGAGGTGCGATATCACGCGGCGGGCGGCTCGCGAGCTGGCACAAGGGCTTATGAGCACTCAAAAGACGAGGAATTCGAAGGGTTTTAATGATGTATAAAAATTTTGGAAAAGTTAATTTTAAAAAAAAAAGTCTACCTACCCTGACCACGTGTGAGTCATGTAAGTATATCGCAAGCATCACATTTAGGCAATGGTGTCCGCTAACCATAAGACTTATTTTCTGTTATTTTTATTTAAAAATACTTTATTTTTCTCATATTTACTCACCGTTTCCACTGGTAAACCGCTGGCATGTGAAATTAATAATGCTGCAATAAAATTAAAATGATCGTTCAGTTTTATATTCTATGATGTTATTCGCATAAAGGACATTGGGCAAAAATGTATGGACGCTGCACCCACGTCCGCCACGGCTTAAACTACATTTGTTTGAAAGGTATAGTCATGATCATATGTGACAAAGCGCATCAAATTCCATTCCGGGGGTCTTTAGTTATTTTTAGTTAAATAAGTACAAGTTAATACATACCTATAACGAACGAACATTAATAAAATAAGGGAATTAATTTAGTTAGTTCGACCCTACATAGAGGGCTCAGGTATTATGGGAGTACTCCACAAGGTGCAAGAGTACCATCTTGTGTTATTCTGCCGCGTTAGAGTAAATCCAAAAATCCCCGCATGGGTTGGGGTCTTTTCCAAACAGTCTGTTCGTAATAGTAAATTGTCTTCTATGTAAAACGGAGCGACCACAAATCACACAAACTTGTCCACTCTTCGAAGAAAACGTGATTCCAGTTCATCCATACTATTTGACAAAACCGATAATCGTGTTCCAGTGTACAAAGCGTGTTAGATAAAAATCAATCAAGTGACAGGGAGCGCACAATCACAACGAAGTAAGACGAGTGGAGTATTTGCAACTGCAAGTCTTGCAACCCCCGTAAACCGTTTTGAGGTGGTTCAGTAAGTGCAAGCGCAGGATGGTCGGCAGGCTTTGTCATATATATCTGGTTGTATAGTACGATATGGCATATTATTAAGGTTACTAATAATATAAAATGAAAGCACTATAAAGTGAATTTATTTTGCTACTTAAAATTTAAGTGAATTCACTTTACATGGGCATATTTAATATGCCCATTTGTCCTATCTTTTGACTACCAGGATATTTTTTACGGTGTCATAATGTTAGTTTTTCATAGATCTATCGTTTCATACTAATTACATTGTTGGCGGAGCTGGGTGCATTTGCCCATTGTCCCTTAGATTAAAAAATGTGATTATTTTCGAATGAATTGTATGGGAAATGTGGTAATGGGGAAGAAGAAATAGTATTTACACTATGTTTTATATAAATGATCTTAAAACTTTTAAATTCTCTGCGACCACACATGTGTGTAAAAGTCAACATATTATATAATTCTATATAGGTTGCTTTCAATATATCCTCCTTCGTGCCTAGTAAAACAACAGAAGATAAATATAAGCCTTAGGAATAAAAGTTTAATATTTTTGTTATGTCGTTCAAATATAATAATGAATAAAAATACAGTAAAATAAGAATTAGTATCATCAGGTGACTAAACAGATAGGTGCATTTGCATACATTAATTCTTACAATCACATAATTAAACATTTCCAAAGGAAAACATTAAAAATCACAAGAAAACGACCTTGCCGACATAGTGGTAAAAAATAAAAACACGTTTTATTATGTAATTATGACAATAATAAATTAGTTAAAAAATGGTTTACTGGTATGTTACATATATCCAAAATTTTTAAATGAAAACTACTATTTAAACCTTATACATTTGAAAATATATATTAAAAGAAAAACAAAGACTTAATTTTATCCACCTTGATTTATAGATAAACCGAGCTCCGCAAATAATTTAGCTTAATTATGGAATATCTTACCTCTTGTCAACACGAAACAAAAGTATATTATTTGTGGTTTATTCATCCAAGGTTTCATGGTTTTAACCTATGACTTTACAATTTTGAACATCCAAATATTGTTGCACTCAATAATAATTAACGTATTACTAGGATTAATAATAACGTATTATTAGATACACGTCTGTCTGAAGTGCATGTTGGAACACGATTGATACATCGCAATGAAACCTGTCTCGATTTGTTTGAAGATTAACGTTGACTTTGTCATCTCGATAAGGAAAATGTTCGAACACTGAAGATTAGCAAACAAGAGCTTTAAAAACTGTAGTACAACAAACTAATTGAACTTCGTACTGGCCGCGTCGGCTATGTTGCTCTATGACTTTGTATCGCCATAAAAACAGGGGTTTGCGGTAAAAGGGTAAAAATTTAGGGTTGCATGTATGTTCTGATGCCAAATTATTTTACCAAAACCTAAAATAAAAAAAAACTGGAGATCCTGATCATCTAGGGGCATAAAAAATGCCTACGACCTAAAAATATAAAAAAAAACACACACTCAAATATCGCTAAAGCCGTTTCGGAGGAGTTCGATAAGAAATAAGATTCTTTTATAGAACAGATTATTTCAATTTGCAAAAAGATATGTGATAGTTTTGGTACGCCTCTTTGTTTCTTCTTAGTAAATAATTTAATCGTTTTAAAACTTATGTTATATGACTCCACACATCAGTTAAGGTCACAGTAATCAATTTAGTTTGTACAAACTAAATTGATTACTGTGAGGAAGATTTTTTTACTACCATCAGGAAAAACTTAACTTGTGCCAAGCACAAGACTGGATCAAATTACCCTTCGGGCAAATACATATTTAAAAATACGTAAACAGTTATTTATGTCGCTGTTGATGAGGCAACGCCAAGTGTGATAATAGTATCACAAAAGTGTTTTAATGCCTAATTATAAACAGTTACATACAAGACTTTATCTACATCCATTATAATATGAATCCTCTATAAAGGATTCTGAAACCTTGAGGCGTTCTAAACACTTAAATTTCGCGCGTGAATGAGAATGTCCTGTTTTGAAATTTTTACAGATACCACGCATCGAGCAGTAAGAACAATGTGGCTATCTAACGAGTCCTTTGCGCCGAAGGGATTGAAAAAGCGAAGAACTGTGATTATGAATTTTAAACAACATTAAATTATCTGTGTGGGTGACATGATGGTTATTAGGACATTGGATGTCTGAATGTTGGCAGTAATCTAACTGTTTCAGAATTTTTTAATATAGGTTTTAAAGCATGGGTGTAGATAAATTAATTTAAATATACCTATGCACTGCAGAGCCCTTCTTTCCAGTGCACTCCAAATAGGTTTCAGTTATAAATTTTGAAGTGAAAACTTCTTTAGTATTTTTTTTTATCGTATTATAATAATAAGTCTCTATCTAGGACTGCGTTTTTTTACAATAGATGTCGCTAGGTGCGATTAAATGTGATTAATGTAAGTTGATTTTTTTACAATGGATGTCGCTAAGTGCGCTTAAAAGTGTGTGTTTCATGTAAGTTAATTTTTCTGAGAGATAAACTTTTTTAATGTAATATAAATTGTCATGTTTGTGTACGATAGCGCAATAAATAAATATTGTATTCTACCACATATATATATATTTTTTATTTTTTGTACTGATAATTAAAGCAATTCGTCGTTTTTTTATAATACATACCAATAAACCTGGCCTCAAAGTAAATACTGGCAGGCTACTAGGGAACAGATAGAATAATAACTATATTTATTTAGAAATACATATCAACATCCATGATTTACTTAAAAAACTCGTACTCATCATACAAATATTTGCTTCACAGAGATTTGAACCCGGTACCTGTGACAGGAACATCTTGAAGCCCGGTTAACATACTCATCGTGTCGTTTTGTGTGAGGCCTGTCTCTACGTTCCCTAAAATATAGTTTAGCAAAGCGATGGCTGGTTCATGCATCATGCTCGTAAACGGGTGATGCCAGCGAAGGTGAGTATACTTTATTTTTGAAATATTATTTAGTTATACCTAATATAAATGCCTGTGTGATTAGACCTTCTATTTTGTTGCATTTGCATCAGCTAAAAAATGACGTGAATGGGTGAAAGGAAAAATAATTGGACGATTCAATGGAATGGAATGAAAATAAAACAATTAGCGCAGTAGTTTGACTGAATATTTATTTCCAGACGATGCCTTCGATCCAGTCGAGATAGCTGGAGACCCTGGTGTAGATGCCGGGCAGCTTCGGGAGAGCGCAACCGACACCGAATGACGTCACTCCGACTACTTGATGCATGCGTCTACAGGAGTTGGAGGACGCACAACTGTGTCAAAAGTAAAATCGTCAGTCTCTTGTTTTTTTACGAACACAAGACAAAAGGTAGGGACAGAGTGAGTCAACGTATACTACTCATTAGGTATGACTGCTAAACTATGAAATTTGTATGAAAACATATGACTTGGAAACAAACTGGTCGTACGGAACGTTGCATATGACAAGTGTGTTTCCAAGTCATATGTTGGAAACATATGACTTGGATATACAAATATCGTAGTATAGATGTCATAATGCGTAGCATACGTTGCGTACGTGGGCTCAGTTTGTCTCCACCTTTAGAACTATGTCACAATGAATAATTGATGTCTTTATTATTGAAGTGAAACTTCTTTACGCACGCTTGACTTGGCGAGTAAGCTGGCGAACGCGTTATGAAAAGTGTGTTATGTATATGTACATACATATATACATATTGTACACATACATATATACATACAGATGGAACTATAGAAGTTTCATTTCAATCGTGTGGTCATCAGCACACTCGTTTTTTTTTAATTCTCTCTTTTCTGGGAAGGCAAATGGAACAACAAAAAACGTACAAAAAGCTGTATGGGAACAGCCTAGTGTTAAGTTTTATTGATCTTATTTTTTTAACATTAGAATATGGGTGTGACGCATTTTAATGTTACTTGGAGTGTTTGGCACGAAATGTATCAAGTAAGATATTTCGATATGCTTCTATGAGGTAGTCAACACTACAATAAAGTAGTCACGTTTACTTGACCGAAATATCGTTTATTTTAAAGATTCCACATTATTTTAAATATCACGCCAACCTCACTTGACGAAATCGGGCCGGAAACTCAGTAATTTATTTTACTAAAGGGATCGCTACCATGTACCTTGATATTAATTTTTACGAGTCCCCGATATTTCGGCACTTTTGCAAGCGCCATGATCACGGAGTAATGGAGCTATGGAGTTACTCCGTGTTCATGGCGCTTGCAACTATAGTGCTTGCAACTATTTAAACAACATAAATTACTATAGTGCTGGTAACAATGAAAGTTTAAAACAATATATGTCACAGAGTATTCGTTTATGTTACTGTTCAATTGCGTCAAATTTACTCATAAATGCCATTTTTCTAACATTACCTTAATAAAAAGAAAAATATTTAAAAATTGTTGCAAGACACTTACTCGTTGTTTCGTTGTGGGAGGGACATTTCCATTTGCAAAGGACCTCCTGAATCACCCTGGAAATCAAAATAGTTATTTTTATTTTATTACTACTCATCTTGTCCACCTAAATTATTATAAAACACATTCAATTGATTTTTATGGTGCTAAAAAGTGGACAGAATCAATCTAGATTAAATTTTTTGGCAATACAGATTTAAAAGAAGGTTCCACTAGTTCAATCTGGTTTATTTAAAATATGTTTACTATATTTTTTGTTATGCTTTTTTATTTAAATCTTAGCCAGCATAAAAAACAATTGTAGATTTAAAAAAAATGTAAAAAAAATCAAAATCAGTTGTACAATTTGGATAGCTAATATAATGAGCCAGAAAAATCTTGTGCCTCCCTGGATCAATGTTCTCCTTAAAACAAAGGACAGTAGCAAAATAACGTTTTTCTGTAGTTTAAGGTTCACAAACTGTTTTGCTAGACGACCCTTTACAACAGGACGTCCTAATTTACGTCAAGTTTCTAATATTTATAACACTCTAGTGTTAAGTTTCAATATTTAAATCCACAAATGCTCATTTGCCAAAATTTTGTAGTAAAACAAAATATTTTTCGCACTAATAACACTAAACTGATAGGTCTAATCGATTAATAGGTATTTTTAAGTTACTGATAATATTTAAATGATTATCTAACTATAAAATAGATTGATTGGACTGGCGAATGAAGTTTTCCACATATCTATGTTTCCCACCCCACGGACTCAGGTCGGAGGGAAAATGTCAGCATGGCGGCAAGACGTGCGAAAATTATGTTGGTTCTGAGATTAAAATAAAAAGGAAAGATACGGGACGCTCATACTAGCATCAAATAAATTATGATCCGACTCAACTACATAAGCAACTCTAACACACGCACACGTCTGTAAATAAACATTTAACCCAGCGAGCGAGACAAAACTGTACGCTTCAATGCAGCGCGAGCGAAACGGCGAATCAGCGTCCGAGTCCGAATGGCTGAGTTGTAATGTTGTCCTTTTCTTAATAATGGTGATTACGTAAATAACATTCACAACAAACCGTGATTTTTGATAAAAAAATGTTTTTACAGTTATATGAATGAAATGTATTGCCGAGGCATTTGTTATTTGATTTTAAACTATTTGTGTTCTTTATAAAAGCATCGAAGGCATTGTCTTATCTTCATAACAAGAATATATACAATATTGTTATATTGAGTGCACATGCAGCGTGTTTGAATGTCCAGTTGTGACTAAAGCGAATTGTGGTCATGCACCACAATTTAAGCGGATCACTTTTGAGCCGCGAGTACCGTATCTTGCCTTTTTGTTTTAATATAAGGTTGGTTCATAGATTGTAGAATAAAAGTGATATCAATGCAGCATAATCGTATCAAGGCATTTGTGAATTCGGCTAATAAAACTGACCTGACAAGCATCAACGCCACCCGCTAACACTCCCGCGCATATCTGGTGTTCCTGCAGGCCGCACCAGTGCCGGTTGCAGGACGGCCGCAGCAGGTTGTCGCACAAATTAGTGTCGAGCACGTCCAGCGTAATAGCTTGCAGCTCAGGAGACGTCGTGCGGTTCACTAGAAATCATATTCACAAAGATTCACACTTGCCAACGTTCGTTTTGGCCAAAATTTTACCGTAGCAGATTAAATTAAATTTGGATTAAAGTAAATTCCCCCAATTAAGATCATTAATAGGTCAGCAAATCAACTCAAAACCAACAGTATAATGATCTAATAAGCTTTTTCATTAATATACTCTTTAAATCATGAAAATCGGTTTATTCGTTGCGATTTTATAACTAATTTTATAGTAGCCAATATTCACCGGCGGCCGAAACGTGTGACGTCACATAGCTCGATCGTGGTACACTCCGATCGAACTTCAGGGGCGTCTCTACGCACGCTCGCGCTCGAGCTCTATGAGGTCACAGCCACCACGCGGCCAGCCGAAAATTCGTTTAGTAATTTGGTCATAACATCGTCAATATTTGTCGAAGAACAAAAATTTTACCACTGTATTTTACAGAATCCTTAGCTCTATAAATCTGCATTCTCAACTAAAATCGTTACGGATCCTCATTGTACAGATTGTGATAAAACTGACGATCTGCAACATTTATTGATGAAATGTGTAAGGAATCGGAACTTACAAAACAAATTAGTTGCGGATTTGGAAATCAATAAACAAAAAGCTTGTTTGCCACCATTTTAACTTAAAAAAAAACATATAGCTTTTGCTATCAGCATCAGGAAGTTCACACCTAATTTTTTTCGATTTTCATTGTAACATTCAAGCAGATAATATTATTTCATATTTTGATCTTAAACAGATTTTTCTTGCTTTAGCATCAAAATAACATCGCCGGACCACCACAATTAATACACGCTAAAGTATGTAAATTTACAGATACGCAGAAAGAAACATGTTTATGCGCAAAAACATCAGACCCAAACAACTACATTATCAGATTAAGAGATAGACAATAATAATTATATCTATGTATGTTTTAAGAATAACCGGCCAGTACTGAGATTTAGGAAAAAGTCTTGGCTGATTAATGAAACAGGAATTTACATTTTAATGCTACAACATAATTCATAATTTAGTGGAAAAATATGATGAATTATGTTACTCGTATATATCAAATTTTCGTGTCACAATGTTAGTTACCATATTCCTCCGAAACGACTTGACCGATTTTTATGAAATTTTGTATGCATATTCAGTAGGTCTGAGAATCGGCTGATATCTATTTTTCATACCCCTAAGTGATAAGGGTTGTCAACCCCTAATTTTTTTTTATAATGTTTTATTAAAATATACATACAACCCTAAATTTTTACCTTTCTATCACTAATCCCTAATTTTATGACGGTACGCAGTTCGCTAGGTCAGCTAGTGATATTTTTAAATTAACAGAACATTGCTAGACGAAAATAACATACTCATTCAAATGTTACGTGAATGGAATAACAACAGAATCTTCTACCAACCATACTAAAACTTTATTCAAATTTCGTTAAACCGAAGGAAATTTTGAAAGAGTTTAGTTTTTGAAAGACTTTAGTTTTTCGAAAAGCACGTTCAAAGGTTCCCGGTCCCGGCTACTTATTCTGTAGTTGTTACCATCAACCGATTTTGCACTAGGCACGTACGCTAGGTTGTAGGTATATATTTTTCTCCCTGTTATATATATTCCGTCAATAGAGAAGTTCTATAACAAATAAAAATATAGTCACTGTCTATGTTAATCATACTAATATTATAAAGGTGAAAGTTTGTGAGTGTGTGAGTGCGTTTGTTTGTTACTTGTCCACATCTAAACAGCTGGAGCGATTTTAATAAAATTTGGTATGGAGTTAGCTGACACCCTGGATTAATACATAGACTACGTTTTACTGCGGGAAAATATCCCTACCTAATGAACCGCGGGTAACACCGCATGACACAGCTAGTAGTAAATAATGCTGAAATTTACCTGTTTCTACCACGCCCCATCCCGTCATAACAGCTTTCTTTCCCACTAGTTCATTATTAGGCCCCGTGTAAAGGCATGCTGGTTGAACGTAAGTACTGAATGTGACTTCCCACGCTAATTCTATGATTGCTATGTCATGATATTTCTTAGGTGGATTGTAGTTAGGGTGGTTTATAACTCTCAAAATATCTGCATCAACATGACCTGGATTGAACCCGTACTCATCGAAATCCTGAAACAAAAATTGAAGATCCTCTGAATGCATAGAATGAAAATAAGTTATAATTTTTATTATTTTAAAGCATGTAACTGCTTGATGTTTAAATCTAAAGAAAATATAATTAGAAAAAAATCCACGCGGACCAGGCAGCAGACGGGACTCAAACCCTCACCCTTCGCAATCCGGGCGAATGCACTGACTAATTATGCTACCGCGGCCCTCACGGATCGCGTCGAAATTCTTCTAGCCGTTCTTAAGCTGCAAGGCAGCGCCATCTCTTCGCATTATAGGTAACCCACAATGGCAAATGAATACTTTTACAAGTATTAAACATTTGAAAGAAGAAATAGCAATTATAGTTATAATTTTTATTATATTAAAGCATGTTAGGCAT
The DNA here is from genome assembly GCA_902850365.2 of Chilo suppressalis. Lineage (NCBI taxonomy): Eukaryota > Metazoa > Arthropoda > Insecta > Lepidoptera > Crambidae > Chilo > Chilo suppressalis. The sequence goes on from OU963907.1 coordinate 5,245,241, forward strand.
GCGTCCGATATATCAAAACGAATCCAAAATCCGATTTCAAACACAAATCGATACCGGACGATTTCTCAACAAGAAAATCCGATTTCAGAAATCTAACCGAACCAAAACGCTAGCGATCTAATACCATAAGTATCCAAATGTAAATCGGATTCGAAATTCGTGCTTTCGTTTTCGGAAGTCAGATTTCGTGCTCGGAAGTCCGATTTCGATTTGCTGTTTACGGAAATCTATTGCTCTTCTCTGAGGCGGGATTATTTATCACTGAAAAGATATGTCGTCTAAAAACATCAAAAGTCGAGCAACTTACATTTTTGGACGCTAACCTGAAGTAATTAGGTTTGATTTTGTAAATGGTTTGAAAAATAATAAAAACAAACAGAAAAACAAAAAAAAATACTAAAAAAATATGTAAAAAGAAATCATTGTATATAAGTCGATTTTTAAATGCGCCGCAAAAGTTTTACTCTTAACCGTAAACATAACTTTTCTGCTAGTCCTAAGCGAAAATCTACGAGTATTCTTGCTTCCTACAATTAATTGTTTGTGATTGTCGTTAGCTAATAAAACCAAATCATAACACAAACTAGTGAATTGGCTAAGTTTGGCACATCTGAAATCGGATATCTAAAAACGGATTTTAAAATCGATTTTGAAATCTGAAATCCGATAAATATCCGTTTGCGTTCAAAACCAAAAACGCCCATGTCTAAAGCATGTGTAACTGCTTGATGTTTAAATCTAAAGAAAATATTACTCTGTCAGTGCATTCGCCCGGATTGCGAAGGGTGCGGGTTCGAGTCCCGTTTGCTGCCTGGTCCGCGTGGAATTTTTCCTAGTTATATTTTCTTTAGATGAAAATAAGTTGCTAAATTGACTCCGTGCTTTGGCGTTCATGTTTTAAAATGAATTTTATTGATCTTATTAATTGTCCAAGCCGGTTGTCCCAATAGCAAATCAATTAAAATTTTAATTAAGTGTCAGCAAGTGTGTTTCTAAGAAATAAACAGTGTAGGATCGGTTCTTATGGCGGTCCTTAGGGGAGGCTGACGCTCAGCAGTTGGCGTTGTATAGCCGAGAAGATAATGATCTTTTCACGGAATCGAAAATAGGAGGTTCTAAATTCTGCTGCAATTTTTTTGTATAATGTTCGTTACAATATTATTCTAATAGCTGCCAATTAGGAATAAATTATGTTACCTTATTATGTTTGTTGGAATTAGTTTCCTTTCGATATTTTCTCATATAGTTACAATAATAGTAACGACTCTAAATATTGATAACGTGAGTGTAAATATACTTAAGTTTTAAGTTAAGGATACCTATTGTTTATTAGTGCTTTTAAATTAATGAAGTCTATTTTTATAGTTCAGAAATTCAGTGCACCAGCGATGACCAGCCTGTAGAGTTAGTGGATTCTACAAAGTTTCTGGGTATTACTTTAGACTCTCGTCTGCAATGGGATCCTCATATTGATGAAGTATATTGAGCTTTGGAGCTTTCGCTGTTAAAAAAATAAGACTCTTAACCAATGTGGAAACGGCAAGATTAGTTTACTTTGGTTACTTTCATAGTGTTATGTCATATGGCCTTTTGTTGTGGGGCTCAGCCGCTAATATCGAAAGTATTTATACTGCAAAAGAGAGCTGTTCGCGCCATATACAATTTAAAGGCAAGAGAATCCCTTAGAGAAAAATTTAAAGAAATTAATATTTTAACACTGGCGTCGCAATACATCTATGAAAATTTAATATATGTAAGAAAAAACTATGATGCATTCGCAAAAAAAGTCAAACCCATAACTTTAACACGAGATTTAAGAACAAGCATGCCGTTCCATGTTTCAGACTCGAAAAATCAAGAGGTTCATTTCTGGGTTGTAGTACTGCATTGTTTAATAAAGTTCCCCTAGATCTGATTGAGCTTCCACTGACTAAATTTAAATCTCAGATCAAAAATACTCTTATGAATAAGGGCTATTATAAAGTTGACGTTATAATTTGTTATTTAATGGGTATTAGTCATTTTTCATAACAGTAATATTGTACCTATCTAATGCCGCTTCCTATATACTAAATATAATGTTAACTGTAAAATTTATTGTAACTATATATTTATATTCTAAATGATGTAATGGAAGGTGACTTCAGACGTATTTCTGAAGTCATTTTTCAACTTGACGACTCTGTGTTTAACAATACAGGGAGAAAAAAACAGCCCTTGCTGAGTTTCTTGCCGGTTCTTCTCAGTACAAGGTCTCCCGCCGTAGTTTTGCGAACCGATGGCGTAGCTTCTTGACCTTCACAAGTGCTTGTAACAGCCTAGACTGAATAAATGACCTTTCATTTCATTTCATTTCATAATGCAGGGCGATGTCAGATTGTCGAATTTGTCCGGAGGTTGTCGAATACGATTACCTTGTAATCCGACAAAATAAATTACAAATAAAAAAATCTGTTTTAATTATTTTCGTTGGATAATCAACAGTGACAGGCCATTAGAACGAGTCCGGATTACCGCGAGTGTACTATATTTATAATACATAAAGTGACATAGCTGTGGTGTTGCGGTTAAGACATCATCATCAGCCTATTAATGTTCCCACTGCTGGGGACTGTGGATTGGTGGGTGCTAACGACTGCACATGCAGCGGGGACCAACGGCTTAACGTGCCTTCCGAAGCACGGAGGAGCTCTAAATAGTAATTTTTTTGTCACCCATCCAATGACCGACCACTGCGAAAGTTGTTTAACTTCAACGATCGCAGCCGAACGCAACACTAACCAGTTGCGCCATCGAGCTCCTCTAAGACATAAAAACTTTAATTTATTCTGAAATCCCTCAGACTTTTGCAAGTTCGAAGGTACAGGTTAATACTACTGCGGTATATGTTACTTTAGGTGAGTTAAATATAGAGAACTGCTTACCACTATATTTTTGTCGGCCAACCTCACGATTTTAGGATCGACGTCGGCGATGGTAGTGTCCCTGTCAGACGCCTTGGAGCAGTGCGCTGCGGTCAATACAAACTTGCTGCTGATGAGAGAACCGCCGCATTTGAAGACCCATTGGCCCAGGGACGCTTTCCAGCCAATGGCGCCCTAAAGAGATTGAATGATATTTGATGAATCATCATTATCATGAGGCTTTTAATACCCCCACTGTTGGGGCACAGGCCTTCCCTATGGATGGAATAGGGAGATTCGGCCATGACCCACCACGCGGGCCCATTGCGGATTGGTGGGTGCTAACGACTGCAGATGCAGCCGGGACCAACGGCTTAACGTGCCTTCCGAAGCACGGAGGAACTCAAAATATTAAATTTTCGGTCACCCACCCAAGGGCCGGCAATTGCGATTCATTCTCTTCTCGTCATTTTCTATTTTTCCCAAATCTTAATATATAAATATAAGTGAAAAATTAACCATATAAAATTTTGAATTGAATGTCATTAAGCTATCCTGAAAGTAAAAGCCAGGTAGCTAATTGGAAAGTGTGAAAAGTGAGTTTCAAAATTCCATCCGGTGCGACAGACAGATAAACACAAAAGTGACACAATAACGACGTAGTGAAATGAAACTTATTTGATTTTATATTAGCTGACCCGGCCAACTTTGTACCGCCATAATTTTTTTTGGCAAATGTTCTCGTAACTTCTGAAAGCTTTGTTTAACTATTTATGCCTGTTTACTCGCTGTCAAATTTTCGTCATTGTAGTGAACATTTCTCATAGTCTTTCCTCTCTTTTACTCACTCACTTTTCTTGTAATCAGTTTTTATTTGTTGTCTATTTTTTTATCTGTCTATCTTTAAGCCGAGTCCCGAGTGGGGTAGACAAGACATTGTCCATACACACATCTTTCAAAAAAGGTAATGATAACAACTTACCCCCTAAAGTGGTAAAACAGGGGTTCAAGGTATGGAATTACTAAGTATAACATTCATTCATTCACTCAAAATCAAATCTAACACTGGCTAAGTCCCGGGTAAAAGCTAGTATAAGACAGATATTTTTTTCTTTAAAATCTCACCATATGAGGAAACTCTCCTGGCAGAGTGTCGCGACCGCCAATAGCTTCAATGTGAAAGAACTGATTGTCAGCTTTAGTGATATTGTTAGCCTCACGATATTTTTTACCTGAAACGTTAATAAAATTTTGCTTTTAATTTTACCATTATTCAAACGATATATCGTAATTTACAGTCCTGGCAAAATTTCCTAATAGACATTACGTTTTTTTAACTTCTTTAAAGTTTTGATTTACATCATTGATTACAATACAGTTATTTACATTTGATAAATTACGTCAATAATAGCATTACATTATAAGATATAACTAACTATCGCTTGGCTATAAATTTAGTCTGTGTCAGGAATTATGTAGTTTTATAATGGTCAAAGAACTTTTAAATCGGTCTAGCAATTCTTGAATTTATTCGGTAAAACCACCCAAAAAACCAAATCTTTTCTCTATATATTTTTTTGTTTGAAAACGGCCGTTCTTAAATGCAAATTAAATAAATTCATATTAAAATCTTATTTTATCCGTAGGTATCAACTTAAAATATTCGATGCTTGTAACTGGATTAAGTTTAATTAGATTTAAGAACTTTGGTGCAAATTCCATATGAATTTTATTAATTAGATACAGAGGTAAATTGAATAAGACAAAATTTAGCGGTTTTTCCTTATCGATAGATATTATTTACTAAACTTACATTCGTCGGCTCTTATGATTTTGTCTTCTCTTTCTTTGATATCCCATATATACTCCATGCATTCTGTAATGAAAAAGGATTGTTTAGACAGAGTTATTCAAATCATCTCCCATGCCTCATGGTAGCGAAAGAAACGGATGGATTTATTATCACTTTCATATTTTGTCCCTCTGGCGTCCTTACACAGGCCCTGCCAGAATACCAGAACTGTTATGGTGGGAATACCCGTTCCCACAATAACAGCATTAAGCTGAGGCAAGGTCCTGATTGGCCATTCTTCGTTCTCATGTGTATTTTCTCTGTTTTAATTTTATTGTTTATGCTCATCGTTTTTTTTTTACTTATGTACCAACTTATGGCCATTAAATACTTTTTCTTTCTTTCTTTCTTTCTATTATTTGCCTGATATCTTTATCTTAGTTTAGTAAAAGATCATCGATATATGAGGCAATCTTGGTAACTATTTAGGTGTTGAGCAAGCAACCGAAGAGAGGTAGGACATATCGGTTTTTTTATACAGCCGACTAGAGAAGTAAGTATCCACCTTACAGAAGAACACAGTTCCACCTTTTGCTGTGGTCTGATATTAGTCTGTCTCATGCATGATGCACATCAGACAAGTTGAATAGTCTCTAGTTAAAAACATACCGTCTTTTATATTATATATATATATTTACGGATAGAATACGTATACTGTAAATATATAAGTATACTAGCTGACCCAGCGAACTTCGTACCGCCATAAAAAAATTTAATTAAAAAAACATTGTCCAGCGGACAAAATTGTGAATCTAAACCATTCTCAGATCCCCTTGAACACACACAAAAAATTTCATCAAAATCGGTCCAGTCGTTTAAGAGAAGTTCAGTGACATACACACTCACAGAAGAATAGGCTAGTTTACTCATGTCAAATTGTATTAAATAAATGTTTATTTCTTAAAGTATTTAGTCTAAGGAACCTTAATATATCGATTTCACTTCACAAAAGCAGAAGATTGCTGTAGAAATTTAATTTTAAAAAATATTTTTTAGTCTATATTTTTTAAACACTAAAAACGCTGTTCGCCACATCCGCCATGATTTTGACGTCTCTTCTGGTAAACAACTAAATGTCATTCGCGTGTTACTGTAGGTGGATTCTTTCGTCTGACTAAATTTATCATAAAACACTTTTAACTTTAGGAAAGAAAAAAACAGTAAACTTAGTTTTTTTTTGACAAAACTAATTATGGATGCCGGCTTTGTGAAAGCAGAAAGCACAAATCTGCCAAGAATTGACGCATTGATGGTTGGTGAATTTGTTGCACTAAACCCCGATTTCTGCTCTGCGGAGCAGAGAAACGACAAGGCATCTATGTAAGTACAGTGCATTTAGTATTACAATGTAGTAATAAACATAAAACTGATACAACTATGAATAAGTGTAATAAAGTTGCGTAGGTTAATTTCTTTCGGCACTTTAATCGACAACTTTCCTGGAGTCTTCAAGGACGTGTTTTTATATTCTCGTACAATACAGTAATGATAATTACTTTATTTTTTGTGGTATTTATTAGAAATCATGTTTTTGTTTATTATAAACTCAGTTAAAAGTAATTTTCTACGTGTTTACGAGTTTTTGTTTACGACAGTTCACGTCATAGCATAGATAATCTATAGACTAAAATGGCCGACAGCGTTTTTGTATGTCCATGAAAAGTCTATTTTAAAATTAAAGATTTGTAGCTTTCTAGGTTTAAAAAAAATACAATACATTTTTTTTCGGTCTAATAGAACATTAATTAACCATTTAAAACCTTTTTCCAAAAAGGGTCAACTAGCCTATTATATATATGTCGGAGGATGTGATGAATAGGGTTGATTGTTGAATGCCAAGCGTGAAAAGGCTATTGCTTACACTTTAAATAATTTTATAAAATCTTAATTTAATTTGATTTCAATTAATTACAATTTTTGTATTGTTCAGTAACTTAGCAATTGAATAAAAGTCGCTAATAAATCATTTTATGTCGCGTCCAATCAGAGCAGAGCACGTGTCTCGAGTGGGGTCGAGGCGCCATATTGATTTTCACAAGTGGGAGGTAGTTTTTGCGCGTATTTAAAGGCGAGGAACTGATCGTAGCGGTTCATTACTAGAAAGGTGATAAGGTAGTTCAGTGAAGTCAGATTGGTACCTTGAACCCACTGCTCGGTTGTTACGTTATTTAAGTGTCCTTAGTGTAAAGTAAAGTGTGTGTGAAACATTTTTATTTTGTTTTTGTTAAAAGAACGTAATTAAAACTATACGAACAGTGATTGAGTGATTGTTTGGTTTTGTGCCTGTATCAAGCCCCAATGACGCCCACTAAGCCCATGAACGCTAATGACAAAGTGAATAGCCGCTCTCCGACATCAGAAGCGGGATCGGTGCAGGCACAAAATATGCACGATTCAACCGGGGTCAACGACGTTTTGCTAGCTCTGTTTGTTTGAAGTGCAACAAAACAGCATGCAACGGATCGTGATATACAGCCCTTCGCGTGACAAGCATCGATCAACTTCGACTTCTGACCACAACAATAAGGCTGCGGCTACAACGAGGCCCTCGGTGAGCTGCTACAGATGTGGTGTAGAGGGTCACATCGCATCACGATGCACGAAAACCTGGACAGCTACAAACAGCAGATTACAGCCTGCTGCTAGATCCAGCATTATGAAACAAGTGGACTTATGCGGAGTGAAACCCGTCACTAGGGTGATCACATAATTTGGTGAGCAGTTTTCATTTTGCTTTGATTCCAGGGCTGATTGTTCGTTAATAGAAAGACTGTATATGGGTGTTTGAAGTATTTAAATGTATAGCGTAGTGGCTTAATGAGTTTTTTGTAAGACTTTAGTAGCGTGGTGGTTGTAAAGTTTATGCTATGACGCCATAGAGGCGAGGAGGCCATTAAAATGTTGGAGGTGGCTGTTAAGTGCAACGGCGAGGTGGCTTTTAAGTGTAAGGGCGAGTTGGCTGTTAAGTGTAACGGCGAGGTTACTATTTAGTGTAACGGCGAGGTGACTGTTTAGTGCAATGGCGAGGTGGCTGTTAAGGTGGGGTGGTTGCTAAGTGTAACGGAGACGTGGCTGTTAAGTGTAACGGCGTAGTGGCTGTTTGGAAAGTACTTAATTGAGTATTCAACAGTGAGGTTCCTGGGGTACAGATTCCATACGTAACGATGAATTGTAAGGCCTATTTCAATCAGAATAGCAAATATTTCGAATGAAGCTGTAACGAAACAAAAAAACATTTGGCGTGGTCAGGATTGGCCGATGTACTGTACATGAACCATTTCTTTTTTTACAGACAGCGAGCATGCTGGTTCTTCAACATCACACGAGGACGTGTGATAGGTCAGGATGGCCGTGTCGGAGGATGTGATGAATAGGGTTGATTGTTGAATGTCAAGCGTGAAAAGGCTATTGCTTACACTTTAAATAATTTTATAAAATCTTAATTTAATTTGATTTCAATTAATTACAATTTTTGTATTGTTCAGTAACTTAGCAATTGAATAAAAGTCGCTAATAAATCATTTTATGTCGCGTCCAATCAGAGCAGAGCACGTGTCTCGAGTGGGGTCGAGGCGCCATATTGATTTTCACAAGTGGGAGGTAGTTTTTGCGCGTATTTAAAGGCGAGGAACTGATCGTAGCGGTTCATTACTAGAAAGGTGATAAGGTAGTTCAGTGAAGTCAGATTGGTACCTTGAACTCACTGCTCGGTTGTTACGTTATTTAAGTGTCCTTAGTGTAAAGTAAAGTGTGTGTGAAACATTTTTATTTTGTTTTTGTTAAAAGAACGTAATTAAAACTATACGAACAGTGATTGAGTGATTGTTTGGTTTTGTGCCTGTATCAAGCCCCAATGACGCCCACTAAGCCCGTGAACGCTAATGACAAAGTGAATAGTCGCTCTCCGACATATATAAAGATTTATATAGAAATACATATTAAACATCCATGACTGGAGTACAAATGCTCGTATTCATCACACAAACATCTGCCCCCACCGGGATTTGAGCCCGGGACCTCTCTAATCGGCGACACCATTAAACCCGGCGTACAAACCACTCGGCCACGGAGGTCGTCAAATAATACCGAATATAATACAATTTGAGCTCCTCTGTCGGTTAGCGCATTTGGTCTGCGATCCTGGAAATTCAGCAACTTTCGCGTTCACCGGTAAATGGATGGGTTTTTTTTTATGTTATAGGTGGCATACGAACAGACGGCTTACCTGATGGTAAGTGATCACCGTCGCCCATGGAAACTTGCAACACCAGGGGTATCACAAATGCGATGCCGGCCTTTAAGGAAGGAGTACGCTCCTTTTTTGGGTTTTTGGTTTTTGGGTCGTATTGGTCCGGAAACGCTGCTGGCGACAACATATTCCACAGTTTTGTCATACGTGGTAAAAAAATTCGACAAAAACGCACGGTTGTGGATCGCATCAATATGATGGGGATGAAATTTTTGTCGCGATGTACGATGGCGAAATGCAGCAGCTGGAATGAATCCGAACAATTCCTCAGAAGACTCCCCGTGATAAATGCGATAGAAGATGCAGAGCGAAGCTACATCCCTACGCAAAGCCAAAGGATCAAGCTGATCGGAAAGGTCCTGGTCGTCGACGATTCGAGCCGCTCGGCGCTGGATGCGATCCAAAGGGAGAAGTTGGTACTGGGGTGACTAAAACTTATTATCTCAGGCCCCTCCGTGCTTCGGTAGGCACGTGAAGCCATTGATCCCGGCTGAATCTGCTGTCGTGAGCACCCACCGTTGCACTGAGCGGTCCTGGTGGCTTATGGCCGGCTCTATGCCATCTGTAGCAGAGTCCTGTGTTCCAACAATGGGGGCATTAATAGGCCGATGATAATAATGTGAACTTTACGAACTGGCATGACTGATTCTGCGTCCTCCTGCTCTGAAATCAGGCACCTTCGGTGGAGGTCCGCATGGGTTCTGTTTTTGTGCCTCATTTATTCGCTCTTTGATACTGCTCTGAAATGAGATAAAGCGTTTAGTTGAACTTTGAATTTTCATGATTTAATTTTGTAAAAATGTACTACTTATCAAATATATAAATGAAAATTAATATATTACATAGAATATAATTTCTGTGTTTCAAATAAATTTTAACTATAAAGTTAAAAAAATAAGGATTTCTGCGATAAGGTTACATAGAAAAGAAGATTTTTATGAGTTTTACAAAAAAATATATACCGATGCATTTAAAGAGTTATTGAAAAAAAAGCTTACAACCACCAGTCTGTTGTCTACAACGTAACCCCAAGTCCATCTTTCATCTTCCTCCTGAAAGAAATATTAGGATCTCATTAGTATACATATTTAATAATGAGTAAATAAAAAGAAAAAGAAAATTCTATTAGAAAGAACTGCTCTCGTCTCAGGTGTCAGGCTGGATTCGGACCAGCGCCTTCAGTGTTGCCAATGCTACCGAAAAATCGGTATTTTAACCGTTTTTTAACAATCTACCGATCTACCAATACGTCTATTAGTCATGGTATATCCTACCGATAAACCTTAAAGGTCAGATTAGGAAAGATTTTTTTTTTCAAATAAATTGACTAAAAACGAAAACCAGAAATAAACTCAACACTTCAGAATCAGTATTTGATAAATTTCATACAAAATTCTTATGATCATCATAAGCATTTTGTATAATATAATATCAAATTGTATAGGGTTTTCAACAAGAACTTTGTTTTCTAAAACAAAATAAAAGAAAAAATTTAGATGAAGATGATTAAATTTTTTATTGAATTACAAAGAGAAAAGTTCGGCAATTATGAATGAAAAATTATATCTGGCAAATGTCCACCACGAGCACGCTGACAGATGTCGATTCTTTCATCAAAGTTTTTAATCACTGTTTGGCGAAATGCCTTGACTATGTCGTTAATCACATCACGGATTTTGAGTTTTAAGGCTGCAATCGATTCGATTGGCCCCGTATAGACTCATTCTTTAACATAGCCCCACAAAAAATAATCTAGTGGTGTTAAATCACATGATCTGGCTGGCCACTTAACAGCTGAGTTTAGTGAAATTATGCGATCGGGAAATTTGGTTTGCAATAAATTGATCATTTCATTGGCTGTGTGACACGTGGCGCCGTCTTGTTGAAACCACATATCAGTGATATCCATGTCATCAATAATAGACCAAAATTCGCCATGTGGTGGTTTTGGATAACCCCAGTTGTTGAGAACGTCGCGGAATTGACAAATTTGGATCTGCTTCAACACTTTGGCTCACGGCTGCGATGCTTTCAGTTGAACGACCCGGTCGAACACGCGTTGGAGTTGGCACCTTTTGTATCAAGCCTGTCGACTCAATTTTAAAACGAATAAATTGTTAATAGCGGTCTCAGAAGGTCGATTATGTTGTCCGAAAATATCACGAATTTGACAAAATGTAACTGTAACAGAACCACTATTTTCATAGTGGATTTTAATTATTTTAATTCGATTTTCAAGCGAAATTGAATTCATTGTTACAATTGCCAATGCATCTACTACGAATACGTTAAAAAACTAAATGTCTAAACTATCATATTGTTGGTGCAGCCACAATTGAAAAACAAAGTTCTTGTTGAAAACCCTTGTATTTCAATATGCTGAATTTCAGATAATTTCTTCCGAATTCTGAGTTTTATTATCGACAATACCGAATGCATTCCACTATTCGGGCAGTTGCACTAACCATAAGCCAGGCCTTAATAGACGTGTCGAATTTCTTCTAATGCATATTCTGTTTAATTCTTTAGATGTTTTTTTTATTATTAGCGTAAAACTGCTTCGCTTGCTAGCTGCTACCGCCGCGTTGTGCAGACGTACTCTGCATCGTGTCCGCGTGTTTGTCGCGGGACTTAGAACTTGGAGATACACGCCTCCCTGCCACTCCCGGAGGTCAGATTCCCTTACCCCTCCCCCTCAAACAAGCTCGGTTATAGCACCAGCGGTCATGACCGAGGACGCCAGGTCGGAGTTCCTAAACCATCAGCGATCCTGACCGGACTTCTATAGTTTTTCTAAAGGAGACTTTCGGTCTCTGCCCTCGCGCCTTCCACACTTTCCGCCCCGGGTCCGGCGCTTTCAGCGCAGCCCTTCCCCTATTTTGCGCCTTCAGCGCAAACCCGACCACAGGAGCCTTCTGCACAAACCACCCCCCATCCCACGCTCCACCGGCCCTCCGCCTCCGATCTTTGTCCAGGAAATACTTAATGTCCCGGAATTAGAGAATTCATTAGAGAATAAAAAACTTATCTCGGATAAACGCATTAATAATTACACCCAAGCGCGCACCACCGCGACCGACCTCAAGGTGCAAGTTCCCAACTCTGCGGAGCACCGTACGCTCACCGCCTTTCTTCGCCAATCTGGGACTGGCTTTCACACTTACTCTCTTCCCGAGGAGAGTGTACTTCACGTTGTCATCCGCGGCCTCAGGATCTTCCCGCGCGTTCTGATAACTGCCTGTTCACTAAAGAAAGGCTCTCGAAGCCGCCGGCGGCTCAACCCACCAAACCCGCCTCCGCAACCGCGCCCACTCCTTCTGGTTCGGCCAACGCGATGGCCCTTGGCTCTGGCGATTCTGGCGCGGACTTCGCGATCAAGATCGCCACTGCCATCGATTTCTCGAAGCTCGAGGCTCTAGGTCTAAATTCAGGAAGGTTACAGGTAACATCGGTATGATAACCCGTATCTTCGCCGAACACCGCGCATTCATCACCGCTGTTCGCGCGCTCACCATCCCCTCTTCTTAATGGCGTTCTCAAGGATCAAACCGCGTTCTTTAACGCTAACGGTCTCCAGTCAGAGTGCGGAAATCGCAAAAAATGCATCTCGATCCTCCTTAGCACAACACCGCCTCCCATGCGTTGTCTTCCGAGCATCCAACTATTTGACCAGGTCATCCCTGGGAGGACCGGGTCAAGTACTTGGGAGTCAGGTTAGATAACCGATTAACGTTTGCATCTCATCTAAAGACATGTAGTTCATGATCACGCAGCATTCATTCGCGGCAGGCTGTTCCATCACATAAGGAGCGTCTTGGATCTGCATTTCTATATAACGGCTCGTACATCATAACAAATTTGACTCAGGAACTGTAAAACTTATAACACCTTTTGGTATTGAGTCGGATAAACAGGCGGTTGTTAACCGCCATCTAAATGTTATTATCGGCTACTTTGGATAATTATCCGCTAACAACCGTTGTTTTACATCTATAGACTGGACTCAAACCAGTTTTATGGATTTATTATGTAGTAGAAGACTTTCTTAGTGCTTATATAAAAAAAAAAGTTGTAAACATGTCTGAAGTTTTTATTTAAACATACATCAACCTAAACGTGCCAAAAGTCACCGACCGACGCTATAATAAATATTACAGGTAACGCCTGTTTTTTCGATTCAGATTCAAAGACTGGGTCAATGACCACCAGCCAAATATACGAAAGCCAAAAAAACTAGTAAAATAACTCATTAAGGTGCGATCAAAACAAAGATACTTTTCTAATTAATCATAGTTTTGTACTGAAAATTTAATTTTTGTACAAATAAAAACAAACATTGGTAATCGTGCATTCGGACTACATTTCCTTCGGAATATTCTCAAGCATAATATACTTAAAATAAAACCTCTCATAATGTTTTTCCTCCCTATACTCGTTTTGGGCTGTTTTTTGATATGATGTGCGCAAAAGCAATAAAATGGGGTCGTTTTGTGTCCTTGTAATTCTTGTTATCATTATGTAATTATTATTTTGATAACTATTGCACGTTAAATTAAATTTGACACACACAAATGATATGCGGGCGAGTGAACTTTTCACTTCAGTGATGCCGTCTAGCCAGATAGCCCTCATAAGTGGGTGCTAAGGACTCCAGTAGCACCAATGACTTTATCTGTCGTCCGAAGCACATAAAGAAGCTTGATAATACAAAATGTTGGTCACCCATAATTTATCCTTTAAAAATCCAATGATTGTAAGGTTTTGTAGATTTATTATCATTAATATGGTGGCGCTGCCTTGCAGCCAAAGAAATACTAGGGGAAATTCGACATGGCCATAAAGGTCTTGGTGGCATAATTGGTTAGTGCGTCCGCCCGGATAGCGGAAGATGCGGGTTCAAATTCCGGCTGAAACTTGAATTGAGTGGATTCTTTTCTAGTGATATTTTCTTCAGATTTAAACATTAATAAGTTGACGACCTCCATGCCCGAATGTTTTGTACGCAGGGTTTCATGGTGTCGCCGACTCGAGAGGTCCCGGGTTCGAATCCCGGTGGGGGCAGATGTTCGTGTGATGAATACGAGCATTTGTACTCCAGTCATGGATGTTTAATGTGTTTTTCTATGTAAATATTTTTATATATGCACAGTTTATGTATTCTATCCATTATCCTAGCATCCCATAACACAAGCCTTACAGTGCTTACTTTGGGGCTAGGCTAATTGGTGTGAGTGTTGGAAATATTTATTATTATTATTAATAAGTTTTTCACAAACGTAACTCTTCAAAAATCTGATAAAGAATTTATAATTTATATACTGTTTTGTGTGGAGAACAGATAATAATACAGTGTTAATGACTTAACAAGATGTGTGAATCATTTATCAGTCGCATAAACAGGATCTGCCTACATTTTGTTAATCTAAATATTTTCCTCTTGCGACAACGATGCAAGATCACAAAATTTTCCTGTTACTGACATACTTCTATATAACAGTAATTCAAGGTAAATAACATTCTTTCTACTAAACCAATAAGCATGTTCCTATAGAGTCAAAGTTCAGTATGATTATATGAGTCAATGATATTGACTACAATTATGGGTGAAGTCCCCCGTGAAATATAAACACCGCTCTGATGTGATTAGGTACTTCCTTCCTTCGTACAACCAAAATACAAAAAAATGTCATTCATTTCCTCTCTCATTTATTAACCAAAATTGTAATATCCAATATCCACCCAATAGATTTAGTGTCACTGTTGCTGTTGTTATTTTTTTTAATGCAGACAGATTTGTAAAATTTAATTTGTGTCTTGTCTGCTAAATGTCTTTTTGCCATAGTGTGTGGAGAGAGGGAGAAGGAAATATGTTCTTTTTTCTCGCTTTCTTTTTCAATGGCTGTGGCGGAGATTACTCAATACGTTCAGCCTTCAGTATGTTTTGTTTTTATTTTTTATTTTTATTCATGTATTTTGTTTATTTGTTGTTCTTCTTGTTATTGTTTCGTGCGACACCAAACCGGTTCCAACGGAAGACCAACCCTGATGGTAACATTAGCACTATGCTGAGTTGGGACCGTTTTGAGACAACATTTAATTGTTTTATTTTATTGTTTATATTACAATATTTTTGTTTTTGTCTCAAATAAAATTATTTCTATTTCATTTTTTTATGTTGAAAGGGTGACAAACAGACGTATGGCCCGACTGATGGTAATCGGCCACCATAAACTAAAGACGCCAGAGCTATCACTCGCGCCGTTGCCTAGCTAGATCGATCCCCTAACCCCTTGGAGTCCTGGAACCTTATTCACCGACAGAAACATAACATAACAGCATCAAGTTAGGGCTCATATGATTCGTCTTGACGAGTACTTTGTCTTTAGATGGTATCCAGGGTCTGATGATCGGGTAGGAGAGAACGGCGGTGCGCCCTGGCTGCGCCCGTCCCATGACCCTACCCGGGGGGTCCCTCGCTGACCAGCATGGCGTCAGCTGTGCCGGCCACTGACGGACCCCGTGACGGCAGCCCCCCTTGTAGTTCTGTCCTGCAAAGAGGGGGGCGGCGGAGGGAGCTACATGGGCACGCCCAAGTAGCCCTCCGCAATGGACGGGGGGCGCGGCGGTACGGTGGGCACTAGGCTGCGTACTCAGCCCCCATGCGCGGGCCATCCTGCGCACGTCTGCGGGGTCCCGGCAATACCCCGGGAGACCCCTGCCGTGGAGCCCTGGCTAGGCCGGGAGGCTGCTAGGTACAATGACGCGGAAGAACCCCTAAACGGGATCCCGCGGTTTCGCGCTAAGCAGCTTAGAGGGTATTCGCAGGGATTTTAGAGTCACCGATTTTTTTTGTACGGATTGGAATTGTAGCCATAGTTAGACTATGACAATGTCAATGCTAAGTCTTGAAAGTGGCTCGTTAACAGAGTAACACAACGGGATATGTATTTAAAAACTTACCGGACTAGCTTGTGCAGCATTTGAAGTTAATAGAACTGCAAAGGAACAATTATCATTTTATTTATTTATTTATATTGTACACACACAATTTATGTTAGAAAAAAGAGAAACAAGAGACATGTACAAAGGCACTGCTTATTTCATAATGAAATTTCTTCCAGCAGGCCCGCGAAAGGAAAGAACATAGAAAAAGGCAGTCAGTGTGTGCTCCTGAATAAATGTAACATAGTACACATGCAATACATACATAAACATACAATACATATATATGTATACAATATTTACAAATAAATTAATATATATTAATATAAAATAAATAAAAACTCACTAGGAGAAGCAATAAAGTTTAGATATTCAAGTAGAAAGGTAGTGTTCCTTCAATCGTTTTTTTAAAGGTAGAAATGGTCTATATCATATTTAGTTTTACAATAAATATTGGGTAGTCTAGATAGACATAAAGAGTTTGCTCTCACATTTCACCAATGACAGCACTTTGCAAAAGTTACAAAAAAAAAATAACTGGTTTCACGGCATTTTTCGTTGTATTTAGTATAACACATTTTTATATTAATGTATTAATTTTATGTTTTTCCTGTTCGCGTACGATAATAAATAAATATTTCCAACACCCACACCAATTAGCCTAGCCCCAAAGTAAGCACTGTAAGGCTTGTGTTATGGGCTAACTAGGGTAACGGATAGAATACATATACAGTACAAATATAA
The DNA here is from genome assembly GCA_902850365.2 of Chilo suppressalis. Classification (NCBI taxonomy): domain Eukaryota; kingdom Metazoa; phylum Arthropoda; class Insecta; order Lepidoptera; family Crambidae; genus Chilo; species Chilo suppressalis. The sequence goes on from OU963907.1 coordinate 5,261,931, forward strand.
GTATATTTATATAGAAATACATATTAAACATCCATGGCTGGAGTATAAATGCTCGTATTCATCACACAAACATCTGCCCCCACCGGGATTCGAGCCCGGGACCTTTCGAGTCGGCAACACCATGGAATCCGGCGTACAAACCACTCGGCCACGGAGTTTGTCAAAAAAGGACGTGAATTTGTCAAAAAAATATTACAGTCATGCTTGAGTGTGAGATTTTTTATTTTTTTGTTAAAAGGTTGCAAACAAGAGTATGGCCCAGCTGATGGTAAGCGGCCACCATGGCCTATAGACGCTGTACGAGTAAGCTACGTACATTTCGCCCACTCATCATTTTACTAATTGACCTTATTTTATAATTTTCCATAATCGTCAATTAAGGTCGTCAATTAATCGTCAATCATCGGTAGTCTATTGGTCAGTATCCCCGCCGGTCACGCGGGAGACCGGGGCTCGATTCCAGGCCGGAGAGCCACAATTTTCGGGATGTACCGAAACTAAGATACTGATAAAATGATAAACTTGACAACTTGATAATAAAGTTTATTTTGGTAACTAAACAATAACTTAAAACAAAACTAATTGATATAAAAATAATTGTTATGAATGAGTACGCGCACGGCTTACTTGATAGCTAAATGCGAACTAACGTGTAAGTAATTGCCGATTATTGAAAATAATACAGGGAGAAGAAAATAGCCCTTGCTGAGTTTCTTGCCGGTTCTTCTCAGTACAAGGTCTCCCGCCGTAGATTTACGAACCGATGGCGTAGCATTTGACTTTCACAAGAGCTTGTAACAGCCTAGACTTAATAAATGAGTTTGAATTTTGAAAATAAAATAAGGTCAATTAGTAAAATGATGAGTGGGCGAAATGTACGTAGCTTGCTCGTACAGACGCTTACAATACCAAACATATCACTCACGCGGTTGCCTACCTTGACCCAATCCCTTACCCTGCGGAGCCCTGGAACTTTACTCAACGACAGAAACACTACACTACCAAAAGGCAGTGTTATTTTACAGTGATCTTCTGAAAGGTGGAGGGTACTTCCCCAGATGGGCGCTCCAACTTGAGGGGAAAATCCGCTATTATCGCTACTACAGAGATTTTGGATAATAAAAATTTATGTGGAGACGGAGGGCAGAAATCTATCTTGTATATAAAACTCTCGTGTCACAATGTTAGTTACCATACTCCTCCGAAACGGCCTGACCGATTTTTATTAAATTTTATATGCATATTCCGTAGGTCTGAGAATCGGCTACTATCTATTTTTCATATCCTTAAGTGATAAAGGTTGTCCACCTGTAACGTAGTGTTCTGAAACCTACAATGCGCCTTCGCGCCAAATTTCTAACTATTGGGTATTGTAACGTATTGTTTTCATATGGGTTAGGAGGAATGTTATCCTAGGAAATTGATAGAACACTACGTTACACATCCCTTAAAAATTTTTTTCGCAATATTTTATTTTTTTATAACGTGGTATTAAAAAATACATACAACCCTAAATTTTCTCTTCTACCACCTGCCCCTATTTTTATTGCGGTACGAAGTTCGCTGGGTCAGCTAGTATTTTATAAAATTACTAGCTGACCCAGCGAACTTCGTACCGCCATAAAAAAATGGGGGTTGGTGGTAGAAGAGTGAAAATTTAGGGTTGTATGTATTATTGTACGAAGTATCATAAAAAAAAAATATCTAAAATTGCAAAAAAAAATTAGGTGTGGATTACCCTTAACAAAATGAAAAATAGATGTTATCCGATTCTCAGACCTACCCAATATGCACACAAAATTTCATGAGAATCGGGAAAGCCGTTTCGGAGGAGTTTAACCACAAACACCGCGACACGAGAATTTTATATATTAGATGCATTAAAAGTACACTAAGCATGCGTTTCAAACATACACTATGACTCTTTGAAAAAAGATAATTTATTTAAATATATATATAATTAGCTTTATTTTAAAAAAAAGAACACTACACACAATATTAAAGAAGTTATCTCTTTGACAGAAGATCTATCAGTATCGAATTTCGGACAGTAGGCGATCACTAGTACGTTAATCGTATCGAATCGAATCCCGTTTTATTTAATGATTGTGAACAATAAATCAAGTTGGTGTAGTATTAATAAACTGTTTATACTAATGACATAATAGCTGAGCAAGCAGATTTTATCGAAACGCATTACGATATTAAAAAAATACGCGGTATAATATTAATTAAATAAAGATGTCCTTGTAAGTGCATAGGCCTGGGACGATGGTAGCTGTTCTAGTAAATTTAGACATACTGCCAAATATTTTAGTCCAGTTATCTACTTTCATGAGTCTCACTAGTCAAGATCTTAAGAGGGGAGGCGCGCGATGTTTTTTTTCCATACAAACGTTCTTGACTGATTTCCCCTCGATTTTTATCACTAAATAATAGGGGTGATGACGGGGTACAGTAAACAAAATTCCATTTAGTCCGTCAGTTAAATGATCAAAAAATAATGGACACGTATTTTTTCTTTGGGCAATCAACCAAAAAATTACAAAGTTATAGCGCGTCAAAGTTTGGAGTAGGGGCTCGTGACGTCACTTTTTAATGAATTTTCGCTTAAAAATGTACTCAAACGTGACGTCACGCGACTTTTCAAATCAATATATCTCTGCAATGTTTATATTATGTGAAAAAAGAAAATACGTGTCCAATACTTTTTGATAATCTACCTGATAAACGAAGAAAAAAAAATTAGTCATCATCCCTATTCATTTTCATACATAAAATATAATTTTACTCATTCTAAGCTCCAATGTTTTCCTTTTTTTCGATAACTTGTGTTTCATAGAAACTAGAAGCCCTCGAAAAAGGCCAAAAAGAAACCTTTTATCACCACTAAAGGCGTCTAGTGTGGAGATTTAATAAGCATTTCCAAAAAAATCAAAACGTAGAGGCATAGTATAACTACTTATTATTATCTGTGTTAAATTTATTTTATATATATATAATTTTCGAGGACGAAATCGTCGAGAGCCAAACCTCGAATCTTGCAATTTTTATACGCAGTTTTCAGCGTTAACTACTGTTGTCCCTATCACACGGTATTTGTCAATGCGTGACAGCAATAGTTTTTTCAAATACCTGTTTTTCTGAATGTCTCATTGCTCGCATCCGCTCTTAATAAAACAATGTGATCCTTGGTTTATGGTAAACGTAGCGAAATTCTAGGTTCATGGTGTAAGTAATCAGTAAAAACTTCCAAAATGGAATTTGGAATTTTTTAGACAGCCTGTTTGATAATCATAATATTATTCATGTAAAGGAAATGTGTTAGAATTTCATGAATAATGTAAATATGGAGAAAGAGTGTATAAACAATAAATTAACCTTCATATCATTTCAGAAGAATTGTCGAGCTATGATAAATACATGCATAATTAATATAATGATGATATTTAATTAAAACAAAATTATTTACTTACATAAAATAAAAATGCAAATTTGGATTAGTAATAAAGAATATTCTGACAAATAACAATAAGTAAGTAAGTTAAGCTAGAGAAACACTGGACTGAAATACCTTTCGTGTATCTTTGTATAGACGAATAAAACAGTATAATTATATCAAATTAAATTTTACAGGAGCAGTAAATAACTGAATGACATACCTACAGTGAGCTTTTTGCGTGATTTTTAATTTAGTATTTTTAACACTATTTTAGGCGGTTTTGATTGACATGAGTTGAAATTTAAATTCAGCTGGCCCAAAACCTCCGGGATGTAAAAAAAATAGTTTATGGTCAAAACCATATGCGTAATTATACTGTTTTGTTCGCCAGCTCCTTATATGATAGTTGTTTACACAAAACTTTTCAAAAAACCTTAAAAATATTTTGAAAAAAAAAACCTGGCAATCTTACCTTCTATCACTAAAACAAAGATAAATACACAAATCTTCATAATATTTCTCTTTTGTAAACTCTTTAAACAAGTCCTTTTCGTATTAATTCTGGAACTCACTTTCACGTTTGACTTACAAACATACAGTAAAAAAACCACGAACACAACCGGTATAAATGCACGTTGAACCTTGAGTGATGCTCAACAAAACAAAACTAGTTAAATTTCATTTAAGATATTTTGTTCTTTAGCTTTCATTCTACCTAAAGGGCGGTACTATAAATAAATGTTATAAATCCTTTATTAAAACTGATTTTAATGAGAACGATCTTTACGTATGCACTGTTTGGTGGACAAAGTTCTAATGTGTTACTCGAAGTACTGATGACCTTACCTAATGGAGATATAAATTAAATGACGTCGCAATGGTTTTTACATTTTTTCTAGTTCTAATGAGTTAAATCAATTACCGAAAAACATTACTCATTCATAATAAGATTATGCTGAGATACATATAAAGTGGTCGTTTAACTACGAATATGTTCACATATTTTGATATTCGGAGTACGTAAACAATATAAAACTTGTTTTGATGCAAATAAAACCTTGTCGCAAAGGTCACTGACGGGCATAGGCTTCAATAAATTATAGAGTCGTATTATAACTGATTTTTTTTTGAGTGTGTACGCTGTTGGTCGCAAATGACCTTTACAGCGTCACCGGATTTGGGGACGGCGAGATCCTAATGGGACCTCAAGCCGAGAATTGGCGAGTACCTCTAGAGGTATGCTAGGCTGATTGCTTCTCCCCACGGGGGGAGTCTCCTCTCCGGGTGGAGCCTCTAGACCACTCGAACCTGAGGGGGTCGGCTCAACTAGAAGGCGTCTCTGAGACTCGGGCCTCGGCTCTAGTTAGCCGTTGTCGTGGGGATAATTATCTTTGGCTTATTATATTCGAGCGGCTCGCAACCGATGGTATCGCAACTGCAGCCGTTACCAGCTTTGGTGACAGTGATCGTCTGCCGTCGGCGGGTTGACGGCTTACGACTCGTCGGTAGTGGTCGCCGGCTACTGTCGATGGGTTGACGACCGGCGCTGAAAGGTGGTGACGGCTGCAGTTGGAATGCCTTCAGCTGCGAGCCGCTCGTTTATATATATATAACCTTATTGAATTAAAAACTTTGTTTTTAACGAGGCTTACCATTCTATTTGATTTTTACATCCTGACTTATTCCCCAGGAAGCCTCATAAAATTATAATATGAGTACCAGGATTGCATGAAGCATGTCAATAAAGATATAAGTAGCTCAATAATGCACCACACTTGTTGCTCTGGGCCGCGCGGTCCAAGTAAGTGTGCAAGTTCGCTTGTAAAACGTCCATAATGCAACCGACGACGCCAAGTTAGCTCCTTGTGTACGTCCCTGGTACTTGCAGGAGCCGCACAATGATTTTGATTGGTATAAAGACTTCTCAAGCTAACTTCACACCTATTCAAGGAAGAAAATCACATTGTTAGGACGAAATAATACGCTCTTCAACAGCGTATTTTTTGTATATCCCAAAGTATTTTATGTTGCAAACTTATTGAGAAATTTAGAGATTATTCTATTGACTGTCAATAGGTGGTTAACAAGTTTATTGGAGAATTGATGTCAAATATCTTACCTATTACCATCTTCTTGATATTTACTATGTATGTTTTCTTGGTCTGCTGTGATACTTAAGGTAGGTAAAGTTGTAAAATCTCTTTATAAATAAAATTAAATGCTATTAACATTAGGCGTGTGTAGTAGGGATATTTGTTCTTTTATCTCATGCACTGTTAATCAAAGGAGATTGGTCAAATTGGCCTAAATGCAAATAAAATATTGACATATACAGTAATTCTTGGCGTAATTTATACTTTATTTTACAGTCATTAGATTTTAACGGCCACCTTTAAATAATATATTAATTTTAAAAAAGGACTTCTATTTTTACCGGTTTGGAAAACATACGAATCATTTTTATTGGCTATGGGTGTAGTAACATTCACAAAGACTGATCGAGGTTGTTTATATAACATCAAAACAAATCTATTTTGTAAAGATTGATAAAATATTTCGATGATATTTTAATTCAAAATGTAGATGATATGTAATATTAAACGCAACATAAAAATACTTAAGTTGTTTTATTTCATTAATTTACCTTATCAGAATATTTAAGCTATGTCAGGAATATACATATTTCACACATTGATCAGAACTATCATGAACCTACGCAATATATTATTACATTAGAATTACCTTTTACCATTATAAACCTAATTATTACTAAGAAAATATCCTATTGGTTTTTATAAAATTATGATAACAGTTCCATGTTTCTCATAACATAGGTAAGCAGGTACCAGTTCCTTGACATGCATTTTGTTAGTGTAATTAGTGTTAGACACTTGTCAAATGAAACAAGATTGCTTCTGAAAGTCGCAATGGCATAATCATGATTTTAAAACTTACTCTTGTGCATTAATTTTAAAAACAGGCAATTATCTGTTATTTTACATGCTCTATATACCTGAATCTAATACATAATATCGGTACTTGGCTTGATTGCCCTATTTTCCTATATAAGTTATTTGGTTTTTATTATTCTAATACCTATGTGCCTATTTGCAAACATAACCTCAAAATCATTCAGTGTATATGGTTTATAGAAGTTCTCAGGAGTGGCCGTCGATAATATTCGTTTCTACGGTAATTTTTATATAATTTCGAATCTAGGAAACAATTTTTCATGGTTATTGGTTTTTAGGCCAAACATGTATGGAAGCTGAGCAATCTCCTTTCCGAGGAAATTCCATACAGGATACATACATATATACCATACATACTTTTATCCATGGATAGAAGATACCATCAAATGTATACCGCTTAAAAATCCCAGTAATTTATTTAGCAAAGCTTTAACTGAGCTAAGAAAAACTTGCGCTCCCTTCCTTCGTTTTTATCTTACATTGTATGAAGTTTCTTGGAATATTTCCAATGTATAAGGGGATTGTTTGAACGGATTAACATAAAAATGCAGTATAGAGTCTACTGCAGACTCTTTACGAATAAACCGAGGGTTTACCAAGAATTGTCTGTACTTAAATAGTTTGTACATATGTTTTTCTGGACGTGCCGTTGGCACGAGGGATTTACAATAGTTGATTATTTCGCATTTCTAGGCCGCACAAATATCAAACAAACTAAAGGCAAATATTATCGTCAAAAGTGACTCAATAAGGCTGCGATGACTATAATCTTGACAGACAGACTATAATCTTAAACGCCAAAGTATGCAGCAGATATTCTCTGCTTTGCAAACGATAAATAAATAAAATAAATATTTCCAACACTCACACCAATTAGCCTAGCCCCAAAGTAAGCACTATAAGGCTTGTGTTATAGGATGCTAGGGTACCGGATAGAATACATATACCGTACATATATAAGTATATTTTTATACAAATACATATTAAACATCCATGACTGCAGTACAAATGCTTGTATTCATCAAACAAACATCTGCCCCCACTGGGATTCGAACCCGGGACCACTCGAGTCGGCGACACCATGAAACCCGGCGCGTACAAACCACTCGACCACGGAGGTCGACAAATAGTGTGATAGTGCACTACAAAGGAGAAACGAGAGAATCTTGCCATTGAATTCAATTCAGTGTTGCTGTATCAGGATCTTGGTGTACCTCAACGCTTCAAGGAAAAGCCATGTCGGCGGTTTCAATTCAAAAGCATCGCCATTCCTCCACCAACAGCAAAAATACTCTTCAGAATACAATTCTTTATGCTCCTGCCTCTGCCACCCAAATCTATCATCTATTACAGGCTGGCTAAGAAGTTAGTCCTGTCTGTAAACTGTCATGTTTCTATAAAAATAAAATGTTACTTCAAAATATGACAGTCTAATTAAAACTAGTTTTTACGGGTTAATGCACGAAACTTTATTTATTTATTGACGTTTCGCAGCCTTTTCAGGTCTGCATCGTCAGAATTATAATTTTATTTAAAATTGTCGAGCTACCTTCGAAAGAATTATATTGTGCGTTCGGTTATTTCATTGGAAGATTTTTAAAATTTTATTGTCTATGTATGAATTTATTATTTAATTTACTTAATAAAGTATTTTATTTAAAATTCTTGTTTGTAATTTTGAGTTTATTTTTTTTGACCCTAACTAACCCGTAAAAACTAGTTTTATTTAATGAGTGATGTGCGTGAAAACCTAAGAAACAAATATGACAGTCTAGTGAAAAATTGTGACAATCTGTGTGGACAATCTAATGTGCTAAAATAAAATAAATAAATATAATAAATAACTTTATAAAAATCAAGTGTGAAGTGTTCAGTGTATCTAGTGACGTTCTTAGTCTGCATATACCATCGAGTTGAACAACGCACTGCTACTTAAAGGTGAGTACTACAACAATCACATCATCACCCTTAGCATCGAAACAAGAAGAATGTGGAATAAATGAAACCGATTAGATAGGTGCTGCCTAAACACATTTTTCGCAAATAAAAGTTTAGTGTTACAGGAATTTAATATTGAAACTATTAAACATTATTGGTATTTTTTTTTACTTAATTCCATGAATTTAAGTCGCGATGAGGAGCTCGATGGCGCAAGTGGTTAGCGCGTTTATCTGCGATCGTTGAACTTAAGCAACTTTCGCAGTGGTCGATCATTGGATGGGTGAGCAAAAATTACTATCTAGAGCTCCTCCGTGCTTCGGAAGGCACGTTGAGCCGTTGGTCCCGGCTGCAGCTGCAGTCGTTAGCACCCACCAATCCGCACTGGGTCCGCGTGGTGGGTCATGGCCCAATCTCCCTATTCCATCCATAGGGAAGGCCTGTGCCCCAGCAGTGGGGACATTAATAGGCTGATGATGATGATGATGATGATGATGATGATGATGATGTCGCGTTGAATAAAAAAAACATTTAGACAAAAGTGAGCTCACAAAATGACTCCTGCATCGGCAAATTTCGCATTTGGACTACACTTATCAGATTCAATTTCATTCAATTTTCACAGACTCACGTCTATGTTAACACTGCTGCTACGAAGTCGGAATTTTGTCTCCCCTAGCTTGGAGAGACATCAGGACTTACTTATGAAATTGTATTTTGAGTACTCATATATCCCTTGTCACAGCTCTGTCATTTTTAGCCGTACTGACTACTTTAAATAAATATTTATCGCTTACTTTCCTCTGTATCCTTTCGTGTTCCTTTGAGGATACAGTGATAAATTAAATTCAACTGCTGCATCCGTGGTCACAAAACTAGACCAATTATTAAATCTATTTTTATAAAAGAGGAAATAAAAGAAGTGATTGTTATCCCATTTTCATTACCAGAATCTCATACAATAGTCATATCATGGCCTCCTCGTACTTCATTGAAAACTAGCTGTGCCCCGCGGTGTTACCCGCAGTTTATTAGGGATATTTTCCCGCAGTAAAACGTAGCCTATGTGTTAATCCAGGGTATCAGCTATCACCATATAAAATTTCATTAAAATCGCTCCAGCCGTTTAGATGTGAAGAAGTAACAAACATACACACTCACAAACTTTCGCCTTTATAATATTAGTTAGTGTGATAATGATTATAAAATATTTATGGTTTCAATGTAAGCTTGACAATATACGGGTACTCAATCTGAAATTTTAAAAGTAAATTCTGATGTCACCCCAACCTAGATGTGGTAGTCTTTTCCCATGACTTATTTTCTATATAAGTAATATAGGTTGCAGGTTAATAAGAAGTACAGAACCTGTTTTACTAAAGAAAAATTAACAGATATCCTGATATATTGTTTTAAACTTTCATGGTCACTAACATTATAGTAATATATGAACAGTTTCGAGTGAATAGTGAGAATGTGAACAGTGGTACGGGTATCGAACGCAATAAAAGACTTCGTCGGAGGGTAGACCGATATATCTGCCAATAACAGCCTATCCGCAATTACTTCAGTTACTCCATGATCATGGCGCTTGCAACAGTGCCGAAATATCAGAAACTCGCTAAAAACAAGGTACAGGGTAACAATCCCGTAAATAACTTACGTAATACTTATGTCGACCTCCGTGGCCGAGTGGTTTGCACGCCGGGTTTCATGATGTCGCCGACTCGAGAGTTCGAATCCCGGTTCGAATCCGGATGGGGGCAGATGTTTGTGTGATAAATACGAGCATTTGTACTCCAGTCATGGATGTTTAATATGTATTTCTATATAAATATGCTTATATATGTACAGTATATGTATTCTATCCGTTATCCTAGCATCCCATAACACAAGCCTTACAGTGCTTACTTTGTGGCTAGGCTAATTGGTGTGAGTGTTGGAAATATTTATTTATTTATTTATGTCTCCTCTAGGGTGGCTGTTAGGGGAGAAAACAATCCGACATCGCCGCTGCAGAACACATATGAACAAAATCACAAGAAGAAATGGGCTTTGTTTACTGCCACTGAACAGAAACCTTCTCCATTACCAGCACTCAGAACAACTGTAAATAGGCAGATAGTAACGGCTGTAGATACAGCCGAAACCATCAGCTTAAAGTACCGAAATTAGGGTCAAAGAAAAGTAATTTTCTCGTTCATTTCATCATCAGCCTATTAATGTCCCCACTGCTGGGGCACAGGCCTTCCCTACGGATGGAATGGGGAGATTGGGCCATGACCCACCACGCGGGCCCAGTGTGGATTGGTGGGTACTAACGACTACAGATGCAGCCGGGACCAACGGCTTAACGTGCCTTCCGAAGCACGGAGACTCGAGATAGTAATTTTTGGTCACCCATCCAATAACCGACCACTGTGAAAGTTGCTGAAATTCAACGATCGCAGCCAAACGCGCTAACCGCTTTCACCATTGAGCTCCTCGTTCATTTAAACAAAGAAAAATATGAATAATTTTAAACGTACCTTTATGAAATATACACGATTTTTTCTGACGAGCGTTATAAACTACAAGTATCTTAAGATGTTGCATATAGTTACCTATTTAATACCTACCTTCTGAGTTACGGCACCCGACGACGACAGGAATTTTAGTAGCTCCTATTAAACTATCGAATAGTTGAGAACTGCCATCGCCGTGGTGACACAATATGTACTCGTATTTAATTTCGAGCACGAATTAATTTAATACTAAATTTCTCAAAGTTTCTTTAATACGTTCAGAGACGGTGTTGTCGCTATATATCCGCTATTTGTATTAGTTAAGTTTTTAAGAATAAACGTAGTTTAGTTTGATTTGATTTGCCCGTACTTAACAAATTATAAACACTTCCACTCTTCCCTCGGCCCACTGCTCTGCCGGGCAAAGACCTCAAGTTGTATTTTGTTGATCAAAGTGTGTATCAAAAGTTTAAGAAGTAATTACGAGGACACGCCGTGATACGCTACCTATTACTAAGGTACCGTCCTTATAGAGTGCGATGACGCGACCATCGCCAAATCATGCGAAATATCTACATGCGAACTTCTGATCAAAGCTCTTGAATGAAGAATATGCTTCCCAATTCGATACGATAATATCACGTGCAGCCCTTTATTATTATTATTATTTCTTTTATCCCTTTATTATTAGATTTTTGGGGCTATGCAGTCCTAATGGAACTGTAGTCATTGCGACCTAAAAGGTTTATTGTGGTTATGATTTTATTAATTTTTTAAGCATTTAACTGCTAGATGTTTAAATCTAAAGAAAAGTTTACTAGAAAAAAATCCACGCGGGCCAGGCAGCGGACGGGACTCGAACCCGCATCCTTCGGTATCCGGGCGAATGCACTGACCATTATGCAACCACGGCCCTATTAGCCGCGTCGAAATTTTCCTAGCCTTAAGCTGCAAGGTTTATTGTGTCTCGTCAAGTTAAAGTATCTCTTTTGGTCCGACAGTTTCCAAGAACCTCAGAACGTTTATAGCTTTTAGAGATCTGATCTCCTCTGGACGTCATCATATGTCGTCCCAAATGATTTTGGATAAGAAGCCCACATTCATATAGAAGGTGTTTTGTGCGGCCCAATAATATAAAAAAAAACAAAAAAAAAACCGACTTCAAAGTCGAAAATGGAACTAAAAAGTAAAAAATATAATATCTGGTTCATGATTTGCGATTTTGAAGTCGATTGTATTTTTGTTTAATGTTTTTTTTATTTCATCCGTTTTAGTGAAAATTACATCGTCCAAGTAAACAATAACACAATAAAAAAACATCGTGCGTGCCTTTGAAATTTGAAGGTTTCCATCGATTTCCCCGGATTCCACCATCAGATCCTGACTAGGTTCCAATAAAACCACCTCGAAAATGCACTCTTTTGAATAAAAAAAGAATTTTGGAAATCGGTCTACAATTGACGGAGAAATTGGTGAGCATACACAAAAAATTAATATAAAAAATACAGTCGAACATAGAAAATCCTCCTTTTCTGAAGTCGGTTAAAAACCAATTTTAGCATCAAAAAACCAAAAAAACAATTTGAATGAATCAACTAAAATTTAATTTTTACCAAATCTTAAGCTTAAATTTAAGCGCAGAAGGCTCAGTATAATAATATTGAAAACTACAAAAAGGAAGTCACTCTCCATATCTTGACAGGAAATCAGTTGCATCCTTGCATGGAACTACTGGGAGAAAAAACCCATTATGGAACAACTGGAATTCTTGGAAACTATGTGTATATATGTCTTCATCTGTCAAATATCCTATTCTATGAATCTTTGTCTCTGTGCCTTCTTAACTCATGTGCTAAGAACACAATTACGAGATCAATCCCTCGTGCAAGCGAATTTTATTCGCAGGATTCCGCGCCCAGGACATATGAATGTGAAATACGCGTTCTTATCATCAATGCCTAAAGCATCACCTATAATAGTTATAACATTCTCCTATAGAATTTTATAATACAAAATAGTACTTGTTTTTCACTTACACAAAAAATAAAGAACTGCCGCCTAAATCCTCCTGTTAACTCTTCAGTCATTTCTCCTTCTCGGCCTCCAAATTCTAATTATTCCATATAATCAATTGAGTCAAAAATCTGCGATGGCGATCTTCGAGAGGCCGCCAATCTTCTGTTCAGCCACGATGTTGGCGCCATCAACAACCAGGAGACCCTTAGTGCTTTTGAAAAAAAGCACCCAGTTCCAGCAACGAAGCGGCGCGAATATTCAGCTCTCAATGAGAACTAAATATCTGTACCGTTTGGTATTGTGACTGTGGGACCATGGGGTCCAAGCGCTCGTTCCTTCTTTAAGGAATTGTCTAAGAGACTAACCGAGGTGAATGGTGATCAAAAGGCTGGCAGCTACCTCGGTCAACGAATTAGCCTTGTTATCCAACGTGGAAATGCTGCCAGTCGTACCATTCCTGACGGCGGCGCTGGGGGTGATATTTTTTGTAAGTTGTCTATTATTTAGGTAGTTAATCCTGATTTTGAGTTTTAAGACATTAAGTAGTTAAAGCTTTTCTAATTTAAAACCGAATGGTTTTCGTTTTATTACTGAAGCTTTTTATAAAGTCACTATGTAGTCTTAGTCTTAGTAGAACGGCGGTCTGTTTCCGCAACTCGACACCCAGTGCCTATTTTGCGAGAGGATTGGCATCAGTCCTGCCATCCCAGCTCCTCCAGAAAGCTCAGCAGTCCCGAACGTTACTGCAGGCCTCTACTATAGTCTTCGGGCTTCCCATTAGAGAAGTCTTTTGTCTTTGCAACGCCCCTGCACTCCAGCAGCACATGGGCGCTCGTCTCCTCGTCCTCCAGGCAGGCTTTAGTAACACGAATAAATAACGTATGAATATTTTCAAAACAAATATCAAATAGCCTATTGCGTTTGTGTGGTGAGCACTGGCGTCCTGTCATGTGTGCAGAGAAACGTTTCTATTGGCAGCTACAGGTCGCCAGTGCTCACTAACACATGCGCACTGCATGAAGCTTTGCCCCTGTGCCTACTTTACTCACTTGATCTTAGAGCGTATAAGGAGGACCGACGCCTTAGTCGTACGATAATCTAGCGATATAATCCCGCGCCGTTACGCCCGAATCCCCAATTCCTGAATCCCCAATCCCCAATATAAATCCCGCATTAACCAATCGAGGTTCTCGTTCCATTGCTCGTAATTGGAGATTTGCGCCGCGATATTCACATATTGGAGTTTTGATGCAGGCGAATCTCTTAATGAGTGTCAAATATGGAGTCCAGTCGGTGCATATTTTGGTTAATACATTATGTTTAGACATTAGGTAAACGCAATATGCAATGATTAAAGATACTTACATATATCGAGGTTTGTGTACCAGGCACAGTTATAACTTCATTTAGAAAAAAAATTAAGAGTAAAACTATTTTTTTTTAACAATATATTATTACTTTGACAATAAAAAGAAGTAAAAAGATACAAATAATTCGTGTAAAATGGGTGCTTGCATTTTGTAGACATATTGTGGTGATTGATTAACATCAAATAATGTAATTTTTCCAATTTGAATATCGCAAACTATGCCTTGTATTTAATTTTCGTTATGAGTACAATAACTTCTGAAGCAATCAACATGGTGCTTTGTCGAGCGCTTTTACCTTTTAAAATATTTGGAGCCTTAAATCATCACTGACTGGGAACAAATCTCGACCTCACGGAGGAACGTTTGTACGCCGGGTTTCAAAGTGTCGCATACTCGTGAGGACCCATGTTTGAATCCCGGTCGGGGCAGATGTTTGTGTGATGAATACGAGCATTTGTGCTCCAGTCATGGATTATTTATTAATATGTATTTCTATATAAATATACTTATGTATGTATCAGTATATGTATTCTACCTGTTACCTTAGTATCCCATAACACAAGCCTACAGTGCTTACTTTGGGGCTAGGCTAATTGGTGTGAGTTTAAATAAATAAAGATAAACATATCGTCCAAGTCTCAGGCTGGATTCTAACCAACGCTTTTCGCTAACCACAGGTATATCTGTTCGTTCACACCAAGTTCCGACTAATCCTTATGCTGCTCATAAGGATTCTACGGTAATACTAATAGGAACTTTTTTCACATTTGCTCTATTACATAAAATGCCACGGAATAGTAGAACTAATGAGACTATTTATTGCCACCTGTTTCACATGTTATCTACAGTCGAACTAATAGGAGTTTTTGCTCTCACAAGTCCTACATTGTGATATGTTCCAGAATTGTAGAACTACTAAGATACTTTAGATCTATGTAGTTTTTTAAGAGAAATCTATAATTCATGTTGTGAAGCAATCGTATTTAACATAAACTCTACTTATACCAACTTTTCTTCTACTTATAGTTTACTATTAGTATAGTTTTCATTAACAACATTTTTATACGATAAAATAAGTTTTTTACAATTGGGATAGTGTTGAAATGATTAATTTAATCCTGATTCTGACATTACAATAATTATGTAGAACTACATGGAATTAAAGTTTCCCTAGTTCTACTGTACTGAAATAATTCACAACGTAGGACTTGTGAGAACAAAAAACCCTATTATTTCTACCGCAGATAACGGGTAGGTATACTTTTAACAATAGGGTTCTCTCAAACTCTTACGGTCACTAACATTCTTGTAATTTAGGTAAGAAACTAGCAGAATCGCTTACCTTTTTTAAATTACTACGTGAGCATGGCAATTAAGACAGTGGGGACTTTCAAAAATCAGGATCATCAGGGACACAGGCCTTCCCTATGGATGGAATAGGGAGATTGGGTCATGACCCACCACGCGGGCCCAGTGCGTATTAGTGGGTGCTAACGACTGCAGATGCAGCCTCAACCAACGGCTTAACATGCCTTCCGGAACACGGAGGAGTTCGATATAATAAGTTTTGGTCACCCATCCAATGACCGATCATTGCAAAAGTTGTTTAACTTCCACGATCGCAGGACGAACACGGTAAAGGTTTGCACCATCGACCTAGCAAAAAAAAAACATTTATTTTATAGAATCAGGGTAAATGGTAGCAATCCCACTAAATACATTCGATCATAAAATTACTAATCGAAGTTAAATACATAAATTATTATAGGTTTCTGTTTGTCACTGTGAACGAAATCCAATGGCAGAATTACCTCGGACAGGATAAATATTTTGTATTAGGTAATCCTGAGAGCTGAACGACAAAATTTACGTCATCGATTAGTAACTGCAGCGAGATATCGAAAAGGGAAGTACCGACACTAAACTCAGCTGTTTATGCCCTTCTGACCAATACTAAGTAATTCTGATTCACTTGCCCGATAGTTCGCTGAAAAATGACAAAACAGACAAGTTTTTTTTTTGTAGAGAATGCGTAATTACGCATTTAAAAGGTCCTTTTAAATGGATCCTTCAAATAAGGCGTGAAGAAGCAACATGCAGGCCGGCAGGGTGAGGATGGCTGGTGTGGCAGGTATAACTGCTGTACCAGCTAGCTTCACGTCTGGACTTTACCGTCACTTAACATCAGGTGGGGAGGAGTCATTTTTCGGACCAATCTTAAAAAAAAATAACAAGGAAACTGTGTTAATATGGATCAAAGATACTTGAATTTTGTTTTCAATGCAATAAATAAAATTGGAATATTAGTTTGAATTTCGAAGTCACTTTTAAAATCGTTAATGTAACAGAAACTACATATTTCGATTTCTTGGCGTTATAGAAAATGTTGGTAAACTAGAGAGATTTTTTCCACGGGCAAAACTTAAAATTTAATGATATATTTCAAATCGACCACATGTTATAATAATGACTCTGCGCTAGGACATATTTCTAAAAGCAAAGTCATCCTCAGGTCTAGATTTCTAGGCTTCGGTTTCCATAAAGAAATATTCAAATCAAAAGATGCGTTGAACAACTGCATTCGTGTTTTGATTCAACATATTAATGTGAGTCAGCATTTTCCTACTTACAAACAAAAAATACAAAAAATAAACACAGTTCTCGCTTTACAGACGCTCATACGTTGGATTAAGGTTGGCAATTTCCAACAACAAACCAGATTTTGCTAATCTAGCGGAAAATGCTCACATATATATGTAAGAAGTTACTAAAGGTAATATTCAGTTTTATGTTTGCCCTTTTAATAAAATAACAAAACTACATAATTGTGTAATAAAATATCAAAAAGGTTAGTCGACATCACTGGAGACCGAAGAACTGGCAGCTACCTCGGACAACGAATTAGTCTAGCTATTCAAAGGGGGAACGCTGCCAGTATCTTCGAAACCTTGCTTAAAGGGACTTCTTTTAGTAATATGTTTTAGTTATTATATTTTTTAAGGTTTTTAGTTTAAGCTTCATTGTTCCTGTATATATTAATGTACATATATTTATTGAAATACATTAAAAAAAAACATGCAACATTATTGTGTCCTGAACTGTGCTGTTTCATTTAAGATTTCAAGAAGTATGTGATTGGTAGATCACACAGGGTTTCGACAGTAAACAGTAGATCTTGGGCCCAATCAAGCCGGCCACCCATGGTATACAACAATACTAGTGGGTGCCCGCGACTTCGTCCTCTTCGTTTAATCAGCTTCCCGTACAGACTTTGAACCACCTTTTCACCCCCTTAAACAATGATTTATGGGATAAAAACAATTCTATGTAAATTCTATATATGTCTATACTAAATTTATACAAAATCGGTTAAGCAGTTTAAGCGCGAACAAGTACATATCAGCAGCCAAACACTTTTTTTTAAAGAAAATATAACTAGAATTATTCTGCTGCCTGGTCCGCGTGGATTTTTTTCTAGTTATATTTTCTTTAGATTTAAACATCAAGCAGTCACATGCTTTAAAAATAATAAAAATTATCACTTTTTTTTTGTTTTGCTCCCAGGCGGGGGAGCGGATGTGAAATCAAAATGGATACAGCAGGCAGCCTACAGCAGGCTGCAACGTTATATCAGAGTCTTATTGACTAAAACACACTCGTAGATCATGCTTATGGCCAGAAGGGCCTTACAAGCTTCATCTGAAGCGATCATCCCCTGAGATGGGGATGATGCGGCAGACAGGCAGACACACTTTTGCATTTATAATAGTGTAAATGTGTGTGTGTTTAGGTGTGAAACGTGGAACATGGGAGTATGTTAATATGACGGAATGTTAGTATATTTTTAACGCAGTTGGAAGATTGTTTTGTAAGAAGATGTCATTAAAATTTCCCCGATTGCATTAAAAAAATATACTTATTTTTCACTTTTTAGTGAATTTTTTTTTAACGGCAGACGTGTCTTTTAATTATTTTTTTCTCCCTATATTATTGCCATGGAGAGTCGTCAAGTAGAAAAATGATTTCAGAGATGATTCATGAAATCACTTTTCACTATACAATTAAGTTTTAAGTGTGATTTAAAATAGTGCAGTTCCTTTGCGACGATTTTAAATTAAAATTAAATTTATTTGATGTCATTGATAACATTAATACTTATCCTATAATCGGCGAGTGTTTAAATATGAGTTTTCTATCTAAAACAGCATGTCAAGCCATTAGTGGGGTATAGGTACTTCTATACGGGGGTGATTCCCGATTGTGCGAGAGTGATAAATAGGATGATTAGGGAAATGAGACTGGGAAATCGGCACGATTTACTGCACATGAAACAATTATAGTAATGGAAGGATCAAAACAAATTGGCCGCGCATCAACTTTATGGATCGATGCTTTGAACTGATTATCCTATACACAGACGGTATTGGTATGGAAAATTGGATATATACATATGAAAAAACACAAAAGACTACTAATTAGAATATAATAAAAAGAAAAAGGCTAAGAAGAAATTAGAAGTATTTTTGATCTAGGAAGAAGATTAAAGGGAAGACAAGTTATCGAAATGAAGACTTGGCTCTAGCATCAAGAAAGAAGAAATTACAGAATAATAAACTTAAGAATTGGCTTTATGGGCACAGTACCCTTTGCCTTCCCAGAATGGGTAAAGAAATTTAAAAAAAAAGAATCGGTTACATAATCTACAAATGCATTCATACTTAAATCTTCTTTCTTTAGTTTCTAAGATATAGTTTATTTAACTATCGGATCAGACTGAATTGTTGTTTCTGCTTATGATAATAGTTTCTTTGATGACTATTTACAGGGATGTCATAGATATGTATTTTTATTTGGATTGGATAATAATTAAAGAAAACTAGTTGTGCCCCGCGATGTAACCCACGGTTTTTTAGGGATATTATCCAGCAGTAAAACGTAGCCTATGTGATAATCCAGGGTGTCAGCTAACTCCATACCAAATTTTATTAAAATCGCTCCAGCCGTTTAGACGTGAAGAAGTAAGAAACATACACACTCACAAACTTTCGCCTTTATAGTATTAGTGTGATATGATTTATTGAAATGAAAACTTCTTTAGCGGCGTTGTACACTTTTATTTTGTATGGGTAAAAATGTTAAACTCGCGTCAGGTTAAAGACGTGGGCTGATTGCATCATGACACACAATAAAATTGGAAAGGTTGTTAACTTTCAATATATTGGACGAAACATAGTAGTAACATTTTATTTTATAGTATTATAATAATAAGTCTCTATCTAGGACGTCCACGTGGCAGCTTTATTGCGAACAAAATGCATTTTATTTACAATATATGTCACTAGGTACGCTTAAATATGATTCATGTACGTTGATTTCTTTACAATAGATGTCGCTAAGTGCGCTTAAACGTGATTCATGTAAGTTTATTTCTGAGAGATAAACTTTTTTAATGTAATATAAATTGTCATGTTTGTTGACGATAGCGCAATAAATAAATATTGTATTCTACCACTTTTATACTGATAATTAAAGCAATTCGTGCAAAATTATTCGCTAACCATTCCAAAATATCAAAAATGCACAACGTTAATATTCAAGTTTTTTACTCTCCCGGCACTCCCGGAGTGCAAACCGTCGTTTTTTTTTTATAAAGCAGTCATCGTCGGTTTAAGTAACAAACATGAAAAAAAACAAACTACACCCTTTTCATATATATATAACAGCAGAATTAATGCTGACTTATTAGTTTGGTTCATTATTTACGGTGATCAAAAGGTCCTTTAACGAAGTAAATATGTAAAGAAATTAGGAGTGGGGGTTATTATAGCACCGTTTTCGCTTGGAACGATTACGCCTGTGGCTCGCGATAAATGCTATCCTCGCGGATTTCGAGCGAAAAAGCCATATCCCCGCGAAGGCCACAGTTCATGAGTATTAACAGTGAATAATTTCAACAGTGAGTTTAAATTATATGTTTTGAACCAAGATAGGAGGTCGATGCCGCGGGTGGTTAGCGGTTTTAGCCTGTGATGAGTCAAACATGGTTTTTGTGTAACATTTACTGTTGCAGCGCACGAAACGGAAGCTCTCAAATGCAGTTTTTTACCGTTTCTTGTAGCATTTTTAGCTCCTTTTAGTCGTATTGTTATATTATATAGCCTATAGCCTTCCTAGATAAATGCACTATCTAACACAAAAAATATTTTTTCAAATCGGACGTCCGTCCGTCCTTGAGGTTAGTGCGTTCAACCAAACAAACAAATTCGTTAGCTTAATCTAATCGTTTTTATTTTTTTATGATACAAGAAACAAAAATACATACAACCCTTAATTTTCATTCTTCTACCACCAACCCCTATTTTTTTATTATTATACGAAGTTCGCTGGGGCAGCTTGTAATATTGTAAGTATGGATATTATGGGAAAAATTCTTTATAGTTGCCATACCGCGCCCATTTCTTTTATACATTTCACTATCTCTTTCGTATCTAGAATTGTTTTCGCTCGCAGCTTATCTCTGCTTTTGTGTTGGTAATAAATTCGTTCTCCTTGGACTTCAACAATGCCTCCGCGAGCCAAGATTACCTTGTGTTTTTTATTTAAGATATCGTCAATTGGTAAGTGGTTTTTTTATCAGCGCACTCTCGTCAGCTCTTTGTATTCTACAGCCAGAGTTTTGAATATACAAAACAATTATTTCTGAAAGGTGACCGAAAAACGGGTAACGAGTTGATCTTAATCTTGAACGGAATCAACGATTTAATCAATGCTTGGTTGAATAAAACGTTTTTTGAAGACTCTCTTATTTACTTTTCATAATTTATCATTTTTACCATTATCATTTTAGAATCTGTTCTTCGTTTTGTTGATCTGCGGAAATTTTGGTTTGCGTAGGAAGAAAATACAATATGTGTAGGTATAATTGTAACCACCATCATTTTGTGATGTGTCTTTTTAATTACTCTTTCTCACCTAATCTAATGTTAAGTGTGCGTGGATTCCAGTTTCAAAGATTACTATATGATTTCCCAGCCACAACAGATTTTTCTTGGCCTGAAATGAAACTAACTTAACATGAAGTGTAAGTAGTCCAGACGCGAAGATAGCTGGTACAGCAGTTCTACCTTCATCAGACACAGATAAAAGACAAATTAATACAACATGTTACTGATTGTGATTATTAATTATACAAAAACAGTGCGAACGACACTAAAAAAATAAGCGAATAAAATAACAAAGCCGTTAAATATTTACGATACCAAAAATTGTTTCTCCTCAACTAAAACCTACCTCAAAGCTTCAACAAAGTTGTTATGAGAGCTTGCAAAACTTCAGTACCGTCAAGGAAATAGTTCATTCGGCAGTTTTTAAACAAATAATAGCGCTCGGTATTTGGGTCGTGCCAAAACAGGTCTAAGAATGGGCCACCGAATTTAGACTGTAAGTCATTAATCTTAGGCACTTGTTTCATTGGAAGAGGGAAATTACGAACTTACAAGTCATTTACTAACTCTTGTTTGTACCAGGGTTGTATTTGGAATTGAATATTGACACGAACTTGTTATGTAAAATTTAATTGTTGTGTTGGATAAAAAACTTACCCATGCTTTTTTTTATCATGTGATATCAAAATTTAATGAATTTCCTTTAAAATATATAAAGTGCGTTAACTAATAAATTGTTTAGTAAAAAGTAATAATCTATGGAAGTATAGCTAATGTATAGTTTTAAAAACAATTGTGATGTAAGAGCTGAAAATATTTAGTTAAATAATTTTTCGGGTAAATTATTATTCCTCAGTCAAAATAATGGCATCTATCAGTTATACTTAAAATAACATTGATTACGAAATATATGTTGGTATAATACAAATCATACAAGTTTAATTTGTGATTAAAAAATCTTAAAGTAGATAATCTTTTCAAAATATATAACGGAATTTAAGATTTAGCCACGGCAGAGTTCTTTTATTTATTAAGACTTTATAACAATTCATCAATTCAGACATTTTGTTTTCTGCGTCGAACTGTTTGTTTCGTTATAGTTTGAGTACTTCTTTGACGCTTAAGCAACTAAATTTTTTGAAGGTTTTTATTTTCACTATGCTGAAGTGACATATATTTTGGTGTTTTTTGAACCAATGGCGCTTACGCCCTACTATTTGGCGTATGATGATGTTTGCTTGACAAAAAATGTATGGCGGGCCGAGTGTTTTTCGCTTAAGCGACATCTTATCCGTAAATACACTATTTAATTTTTAATAGGAGGACATTTAGAAAATATTATTTTATGAATAAGTTTTATTTTTATGGTGCTACTTCTTATTTACTATTTTTAACAGTTTACAGTTTTGTCGTACGTGGTAAAAAAATTCGAAAAAACGCACGGTTGTGGATAGCCACGCATCAAGATGATGGGGATGAAATTTTTGTCGCGATGTACGATAGCGAAATGTAGCAGCTGGAATTAATCCGAACAATTCCTCAGATTCCTATATAAAACTTAAAATAAATTATGAAAGTTGCTTGAGTTCCACAAACTGAGCGCGCTAACCACTTGCGCCATTAAACTCCTCCTTCTCTTGAAAGCTTAGAAATATGCAATAAACTTCAAAACTCTATGTTGCAATATTTTTAATTCAATGCGATAAATACAAAATGTATACAGGTGTTTGGATACACATTAAGTTTACCACTAGAAGTTTTATTGTTTATTGCTTAAAGGACATGGCTAAGAAACTGCCATGAACGTTTTGCTGCCATTGAATTATTAATCGACACTCACACCACACCACAGTGACAGCAGTACGAGAACATTTGTCTTTCTTCCTTTTTAAAAATACACCGCTTTCCCTGTCTCATTTCCGAGACTGAAGCCGTTTAAATC
The DNA here is from genome assembly GCA_902850365.2 of Chilo suppressalis. Classification (NCBI taxonomy): domain Eukaryota; kingdom Metazoa; phylum Arthropoda; class Insecta; order Lepidoptera; family Crambidae; genus Chilo; species Chilo suppressalis. The sequence goes on from OU963907.1 coordinate 5,285,059, forward strand.
CCCAAGTCCGTCACTGATTTGTACAGAAACCACTTCTAGTAACATTTTGGGAGCTAAATTGAATTTACTATTAACTCAAGGTTGTTAAAATCAAGGAATTATTAGTTGAGGGGAGAAGTTGGTTTGATTGCATGGGCTCTCTTATTCAGTGTTTGCGTTATTTATATTGTTTAAACGCAAACTTTTACCGTCTTATAAAAAAACGTATAATAAAGTCAAACGTGATCTAAAATTGATGCTGTCACTTTTGTTTGTAATAAAGAAGACAAGGACAACATTATGTTTACCTGTAAGCTTTCATAGATAAGTCCAGCCTGATAACGTATCTTTATCTAAGTATTTGTGTATTTAACCAATTGTTTGTTATAAATATTGTTTGAATTTTATAAAATAAAGCCTTTTTAAATGAAATGAGTTCGCGTTTTGGAATAAAGCGGATACTGTTTCTAATATGCTATGTTTTGAAAATACAGATTAGAGAAAAATACGTTGTTGTACACTTTCAAGGGTTTTAGAGTATCGAATTAACACTGTTAACCCTTTATATTTGATACATTTCCACCGCTTCACCACAGAACTTATACTCATGTTTTTTTAAAGACAGAAGTTGAAAAACAAGAAGGGTTACTATATAGGTATAGGATTTTTCGATTGAATTGAAGACTCGGTTTAGGGAACTATGATATAGTTTGTAGTGTAAACCATTTCTACGCAAAGAAAGATGCATGTACTCATTAATTCATTATATATATTATTTATTGAACTCTGAAATATCTATCAACTAAACTCAAATTGGTAGTAATGGATATCAGAGTTGAAGTACAAAAATAATTACAACTACTCGAATTAATGTAAGTAACATTGAAGTGTAATAAAACTTCTCCAAAGACCAACAACTTGTTTATTTAACTTCGGAATTAGCAGCCCTTCTAATAATAATAATTGATTATAGACGAAACTGCCGAACACTGCGAATGAGAATACTCTCTATCAACTCTGAGAATACTCTCTATCAACTCTCGCCATAATTCCGTCGGCCACACTTCTTTCGCGCCATTGATACGTCCGGTTTTAATTATTTTAATACAATTATTGAAAAGCTGTTTTTAAATCTATAAAAATCTATATGATTTCTATAATAATTTGGACAAAATAGAATTGAACTTAACAGACATTTAGCCGTTCATTCAAAGAGCTTAAATAACATTTTCCAACTAGGGGTATAAATCAAATCTCTGTTTCCAACTCCTTCAATTTATTTTATATCAAAAACATTAAAGTTCGCTTTTACGTATTTCAATAACTACGTAGTATGTTGCATCCTAACATTTTGATAGCATTTCCTACAACAGATTACCGTAGCAGAATGAAATAAGGATGCAATCTATCTTAAGAGGCCACTTCACCACTGGAGTATGAAAAACGAAGGGAAATCGTAGGGTCATTTCTTTGGTGAAAACTCGTCGTTGCAATCTAGATTTTAATGTTATTATGTCAAAGGTTGTATTGCTGAATTCCGGTGGCAGCGTTGTAAAACTGACGATGTTAATACTTGTTTAGTGATTTTAACTAAAGTGTGCACTCATAGGAAAACCTGAAACGTTTTCTGCCTATTTTTTTTTTGATACTTTGAGGATAGAAAGCGTATGCTGCATCTCAATAATTGGCGAAAATGAGTTTTTACTGCACTTGTAGTACAGAAAAAAGACAAATCGAATGGTCCCTGTCTAGGATTTATCATATATATAAGTACGACGTTGATTTTTTTTCGAGGATTTTATAAATCATATTTATAAATGCTGTAATTAAGGACTTTTTCGTAGACGGGCTCTCCAATTCCAGAAGAAAAACAGCTGTCTCTTAAATTGCATTTTTGGTTCATAGCTTGGACTTAATTTTGATATCTTTTCAGCAAACCAAAACCAAATTCGATCCACGTCTATTCTATCCTAATCCAAAACATCAGAAATGAACCCAAAAGAGAAAAGCCTTTATTACATTACCTTTCTCACCAATCAGCTTCCTTTTTCCGCAAAATATACCACAGAAATTATTAACTTATTCCACTAGAATTATTATTAGTTAGAAGATATATCATAAAAGGAGGTTCCGATGCACATTTTTCTTATATTTCAAGTTCATTAGGGGCTTGATAAAGTGCCTCTATAGATCAGAGCTTGCCCGCGGCCGTATCGGATGAGACTACGATATTGGGAACTTGGATATTTGGAACTATCGTATTGATTGGCGGGGTAAAAAATGAGATAGGCTGGCGAGATGTCTTGGCTTCGAATGCGTATTTTTTTCTGACAAAAAGCGGGAAGTGGCGTTCTATATTTATTGGATTACCATGAAATGGGAAAATCCGCATTGGATACGTCAAATATACTTTTATTTAAATTTGAGTTTAGCTCTTGTTTTTACTGTTTCAATTTAAGATGAATTTAAGGAGTTATATATTATAATAATGTGCCCGGGTTGCGGCGTCCGCCATCTCGTTACCAGGCATAGCATTGCAGCTGCATGGACACACACTCACACACTCACACACACTTCATAAAGTTATCATGTGACAAATTCTTGAAAACCCTTTTATATGGATATTCAGTGTTTGTTTTTCTTCTTTTTTGTCATTTTGTTATGTTTTGTCCAATCTTAATTTTATTTTATTATTTATGTTAGTGAATTATATGACATTTATACAATTTTTAAAATTAAATTTAATTAAATGTTATAATTACTGACATATAATAACGCCGTTAATATCTAATGTGTACATAATGAGTTTCTGTAATTGGCCTTAAGATTATATCTATACTTTATTGTATTAAATTTTACAAAAAACCGCTGTAGAAACTTTGTTAAAAATAAATAAATGTGGTTGCTAAATTCGTATTATTTAAAAAGCTTTATAGAAATATTATCGTCCCCATTGGTCGTAGATAAAATAATTAGGCACGCTTCTGTTCTTTGCATAAAAATAAATACAGTAATTCATAGCATTCAAATGCTTATCATAAAATACGCATTCACTTTATACATCTTGGAGATGGAGTGGTATGTACACCGATTCGGAAGGTGTCGCATATTTCAATCCTGCAAAACAACAATAGATCCCATATTATTTGTATGATAAATATTGTTCCTGAGTCATGACTGTTGATATATATTAATATAAAAACATAGTTATTGATATATCTTACTTTAGAGATAAACCAAGTTGCATGACTGTAAGAAATATTTTATTATTAATCTACATAATATGTTAAGTGATTGAAGTCCATAGTAAAGAGGCAAAAGTGTATGATCATGGTACAACAAAAAATATTTTTGATAATATATGGACATCACAAATTCCAATTGATCATAGTGAAAAATCACTTGTAAAAAAGCATGCATGCACTGCAGCAGCACAGATGACAAAAATAGTTTACTTACTTAATTTTACTGTCCCATAATTTTTCATTACTACGCTCCCGTGGCAAATCTACTGTAAGGTTGGCAGATCCTTTTATACAGACAGGAGATCTGCAATGGCCTTGTTTTTGATCTGATCTAAATCTAAAGAGAATTTTAATTAAAAGCTCCCACCATCAGACAGGTTTCGAACCTGCACCTTCCACCTTCCGGACAGACGCACTAACCTATTATGCTACTGAAACTTGATAGTTGTGTATGAATGGTTTCTACTAAAACTGATCGAACACTGCATAATAAGAAAAAAACAACCTATACTATATTCACTATACCTTCTTTAAATCAGCTAGATTAAACGAACGTCCTCACACGCAATCAATATTATCAATACCCATACACAAACACATATTTAGTTTAACATACAAACATATACAATCACATATTATAATGTTATAGGGATGATGACTATTTTTTTTTCTTCGTTTATCAGGTAGATTATCAAAAAGTATTGGAAACGTATTTTTTCATTTTTCACATAATATAAACATTGCAGAGATATATTGATTTGAAAAGTCACATGACGTCAGGTTTTGCTACAATTTTCACTTAAAAGTGACGTCACGAGCCCCTACTCCCAAACTTTGACGCGCTATAACTTTGACATTTTTTGGTTAATTGCCCAAAGAAAAATACGTATCCATTATTTTTTGATCATCTAACTGACTGACTAAATAGAATTTCGTTTACTGTACCCCGTCATCACTCCTATTACGGAGGAAAGACGTCAACGAACCGAAATAATACTTAAGGAAAAACCTTACATTTGTAGCTTTATAAAGCGCCTGTTCCACTGCCAATTGTGTTTAGGAGGTCACGCCTTCCTTCGTCATAAGTCCTTTCTAGGCTGGGAATCAAACCCGGATAGCCTTCACGCAAAGCAGGCGAGCTTTCTACCACCGAAACACCGATGCTTGTTGAAAAGGTCTGATTTTGAAATAATAAAAAACGTAATTCTACATGCTAAAGATAAACGAAAAAAAAAATGCGTGGATGTAATATAAGTCTAATATATAAATTTCTCGTGTCACGGTGTGCGTAATTGAACTACTCCGAAACGGCTCGACCGATTTACGTGAAATTTTAAATGCATATTCAGTACGTCTGGGAATCGGACAACATTTACTTTTCATCCCCCTAAATTAAGTTTTTTTGACAAAATTTATTTGTTTTTATTTTTAAAAATTAAATTAAACCTAAATTTTTACTCTTCTACTACCAACCCCTATTTTTTTATGGCGGTACGAATTTCGCTGGGACAGCTAGTTTCACTATAAAAATATAAACATTTTTGGAATAGAATATCCATAAACTTGGACAGTTTATGGCAAGAATATGTTTTATGATTTTGCACTTTTGCTTTTCCATAATACACGTTTAGCACTATTTTGTTACACATTAATGTGTGCTAACTGATAATTTTAAAATATTTTGTTGGATACCAATGACATTCTAAGATCCATATACAGGATATTTTTTTAATAAAAAATTAATCATTTCTGAATTTACCGGAAAGGAAGGATGTTTGAAATGGCACACTAACTCCACTTACACTTAATACATGGTGGGATGAATTAATTTGCAGCATATTTTAAAAAGTACCACTCTTCGCCACACATAAAAGTACTTCGCCACAAAAATATGTTTTTAGACTTAGTTTGTTATCAACTAACTAAGTCTAAAAACATATTTTTGTGGCGAAGTACTTTTATGTTGCATGAAAAATCTGAAATTTATGGGATGTTTGTATGGAAATATAATGAATACATTAAAAATCAAAAGGAAGGCCCAAAGAAGTTAAAAACTTTTGTTCATACTAATGCAACTTAAAATGTATTTTTACATTACGCTCTGCATAAAAATACATAAAAATCTGCAGTAGGCTGTTTGTAATGCAGCGACCGTTCCTGACAAAACATACATATTTCGTCTTGTCCAGAAATAAATTTTACCCTGAACAAATGCGTCGCATTCGGGCTGTAGTCCTGTCAAATGAGTGGGATAACTCGAGCCATAACCAGGACAAATATGACGCATATTCGGATGAAATAGCTCTTGAGAACTGCTTTCTTAACGGTAGGGTTGAGCCGGGACGATCAGTTTCAAGTTGCCGTAACATTTGGCTAGGAGCTAAAGCTACATTACATTTTATTATTACCCAAGATGAAATTCTGATTGAAATTCATCCAGTTTCCCCTTATCATAATGGATGTAATAAAAATTAATTTTGTCCTCAAAAAATACTTCATCATGGCCGCTTATATTCGCCGTGCGATTACAGTCGCCTCCAGAAACTATTCCGGCATAATTTGCTTTAAATCCCTGGCGCGCCGAGAATTCCCGTGCGTCTACATCAAAGGAGATAGCTTGCGAACTCTCCGCCTCGAAATTTATAGCCGACCGCCATTTTAGGAGGTTTTTAGTGGTTCAGAATAGCACATTTCCTTACTTCTATATATTATAGTTACAAACTGTCGGAATAGAAAATTATTTTCGAAGAAACTTAAAATGTATAAACTTTATGGAAAAATTTAAAGCTTGAAATTTTTATGCAACATGCCATCCGAGTAATTTAATTCTTAATTGCAGTACTGATCGGTTGAGTCCAACTATTGTTCAGCGGTTCCCTATCAACCAAGGCGCTGCATTGTCCTCATTCACAATTTTAAATCAAATTCATCGCGGGCTGGGGGCGAAATTAAAGACGAAACGCATAAATTAAAAGGAGTTAGGCAAACTTCGGTGGCAAGTTTCATTCAAAGAGGTGCTCTCTTTTGAGGGATTGTTCCTATTCAACCTCAGGACTACCCTTAGCAAAGTTAACTCGGTGTTGTATTAAAATATGATGAGCCATTATTTCCTGGAGAATAAAGGAGAGATTTGAATGGAGAAGAACTCGGTGAATGGAAAATCAGAATACAGGGAATAGTATGCTAATGTATAGCTCCCATCGGAAAGATTCTGGAGACGCCCGAATTGGATAGCAAATCATTGGAATATTTATTAGTCTGTGGATTCCAGTTTGGGTTCGTGCGGTTTGTTATGCCGTGGCCACTTTTAAACAGCTCTGGACCCATGTCCTCAGCGTGACCATTTAATTAGTATATTTGGAGAGTTGTGCGATCGGTTTGTGGTTGTGGTTTCGGATACTTGCCAAGTTCGGCCGTTACAGCCCCCAAGGCGTGTTTGGGTGAATGAGTTTCGGTGATTCCTTGATCAACAATGAAGCGTCAAGTGTTGTTGTTTGTTTTAATTACGTTTGTTGTGTGACGTTTATATCAATATTCATATTGATTTGTAGTTACGTACGAACGAAGATATGTGATGTTTAATTAATACTATTTGTAATTGGATACTAAAATATTATTTGGCATGCCTTCATGGGTAAACATAGTTTTCTGAATCCAATAAAAAGCATTCATTTATTCTCATTTTTTTAAATAATAATGTAATGCAAGTCTACTTGAGCTGAGACTAAAACTTACGTTTTAATATTCATATTTTTATAGACACATAAAAGTCAAGGTATAGCTTTTCTCTCATCTGTAATGATCTATCATCAGTAAAGTAGTTCAGTTACTACTCGTTATGTTTATATTTCAGAATATAAAAAAAATCAGGAGCTAAAAATTAAGAGAGCTAGGGCATAGCGGATTTTCCACTCGATTTGTAGCCCGTCTGGGGAAGTAACCTCCACCTTACAGAGAATAACAGTAAAATAACACTATCTTTTGGTGATGTTGTGTTTCTGTTGCTGAGTAAGGTTCCAGAGCTCCACGGGGTAGAGGTCATGATGGTAACGGCGCCAGTGTTATTTTTGATATCGCAAACCAATGATATTAAATACCCTAGATACACCACGTGCGCTCATAATGTGTCCCAATCAAGAAGTGCTTAAACACAACTCAAGCACTTCTTGGTTCACAGTCACGCGCGGACCGTTGGAAAGTCAACATGCCATTGAGCTCCGTGAAAAAATGCGAAAAAATACTTATAGTATGTAAAATGACGTTTTTTCGACAGGTATCTAATCAATGATTGTTAATTTAACGCATTTGAAGAAAAATTTGTTTTAATACTTACTATAAACTGATTTAATGGAAAGTATTTGTGATATTCAAAAGCATGGTCGGTAATATAGCAGTTTCTTATCCTCGCGGTCCGTATATGCTATATTGCTAACAGCGCATTCAGATTTGCGCGTAGAATCAAAGATGTAAGGTCTATATTCTTCCGCATATAGCAATAATTTAAGCATAAATTTTACGAGCTTGCATTTCGGACTGTCATAACACTTTCACGCATGCGTTTTAATTAAGACCTTACACAGTATGTTTTAAAGTTAAATTTCAATCTTTAAATAATGCCTTATATTGTTTAGACTACGCGATCATCTTATGGAGCTCCGTGGATCGTGAAATGTACCTTGTGGACAGGTTTCGGGCATGATTTTGTTCGTGTTGGTGTATCTAGGGTATTTAATATCGTTGTCGTAAGCGTCAAAAGACTATGTTTCCACTTATGATCAGACGGGCCATATGCTTGTTTGCCACCCTTGTATCATAAAAGAAGCTACTAAACGCGAAATAATATGAGGCATTGAAAAGCTCCTTGATGAGCTACTAACATTCTATTCTTATACCAGAGCATGTAGAATACAATCCTCACTGCAAGACATTATCAGAAAACAGAATTCTGTGATTTATGTATAGAAATAAATCTGCCACAATAATAATATATAGTTTAAGGGCAGTTTATAACAGCTGGCGAATAATTCAATGTTGCCACTACAAAGCTCGAAGCAATTCAACTTGGATCCGAATTGAATTGCAGATGCGGTCACAGTGTTTATGCGGTGTTGCCACATCGAACGGTTTTAATCTGTTTCGCGGTAATTTTTGTGGTTGTAGAAACAAGTTAAAACTTTCCAGTTTATGTGTTCTTTACTGATGGAGTTCCTGTATTCGATACCGTGTTTAAGCTTATGTTTATTATAGTATCTATATGTAGCTTACTCCTGCAATCCCGACTGATGGGAATGGAAATTGAGATTTTATTATCGTAATTTTGATTGCGTTGCGTGCGACATCATCGCCATATTGTGTGGTTTTTGATGAACTTATTGCAAATGGAATTGAAATTTCAATAACATTTTAGATTTTGCTGCTGGTTTTTTTGCTATATTGTGAGCTTAAGGCAAACATCAATGCAACAGCTTCTAATTTTCTCGTCGTGTGTCTTATGTTTGTCCAGGCTTTGCAGTTGTCTGTCTGCATTAAAACATGGAGAAAAGCTGGATTTGATTTAAGCACGATCGCGAGCTGCTAAATAGTCTTATACAATTTGAAAACGCAAATCCGTGCTATCATTCTATAGTACAAACCAGCCAAGTGCGAGTCGTACGCGGTCACGATGGGTTCCGTAGTATTATCTATACTATATTAGACTTTGTACTATACATATAACATATTATAATATCAATCAAAGAGCGGCAGAAAAATCAGGCTAGAAGGGATTATTTTTAAAATGAATAAATACACAACTAAGTATTACATACATCCTATTATTGAAGCTACATAATATCACTGACTTATGAAATATTTCATTTTCGGGGTAGACATCGCAACAAACCGCGAAAACCAAAATCATTTGTTTGTTTTTGTCACAACTTAAAAGTACGTAATCGGCATTTTCAGTATTTGTTGGTTAAGTACAGCATATATTGGATTAAATTCAGCATATATTGGATATCATAACCTAAATTTCACATTGTTGACTAGTTTCGATTTTGACGTGACAACGTCTTAAATTAGGTTGCGGCTGGGAGTCACTTATGAAAAAGTGTAACGCTCGGTAACGTTACGATGAGTCTCTCGTGTTAAGTTTAAGTTTACATGTACAATGTTTTAGTAAACAAAATATATTTCTATAGTTAAAATTTGTGCAATTCTTATTTTCATTCAATTCCTTGTTCCTATTGTGCAATTTAATTATATTCATATCAATAAATATTCTACCGAGAAAAAGACGTTGTCACGTAAAATCTTCGCCCGTAAAACCGACTTTACAGGCAACCATTTTTTTTATTACGGGGTCTATACCCCGTAATAAAAACGGTTGATAAATTACTTCAGGCACTCCATTTATTCGTTATTAAAAAAAAATATCCTACTCAACCTCTATGTTTAGAGGTTGGTAAAAAAGTGTAAAAATTATTTTTGAATTTTTAACTAAATATTCAGTTATTTATTACATTCTACATAAAATCCATTTTCTTGTTTTCTAACTCATTATGACCATCATTATAACTATCTAGAGACCATTTTTCATTTTAATTTTATTTTAATAACAATAATAAATATTCTTTATTGCAAACAACAAAGGACACAAGACATAAACAAATAAAACAGAATAAAGAGTACAATAGGCGGCCTTATTGAACAGCAATCTCTTCCAGGTAACCTATGGTGGAAGAGGAATAATAATATAGGTAAATATAGAAAGGTGCAAAAGTAAATACAGGAGATGTCATTACACAAATATCAAGAGATGCAAAGAAATGGGATGCTAAATGAATTTAACAAACGGAAAGGAAATAGCTTTTAACTTGATCGCTAAACGTATTAAGTGAACGAACCTTTCTGATTCCTCCAGGGAGAGAATTTCACAGCCGAGCAGTGTGCACAGAAAAGGAATAAGAAAATAAGTCAGAAGAGTGACAGGGAATGTCAAGAAGAAGGTTAGAAGAGGATCGCAGCGAGAGCTGAGAAGAAGAGGATAGAAAAGAGAAACACTGCTTAATATAAGGCGGAGATGATGGCAGGAAAAGTATAGAATAGAGGACCGTGAGAGTGTGTAAATCCCTGCGCCGGCGAATAGGGAGCCAATTGAGTTTACTACGGAAGTGAGACACGTGGTCGAATTTTCGGAACATTTTATTTAATTATAGAGATTTTTTTTACAATAATTAGCTTTCTATAGGACACAAGTGCTGCATTTCAATTGGAAACTGGTTTAAACTGAATCTTTTAACAAAGTACTTACAGAGATCACAGTAAAATAACACTACCCTTTGGTAGTGTCGTGATTCTGACGGTAAGTTAGGTTCCAGTACCCCTAGCATGAACCATTATCGAATTCGAATAGTTTGCAAACCGAAATGTCAATGTCAAATTTTGCATGGAAACTTGAACAGCAGCGGCACAAAGTACGTAACTAGAACTAAAAATCAGTACACATTTGACAATGACATTTCGAACTCGCAAAGATACAGGACTCTCCGGGGTAGGGGATTGAGTCAGGGTAGGCAACGGTGCGAGTGATACTTTTGGTATTGCACTCCGTAATGAGCTCCTGCATTGTGGCCAAAACTTCTATATGGATGCAAGTCTCCGACTAAACGTATAGAAGCATTCGAAATGTGGACTTTTAGACGAATGTTAAAAGTTAGTTGGACCCAAACAGTTACAAATGAAGAAATCCTGCGACGTGTTGGCAAGAAACGCCAACTTTGCGATACCATCAGAGTGAGGAAGGTAGCGTAACTAGGACACGCGATGAGACACGATAGATACACCCTCTTACAACTAATCATGATGGGCAAAGTAGCTGGAAAACGAGGTGTTGGTCGCAGGAAGAAGTATTGGCTGAGGAACCTACAAGAATGGACTGGAATCTCGAGCGCCGCGGAATTATTCCATCTCGCTAAAGATAAGACGACGTATGCTAAACTGACTGCCAATCTTCGCTGTTCGGAGGTGCACTAGAAGAAGGAAAAGAATAAGCGTCTATAGGCTTGGTGGCCGCTGCCATAAAGGGCCCTCTTTACCGCTTTTTTTATAAAAAATCTTAGTGGATAATTTTCCAAACATCATTATTCTCCATAAAATAATTATTGTTAGCGTTTATTATTCGACGTGAGCATGCAATAGCTCAGCTCTCGGTGAAAATTTCCAAAAATGGTTTTAACGAAGTTTAGTACCAAGTAAATACTTATCGAAACTATTCCAATTTTCAGTTCCCGCAAAGAAGGCCCCCAAGGATTTAACTTCTAATTAAGCTCCGAACAGCTCTTAATAATGAGAGTATTGCTAATATTTGTTTCTTAGGTTTTCACGCACATCACTCATTAAATAAAACTAGTTTTTACGGGTTAATGCACGAAACTTTATTTATTTATTGACGTTTCGCAGCCTTTTCAGGTCTGCATCGTCACATAGACAATAAAATTTTAAAAATCTTCCAATGAAATAACCGAACGCACAATATAATTCTTTCGAAGGTAGCTCGACAATTTTAAATAAAATCATTATTCTGACGATGCAGACCTGAAAAGGCTGCGAAACGTCAATAAATAAATAAAGTTTCGTGCATTAACCCGTAAAAAAAAAAAAAAAAAAAAAATCTGACGATGCAGACCTGAAAAGGCTGCGTAACGTCAATAAATAAATAAAGTTTCGTGCATTAACCCGTAAAAACTAGTTTTATTTAGTATTGCTAATTTTAATCAAAATTTAAGGTTGGTAACAGTGAAGAGGAAATATATAAACATTTCCCAAGCTTACACTACTTAGCCTAGCCACAAAGTAAGCACTGTCAGGTCTGTATTATGGGATTCTAGTGTAACCAAGGATAGTAAAAAATAAAATACATCTACTGGTACATAATTATATAAGTATATCTTATCTCGAAATATACATATTTAATTTTGATTTACCGGAGAAACTTCACAAGCTAATTCAGACAAATATTTAGGTTATATTTCCGCAAAAAAAACTTATTCGTTATTTTTCTAGAAAAATGTCTCCACGTTTACTCACTAACTGTGCAATTATGAAACCTTAACAATTTTTAAATGTCATAAATTGAATTTTGAATGAACTCATTTTTAGGATCTACGTAGTTTAAAAGGATAATAAGGTATGCTATTTACAATTTTGCGCCGTTTAAGGATATTTTGTAAAATATATATATATATCAACATTTCTGTATCAGTGTAGTACGTTAACTGTTTATAACTCGCATTATTTTTAATTACACGATTTTTAAATTTATCAGGGAATTTAAATTATTCACGGTGTACATAAACGTCCACGACTCAGGTACAAAGATGCTCGTATTCATCATACCAACATTTGCCTCCACGAGAATTAATCGAGGTCATCGGATATATTTTGTTTATTAGATTTTTACGCCGATCACTCATCCATTCAGATTCAGACGACGTATCCTAAAAAGGATGCGAAACGTCAATAAATAAATAAATCAGTGCATCTGCACCGATGAAACTTGTTTTATTTCAGTATATGAATTTCAAAAATTTGTAAAGAGAAATGATGGTAATATTATAGTGGACATGACAGAGCTCTTGTTCCAGTCTGCGCGACAAGCCAGTTATGTTAACTTCATTATCCAGAACTTCTGGTACCACTTAGATAACGTTAACTAGGCGAGCGGTTAACAGAGCTGTTATGCAGCTGTAAATTTCTCGAAATTAAATTAGGTAGGTATATTTTATAATCCTTTGACTCGATTCATTAACATTTTTTTTAAGATTATTACTTTTTTGCGCCAAATGCAATGTTATGTTAAGCCAAATGAATTTCTGTGCAACAAGATTCTGTCCGACAAAGAATACCCTTATGCATCGATGGATTGAATGACCAGCTAGCTGGTAGCTGGCTAAGGGGCAAAATTTCTGTTTCCATTCACTCACAAACTTTAAAGCGGACTAAACAACCATACACGTGTCTATGCGAGTCTAAATTGTGCAATAATTATAATAAAAACAAAGTATTTAACTTAAGAGAAAAACACGCCGTCCTCTGTATCTATTTAGTGTTTCGGAAAAATTGCTTGCGATGAAAAGTTACATTTACGCGGAGACATAAAACACAGTACGACATCAAGTATTCCACCGCACTTCCGATGATTTACGAGTAACGACGTCATAACCCCTCATCTCTGTATTTCACTGGCTATACGGGATGGACTGAAAGTTATAAGATTATTCCTAGCCGCGTCTGTCGCCCGGGAACTTTCCGAGTTATCCGCAGTTTATCTCCGAGAGAGCGGCGAGCTGTCGACGTTTATGTACTCCTGGTAGTTTCTTGTTAGTTTCCTATGTATTTCGTCTAATAGTTTTATTAAAACGATAATGATTCGATGAGTTTTATATCTAACCAAACCTGGTATACCTTTTTTTACACCTAAAGTAAATTATATTAAAAAAAATGTTCGTCTTTGTACTTAGTTTGTACTAATTTACTTTAAAAGTGAAGTTACCTTAACAAAATGGTACTTCGAAAGATTCAATATTTCCATTAGGGTTTTGGTTTCATGATTGGAAGAGACTTTTCCCGGATAATGGCTGGATTGGATTTTAATAACTTCTAAAAATTTTAAACTGGTAACAGGGATTCTTTTTAAAAAAAAAAGCAGAAATAGAGCACAGCGTGTCTACCCTCCAAATTGGAATGTCTACACAAAAAACAGACAAATTGTTCAAATCCCAAAAGTCTGTGAGTTATATAGGTAAATAAAACATGAAGATCAATGGCAAAGGAGTATATTTCAAAATAATAACGAACCTAAGCGTATTTAAAACAAACTAAATACCGTGATTCAGAACAACCATAGAAAAATATAGCATGACAGCAATGTCATCTATCGATGACTTTGAAAACTAAATGATATTATTACAAACTTGACACAAATCACAATATGAGTGTATTATCTTGTTATAGATAGTAAAGCCTAATTTGCAGACAAACCACATAAATACGCAAATAAATTAAAAAAACAACAAATGAGATATATGACGGCGATTTTTCATTTCGGCGGGAAACATTAAAACGTATTTGTCGCGCTTTCTGACAAATTGGTCACGTCGCCGTTATAAGTGAGAACATAAATCAGTTAGAATGGTTATTGATTGTGCATGTGACAGAAACATCATAAAAGGTTAAACGTGATCAGTGCAGATACAACATTAAATAAATATATCTTAAGATAACTACTGGGTATATCTTTATATATATAATTCTTCTGTGAGTGTGTATGTCACTGAACTTCTCTTAAACGACTGGACCGATTTTGATGAAATTTTTTGTGTGTGTTCAAGGGGATCTGAGAATGGTTTGTCCGCTGGACAACCCCTATTTTTTTTAGGGCGGTACGAAGTTCGCTGGGTCAGCTAGTAATTTATATAAGTAGAAACGCCAATTGGGAGAAGCAATTTCCACCTTATAATCATAATCATAATAATCAAAATCAAAATCATTTATTCAGTTTACGCTTCAATCATTATACGCTTCTGAAATTATCAAGTAAATGTATCATTTTTTGGAAGATACTGGCTCCTAATACACAGGTAAATCCTATATTTTTAGGAGCCAGGGTCCCTTATGATTTGTATTCTGGTATTTATCCAATAAAGAGTTTTATTATTATTAGTTTAGGCTGTTACAAGCACTCATGAATGTCTAGAAGCTACGCCATCGGTTCGTAAATCTACGGCGGGAGACCTTGTACTGAGAAGAACCGGCAAGAAACTCAGCAAGGGCTGTTTTTTTCTCCCTGTTTTATTATTTACAGAGTCGTTAAATTAAAAAATGACTTCAGAGGTGATTCATGAAGTCACTTTTCATTACATAATTATTAAATATACCTACATTAATTGTTTACCTGCATTTTGATTGCTGTGTCATACAGTATAAATACAAATAGTGTTATTTATATTCAGTGTTACTTACCTTTGGTTGTTTCATTATTGAGTTAGTGATTAAAGGACACCCGGCATTTTGTGCCAAAGTTGTATACTTTTTTATTTTTTTTATCTTTGTTTCATAATTGGGTAACGTAGTCTGGCAATATTTGTCATCAACAGCTAGCTGTCAATGTCAAATACGTAGGTTTGTCAATATAACCTCTATATGTAGCCGGGTCGTCAAGAGAAATAACGGATAAAAAGGCAATCACAGCAGAGAACATTCACAATCACAGTTCGCGGGAGCGGATGCGAAATGCGAATGATTTTTTTGTTTGTATTTTAGGGATTGTCAAATTGACATTTGGTTTTTTATTTAGAAAAAGGAAGGAATAATGGTTCTTACAGTCGCTTGAGTAATATTTTGAAGTAAAATTCTGTCCCTTGAAGATTTAGGGTTTCCATATCAAAAAATATTACTCATTATATAACTTCTTTCCACGATTCACTAAAAATAAGGCAAAAGTAGTTTTATTTAGCAAATAATTTTGGCTTTATTTTGAGACCAAATTCAATTGTATACAAATTTAGCATTTTTTCCATGAAAAGTGCCGGGTCTCCTTTCTCATTTAAAATAAAGAGGTATTAAATATTTATGAAACGAATTATTCTGTAGCGACAGCATATCGCACATAACTTACTACGTTATAAATACGATTAAAGATACACTGAGTTCCTATGGCCACCTTTTAGATCCATTATCAGACCATGGATGCCTCTAAAGACAAAGTGCTTGTCAAAACGAGTCAAACAAGCCTAAACTTGATAGGGTTGCTTCGTTTCATTACAGAGTTCCTATCGCCTTTCAGCTCCATAACCATATTATTGCATTGTCACCAGACGTACATCAATATACCAAATTTCAGCTGAATCAGATAACAGAAAGCGATTGAAAAATAGTTAACAAATTTTGAACCTACATATTAGAAAAGGAATAGTGCAAGTTAAATAAAAACCTGTAGGAGCAGTGCAAGTTCAATAAAATCATGTAGGAACAGTGCAAGTTAAAAAAAAGCCTGTAAGGAAGCTTAGGGTCGATTCTTATGCCGACATCTGTAGTAATATAGTAGCTGTTTAGCAACGATACCGTCTGTGATGGTGCCGTAGTAGGTACAGGAGCAAAAGTGAGGGGATGCAGTGCAGGGACAGGTTCCGGTGAGAATGGTAGGAAATTCGGTGATAGCAGGACATCAGATATAGGGAAGTGTGAACCTGTACTTCCTGGGCCCAAGATTAGAGAGATTTTTTTTGTTGAAAAGGTCTATATTAACGATTGTTTTTTCTAGTGCTTTTTTTCTGGTCACAGGACCAGGAAGTACAGTATATCCTAGGGAAGTATTGAGCATAGGCAGGTAGGTAGAGTTGATGTTAGGTGATTTTCCAGAAGGTAGGTGGTATCTAGAATTTTCATTCATACGGAATGCTGTGAGGACGGTGTTAGGGATTCTCTCTGACTGCATCAACGTACTTCGGTAAGTACCAAGGAGTATCGTTTTAAAACTTATCACTATATTGCTATCAGTGTGAGGCAGTCAGGGTTGATTGTAAAACATAAAATACAGGATACAAAATTAACATTAAATAAAGAAACAATCAAATTATAATAGGGATGATGACAATTTTTTTTCTTCGTTTATCAGGTAGACTATCAAAAAGTATTGGACACGTATTTTTTTCTTTTTTCACATAATATTAACATTGCAGAGATATATTGATTTGAAAAGTCGCATGACGTCACGTTTTGGTACAATTTTCACTTAAAAGTGACGTCACGAGCCCCTACTCCCAAACTTTGACGCGCTATAACTTTGTCATTTTTGGTTGACTGCCCAAAGAAAAAATACGAGTCCATTATTTTTTTAACATCTAACTGACGGACTAAATAGAATTTCGTTTACTGTACTCCGTCATTACCCCTATTTAAAATTACATTATCCTTGACCTTTTTCGAGTAAAATAAATTATGTAAGAACCCACATTACTTTTCTTATGATTAGTTTCAAAACTTAACCGATTACGAGGAAAATTAAAGTATTAATAATTAACAGAACGTAGAAGTAAATGATTGAAAAACATCAATAATTATAAATATCGTAGTTTAATAGTACATAGTGCCTCTAACATTCCAATACGCAAAGCAGACCAATGTCTCGTTAATATAAGTCAAATCTTTTGTATTTAAATTGATGCAAAGAGGTCAAACATTTTCCCGGTTCGCAATTTAAATTTTCGCGTTTCGGCGCACGAAGGCTAAGCACTGCCTACTTGATTTAGGGTGCGTTTTGATAATAAGAATCTATGGGTGCTTTTTAATTTGAGTTCATGCATTACGTGATAAACTGCACGCACTTAGATACATATAATAAAATGGTAGGAAAGGGAAAACTGTACATTGAATATTTTCTTAAAAGAATACTTGGGGTGTGATTTACAATCGATACCGAAGCCAAAATTATAGTATTTAGAAATTTTGTCTGTTTGTCTGTATGTATGTAAGGGATAAACTCAAAAAGTTCTGCATAGATTAACATCAAATTTGGCACGAATATTATTAAGAAGTCGGGTCAACATATAGGCTACATATTATCACGCTATCACCTACGGGGAACGAGCAGTGAACATTTATTTCTAACTCCACGCGTCCGAAGTCGCGGGCGGCCGCTATCACATAATAATAATGCAGTTGATTTTTTATTGTATAACATAAAACCATAATTAACCATTTTAATATGAATTGTATTACGAAATTTAATTTAATTAATACTAATAATATGCCTACTGCAACTTCTTTTATTTTTTCTACTTATTTTACGTAATAAAATTCCGAGCAACTGATTACTGTAACTAAAGTAGACTTTTCAGTCTTATTATATTCATAAGAAAATGTATAAGATAGCGCAATAAATATATATTGTATTCTACCACATAAATTATAGTACTTTTATACTGATAATTAAAGAAATTCGTGCAAAATTATTCCCTAACCATTCCAAAATATCAAAAATGCACAACGTTAATATTCAAGTTTTCACTTCTGCCGGCACTCCCGGAGTGCAACCCGTCGTTTATTTTGCAAAAAGGTTCTTCTTTTATTATTTTTTATAGCTTTAATTTTTGTAATATACAACTCGGCATCAAAATCTGAGAGTAAACAATCACCCCTATTTCCCCACCCTTAGGGTAGGATTTTTGTTTTCAAATTTATCTAGGACCAACTTTGAGGTATACCCTATCCAATGAAAACTAGCCAAGTGCGTGCCGTGCCACGCGCAGAGTAGTGTTCCGTTGATATTTTATTGTGTTTTCTTAATAGTTTTTTAAATAAAACTAGTTTTTACGGGTTAATGCACGAAACTTTATTTATTTATTGACGTTTCGTAGCCTTTTTCGTTTTATTCTGACGACGAAGCCTGTAAAGGCTACGAAACCTCAATAAATAAATAAAGTTTCGTGCATTAACCCGTAAAAACTAGTTTTATTTAATGAGTGATGTGCGTGAAAACCTAAGAAACAAATATAATAGTTTTTTTTTCAAATTGGTTTTTTAATTTAAGGTTTAACCCGATATAAGCAAGCAATTACTTCATCAAAGTCACTTTTAATGTGTTCTTCTAAGGAATTTTTATTAGGTAAGAAATTTTTATAATTTTAAGTTGAACGACTTTTATTTTACTCTTAAACTATAGTTAGTTAGAGATACTTAAAGAAAGTTATGAAGGTTTAGATAGATTAGTATTAGATAGATACTAATCTATCTAAACCTTCATAACTTTCTTTGAAAGTTCATAAAGATTACTATTTATTATTTCAGATTTTTCAAGCCAAAAGTTTAGCTTTTGGAGGGGCGGGTGAACCTAATTGAACAAAAATTTGCATTATAAGTTTTAATATTTCATAAACCGATCGTTTAATAAAAAATTGTCTTAGCAACCCCGAAGTCGGTAGGAAACCGCCGAAGGTCGTTGAAGGACCTATTCAAAGATACTCTACACGATGGGGTAGACGATGAAAACAAACTGACCCACACTTGATATGTAGGGAATCTGCCCTAAAAAAAGTTTTTTTTTTTCAAATTTATATGGGACCAACTTCCTTTCCAATAAATAAAGAATTAACAAAGTCAGACTTTGCTGTAAACGGTATGCGTGATCAATGATCATACATAAAAAAATATATACGCGTCGTCTTGATAATAACGTTTGAAATATCATCTGGGGTCTCATTTACACTTCTTCCCAATCCCATGGCAAAATTCTATTGAGATGAAGTCGAAAGTAACTTGTAATTTATAACGTATATAAACAAAAATTATATTTTAAATTGGATTTACTTAATATTAAATAATTGAATTTCCAAACATAATATGGTGATACTGCTCTCTAGCTCCAGTGTTGTGCCCTGAAGAGAAGAACATGAGAGTAGGGTAACTATTTAAAATTTTGAAAAGTTCTGACAAAAAGCCTGACTTTTGTATAAAAGTCCGGATATTTTAGTCACAAAATGCAAACATCACCCACTTAGTTACAGTGATATTATACGCGTGGTAGCAGACGCTAACATCGCGACAGGGTTCTCGTTGTTGATTTTTAAAGATGATTTATATTTGGTTTTAAAATAATGAGAAATTAATAAACATTATTTGACTTATTTGATGTAACTTACTAAGTAGTTTTACTCATATTCCAAGTAATTCAAAAAAAAACGGAATAATTAAAAAGCCGGACAAAGTCCGGACAAAGGGCAAAAAGTCTGGACATCTCCGGACAAATCTGGACGGATGGTAACCCTACATGCGAGGAATGGCGAACCTGGGTTTTCTTAGCATTGTACTCAACCAAGTTCTTGGTAGTGAAAAGTTCAGTTGGTAGTAGAAATGTGGTCCAAAGCCTGATTGAGTTCAAGGACAAGATTCTCCCGTTTTTCCTTGGTTACCGCCTGTCCAGGCGTTGTTTCTCCAAGATTAACTGTACGTTACATAAACTGAACTATCTTTGAATGCCAGCGGGATTTAGAACTAAAATTTCGATTTACTCACTCATTCAGGTCGTAATCATAGAGATTGAAAATTAAATAATTCACCAATATAACCAGTGTCGTGCTCTCTTGAACTTCAGGCGTCGCGGACATAAAACTTTCAAGATGATTGCACCACTAGAAACTCCCCAAGTGAAACCATTACTCATGGACCTCTCGTAGTCCCAACTTGTACGCCAGAGCAGTACACATTGAGAGATTTGTAGGGAAAACTACGGGTCAACTTACGCTGGACAGCATGCTATGTTTATTAGCGTCAGGATGTCTGAGAAGCTAATTCGAAACTGGACGGACAAACTTAATAACGGACGACTAATGAAGTATATGGAATTGAATTCGTTTTTTATCCGTTTAAAACCAATTGCTTTGTTGTTAGGGGGTTATTAGTGGCATTATTTTTTTTATGCAAATGTGAAGCGTCGTTTATGGCAATGAGAATAGAACAATTTACAAGCACGGTTTTAACAAACATAATTTGCTTCTATTTAGGGTATTGTATCAATAGAATGATAAGCAGGTTATAATAATACAAAACTCGTTTGAAGCAATGGAACTTGTTTTGTGAACATCATCATCAGCCTATTAATGTCCCCACTGCTATGGATGGAATAGGGAGATTGGGCCATGACCCACCACGCGGGCCCAGTTCGGATTGGTGGGTGCTAACGACTGCAGATGCAGCCGGGACCAACGGCTTAACGGGCCTTCCGAAGCACGGAGGAGCTTGAGATAGTAAATTTTTGGTCACTCATCCAATGACCGACCACTGCGAAAGTTGCTTAACTTCAACGATCGCAGCCGAGCTCGCTTACCACTTGCGGCATCGTGCTCCTCTTGTGGACATAATGATGTACTTTCTTTTGAACTATCAGTTAATATTACTTGATTTGATTTGATTCTTTGATTTCACATTTCAATAAGAAAAATCAATTGAAATGAAAGTTTGTTCTGCTTCTTCGTAATCCTTCTTGAAGTGAAACTTTAATTTTTTCTTTGTGATTTTAAACGAATATAATAATATTATATAGAATTTCTTTTATAATACATTATGGCACGACTTCGAACATTTACATTTATAACTGGCGTAATAATGAGAGTAATTGTGGTAGAGTATAACGGTTGAGAAGCTCGATGGCGCAGGTGGTTAACGCGTTCGGCTACGATCGTTGTTGTTAAGCAACTTTCGCAGTGGTCAGTCATTGGATGGGTGAACAAAAATCCTCTATCTCGAGTTCCTCCGTGCTTCGGAAGACACGTTAAGCCGTTGGTCTCGGCTGCATCTGCAGTCTTTAGCACCCGCCAATCCGCACTGGGCCCGCGTGGTGGGTTATGGCTCAATCTCCCTATTCCATACATAGTGAAGGCCTGTGCCCCAGCAGTGGGGACATTAATAGGCTGATGATGCTGATGATAACGATTATGATTTTGACAGTTCAAATCACAAGTAAATTATTTATTATATTAAAAGTAAAGTACATATATCAGGTTTAAAAGGAACTCAGTATATAAGAAACAAAAAAGTACATCTTTATGAGAGATTAATGCTTAATAAATTAATTGAATGCATATTCATTGCTAAAGGTAGTAGACTTCCGTCTTATCATGAATAATCTCTTAATATAGTAATTTTGAATCTATTATTAAGAGTTACGTGATTTGAGAGATACTTTACGGGTGCGCTTTCCAAACTCATATAATTTGATATTAAATATTAAATAAATTTAAAAACATCATTGATTCAGTATTTTTTCTGTGAACGTACACTACCCTAACTCGTTTTCGATTTTCGGCGACAAGCTCTCCGATTGTGCAAATAATGCATTTAAAATCCATTTTAGAATGGAAATTCCTTTTAGTTTTCTAACGATCTGCAAATAATATCATAGTGTATCTTGGTCCGGTACTTCAACATTTATTTTTGTTTCTAAATAATAGCTAAGAAGCAGATGAAACGGCCGCTCATGTGATTCTGGAATGCATGAGCGTTGCAAAAAAACACCGGGCATCAATCCTCAGGAAGCCGAGGACGCTCCTAGAAACCTGTGAGAGCTCCAGGAGGCTACTGCGCTTCTGGAAGGAGCTGGGCTGGGTGAGCTAGCTAGCCCAGCTTTTTTTTTGTGACGCAGGTAAAAACTCTGTTTACAGACGACGGCGCCTTTAAGAGGCACACCGCCAAACGGACCTCACAGCTGGCTCCCGCAAACCTTACGAGCCCCTACAGTGGCTGCCCACTGAGGACCCCGTAACTCTTACGGGCGCTTTGCGGCATAATATCCGCTAAAAAACCCTGCGAATACCCTCTAAGCTGCTTAGTGTGAAACCGCGGGATCCCCGTTTAGGGATTCTTCCGCGTCAAGCCCAACATACCCTGCACGCACAATGGACCAAGTGCGGAGTCTACGTGCGGAAACGGGGGCCCACAACAAGAAGCCATTTGTGTTTATTTGTTTTAAAGACGCTGCTCCTGAGTAGGCAGCCTGCAAATTGACAAAGCGTTACATATTCTTCTTTATCAAGCGCCACAGCTTTTATATAAGAGCCGTTTCACGGGTTGTAAAATGAGAAATTGTAATAACTTCATTTTCGCTGACAATGCGACTTCCGTGACCTATACGCCGAGTTTCATGATCGCTGACTCGAGAGGTCCCCAGGGTTCGAATCCCGGTGAGGGCAGATGTTTGTGTAATGAATACGAGCATTTTACTCCAGTTATGCATGTTTAATATGTATCTTATATATAAAATTCTCGTGTTACAATGTTAGTTACCATACCCCTCCGAAATGGCTTGACCGATTTTTATGAAATTTTATATGCTTATTCAGTAGGTCTGAGAATCGGCTACTATCTATTTTTCATACATGTAAGTGATAAGGGTTGCCAACCCCTTACATTTATTTTTATTTTTTTATAATGTGCTATTAAAAATGCACACAACCCTAAATTTTCACCATTCTACAACCAGCCCCTATTTTTATGGCGGTACGAAGTTCGCTGGGTCAGCTAGTTTCTATATAATATACTTATATATGTACAGTATATGTATTCTATCCGTTACCCTAGTATCCCATAATACAAGCCTTACGGTGCTTACTTTTAAAGGCTAGTTAGTGTGAGTGTTGAAAATATTTATTTATTTAATGCGGAGTCAACTACGCGGAAGCGCGGGTTTCACCCGTCGACCACCTGACGTTCACTGGTTGACAACGAGGTGTCCACCGGCGACCACAAGTAGACGTCGAGCGATTATTCAATGCCGGGTGGCTCTGACGAGGACTAACCATCACACCTTTATTGTCCTTGCGCTCAATCAAGGTCCGCATGACGTCATCGTATCCGACAGCGCTTGCGGCCCACGCCCACACACTACATTATGTGCCTTCCTTAACTTTCTCAAAAACCGTAGCACTTATGAATTTTACGAAATCTGAGTGCTGCTTTAAATAAATAAATAAATATTTCCAACACACACACCAATTAGCCTAGCTCCAAAGTATGCACTTTAAGTAAGGCTTGCGTTATGGGATACTAGGGTAACGGACAGAATACGTATACTGTACATATATAAGTATATTTATTTAGAAAGAAATACATATTAAGCATTCATGACTGGAATACAAATGCTCGTATTCATCACACAAACATCTGCCCCTACCGGGATTCGAACCCAGGACCTCTCGAGTCGGCGACACCATGAAACCCGGCGTACAAACCACTTGGCCACGGAGGTCGTCAAACTTTGAAATGCTACTATGTTTTTTATACATCACCGTCATATTATTTTAATTTGAAAAATATATATTCGAAAATCAAAAAAAAATGGGGTGGTTTTATAAACTCTTAATAGTTTCACGATGCAAGTCAAAGTCTTTTAAAGTGTTTTATATCGCCTCAAATATTTATACTTAGTTGATGTTACCCTGGCTTATAAAAAGTGAAACAAACCCTTCCTCGGCAAAGAATCAAACCGGGCCATCCGCATGAAAGACAAGTGCTTCTACCACTGAAACACCGATGCCTGTTAATAAGGTCTAAAAAAAATTTTATATTGAAAATGTATGCGTCATCTTAGATTAAAACAAAAACGCGTTTTTCAAAATCTAAGTGCGACGGAAAATTTTATGGCGATGTAACAAAAGTTTCACTTTAATAATATAAAAACTGTTTAAATCTAAAGAAAAGTTTACTAGAAATAATTCCACGCGGACCAGGTAGCAGACGGGACTCGAACCCGCACCCTTCGGGCTCCGGGCGAATGCACTGACCATTATGCTACCGCGGCGACAGTGCATTCGCCCGGATAGCGAAGAGTGCGGGTTCGAGTACCGTCTGCTGCCTGGTCGACGTGGATTTTTTTCTAGTAAACTTTTTCTTTCATTTAAACATTTAACAGTTAAATGCTTAAGAAATAAAAACAACTATAAAAACTGTTCCCAACAATATCGTGTCCTCTCTACTGTTTCCACATGCACTATGCCCCATCTTTCCAGTTTGAACAGAAGCCGAGTCCATTAATATCAGAGAGAGGAACGTGTGGTGAATCACAAGTTGGGATCTTTTTAACCATTGTTTGTTCTTACTAGGTCTTGTAACACGCCCCGACGTCAGCTGGATGTTGCATTCCAAATCGCGAGAATGCATGGTGAACCAGTTGAGTATGCTCCTTGTCTAGTCACTTATTCTTTTTAGAGAGAATATTAGAATATTTTAAATTCTCTGTGTTCTTTATGCTTTTCCAACATCTGCGTGACGGTACTTAATGCACTCAAAAGCAGAGTTCAAAATTTGAATTTAGTTCTGCCGTAATGGAATATCGGACTGCGTGTCTATAGATAGAAGCTAGACGATAGCTTGACCTGCGAGTTTCGAGACGCATAACAGAGGTAGTGGGAGACCATAAAAGACATGGTAAAGTTTTGTATGAGCGACTGCCCCGGCAATGTATAAATACTGTACTTAGTAATATTTAATGGTAAATGGCTGAATATTTATAATTTCAAAAAACTTTGGATAAAGTCTCAATCTTGAAAATTATTAAAACTCATACTATGTCATTTGCCTTACTACAGTTGATAAAAGATGTTGCCAATTATTTACAGAGTCATCAATTTCGCATTTTCTTAGAATCTTTCTTCCCATTTCTATAATTAACTCTTCACAAAAAGCTTTTAAAGCAAAAATAAAAACAAATAATTTGTTATCGTCGGCCTGACAGGAAATCTGTGAAGTTTTATTTTGTCTATTTGCAAAAATTAAAGGATTAATATAATCATACAGCCTTGTTTCAAGCCTGATCAGAATAATAAAATCTATTATTTTAGGCCTTCAGTGATTTGTTATAATAAAAATTAGGGCCAAATATGTCATAGTTTGAAGGAGTTGTTTATTCTATACACGAATATTATCTGTAAGTATACATTTATTGTTCATTTATTTTGTAAAACGGAACATTTTCCTTTTGAAACAGACCTGAAGTCGGTACTTTTAAATATTTGATTATTTCACGAAAGTTGTATGAGAATAATAAATACGTTATAATTCATAAAAAAATAGTATTTAGTTACGGGCTAGTGCGAAATAATTAAACACGTTAAGGGCAGTTTATTAGCCATGTCCTTTAAGCAATAAACAATAAAACTTCTAGTGGTAAGCTTAAGGCTAAACATCTGTATACATTTTGTATTTGTCGCATTGAATTATAAAGATTGCAACATACGAATTTGAAGTTTAATGCATATTTCTGAGCTTTAAAGAGAAGGAGGAGTTTAATGCAGCAAGTGGTTAGCGCGCTCAGTCTGAGGAAGTCAAGCAACTTTCGCAATTTATCATATGTTTTATTTTAAGAATTTCACTGCCAGATTTATACATATTGAGAAAATTTTACTAGAAGAAATTCCACGCGATCTAGGCATCACATTGTCTGCCTATACCTATTTGTCTCAATTTCATCATCATCATCATCATCATCAGCCTATTAATGTCCCCACTGCTGAGGCACAGGCCTTCCCTATGGATGGAATAGGGAGATTGGGCCATGACCCACCACGCGGGCCCAGTGCGGATTGGTGGGTGCTAACGACTGCAGATGCAACCGGAACCAACGGCTTAACGTGCCTTCCGAAGCACGGAGGAGCTTGAGATAGTAAATTTTTGGTCACTCATCCAATGACCGACCACTGCGAAAGTTGCTTAACTTCAACGATCGCAGCCGAACGCGCTAACCACTTGCGGCATCGTGCTCCTCTTGTGGACATAATGATGTACTTTCTTTTGAACTATCAGTTAATATTAACGGAGGAGCTCGAACATATATATTATTTGTCTAATTTTATTTCATTTTAATTTGTAAGAACTGATAAATTATTTCATTTCATATTCGATCAACAATTCTATAGATAGCGGGTTGCTTACAAAATCAAAATGTTACTTCGCACTTACGACCTTTTTCTACCGCTGGACTATAAGCGAATGTGCGAGCACGACGAGTGTGGAGACAATTCGAACCGTTTGCGAGTCCGAAATGTCATTGTCAAATGTTTATTGATTTTTAGTTCACGTTACGCACTTTGTGGCGCTACTGTACAAGTTTCCATACAAAATTTGACATTGACATTTCGGTTTTCAAACTATTCGAATTCGATAATGGTTCGTGCTAAGGGTACTGAGCAAAAAAGCATTGTGCCACATAGATGTGCCAGTATCTCTGAACGACTATTATCTTAGATACCTCTTGTAGTTAATCGACAAACTAATAAAGAAAGTTCACGCCGAGTGTGAGAACAGTCGACAATCAACTATTAATATATGCATTTCTCTTTGTTTCCTCGGAATGTATATCAAATTGTTAGGTTCTTAAGCGAGAGAATAGCCGATAGTTAGTCGTGCCCCAGCTTCGCTCGTATAGCCTGTGTTTTTATTTTGCTAGATTTTTCTTTATGCTCCGTGGCCGCGTGGTTTGTACGCCGGGTTTTATGGTGTCGTCTACTCGAGGGTTCGAACCCCGGTGGGGGCAGATGTTTGTACGAACATTTGTACTTCAGTCATGGATGTTTAATATGTATTTCTATATAAATATACTAATATAGGTATATGTACAGTATATGTATTCTATCCGTTACCCTAGTATTCCATTACACAAGCCCTATAGTGCTTACTTTGCCCTAGGCTAATTGGTGTGAGTGTCGGAAATATTAATTTATTTATGTGCAAAAATGTATGTTAAATGCACACTGCAATAAACAACTCCTAATGAGCCAATCGTCCATGAGTTATTGGGTATATAGTACAGCCTTAATGGTTCCGTAGGTATTGTGGCATACACTCAGACTTACCACACGCTGGTTTAACCCTGATTTAAAATTAAAATAAAACGAGTGTGGTTATGACCACACGACTGAAGTGAAACTTCTTTGTCTCCATCTGTATGTATATATTATATATCATGGACTCCCGTTCGCCTCGCCCGAACACACTTTTCGTAACGCGTAACGCATTCGCCAGCTTACACCCCAAGCCAAGCGTGCGTAAAGAAGTTTCACATAAAAAGGTTTCTATTGATTCGCTTAAAAAAAGCGTGTGTTTCTCGGAACGCACGGCAGAAGTGATAACTTCATCATCATCATCATCAGCCTATTAATGTCCCCACTGCTGGGGCACAGGCCTTCCCTATGGATGGAATAGGGAGAATAGGGGAGTGATAACTTAAACTAATCTAATCTAAGCGGCGCTGCCGTATGCGTGAGAGGAAGGGAAGACAGACTGGCGCCGTAACGCGTTACGTAACGAAGCGGTTTACCCCCCGCCCCCCATACGAAGTTATCACTTCAATATCATAACAATATTATATATCCTTAGCAAGTCCTCCATAATTATCTGTCTTTCCTTTACGTTTCCTATCCCCGAAACCTAACTGCAAAGAAAATCTCATACGTGTTTTCTCAGCTCTTTAGTACATATATCATGGTAGAAATAAGAAATCTCTAATTATACAAACTAACGAACATAACAAAAAAAATATATATTAATTAAACATTTCAATTAAAAATATTACATACTAGTGGCCCGCCCTCGATTCGCTTCGGTATAGAGCTGTAGTGTAGACTAAAACAACTCTTCATATAAATTATAAAAGAAACTTAAAATGGTATATTTGCCTTTTCCAAACATCTATTGACATCACGTCACTCAATTGTTTAGCCTTCCCGGAACCTCTCCACTAACATTTGAAATTTATGGTATGGTATTAAAGTTCAAATTGACTTTTAAGTATTATTACGAATCGTTTGTATGGGAGTATAGAAAAGTGTAGATTTTGGATTTTTTCAGACATTTTTTTTAGTTTTTCCTCCTCGTACTTCAAGGAATATTCTAAAAAAATAATTATCGAAATCCCTTCAGCTGTTCTCGAGATTTGCTCTTAGCAACACATTCAGCGATTCATTTTTATATTATAGATTAATTCTGAAAGTCAGTTATGAAAAGTATGTAATAAAAAAGTATAGACCCTAATACGCCTAAAACCTATAAAATGCACCATAACAATTGGATGTCCGAAAGAACACATATTCGAGACCGTAAGCGTATTTCTTATTTTCTAAATATTTCGGATGGAAAGGAAACATTCAACCAAATTAAACATTTTTCTTATGAAACTTCTTTAAAAATCTAAACTCGGGTAAAACTATTCGAACTTAAGGTTTTTTAAACGAGGAACAACAAATTATCCCACCTACCTAATGTTAAGTATAAATGGAGTCAAGTCGCGAAGATAGATGCCGCTCCAGCCATCCCCACCATATGACCATAATAACTAGATCCAAAACTTTAAATCTGCTTCAACCCTAGAATTCACTGCACAATCCTAACGCTATAAATATTTGCAAGCGTTTTTCCACTCCAGCCAATCCCGCTCGGCGACAGCGCAGTGATTAAAGCCTACGGTCGCGGGTTCGCCGCTTACAAGCCTCTGGCATCATTCCAAATCGCTTGTGGACTGTAGCAGTTCGCGTTTTTACCGTAGGCCTGTGCTATCCCGCGTTTTATTTTTGTCAAACTCATTTACACATGCAGTTTGGAACGCCGTGGTTCTGTTTTTAAAACTCGCTTTAAACCTTTTGTCATATTATTTGATTACTATCAGGCGGGCGGCATTGCTAGTTTGCTAAATATTACTATAAAAAAAACAGGCATCGGGCACACTCTGTTATCTTTTTATTGGCATGTAACCAATCCTCTGTTTTGTTTATAAAACAATGCCTTTTTATAGTTATTTGAGTATCATCAATTTTGTTTTTATAATATTCAAATTACCAATAAACTTTGGTATAAGGTGTGAATGCAGCCACGATAATTATTTAAAAAAGATACTGCTACGTACCTACTGTCTTCAACTGCTCACTGTAGAGTTTCTTCTCCTTCAAACAGCCACACATAAGTTATCCAAAACCGTCAAATTTCGTGTCAGACTTTAATTTATATTTTACTAGATAAAACATTTGACAACTTGATTTTAACTTGATTGATGACTAGAGATCGGGTAATCGAATGCATATTTACCTAAAGTTATTTTTTGGCTAACAAATTATGAAAGCGGCGGCTTCTTAGGAAATGTTTAATATAAATAAAATCCCGGGTCTCCGGCATAACTATATCGGATGTACATTTAAATCAAATTTTAATTTCCCATTCGAGTAGGTATGTGTGTAATATGTAAGATAAATGGTGGTGTGGTTAATAAGAAAACTTAAACGAATATAAATTAAAGATATTTTACACAATATTTACATGTTATATAGTCATTTGGGTTTATTAGATCTCACATTCTTGAATTTCCCGGAATCACGGGATTTCTTTCAAAAAAAAGTGCTTTCCCTAATTGCCTTCAACATCACAACTTTAGGTAAATATGCATCCGATTATCCAAACTCTAATGATGACGTATGACTGTTTAAAAATATGAGGAAACAGGAGATGTAGGAAGGTGAAGATTTTTTTTAACTCAAACGTGTTTTCATAAATAAATCAGTATGCCTGTAAATAAATAATACGAATTAACCCAGACAATCAGATAGAAGTAAAAAGTAGTTTTGATATCGTTGCTCAAACATATCATCAAAATTGGTCAATACAATAAATTCCATATTAACTTACATAGCTCAATTTATTATTGTTAACCTCTCGCTGAATATTTTTCAGCTAGTAATGTTCCTTGAAACAAACATATCCTACAAAATGACCAAGTGTCATTCATCAAAAGCGGTTTAATCAGAATCTGCCGCAACAAAACGTAGAAACAGACTCTTTAATAGCACTTTAAATAAATTATTAGTCTGAAACATCTAAGTGGATAAAAACAGACGTTTCAATTCCAATTACATAAATTCCCGCTCCTTTTGCGAGAGTTTTAAAACTTTTTCGTACAATTCTCACTCGAAACCACTTTTGCTTGTCTTTATTTCCAAGAAATCTACTAAATGGTAATTCTAAGCTAAGATAAACGAGAGCGTCTCGTCCAATGCGAATGCTTCAAAAGCTGTAATTTTAAGAACCTTTTTTGTTTTAAACTGGAAAGCTAATTGAATTGCTAAATCACTTATTTCGAAGTCAGTACCTTGGTGAGTTCTGTCCGGTGATCGGTCAACGGTTTATATAAATTATTCAACGCGTTGTAAATAGATCTTTGGATTGCAAGGATAATATTGGCTAAAGGAAGCTTTTTGAAGTTTCAATGTTTGTTTCAGCTGAAAGTAAAGTGAAACTTTTTTCATTTATTCGTAACGTTGCTAAATTTCAATCTCTGAAAATTTGGATTAAAAAAAAACTTTTGTTGATTTCTGTCAATCTAAGAAATCAGGTGTCGAGATTGAAACTATCATACCATAAATGTTTAAATTAAATTGATTTGGGAAATAACACATTTTATTTGTTGATTTTTCCTTACTCAATATAAATTTAGTGCACACACCATGCGCACACGTATATATACATAGTTAAAGTGAAGTAGCCTTTTTTTTAATAACACTGAAACATTTTGGTGTTTCCCAGCATTGTGGTAAAATTGAATCAAAGTAACAGATCAAAACAAATCAAAACTCGTAATGTTATGTACTGTCTACAAAAAATATCAATCAAAAGGAATATTAATTAGATGTAAATGAAAGGGTAGTAAAAAGTAAACTAAGAATACTGGATTAGAAATAATAAAACAGATAATTTTCTTAGCAATTTACTTTGAAATACTTCAAGTTACGTAAAACATTGATGCAACATTCAAAGACTACATTAATTACAATATTGAAAACTTACATTCGGTAAAGACAAATATCTAGAATTGGAAAATCAATTATAAAAACACAAGCATTTGGAAGACGACTTATTGACATAAATATGTAAGGGTGCTTGCTTAGATAAGCAAACGGGCTACTCCAAAAGAAATATAAATGGATTAAGTGGCCGATCTTAATCTGACATTGTTAAAATTAGACTTTTTTTATCTTTCGGCGAAATTTCCGAATTTCTTCGGCAGCTTTTCGTATATATTTTAAAAGGCAGACCCTCGACAAACGAAAACCGTTTCTCTATGTACATGGTTAAGGCTCACAGAAATTTTACTTTAATCAAAAAAATATGTTGGCCAAAATTCCAATGGAAAAATAATTTATGTCCTTAAGTTTCACGATAAAGAACCTCAGTTCCTGGGACAAACCTATTATTCAATTGAATTATAATATTGTTTTAATAACTGAATCTATACAATTTACAAAAAAAGCCGACATAACCACCCATAAAAATAAGTTTCATACAAAAGTGTCATGTCCTTTTAAAAAAAATAAGTTTAAACTACATTCACATCGCATGTGTTGTATTTATAGTAATGTTTAATATGAAAGGTAAGAAGTTATACTGTCTATATCAATGATAAAGGAAATTGCTCGTTCCCCATACATTGAATGCCCTAGAACGCCCAGCAATGAGAAAATGCTAGTTGTGTTCGGAATCATTCATAAACTCTAATTAGGCATTTGTTGAGATACGGACAACTTGAGGAACCGTGGCCTACTACAGAATGTATTTGATTTTGAGGTTATAATTATTATACTTAATCGTAAAAGATGTACACTTTATATATTCTGAATAGATTTAGTGTTTACCTCTATGTAAGCACTTAAATAATATGCATTAAATGAACATAAAATGCAATTAATAATAAAAATAATAAATGCTTATATTCATATTGATTAATGAGTGTTGTCAGTTGGCACCTACGATACCTATACCTTACCTGTAGTAATAATAGATTTCTTTTCAAATGAAATGTTCAGTCTTTTCATTTACCTGTTTCTATATTTTACTATCGGTAATTAGGTATGTACCTGGTTATCATTATGATTTTCATAAAAATAAACAGATATTACATGGGATGGGAGTATAAACTATCTTTACATAATTTCAGAAATAATCTTTTTATAAATATAATACTAGTAATAAGTATTATTAACTAAGTTATCTCTATTTTTCTTTGGATAAATACCTATGGTCGCCTCTAATGCATTTATAAAGGTAAACAATCTTGGCACAACTTTTTAACAGAATCACCCATTTAATAATAAAATATTAACGAAGCCAATAAACTATTAAAATAAATCGTTATTATAGACTGAAACCTTTTGAATCAAGTTATCAGTTGATTTTTAATGCTGTTTTTTCAATAAAAAGGAGTGCCAAGTTGGATGAATAGACTGTAGTATCTAGTAACAGAACTTTATTTTTTTAAACAGATTGTCCGTTTACTATGATTAATATGCTAATATGTTAAAAAATAATAGAAAGATAATAGTGAAGGACATTCTTTTGGGCATGCTAGGGCCGATTTCGTCGATGTCCTTTAACGAAATTGTACAAAAATTTAGAGATTCAGCTTATTTTCAAAAGGTGTCTAAATAAACTTCACGTTTGTTACGTTAACTTTGTTATGTGGCAAGATATTTATTTCATGCAATATCAACACCAGGAATTATTCTTGCGCAATGGCAACATTTTGATTTCTGATTGACATTTAGAGTTTTACGTCAGCCATATTAGTTTTCATGTAAAAAGCATGTACTTGCGTGTGTTACTTTTTGGTCATCGGATTTTATACACTTTCCCAAAGGAATTCAACATAGTTAGGTAAGAAAAGACTATTTTAAACTGTTTTTTCTTTACCTTTGAAGAATCTACATGAGGTTTTTTTCCACGTGTGTTTATTCTCGTGTGTTGCGTGTTTCACGAAGTGGTGTGACTTAACACACGACAAAAATATAAAGATTGGCTTACACATGTTAAATATATATATTATAGTTAATTTTCCGTAATTTTTTTGTTAATTGTTACTCGTAACATCTTCTTTAAACTTTTCCATTCTTTCGCTATCTTTGATTACTTAGGTTCATATTTTTATGGCATTTTTTTTATTGCTTTTATGATTTGTGCACCAGGCTTAACAATATTTCCAGAGTATTACGATTTTCCATTTTGTTAATTGTTACTCCTAGCATCTTCTTTAAACTTTTTCATCCTTTCGCTATCATTGATTATTTAGGTTCATGATTTTCTGGCAATTTCTTTATTGCTATTATGATTTGGGCACCAGGCTAAAACAATATTTCCATTGTGTTATTGCGTGTTACGAGTTCACGTGTATTATGGTACAAATTTCTGAGACTTAGCCATACAACCCTAAGATAAGACAAAAACCTTTCTTTTTTAACCAAATTCAGTAACAATTTATGTCTTTACGATTAATTTTATCGCTACAAGATAGTAACATCAGAAATATTTTAAATCTAACACAGCCATTATATTATTAATAATTACATGGTTATTTAAATTATAGGATGATTAACTATAGGGTAAGTGCTATGCTGCTGTAAGTAATAAAGATGGCCTTTTTATACAAGTTTGGCAAATGAGTAATTTCATCATTGGTTTTACTACTTCTTTTGTATATTAGTAAATTACAATTACAACACGTATTATCTAAATCAATAGGTAATTCTTGAGAAATCATTAGATACTCTTTAAAAGTATATTTTGGATATGCAAGGCTTTAATGTATCCATTTGTAGGTGAAATATCAGGCAATAACTGATAATTGAAAATCTACTTTGGAGATTCAGTTAATAGTTGGGTATAAAACACGCTCAGATTTTAGGTATAAAATACTAAACTAATAGTCTTAAAAATCACAAACTGCTGAATAAGACAGTAAAAATAAGCAGTAATTCCTTAATTAGCTTACACTAAATACCAATTATGTCACAGCCGCTTTTGGCTCAACCATGTTAATAATAATAAATCTCTAAAGCTACGATTTGGCTAAAAGTTGATTACAATTACGAAACTACAAAATATCATCTAGTTGTTGTTATTTATCCAAAATTCCTTATATTAATGAATACATAAGACTTAACAGATAATACACGAAAAGTTAAAAGAAATAACTGTTTGAGCCTTCTTATTTTTTTTCCTTCCAAATACTACCACACTGCTTGCCACAATTTATGGCTAACTAATATTTCACGTTTTCCTATAAGACAGCTGTAGAACAAAATTGAATTAGTGTTAAATAATACTGTAAATAAACACGTTATACATTTTAAAATTTACAAATATTCCAAACTTATTCGAAACATAATACAATTTAGAAAAAACTTAATTGAGTATATAAAACTAGTTTTTACGGGTTAATGCACGAAACTTTATTTATTTATTGAACGAAATTTTTCACGAAATTTTGGAACCGGTGGTAGTTTACGGTAGTTAGGGTCAAATAAATAAACTCAAAATTACAAAAAAGAATTTAAATACAATACTTTATTAAGTAAATTTAATAATAAATTCATACATAGACAATAAAACTTTAAAAAAAACTTTATGAAATAACCGAACGCTCAATAAAAGTCTTTCGAAGGTAGCTCGACAAATTAAATAAAAGTTTAATTCTGACGACGTAGCCTGTAAAGGCTACGAAACGTCAATAAATAAATAAAGTTTCGTGCATTAACCCGTATAAACTAGTTTTATTTAATGAGTGATGTGCGTGAAAACCTAAGAAACAAATATTAATTGAGTATATTTTGATTGTTAGCCAAAACCATTACTTTCTTAAAATTAAAAAATAAAACAAGAATAGATTTGATTTAAAAACCTAAATGATAAATGCATTAGGTCACATTAGTATCCGTGACATGATTGGGTTACTAAAAAAATGCCTAAGCCTTAAAAGATGATGGCATAGGGCCAACAAAATCAACATACATTAAATATTTTTCTTTAAGGATCTCCGCTATCAACAGGAAGAAACTGTTGCTGAGCAACCGATGATAGTATCATGTCGATTGGCTTAGTATCATCGTACAAGGAAGGTGCTTCACAGAGGATTGCAAATGTACCCACGATGGAGGCGATGGTGAATATCCAGAGGAACAGTCGATCCAGGACCATGGCTACAAAGCCCCAGTCTTGATCTTCCTGTTAGTTGAAAGAAAGATGATAATCAAGGTATTATGGTTGTTTAGAACGAATTATAGATGACTTAAACAAAGTACTCATGTATATTCATTAATAATTTAATTTTAGTAACTGATAGTAAAAAAAAAATTAAGTCCTCTTAAATTTAGTACAATAAAAATTTAACTTCTGATTAAAGTAAAATACTTTATGAGAACATTTTATCTGTGGATTTCTTAAAGAATATAGTGTGCAATTTTTAAAGGGTAATATTAAAAAAGCTAGTAGTATTAAAGTTGATATATTAACATACCGCATTAAATTCATCTTGCCGCTGCATGTGATGTTGTATAAACATAACGTTATGGATCGCCTTTTCCAACTCGAAGGGGTACTTCTTGCGAGGTACCACGTCGCTCAAGGAGTCATCAAGGCCGGACATTACCGAAGGAAGACCATTATAACCTGCACCAAGGCTCCCGAGAGCTCCGACGAGGCCGCTGAATCTGTTAATGATAGATATACAGAAATGGAATAAATTATTTGGTATTACATACAATAACATTTTGATGACTCTTAGGAAGCGTTATAATAGAGCTTGATACAGCGTTACCAGATTTTTTGCCAAGTCGGGATTTAGGAACATTTTGAGTCAAAAGCGGGACATACTAAAAAAACGTATATAATCCAAAGTTATTAAAATTTATCTTCATTGCTCGCCGGGCAGGCGGCCAGTCCACGCTTGTCTGTGCCACCCGCGTTTTCTCAGTACGCTGCACGCACGGTAAAGTTATTCTCTAAAAGCGGGATTGTGTCTAACCCGCGCGGGACATTAAATTTTGATTTAAAAATCAGGACGTCCCGTCCAAATCGGGACATCTGCCAACGCTGGCTTGATAGGAACTAAATCTCGTTCTTAACAATGCTTTTTTTTAAAGTGCTGATGTGTAAATCGTGTTAGTATTTCATCTTTTGTGTATACTGGCTGCTGTCTACTGGGACAATTCTGCTAATGCCAGGGAATCATATTGGTAACTTACAGTTAAAATACTTGAATTATTCATAAATTACCTATTTGTAGCAGTAGTGGAGTGTAAACCATTGCAGCCCCCTGGCATATGATGACGTAGAGAGTCAGGACTTGAAGCGTTCGAATTTGTTTGCTCCGCTGCGGCCAATGCATCCTTGAACTTATTCTTTTTCAAACTCCTTCCAGCAATCTTTTGCGCTGCTAAATCTCTCAACAAATCCTTAGGAACTCTCATCAGTAGTAACTTCGGTAGTTTAGTTATAAAAAACTTTCTCACCCAAGGAGCCATTTTGTGTGTACTTGGCTTTCGATAGTGCACATTCAGAATTATTATAGTTATCACAACTGACAAACCTACAAGTAACATAGTGAATAGTAAATATTTTCCCAATAAAGGTAAGGCCAGTGACGTAGATGGTATGATTTCTGATATCAACAAAAAGAACATGGTTTGTGAGAGTAAAATTGAAATACTGAGAGCAATTTTTTCTCCAGAGTCTGCGGGTAAATAAAACACTAGGACTGAGAGATACGATATGCCAACACAAGGAACGATAAGATTAACTGTGTAAAATAACGTTTTCCTTCGCAGAGTAATGTTGAAAAATATATCTGGAACAAAACAAACATTATTATAAAATATTGAATTATTATTAAATAAAATATTAAATCTAATAAAAAACAGCCATAGAAAGACGGAACGTGTTCGATTAGCTGAGAGGTACCGGACCTTATGATATATTAAAGCTAGGTGACATAAATGGCAAGTAAAGGTAAACATCTTCAAAAAGCTCAATAAGTACTAATAGAAAAACATCAACATTTCAACGGTGTTGGCTCAAATTATTATTTAGATGGAAAATATTTCGAATGTAATAAATTAATGTTTAACTATACCAAGACGGACTGGCATTTCTACGCGTTTTCTTATGGTTGTTTTTATATAGTTGTCTAAGGTGACTAAGGTTTCCTCGATATCCGACTAAATGATATTTGGCTAAACGTACCGACTAAACGTACTCCCAACAAAAAAACCTTCTTGGGAGTACCCAATTACAAACTATGTAGTTTACCAATTTTAATCTTTAGTTCCTTATGTAGTAGCATATTACCTGTTTTACCTTACAGATCAAAGAAGATGCAATATAAAATTAAATACCGCTTAAAATATAGATTTATAAGCCTGAACAGCAATTCCACTACACCAATTTGCCGGTTGACTGGACTTATGTGCCTATAAAGTGGGTAGATGGTGCTGCCTTGTAGCATAATAATTTCACATGACTTATTGTAAGACCTCAGTAGCTTATTTGATAAAGCGTCCACACATACAGTGAGGTGTTAAGATGCCCGTGCCCTAGTGAGACTAGTTGATTCGTTTTTATAAAAAAACAAATTTGGATGTTTATTACAATAGTAATGTAATAGTAATAATGAATTTATAATTAGGAAGCTGTAATTGGTTACTAGATGTTTGTTTAAAAACATTATCTGAATCAAGCTTGTCTGTTGATAGAATTATTTTATAAGTAAATCATAATTTTACTGCTACTGTTTGACACAGCAATCAACATGTAGGTGAATTTATGTATATTTCTTCACCGAATTCCTGAATCATCGCTGAAGTCATTTTTAAACTTGACGAATCTGCATATAGTAAGTAGTACCGGAGGAAAGAAACAGTCCTTGCTGAATTTCTTGCAGGAACCGGCAAAAGCAGTTCAGGTTCAAGTTCAGTATAAGGTCACCCGCCGTAGATTTACAAACCGATGGCGTAGCGTCTAGACTTTCTTAAGTGCTTGTAACAGCCTAACTGAATAAAAATTTTGGATTCGAGTCTCACATACCAATTTTTTTTAATGTTAAAAGGGTGGTAAAATAGCATGTATCCGTCCTGATACATAGTAAGCGGCCAAAATAGCCTATAGGTATATTTATAAATACCATCACTGAATACAAATTCCGTGTTTTGACTTCAAAGTCAAATTAATGAAAACTGCAAAGTGCTAAAAGTATTTTGGCTTGTGAGCATAATTTGCAAACTGAGATATAAGCAGGATTATAAGACTTTCGGAGCGTTCGCCCTAACATCTTAGAGGTATAACAGTTTGATCATGATTAAGCACGTTTCCACCGAACAAATTGTTTCTTACTGAAGGGGCCGCGCTTAGGGTGTTACATATGCGGGGTTAGGTTGTGGCGTAACCTCGGGGCTATTTCATTGAGATAAACAGCTCGCTGAAACGGTACAATAAATTCCCCCAGTAACGTGAAATACAACTTTTTTAAAGGAACTTTACGGCTTTAGAAGTTCGCGCAGACGTCTTTATGTATTTGGCTTCAAATATTGGATTATATCCGCGCTACATTGCATTGTTCACTTTTTCCGATATTTACTCCTTTTTCCATAGCTCGTGCTGTCGAAGTTTGGGCAAGGGGTAATGAGAGTGGAAATTCGATGTATTCAAATTAATATAATTTAGTATTATTTGAAACCGCTTTTACAGTAAAGTTGAGTGATAGTCGATACATTCTAATAAAATAGTCATGTATGATGATTTGTTTTCTATTAGCTTATTTATTCTATGTTCTTGAGGAAGTCGATGTCACAGCAGGTTAGCGCGTTCTACCTGCGATCGTGTATGTTAAGCTACAGTCACAATGGTCGGTCATTGGATGAGTGACTAAAAACGTATCATTACTAGTTTCTCCGTGTTTTAGAAGGCACTAGAAGCCGTTGTTCCCGACTACATCTGCAGAGTTCAGCGCCCACCTATCCACACTGGGCCCGCGTGGTGGGTCACGTTACGGCCCAATCTCCCTATTCTATCCATAGGGAATGCCGGTGCCACTACAGTGGGGATATTAATAGGCTGATGATGATGATGTATTTTATGATAATATTAAAATTAGTCGGTCAAGTCAGTTTCAATGCTAGCTTTTTAATCTATTATACAATTTAATAATTCTCAAGAGTTTGAGTTGAAAATTCAGTTTCGAAAAAAATAGTACTATTTCAAAGTATAAAACATACTATTTTGAGGTAATAAGTAACGATGTAATAAATAATGGATATGGGAGAAATGGAATACAGCAAAATCTACAATCGGCCTGTGATAGATTTTTCGGGAAGTACAATTCCAAAATTCATAGAGCACGGTATAAAACAATGTAGTACAAAAAAATTGCCACAGGAGTCTCTTTAGAAAGTCTT
Source organism: Chilo suppressalis (assembly GCA_902850365.2). Taxonomy (NCBI): domain Eukaryota; kingdom Metazoa; phylum Arthropoda; class Insecta; order Lepidoptera; family Crambidae; genus Chilo; species Chilo suppressalis. The sequence continues at coordinate 5,325,065 of OU963907.1, forward strand.
AGAACTACAAGCAGTGGTACCAACTGATTAAGTGCCTTTCCTACTAAGACTAAGGTAAGAGGATTCCAATTTAAGGCAAGATAAATCCTGTGCGGAAGTAAAAGTTCCGAGACTAATTATAGTGGTTTCTTGAAGCATTTCACTTAATCGCTTGCTGATGAGTTGGGCTATTTTATGTCTAACGGAATCTTATATTGTGACAATAACAAAAATATTGAAATACAGTTTGACATTACATTTTAAAAATGTTTCATTAAAAAAAATATTTAATGCATAATTATGACAAATAAAAATAAATTATGAGCCTTTTGAAATAATTTGTTAAACAGCCATAAAAGGGAGAAGGGACCACATATGTGATAAGTACTAATCTTAGTAGAAAATATGTAAAAACAATCACGAACACTATTAGGGCCAATATCGACATACAAATTTTTTGTAAGATTTGGTGGCTTCTGGTATTAACATCTGTGGCAAAAATCTCATTAAACTTTGATTCATTGTCGTGATTATAGATAGCAAAGTTGTTAGAGGACCACGGCACAATATTCGAAAACTTTAATAGAGTCTCTAAACAAAAATCGAAAAATTAATATGTACAAGACAAATCTAATATAAAACTCCGCAATACCCTCATTCCTCTGTAATAAATAGAAACTCCAGTAACCTAAAAGTTGTTAATGATTATGTTAACCTGGAACAAGAGACGGTCTAGACCAATTTTCAGAAAGAGGTAGATCGAGGAATTTTGCTAGAACGGGCGACCATTGACATCTATATATATAAAACTCAAAGGTGACTGACTGACATAGTGATCTATCATATCAACGCACAGCCTAAACCACTGGACGGATCAGGCTGAAATTTGGCATGCAGGTAGATGTTATGACGTAGGCATCCGCTAAGAAAGGATTTTGATCAATTCTACCCCGAAGCGAAGAGAGGGCAGGCCATTAGTTATGTATACATCTTCTAGTTTAAAGCGTCTTAAGGCAAAATTATTTACCCTATCTTTGCTGTCCTACTTAAAGGTACTAAAAGTTTCCAGAACTAACCACTTACATAATTAATGTTCGGAAACTAATTAAGACCGACCGAGTGTTTGCTCTCTCTCAATAGTTATAAGGATCTGGGGTTCTGAAGAGCTATTCGAGAACTGGAGTAAAGGGCTCCTACTTGCATTGCCTAAAGCATCGGTGACACGGGGTGAGTTTAAAACCAGCAGCTAGTAAACTCACCCCGTGCCATCGAGTAGGAGATTGTTAATGAAAGCTTGTAAGAAGCCGCAGTTTAGAAGGTGCTAGCGAACTCGCTGGCTTGTAGTTTGTAAACTCGCCCCGTGTCATTGTGGCTAAACAAGAGCGACTTGAGCAACTGTAACATCTGGAGAGGCAGCACTTTGCTCCTGGATTCATTATTAGATTTTTCGGAAGATTATCTTAGATAGGCTATCGGGTGTTAGTAAGCCGCTCTTACGCAACAAGCAGCTCGTCTCTGCTTTTTTTGATCGCAATGGACGGTATAATACGAAGGGCTTCGCAGTATAAATTGGAGAGTCACGGATGTTTTTCGAAACTAGGACTATGTCGTTACCCTATCTGATTATTCACACACTCACTGACATTCAGTAGCTTAGTACTTAAATAAACCTTATTTTCCTTTACAGTAAAATAAATATTATTAATAAATTTAAAAATCTTTTCATTTAACCAACTTACAACTTAGTTGTAGCATACTACAAAAAATCTTATAAAAAATATTTATTTATTTACAACGCATTGCAGGTTACAGTCTACAGGAGATTACAGAAAATCAAAACATATAGTACGAACTATAACCCAACATATAAAATATGTTTAAACTTTAAAATAAAAAAACATCAAGAAAAAAAAACGTGGACATTATGGAATACATTCATTAGTATTAAGTAGGTACAAGATACGCCGGTTATTATTAAAAACGTCTAAATGTCGCCGCACACGGGACACCGACCACAACCACAAAACGCTGCCACCGCCATATTTATTGTAGTTTTCATACATTTTATATGGACTCGCCACGCACGGTACGCCGGAGGCCGCCACACGCTACAAATCGTCGTTGCTCGCTTCTTGTGGCCCGCACCGGCCACTTAATGCGCCGATACAAAACGCCGTCACACGTCACTCGCGCGATCCCCACCCCTCTCTCCCTTACCTTAGTCGGCCGCTGTTGCGCGCTTCAGCCACTTTAGTAGCCGCTTCTAGCTTCTCGTGAAGGCATTTGTGGCTGTGGCGTGTGGCCCGTGTGCGGCGACACTAAGTAGGCGTTTCTTTTCGCAAATTCGTTGTACTGACGATACACACGCACTAAGATTATAAACAGACGTGTATGTAATGTGCACTTTACACAGGCATTCTCAGCTTGGCATGCAAAAAATGCCCTTGGGATTCCATTGCAAATAATTACAGTTAGATACTCCCATATTTACTACCAGTCCAACACACTAAGAACGTAAAACACAATTTCTCAAATTAAATTCGCCCATTTCGAACTCTGTCAACTTTCTGCACTCGAAAGTTTTCTAATATTACTCTGGCCCGATTCGTGAATTCTCCATTCGACAAAGAAGTATCTACGAAAATGAAATTAATTAAATACCTCCGCGGTTTAGATTTCATATCGGATACCATGAATATTATACGGTTCTGTAATCAACTGTGGGAGCTAAGCGAAACGAAATGAGCCTAGATTCTCTTTTGCAGACTTCAGTTTACTAGTAGAGCAATTGTGCGATTCACTAACTGAAACTAATTTGACACTTAAATTCGTGGCCGGCTGTGGGGCGGACTCGACGCTGTATGCGTCTGCTTAGTACGAAAATACAAAGAAGTGGTTGCGATTGACACTTTGTTCGTCATTAAAGTGAGAGTTTTATATGCGTTTGTGCTGCGGAAGGTAACTCTTATTCAGCTGAGTTTTCTACCGATTTCAAAAAAGAGAAGGTTCTCATTTCAACTATTACTTAATATTAATATTTTTTAATATTTTTTTCACGATTTCTCCGTCAATTTAAGGCAGTTTTTCAAAATTATTTTTTGTACTAATTTTCGAGGTGGTCTCATAGGAAAATTGTGATCTGATCATGAACTTCAGAAATATGGAACTCTTCGTCAGATCATAGCATAACGGTAATAATAATAAGAATTATTGCTTTTATGATGAATATAGTCGATGATAGCAACTAATTTCTCGAAGGAGGTTTTAAAGAGAAAAGGGGTAGCGGGGTTTTAGTCGACCCCCTCCCTTCCTATCACTTTTGAAGATAAAATCTGGATAAAAGTATCGTTTAGTTTAGACTTTATTTTTATTAGGATTAAATTAAAGTTGCATGGGCTTATAAAAAATATTTTTTAACAAAATTAAAAATCGACATAAATACAAGATCACTTAAAAGTAAAATTATACATATTCTTCGCTTATTCATCTTAAATATATTAAAAGTTGAATTAACGTTTGGAGTCGGTGCCATGCATGTTGATATATCTAAGTTATCATTTAGGTACTGCTTGGGTTGACATGACACCGACACCAAATTCATGTTAATTTGACTTAAAATGTAAATAATTTTTATTTTTCAAGCATATAACTGCTTTATGTTTAAATCTAAAGAAAATATAACTAGAAAAAAATCCACGCGGACCAGGCAGCAGACGGGACTCGAACCCGCACCCTTTGCTATCCGGGCGAATGCACTGACGAATTATGCTACCGCGGCCCTGATGTCCGCGTCGAAATTCTTCTAGCCATTCTTAAGCTGCAAGGCAGCGCCATCTCTTCGCATTGTAGGTAACCCACAATATAAATTAAATTGTAAATATTATATAAATAAAGAATATGTATTGTTTTTTACTTTTTAGTGGTCTTGTTTTTATGATTTGTTAAAAAGTTTTTTTATTTACGAAATAGCATGGTGAATTTGGCCTGCGCTCCAAACGAGGTCGTGTTACTCGTACAAACACTCTAAGTTGAAGCTACTGATAATTTTCTTCTAATAAAGCTTCATAATAAATAAATAATCTGGGTATGTTTAAAGACTTTCAAGAGGAAAATACCGCTAAAACGAAGAATGTGTTTTTATTTTATATTAGCTACCTTAATAAATTGGAAAGTCTTATGTTCTTTTTTTGTGTTGGACAGGAAAATATTCTTAGAAATATTATGAAACAATGTCTCTTCCTTGAATTTGTATTCAGTTCTTGATATTATTTTTTATCGTTAATTGCTAAGAAGGCTGCCATCGTAAGCCCGAGATGTCTTTGATGATCTTGAGAATAAAAAAAAATTAATGAGAGCCAGTGAGGTCCAAAATATTGTATTGATATTGTTATTTAAAAAAAAATGTAACGATTAATAGGCCAGTGAGGTTCAAAAGATGGCATTTCAGTTCTTTTGAATATAAGTAATTTTCCTAACAACAGAAAAAATCTTGTTTCATTGCCGGAAAAACATTGGAAACCGGGTTTTCTTGATTCGCACCCATTTGTAATCTAGAGCTGATTAACGGTAATTCATAAATTACCTATTAAATTCGGTAAATATATTTCCTTAAGATGAATTTTCTATATTAATTACTAAAAATACTATTGATTAAAAGTAAGATTTTTATCGCTTGCTCCGTGCCACACAGGGAGCACCTCACTTGCTGTGGGTGCGGCGGCGGCCTCTGCTGAATGCTTTAAACGGCGCAAATATTCAGCTTTCAATGATAACTATATATTTGTGCCGTTTGGTATTGAGACCATGGGCCCATGGGGTCCAAGCGCTCGTTCCTTTTTTAAGGAAATATCAAGGAGACTCACCGACGTTACTGGTGATCAAAAGGCTGGCAGCTATCTTGGTCAACAGATCAGCCTTGCCATCCTACGTGGCAATACTGCCAACCTATGGGGCACCATCCATGACGGCGGCGCTGGGGGTGACTTATTTTTTATTTTGTAAATAAGATGTTATTTATGAGTAGTTTAAGGAAATTTGTATTTAAATGTTATTGATTTTCTGTACATGTATAATTAAACGTTTGAATTGAAAAAAAAATATTTATTTATTCATGAAAAACAAACGGCATGTTAAAACAAACGATAATACATAATAATTTAGCATTGATTAGCCTTACACAGTTTTCACAAATACCATAATATCTTTCTTCACTCAGTATTCCGGGTGAGATAAGCAGAGAACATATAACGTCACCTAGGTATTAGGATTTAAGAAGTTTAAATCTTTATCTAATCTTAAATAAATAATGTTGTTAATGTTGTTTATCTTTTTAATGTACGTACCATTTTCTTTATTTATATAAGTGTAGTATTTAAACGAGTGACAGTAAATTAAAGTTTTAAGTGACGAAAATAATTAATTTACCTTATAGTATTACTAAGTGAGCGACAGACTACGAGTGACGAGAAATAAACAGAACAGAAACTTACAAACATTAATTTGAGTTACATAAAATACAAAATGAGAAGCTTCTTAATATTTGAGAGACCTAATAATTGTTTGAGTGTCAACGTTACGTCCTGCATTTTTTTCAATATTTGCCAAATGTTTTATTCAAACTGAGCGGCATTTTATCTTAAATATAGTGTTTAGAATAGAAAAAACCACTTTGAAAAATACTATTAAGAAGAGTATTGTGAGCTGTTTTTCTTTTTTTTATGAAATTACTATTTGAGGAAGCACTAGTAGCCAAGAAGGCACTTAATTCCATTAGCTGCGGTTGAATTTCGGGGTAGTTTTCATGTATGGAGGAGGGGAAGGTCTCCCCAACTCCCCACTAAAGATTTTATGCGGAAATGCATGTTTTTTAATTAACCTAACCTAAAAATTCATATCTTTTTTAGGATGCAAGGACTAGGGAAGTAGGAACCAGTACTTCTGCCTTATCTCCGGCGCTGCAGGAATAGCAGCCCCTCCACCTTTGCGTGACTAAGTCACAAGCATCACTCCCCTTCACACCTTCGGCTTGTTGCTCTCGCTCCGCGCCTAGGGGCTCTAAAAAAACACTCTAGGGGTAGGGAAGACCATGGCGTGTCGGAGTTGACCAAGTCAGTTATGAATTAAAGGTTGTTGTAAGTCACATGGATAGATTTTATTATTAATCAATATTCGTTATTAGTTTAGTTAATTTTTCGCTTACTCAAATTCATATCGCTCAAGTTATTAAAACAGTATCTCATCATCAGTCGCTAAGTATTTTTTTAATTCGATCGTTTTATAATTCCCCTTTATATAATAATGGTCTGTCAGATTCTTTACATTATGTTGAATACAATGCATGCAGCTACACCGACTACCGTTGTAGAACGTATTGCAGCTCGTACGTACAGCTCATGGTTGCCTCAAAGCCTAGCGTAAATGACTTTCTCGACCATTTTGACCAGGAAGGTAGTATGGTGCAGAATTTGCGCATGTACAAGCCTGCACAAAAATGAGAGCACAGCCCCGAATATGGGTGGTGTATGTGTGTTTACAATAAAAAAAGTGTTGTACAAACTATTACAATTAATGAGTCAACAAAAGAACAGAAACTGTTTGTATTAACATTGTAGTAACGCATCCAACACTGTCTCTTACGAAGAAAATAATATGATCTTACTATTTTCAGCGAAACGATCAAGTCTTACAACTACGGCAGTATCTTTTTGGCTAACTCGTATAAATCCTTCCATTCGCGAATGTCTGTCTTATCTCACCGCAACAAGCGGGTCAACTCGAACGCTCGCTCTGCGAAGCGTTTGGCTACACGACATGAGTACAGAAGCAGAGGCAAAGTTTCAAAGAGTGCACATGTGTGAGTTAGCACTAGCGACCTGTAGCGGTTAATAGAAACGTTTCTCTGCGTACGCGACAGGCCGCCAGTGCTCATTCAACACGCGCAATAGGCTATTTGTCAAGTTTTTGAAAACGTTCATACGTATTTATTAGCGTATAGTGACTCCATAAAAAGTGTATATTTATAATTTTCTTGCGTATATCAGTAAAAAAACAGGCGACGATAAACAGTACAAAGTAATGTCACTTCGACAGCATGTTTACAAGCAGATGACGTCATTTAAGGCTCGGACAATACTAGCCGTTTTCGGTCATGTTACCATATAGATCAAAATACTTTTCTATTTTATGATTTTTAGTAATATTATCGACAAAAGTAGTCGTAGTAGTAGTAGTTTTTTGTCAGAATAGTAAAATTGCTCCCAATATTCATGTTCAATACGCATGCCAATAACTCGGCTGCACTAAGCTAAAATCAAGAGAAAGTATCTTGAATTATTTTACTTAAATTTTTACACCGTTGGATCCTTCATCAAAAGACGCACATTTCTAAATGAAATTAAAAACAAATATAATTTCTTGTTTTTTAAGCCATTATGAAAACTCGGCCAAGTGCATGTCGTGCCACGCGCAGTGTAGGGTTCCGTAGTTGCCTGTAGTTACTACAATATATATATAAAAGCACTTTAAAAATGGTAAAGTACAGTAACATATCAAAAATCACTTCAATAGGTTCATTATTAGCTGAGATAATTGATTTTTAAGAAAAAAAACTATACTCTATTTTCCTGTAAACTTTTCGAAAATGCAGATTAACTATCTGCATTTTCGAGCTTTAGAGCAGCCGAAGTGGTACATTATTCTTCATACTTTCAATCAACCTTTTGTATTAAGTTTTGTCTCTGTGTCTTCTTTACTCATGTGGTTTGGCTCGGCGGCAAAGTTCTTTCATTGTTCACACGTTCGTCCCTACTTAGGCAAATTCTTTACGTGTTCCGTGAGACGCGAGCGCCCTGAGCTAATCTCGCCCAAGCTGTAAATTACAAGCTTATCTATGCTAAATTACTGCGTTTTGTCGCTTCTGAACAGTTTAATAGGTTGTTTTGCCGAGTGACACAAGCATGCCGGGAATACCGACTGGGTTATTGAGATATCGCTTACGTAATATCATGATTTGTGAGATTTGAAACACGGAGTGATTTGTTAGTTGCGTTTTGCCTTGGATAATCGCCTCTGCATCTCTGTTTGCCAGGTTTCATTTGTGTATAAGTTTAAAATTTTATTAAAATTATTTATTTTAATATAAATTGAGATAATTGTCACATTTTGAATTCTTGTAGCTACGTGTTTTAATTGGTTTTTAGAACTTTGAGATAGCAGCATACACCCCAAGAGATTTATCGTTAAGCGTGCGTATGACCAACTTACTTTAACTCAGAAATCAGAAATCAGAAATCAATATATCTTTATTCAAATTGGATGTATAGTACAACTCTTTTGAATCGTCCAAAATTTATTTTCCCTACCACTCGTTACTTACTTACCAACTGTTAAGGGTTACGGAATAACTGTACTGGTTACTCCGTGATCATGGCGCTTGCAACAGTGCCGAAATATCGGAAACTTGCTATAAACAATAACAACAACCTACATGGTAACAATCCCGTAAATAACATAAATTACTGTACCTAATAGAAATTTAAGTTATTTACGGGATTGTTTTTTATTTTCAAAAAAAACTGTAATGTTAGTGACCAAGAAAGTTTAAAACAATATATAGTCAAAATGAGATCAAAATTCTACAGTTACAATAGGTAAGTGCCCAAGCGAGGCCAGTTAAAGTTAGTAAAATTTAACTAGCTCTGTGGTGCAACGCTGTCTCGTAACACGAACGAGAGAATGTAGAATATAAAATAATTTTCACCCGCACAAAAACCAAAAAAAGTCTTTAAAGTCGAAAACTGGAGCGAATTAAATACTTTTCTGTTTATTTCAGCATTCGCGTCGAGTCGCGCCGTTTGTAGGCAGCAGGCTCAGTTCGCGTTTAGATAAACATATAATGAGGCCGATGCCATTCCAGGGACGGCACTCGTGAGGGTTCCAACTTTTCCGCTGACTTGACTCTCGTATTTACGATTATTGCTTTCATCGTGGTCGTCCGATTAATTTTTGTTTCGGCTAAACAGTATTGTGGCCAAAAAAGGCACGTGTTTTTATGTGCCGTATCCCATTCTACACGGTGCTTACATCATTTTTTTGTTTTGCTGCTTCGTTTATTTGTTTTGGTGGTCAAATCATTATTGTTATTTAAACTATCATACTGATACTAGTGAAATTCTCGTGCTGAACTGGGAAAGTAAAACAATTAATTAATTAAAAGTAATTCACCAGTTGGGAATTCAGCCCTTAAGAGATTAAAATAGGGGATGAAAGCTTGTATGAAACTTTGTTAATTTTGAAAAAAAAAAAAGACCATTGCTAGACGATCGCAGTAAAAAGTAAACTGTTTTAAATTTTGTAACTTTTTAAATCTTATTTTTAAACACTCTGATTTTTTTATGTTGAAAAGAGATGATAAAAGAGAGCATGAAACTTCATTATTTTTGGAGCTAAGAAGTGTGTTATTTTATTAACAATTTTTGTAAACCTACACATGTACATATTAAACTTGAAACTTTAAATCGATAACAGTTAAAAATAAGTATATTTGATTATTTTGAAATAATACGTATTTTATTTTAGTATATTATTTACGGGTATATAAATTGTTATAGTATGGTGTTAAAAAAGGACAAGAAAAATTCACGGGCAAATTCTAGTACACCTTTACTTACTCAAATAATGTCTAGTTTATCTGGGTATGGTACCTGACAGCACAGGTAGTACCGCTCGTGTCTTTCAGCAGGCCCAACGTAGATGTCTCGGAGGTCAATGTCTACATCCACCTTACATATGAAATAAACGACTAGCTTGCCTGCGTATGGTTCCTGACAACACGGGTAATACTGCTCGTGCGTTTCAGCAGGCACCCCTTTTTTTTTTGTGACGAGGGGAAATGCAGTTACGCACCATACCGTGACGCTGACTAGGCGCACGGCGTGTGTGGGACTCGCCGGCACGGGAAACAGTGCCGACCCTACTCAAGCAGGACCAGTGCGGAAGGCCACACTGATCCTACTCCACTAAAACCCCCCGGTACCCTCCTACGCCCATATGGGGGCGGTCTTGGGGCCGACGCACCTGCGTGCGCCACATCTCCGAGCACCCCAGCAGGCACCCCTAGGTTATCTATGGAATGACGCGTAGTACCCCCGGAGGTCAATGCGCACATCCACCATACATACCATATTAACGACTAGCTTACCTGGGTATGGTTCCTGACAGTACGGGTAGTACCACTCGTGTCCTTCAGCAGGCACCCACACTCGACTGATGGGTAGTACTCCTGAAGGTCAATGCCATACATAGCACATCAACAACAAGCTTACCAAGGTATGATACCTGCCAGCAGGGGAGCAAAGGCTGCTGGTCCTCAGATGCGATACTCGATCCTGATGCATACAATGCCTGATGGCGGCCACCGCTGGGGTTTTAGTGGGTAAGCCTCCCCCTTCTGGGGAGGAGAGCCCCACATAACCACCATGTGGTATGCAATTTAATGCATTTCCCCAGCGTATCAAAAAAAAGGTATGATACCTGACAGAACGGGAAGTACACTTGTGACTTTCAGCAAGCATCCCCAGGATGGCCCACTCGATAGACGGGTAGTACTCACGGTGGTCAATGTTCACATCCACCTTATGTAACACATTAATGGCTAGCGTACCTGGGTATGGTTCTTGGCAGCATGGGTAGTAGCGCTCATGTCTTTCAGCAGGCACCCCCAGTATGTCCCACTCAACTGACGGGTAGTACTCCCGGAGGTCAATGCCCACATCCACCATGTCGCCTTTCTTCTGGTTGATGTGCTTCAAATCGATCTACAGAAAAGTTTGTGGACTGAGAATACAAAGCTCAAGATGACTGGAGTATATTCTTTGCTTTCAGTAACGACTTCATTACACTATCAAGCTCTTAGAACTAAGCAAGACTCTTTGTAGTTTGGTATTAGCGGAATATTTATAAAGTTTTGAAATTATATTATGAATATAAATAAATAATTATATAAATATTTCCAACACTCACACCAATTAGCCCAGCCCCAAAGTAAGCACTGTAAGGCTTGTGTTATGGGATACTAGGGTAACGGATACAATACATATAAAGTACACATATAGAAATACATATTATTGTATTTCTATATTTATATAGAAGTACATATTAAACATCCATGACTGGAGTACAAATGCTCGTATTCATCACACAAACATCTGCCCCCACCGGGATTCGAACTCGGGACCTCTCGAGTCGGCAACACTATGAAACCACTCGGCTACGGAGATCGTCAATATATTTTGCTTTAAGAGGATAAAAAGTATATTTCTGGTAATAACTCTAGAGTTTTAGCCATCTGTTTTACTATACAGGGTGTAAAAAATCCTATGACAAAGACTCATTCTGTACTCCGAAACAAGTAATATTACAAAATATTATACATTAAAAAATATTTTCAAGTTAAAAATTTTTTTTTTTTACCAGTAGGCAACGTATAAAATTATAATGTAAAAATCTTGAAAAAAATATTGTGACTTTGACCTTCAATATCTCCATAACCAGAAAGTTCCCAGGTATGGTCCAGAAGAAAAAAATTATCGTCATGATGTGGAAAATAAGTGGCCATCGACTTTGTTAAAGGTTTTTTTACACCCTGTATATTCTACCATTCGAACAAAATACAGGATAACGAATTTCTTGAACAAACTATTGGCATTAAAGAATTTGTTGTAATTATGATATTACCTGATCACCATCATAGCTCCAGGAACCGAACTTGAGAAAGCAGGTCTGCTGATCGAACGGGAAGTATCGTACGTCGATCTCGCAGGAAGACTTGAAGATGGCCGGCGGAGTCCACAAGACTTTGCCGGTGTAATGCAGTACCGCTTTGGTCATCGTCGTCACTACATATTCACCGTCGGCACTGATTGGAATAAAGTGAACGTTAGAATAACAAAGTGTATATAAAAACGGAATCACACAATTCTTTGCTCGGTTAGCTGATTATCAGAAATGAAGACACTTTAAATAATTATCATCGTCATCATCTACTTATTAATGCCCCATTACGGGGGTGTACTTTGCTATAATATATTCAGTCCAATAGCCATTTCTTAAATACTGTCATTGCGGTAGTACAGATTAACCTTAACTTAGTGTCGCCGCACACGGGCCACACGCCACAGCCACAAACGCCGCCACGAGAAGCTAGAAGCGGCTACTAAAGTGGCTGAAACACGCGACAGCGGCCGACTAAGGTAAAGGAGAGAGGGGTCGGGAATCGCGCGAGTGACTTGTGGCGGCGTTTTGTATCGGCGCATTAAGTGGCCGGTGCGGGCCACAAGAAGCGAGCAACGACGATTTGTGGCGTGTGGCGGCCACCGGCATACCGTGTGTAGCGAATCCATATAAAATGTATGAAAACTACAAGAAATATGCCGGTGGCGGCGTTTTGTGGTTGTGGTCGGTGGCCCGTGTGCGGCGACACTGAGTGTCCAAAACATTTGATATTTTTGGGCTCTGTACCTAAATGATGACTACCAAACTCTAACACCCAGCCTTCGACGTCGGAACACTAAGCCATCCATCATCGAGAACAGGTAAATAATTAAAAATGTTCAGAGTATGTTTTTCTACTAAACCATTTTACAAACATTACTTCTTTAGAAAAATTAGTTACGATTGCCTATTCTGTTCCGAATTAGTTTGGTGTCGCAAAAACTTTTCTTTCTCTTTCATTATTGCAATCTGCCGACATCTGAATATTGATTCATATTTTAATCAAACCATCTTTCTTAAAATCTTTCCATTATTAATTCGTTTTTCCTTTCCTTTTAGATCTTTGTAAATTAATATCAATAAAACGAATTCTTTATTTAATATTGTGTCCGGCCAAAACTTTGCTTGACAGTTGGCTAGTAAATTTGATTTAGAAAATAAAACTTACAACGATAATTTAACGCTTGATAATTGGCTTTGAAAGTCCATAAAATGTAGAGACTCTTAAATTAAAATTGCTCTGTCACAGTGACCATAAATTGCTGTGACAAACGGACATATCCAACGAGTCGGACGCCCGTATATTGTGCCACGTCCATCCGGGAACATTTGCGATGTGAACTCATGCACTGTTTAATGCACCGTTAATCATTTACTACACGATGGTTTGTTCTTCAACGCAGACACATTCGGAGAGGACTTTTTAACAAATATTTGGATTATTTTTTGTGGAAGTGATTGAAAACAAGATGAATACTAAAATATCTATTCAATCGCAAATGCTTTTGTTATCTCCTGAAGAAAAGAGCAGATGCCTTCAATATTTTTTGCCGGCATTCTTTGATAGATCAAAAGATAGAAAAGGATAAGAAGTTACTAAAGACATTTCAGTAAAAATTTAGTTCAAACATCACTTTAAACCAAGAGAAGTGAATGATTGTATAGAAGATGAATGATGGAAATTTGAACTTGAAAAATGAATACTTCCATTCTCTACTGGTTGAAACAGTTGCAGGCGGTGTCTACAATGATGTTAACCGTCTGCAATCTTTAAGAAAAAAATAATAATTATGGAATAGGTTTAGAAGAATTTCAAAATTCTTACATTAATTATTTTTCTTGAGATTTGTCACATGATATTCCAAGTGACAATTCACCCACTTGCATCAAAGTTCTTAATTCAAATTAAGGATTAATCGTGTTTAAGACATCATCTTTTTCAATTATATTATTAACAAGCTTTTATGTAAATTGCACCGTTCGTATGCGATATGTAGCTTCAAAAGTAAACCATTATTCGACCACTTCTTGTTATCCGATTTAGCTAAAATTTGGCATACTTATGTAAGTCTAGTGACAAAGCAATAATTTGATGTAGCAATGACTGGATAGGCTTCCTGGAGAAGCTACTTTTTTCAGTGAGTCGATTGTGAAACCCCCGCGAACAATGCAAGTAGTGGGAATCTATATAAACTAACCTGGTCTCAGGATGAGGTAGGTAGGAGATCTTGATTGTTTAATTGACGGGCGTCATGCCGGCCGGCAATTCCACCTATATTAGCGTAGTCCTTTTGATTCTACACAAAACATTCACAGGAGTTGATCACAACCACTAAAATCCACAGACGTAAGCTTCCAGGAAGGATTTAATGAATATAAATTCCCTTTTTTACTAACAACGCAAGACTCAGGCGGCCGTTAAACGTTCTTCCTAAGCGCACCAAATCGAAGTGTCTTTTTTGTTTTCCGGTTGCGGCGCCACCGTCGCACGCACCATTTTTAATTGTTTTTAATTATAGGAAGGGAAACATGTAGGCAAAGGAATTAATAGTTCTCAAGGATTGGCTAATGTTTATACAGATGCCACGTAGCTGTTCTGATGATGGAGCTGAGAGGTGGCCATAGGATCTCCGTTTTAAAACGAAATAACGCCACCGAGACATAGCAAACGACGTTACGTCTTCCCTACATACAGAAAATACTGAATTATAAATACTAAAAAATAAAAAAGAAATAAAAAACTTTTTTTAAAACCAACCTTCTATTGCTTGTTAATAAAAATAACTAAAAAGCTAAAAATTATTTTTAATCTGTTAAAATAATACTATTTTGTAGGTACAATATATCCCCTTTTTAAAAGCGTATTACATTTAAAGGGTGTAACGCGCTTTTTTTAAATGGGTTATAATTTAGCTATAGAAACGTATATTTTATCAGACTTGTTTACTTCCAGTGGTTTCGCAAATCAAATAATTAGCTAATGATTTTAGATTTAAATGCATTTTTTGAGTTAATAAATGGATCCACGAGTGAGAACTTCAAATAGAGATAGAATGGCCCTTAAAAATGATGTGTTTAAATTTTAATTAAGAACTTTGGTACAAGTGGGCCCTAATGTCCTAATATCACTAATATAATAAAAACCGGCCATGTGCGTGTCGTGCCACGCGCAGTGCAGGGTTCCGTAGTTGCCTGTAGTTACCACAATATATTTGCGCAGGAGTCTTTATTTTCTGTATCGGAAATGAGAAAATCAATTAATATCAATCTTTGTATCTCAACTAAAATACCTAAATCAACATCAAACTGCGATTCAAAATCAATTCGATATTATTTGTAAAGTGAAAACTTCTTTAGCGGCGTTGTACACTTTTTTTGTGTGGATAAAAAATGTTAAACTCGCGTCATGACACGTGGACTGATCGCATCATAGGCCACGTGTCCTGATCGTAAGACGAAAACAATAAAATTGGAAAGGTTGTTGACTTTCAATATATTGGACGAAACATAGTAATATTTTATTTTATCGTATTATAATAATAAGTCTCTATCTAGGACATCCAGGTGGCAGCTTTATTGCGAAGAAAATTCACTTTTTTACAATAGATGTCGCTAGGTGCGCTTAAATGAGAAATTCTGAGAGATAAACTTTTTAATGTAATATAAATTGTCATGTTTGTGTAATATTCAAGTTTTTACTTCTGCCGGCACTCCCGGAGTGCAACCCGTCGTTTTTTTTTTAATACAAATGATAACCGCCGATTTTTTTTATTTCCTCGCAAGCGGGGGAGCGATTATGAAATTCTCATGGATAACCTACAGCAGGCTGCAAGATTATGTCAGACTCTTGCTGACTAAAACACACCCGTAGTTCAAGTTTATGGCCAGAAGGACGTTACAAACTTCATCTGTAGCGATCATCCCCTGAGAAAGTGATGTGTGGTATGACCGCCGATCTTTTGAGTGCTTATAAACTTTTTATAAAAATGTAACGTTAGCGCGACTCGGAAGCTGTTACCGTTGGTACAATATTTTGCAAACTGATTCCTAAATTGGGTAATAGTCTTAGAAACCCCTTAGGAATTTTAAAGAACCTATTCAACGTAATCTCACACGATGGGGTATATGATGAAAAAAAACATCCCCAGGTTACATGTAGGAGAGCTACCCTAAATTACAAATTTTATTCTACCAATTTGGTACATGTAACCTGGGGATGATTTTTTTCAGCTTTCCTACATGTAACCATTGGGGATGTTTTTTTTGGCGTGATCAATATAGTACATATCTCCACAAAATTACAGCTCTTTAGTACTAATAGTCCTTGCCAGGACTACGTAACCTTAAACAAACAAACTCTTTTATACAATGGGCACCGAAACCAATCGAAGTTGAGTCACAATTTTTTTTGAAGTGAAAACTTCTTTAGCGGCCTTGTAGCCTTTTTTTTTTGTATGGGTAAAAATTATTAAACTCGCGTCAGGTTAAGCACGTGGGCTAATCGCATCATAATACACAATAAAATTGAAAAGGTTGTTGACTTTCAATATATTGGACGAAACATTATAATAATAAGGCTCTATCTAAGACATCCACGTGGCAGCTTTATTGCGAAGAAAATGCATTTTTTATACAATAGATGTCGCTAGGTGCGCTTAAATATGATTCATGTTAGTTGATTTCTTTACTTTTATACTGATAATTAAAGCGATTCGTGGATAATAACATACCTAACCATTCCAAAATATCAAAAATGCACAACGATAATATTCAAGTTTTCACTTCTGCCGGCACTCCCGGAGTGCAACCCGTCGTTTTTTTTAATAATTTATCAATGATCATACCTATCGTAATATGACCAGTTTAATAAATTGCGTTCATTGATTTTGTGTTCTCATCCTTGATATTCAAGTCAAAGGCAGTAGCCAACTATCTATTCTATAAAACTAAAAGTAATACATAACGGGCGTTGCGGACCGTCGCTGTCCCTGATTTATAACACAAATGCTTCATACTTTTCTAACAGAGTGTCTGTATGATATAGTGTTTATAATATTAGTTTTTACTTATGAAATTGCTGATTTATTATTTCTTTCTTATACTGTTTTGTTATTGAAATAAAGAGAGTGAATTTATCAATAAAGAAACGGGTTTTCGTATTTTTGTCTATGAAATGTAATTTAGCTTCTACGAATATATTATTATACCATCAGCTTTGTAAAATACGCGTTTAATATAAGTTCCCAAAGGAATGTGTTTGAATATCACATTTAAAAAGATTGAAGAGCAGTTCTTACTTGGAATAGTTGACACTAAATTTATTATCTATACTTATAATAAATCTGTAGAGAGGTCAATTCTGTACATGAAATATATTTTCAATATAACTATCAGGGGGTGATTAATGATCGATACTGATGCCAAAAATGCAATCAGTAAAATTTTTGTCTGTCTGTCTGTCTGTCTGTGTGTATGTTCCTTATAGAAACAAAAACTACTCGACGGATTTTAACGAAACTTGGTACAATTATTCTTCATACTTCTGGGCAGGTTATAGTATACTTTTCATCACGCTACAATCAATAGGAGCAGAGTAGTGAAGGAAATGTTGGGAAAACGGGATAAGTTACTCCATTTTTTAAGCTTCCGTCGCGTGTGCAGCCTTAACAGTTAAAGTTACATAGAAATCATGTATGACGGAAATATTCTACATAAAATTGTCTAAAAAATATCCCGCAACAGTATATGTCTATCTTTTATGGTTGACTCACAATAACACATGTAACTCCTGATAGCTTAGCAGTTCGGAGCATTCTGATTATATTTGTTGACTCTTACGTTTATAATACTCTCACTCATCCCTAATTTAAAAAAGTTAACATTATTACCTATTCAATAAAAAAAGAATCATAGAAATCGGTATAGAAACACCAAACTTATACATGAAATAAGCCATCGCGCCGTCGCACGTGAATACTGAATCATGCTATAAGGATTATTTTTGTGTAACGGTTGCCGCGCTCGACACGGGTTGCGGCGGCGGTAGGTATATAAGAAGAATGTCATTGTGTATAATACAAGCCTGAGAACAATAACTATAGTCTACACTTCAGCTCTACACCGAAGCGAAGCGAGGGCGGGCCACTAGTTATTAAATAAGATTTCTAACTGCTAGCTAACAACCAAGGTAATCGCGCCATTAGTCTATCGATCTTTCCTCTTATTATTGTTCCATTAACATCTCATTGTTTATCAAAATATTGTGTCAGGAAAATATGGTACCTTACAAACGATCATTTACTTAAGCTTTCTTGTCGATACGACGCATTCAATAAACTAACACACAAATATTTATACGGCCCTACGGTAAGTAGAGCAGGTGAAACAAAAACACAAATAAATAAATATTTCCAACACTCACACCAATTAGCCTAGCCCCAAAATAAGCACTGTAGGCTTGTGTTATGCGATACTAGGATAACGGGTAGAATACATATATTCTGATAGAGAAATACATTTTAAACATCCATGTCTGGAGCACAAATGCTCGTATTCATCACACAAACATCTGCCGCCCACCGGGATTCGAACCCGGGACCTCTCGTGTTGGCGACATCTTGAAACCCGGCATACAAAGTACTCGGCCACGGGGTTATCACAATTAGCTTATTGAAGTTTCACTTCAATAAGGGAAGGAAAAAGATATTTCTTGTTTTACACTGTGCCTCTAGTTACACTGTCCGTCACTTGACTCTAATAAGCAGTATTGTAAAGTATTTTTTGTATATATAACTTTAGTAGGAGCTCGTTGGCGCAGGTGGTTGGTGCAGACGGCCTGCGTTCATGTAAGTCAAGCAACTTTCACAATGGTCGGTCATTGGATAGGTTACCAAAAACTTATTATTTCGAGCATCTCCACTTAGCACTCAATCTGCAATGGGCCCGCGTAGTGGGTCACGGCCCAGACTCCATATTAAATCCTTTAGAAAATGGAAGCACCTATGCAGTCGAAACATTATTAGGCTGATGATGATAATGAATTTTAGTAAAATGGTTCAGTAACAAAACACAATCTGTTAAATGTCAACAGTTTACCTGTAACTGAATAAATATTCGCGTGTCAGTTAATTGATTGCGTTGTATCGACAAGAAAACGTTCGCGAATGATGGAATGATACATCGTGGGACGTCAGAACAGGCCGGTCGGCTATTAATCATGTGCGAATGAGAACGACGCACGTGTTACTAATCTTACGCCGCGTCGGCCCTAGGTGAGCGGCCTAAGTTAAAAGAAGCAGACTTTTATAAGTTTTCATCACCCCTCAGACTCGAGTGGTCTAGAGCCTCCAGACTATGAGGAAAGTTCCCCCGCGGGGAGATGCCTCAGAGGCACTCGCCAATTCTCAGCTAGAGATCCCCATAGGATCTCGCCGTCCCCAAACACGGTGACGCTGTAAAGGTCACCGGCGACCAACAGCATATTCATTAAAAAAAAGGTTTCATCAGCCTATTGATGTTTCTACTCTAGAAACACAGGCCTTCCCCATGGATGAAATAGGGAGATTGGGCCATGACCCAACACGCGGACCCAGTGCAGATTGGAGAGTGTTAACGACTGCAGTTGCAGCCGGGTCCAACAAATGAGCTCGAGTAAGTTATGGATGAAATAGGGAGATTGGGCCATGACCCAATACGCGGACCCAGTGCAGATTGGAGAGTGTTAACGACTGCAGTTGCAGCCGGGTCCAACAAATGAGCTCGAGTAAGTAAATTTTTGGTCAACCGCACTAGTTGTAGGTTCCCTATATAAAAGCGGCCGTAGCTTTTCTTACGTTAACTTAGGAATTTGATTTTTTCACAGCTTAAAGGGAATGTACACTTATGTATAATATGGGTAAAACTTCAACTCGATACCTCCAGTCCTCCACGCATTCCTGAGATAAAGGGTCTTGACAGACAGGCATATAAACGCTACTATATTTTTTGTATGTTATCTTAGAATTATAATGTTTATTTTTTAAGCATGATACTGCTCGATGTTTAAATCGAAACAAAACATAACTAGAAAAAATTCCACGCGGACCAGGCAGCAGACGGGATTCGAACCCGCACCCTTCGCTGTCCGCACGAATACACTGACCATTAAGCTACCACTGCCCTGATGGCCGTATCGAATTCTTTCTAGCCTTTCTTAAGCTGAAAAGCAGCGCAGCAAGGCAATCTTAGAAGTTTAATTTTTAACAGTTTCAAGGGACTGTAGACTTGAGCATGTGGTTTTTAATTTCCACTCAATACCTCGCTTGAAACAGACGACCAACAAAGTGATCCTACAAGGGTTCCGTTTTTTCCCTTTAAGGTACGGAACCATAAAAAGTAAAACATGAGAGACAACTGGCTATGACCGCGAATTCACGCTCTACTCACCACACAGTTCACCCTTCGATGACAGAATAGAAAATTTGGTTTCGTCCCTTACAAAACTAATAAATTATATTGACCTGTTTCGAATTCACGACCCCTCCGCAAGTTTATACAGAAACGTTAATACATTGTTGCTTGTTTATCTATCAAACACAGTGGCTTTAACAAAGTTCTAATTAACTATTAACCCTAAGCAAAGAGAGTTCTGGTTCTGCCGAATACGTTTCGGATATTCTATTTGGAATTTGAGAATTGTATTAATGACATGAAATTAATATAGTTATATTTTTTTAAGCATGTACCTGCTTGATGTTTAAATCTAAAGAAAATATAACTAGAAAAACATCCACGCGGACCAGGCAGCCAGCAGACGGGACTCGAACCAGCACCCTTCGCTATCCGGGCGAATGCACTGTCCAATTATGCTACCGCGGCCCTGACGGCCGCGTCGAAATTCCTCTAGCTATTCTTAAGATGCAAGGCAGCGCCATCTCTTTGCATTGGATGTAATCCACAATGTCAAATGAATACTTTTACAAGTATTAAATATTTGAAAGAAGAAATAGCAATTAAAGAATCAATTTTTTCATTATTTTTTATTAATATAGTTTTCCCTATTGGAACGGATAGAAGAAAGAAAACAGATAACTATGGTAATATTGTATGCCAGATTTAAAAAAAATATCAATTCTCCTTCTTCTTTCGAAGATCGTCATCGTGAAGGATTATTAAAAAATGGTTGAATATAACAATTCGCGACGGTTAACCAAACAATAGCCAATGACTACATTACTTATCAAAAATATTAGGTAGGTTGGTTGTTACAATGCCACTCCTGATGAATATTATTTTATATAATTCAAATGAACATCAGGTGATCCAATTTTATATGAAACTTTTATTTTGTAGAAGTATTCCGTAAAATTTCAGTTTAAACGAGCGGCACAATTTTGTTTTTTGTAAAAGGGTGGCAAAAAACGTATGGCCTACCTGATAGTAAGCGGCTTCCATGGCTAGCGATGCTTGCGATACCAGAGTTATCACTAGCTCCGTTGCCTACCCTGGCCCAATCCCCTACCCCGTGGAGTCCTGACACTTACTCAGCGGCAGAAACAAAACACCACCAAAAGTTAGTGTTATTTTACTGTGATCTTCTGTGTTCAACTCTTATCGTTGCTGAATCGTCATAATCATCATCATCATCAATCATCATCAACAGCCTATTAATGTCCCCACTGCTGGGGCACAGGCCTTCCTTATGGATGGAATAGGGAGATAGGGCCATGACCCACGCGGGCCCAATGCGGATTGGCGGGTGCTAACGACTGCAGATACAGCCGGGACCAACGGCTTAACGTGCCTTCCGAAGCACGGAGGAACTCGAGATAGAAGATTTTTGGTCACCCATCCAATGACCGACCACTGCGAAAGTAGCTTAAATTCAACGATCGCAGCCGAACGTGCTAACCACTTGCGCCATCGAGCTCCTCGTCATAATACCGGGTCCAAACAAGGCGATTTAAATTGATATTTAATCGTTCAACCGCTTATCTTCAATTTGATTGAAAGTCTGTTTTCAGGCGGTTTATATCGCATGCGATTTAGCAGAGGATCAATTGAAATCGCCTCGTGTAAAACCGGTATTACCCGCTGCCGCCTTTTGCTTGCGGCGCGGATACGTCCGTTTACGTATGACTTGCCTTCTGATAGGTTTATGGTAGTTGTCACAGCCGTGGAAGACAGCAGTGGTGAACCTATTGCGATGCGGAACGCATTTGGCAGCAGTGCTTTCACGTTATGGCCAGATCGCCGTGTGATACGCCCATCTGATACGACATTATGGGTTGGGGACTGATCGGATTCAATTTCGGAATAGTGGACATAATTGAGTTAGAATAAGTTTGGGCGACTTTCACCAAATGTTGTTCATTGTGATTTTGGTTACAATATGGACGATGACGGGGAAGTTAAGGAAATTTTAACTGACGGACAGTCAGATTATCAAAGACTAATGGATATATTTTTTCGATTGTCAATCAACCAAAAAATTACAAGGACAAAGAGTTTGGGAGAGGGGGCTCGTTACGTCATTACTAAGTAAAAATTGAACCAAGGCGTGACGTCATGCGACGTTTCAAATGATTATATCTCTGTTATGTTTTGATTATGTGAAAAAAGGAAAAAATACGTGACGTATACTTTTTACCCGACTGCGCAATGCAAGAGCGCGAAGCGCGACGCGCAGACAGGGTATAGTATTCACAGTCTATATACACTTAAGTATGTATGTTCCTTTGTGGTACACTAGAAACCAAACGCGTGGACCGATTTTGATGATTTATACAACAATCGATCCATCTTAACTATGGGAATGCTACTAAAGATATGATAATAATCGAAAATCAATAGACAATTGGGTGCCATATTGTGAGAAAGAAAAAAAAATAAGTTACCAAAATATGTCGAGTGGGGTATCATTGTCGAGATGAACGAAAATCATGTTTAAGTTTCTTACACCATTTATCATTTTATATGATTGTTTAGGTTTTACAACGATTTAAAGTTGTATATTAACCACTTGCGCTTTTATTTTAAACTTACGTTTACTTAACATAATGAGAAATAATCTATTATTCGCTAGTTGGTACATACTTAATAGACTCCCTGTCTTTATGAATCAGCTCGCGATAATATTGGTTTTGTAATAATAAACGATAATTCTGCAAAATTCGAAGCAAATATAAAAAGTTTTATAGGTAAATCACCCCTCCCATTACCCTACCCCTATAAATATTTCGATAATGTAGCTTAGAACCAAGGCCCCATGTATTTCTATAGGGAAATTCATCAACAAACAAACTCACTTTCGGATCTATAATATTATATTATTTAAAATATTATATTATAGATCCGAAAGTACGGTACGGTAAGGTAACCTAAAAAGTAGTTTTTTCTGTACTCCTTCAATCCGGTTTATACGAACCTTGAAATCAGGGCACTAGACCGTACTGCAGTATTCTAGCTTACTTCTCACGTAACTATTATAAAAACAAACACATATACAACTCTTGCTTAATGGGTCCCGACTGTTAAAGTAGCTTTGTTCCTTACTTAACAGAATTATAGACTACTAGACTTGTTTTTTCTTTTCTGTTTTTATTTGAAGTAATATTAAAGCAGTCGATTTTTGATTTTTTTAAATTTACCTTTTTTGATAATCGCAGCCGGGACCAAAGGCTTTACGTGGCTTCCAAAGAACGCAGAAGTTCTAGATAATAAGTTTTTGGTCACCCACCCAATGACCGCCCATTGAGAAAGTTGGTTAACTTACACGATCGCAGGCCTAACGCGCTAACCACATTCGTCAACGAGCTCCTCCCCAACCAAACAACCGTCAAAAAATACTATAACAAACAAACTTTAGATAAACCTAGTAAAAATATACTAAAACAGTGACAGAAGCTCCTCCGTGCTTGGGAAAGCACGTTAAGCCGTTGGTCCCGGCTTTAACTGCAGTCGTCAGCCCCCACCAATCCGCACTGGGCCCGCTTGGTACTTACCAAGCGGGCCCAGTGCGGATTGGTGGGGGATGGAATAGAGAGGTCTCTATTCCTATGGATGGATCCATAGGGAAAGCCTGTACCCCAGCAGTGGGGACATGAATAGGCTGATGATGAAAACAGTTTTAAAAATTGTCCACACTAAAAGTGAATTGACGTGAGCATTGCTAGTAGACAATACTACACAAAATTTGGTAACAGCATCAAATATTCACAGACGAATTAGTTTGGCGCCATTTGCAAGAAGTTGGCCGTATATTATTGAACGCTGAACTGCATTGTTGAACACGCAAACTTACCCAATGGGTAATTGCAACCGGTCCCAACTAATGCCATTATGAGGATTGTGAATGCAGGCATCGTTAGGATGAAATTAATGCAAGATCTTATTTCGACGTTATACTACTTTATAGTAAATGGAAAAAAATCAGATCTTGCTACACTACTTTAGTTAAGATAGGAAAATTATATTCTTTGTTTGTGCTCACCAAGAAAATAAATGACAATTCCGAGATCCAGGACCTTTATGACAGAAGGTTGCTCGTCAAACGTAGTTATTAATATTTCATGTACACAGGACGGGTTCCATATACCACCATACAAGGATAACAATATTTTTGCAACATAAAAATTGCGATTTATATCAACTCCTATGATACGTTCAACGTACATATATCTTTATTTTATTAATTAACTTTGTTTGTGTTAAAGTGGCAATAGAAATACATATTCTTGTAATCTCTCACTCTCTCGCTCTGTCTCTCTCATATTCAGTAAAAAAATCAACTTCCTATCTGTTATGGCTAATCAGATATATCTCGCTGATAGACGGACGGATGGATGAAACTACGGAAGTATAGCTGAAGCTTTCTGATAGTTTTCGTTTTCACTCTTTAGGACCCTCTTGTATTTCATTCCAATTCTCTTAATACTTTCTTATATACGAAGCGCAGCAAATTATCCCACCCCAACTGATGTAAGCGTAGGTGGAGTCCCCCTGCGAATACCTTCTACGCTGATTAATGCCAACCGCTTCCCAACAGCTTCCCGACCTAGCCGATCCTCACGGCAGGGGTCTCCCGAGGTATTTCGGGGACCCCGCAGTCGTACGCAGGTAGGCCCGCGCGTGGGGGCTGAGTACGCGGCCTAGTGCCCCCCGTACCGCCCCCCGTCCGCTGTAGGTGGGGTTACGTCTCGAAAACAGATGATGTGGCAGAAGGTGTGATGCTCAAGCCATTTTCACCTTGCAGGCCTGAACCCAATCGGGTATACCACAGTGCCCTGGAACCCGACTCACCAGCAGAAACACAGCACCAACAAAAGGTATTGTTATTTTACCGTGGTATTTTGTAAGATGGAGGTTGTTTCTCCAGACGAGCGCTCCAATAGGGGTGATGACGGGGTACAATAAACGAAATTCTATTTAGTCCGTCAGTTAGATGATCACAAAATAATGGACACGTATTTTTTCTTTGGGCAATCAACAAAAAAAATTAAAAAGTTATAGCTCGTCAAAGTTTGGGAGTAGGGGCGCGTGACGTCACTTTTAAGCGAAAATTCACTAATTAAAAGTGTATCAAAACGTGACGTCATGCGACTTTTCAAATCAATATATCTCTGGAATGTTTATATTATGTGAAAAAGAAAAAATACGTGTCCAATACTTTTTGATAATCTACGTGATAAACGAATTCCGCGGTGCTCTACCACTCTTGAATCTTATACTTAACTTGCTTTAAACTTACTTATTGTACAATACGATGTCTGGTAACCAGATGTGTTCTGATGGTACGTACAGCTCCTTCACCCCACCATACTCTAGGGGATCCCATTTGAATTTGTGATCTTCCCATTCCTGCAAGAAATTAAGGTGTATTTAATAAAGTCCATTTAATAGTAATGCATCGTTATAAAAAGAATGTGTGATATTGAAATGCAAATCTAAATTTGAAAGTGCGAAACGTAGGGATTCCAAGCTGTTTTGGCGTCAAGCACGAAGATTTTAGCTTGCTTCAACTGTCTACGATGTTTGCTTGATGAATGAGTCAAGCATTTATGAGCTTGCCCAGCGCTTGATGCGATTTTATATTTTTTTGCTACACGAGACGCGACGTTTTGACAGTGTTCGCTGTCGGTTTGCTCAAGCATAGCTCAGTACAGTGCGACCAAGATCTTAACTTGTACCATTCATACTAAAACTTAAAGCTAATGCAAGAACTAGCAATGTTTTACGATGGTAAGAATCCATTTCGCACAATTGAAAATTACTTTGTTCGTACACCAACACGAACGATCGGGTTCGAAATGAGAAAAAAATGTGTGTTGCTTGGTCAAACTATTAAACTGTTTGAGCAAGCAACAGAAAATACGTGCTTGACGACAAGCTGCTTGACCGTCTCGGAATCCCTATATATGTGTAGTGATTTTTTTGATTGAATGAAACTAAAGAAACAATGTTTTATGAGTTTCTATAATACGAACTTATATTTTTTACGCTATATAATTTGCACATTCACCTATTTGCATTTAAAATGAAGACGAAAGGTGCAAATCAAATCGTATTACTAATTTTGAAATAACCCCGTTCAAGAAAGTCGGTCGTTTCACAGGCGTCGTTAAGTTGATGCCAAGTAAAATTTTCAGCATTCAAATACATTATAATATATTATGGAGGATCCTCACATTTTGCAACTCTACCGGTGTAATGTAAATTATACTTTCCCGGGAATATACTTCTCGGATTTGAAGGTGCTCCAGTTAAATTTCATTTTGAATACTTTGAAGTGCTTCGGCGAAATCTGCATCTACAGTTATATTAAAACAGTTAGAAGTTATTCAAATGTTACGCGTCAGCTTTGGATTGTAATTAATGTAAGTTTGAGTGTGGGTAAGCAGTAAGAATGTTGCAATGTAGCGATGATGAGAATGTAGAGACGAAGGTATGGAGTGTTGAAATAG
Source organism: Chilo suppressalis (assembly GCA_902850365.2). Taxonomy (NCBI): domain Eukaryota; kingdom Metazoa; phylum Arthropoda; class Insecta; order Lepidoptera; family Crambidae; genus Chilo; species Chilo suppressalis. The sequence continues at coordinate 5,351,752 of OU963907.1, forward strand.
ACAAAATGGGGTATCTACAAGAAGGAGTTTTAAAGTGATAAACGTGACTAACTAAGAGAATCATTTCACTTTAATGGAAACATTAGAGAGAATGACAAATGAAACGTGTTACTATGTGAGTGATACGTTTAAATGGGAGATACGGAATAAGATGGGATAAAGTACGATGATCCAAATAAATTGGCCATATGACTAGGATCTGAAGAAGAGTGAATGTGAATGAAGTGTTATATTTTGATATTTTAAGCATTTAGTTATCTGAAGAATCCGCACGGGCCAGGCAGCAGACGGGATTCGAACCCACAACCTCCGCTATCCTGGCGGATGCACTAACTGTTATGCTACCCCGGCCCTAATTTTACGTGTGCAAATTTTCTCTTGTATTTCTTAGGCTGCAGTGAATGAAGTGAATTGAATGTGATTTACAATATAAGAATGTTTCTAGTTAAAAGTTTTTCTTACGTGCTCCAACCAGACGTTTGTCGTTAATATTTGATCCTTGAGATTCTGAAACAAAAGGAAATTTATAAAGACTTTCTGTGTAATATAAGAATAATAGTTTCAAATATAACATGGCAGGATTGCATCCTAAATTGGCTTAGTTCGATGTGTGTATACAGTAGAGTCTGTGCGGAAAGAGAATGGGCGTGGCGAAAAACGGAACTAACATTAAGAGTTTTATTTGGCAATCAAATCCAGCAATCTGTAAAACATTAAAGTTTCGTATTGATACGAATTTGTTTGTTGCTGTGATTTCTTGCGGTTTTTTGTATTTAATCACGTCTAAAAGGGGTAAACCCTTACAAATACGGTAGAAAAGGACTACAGCGCCTTCCAATCTAAATCCCATTCTCTTTCCGCACAAACTCTATGCAGTTTACTAAAAGATACCCTTTTTATTAGAAATCGTTAATTTAATATATTATCAAGAAAAGATAATATAGCGATATTTAATAAAGATGATAATATTCATACAAATAATTTAACAGAGAGGCAAATTTACCAACCACCTACCAGCATTAATTTTGTTATACATTAACTTCACCATTAGCGTATTAACCAGATTAGGCGCAGTAACTGATATGTTATCGTGAACGTGGCCTCGCCATGAGTAAGTTTTTCTTCCCCCAACTTGGGAATAAAGTTTAATCACGTAGACCGCACGCTCGCTGCGACTGGCACAGAAGTTCGCCACTTCATCTGGCAGGATCCACGTTTTTCCTCGACCGATCGTTTAGGAGTCGATCGTCGGAAAATTGTTAGAGAAACTGAGGATATACCGACAGGCGAATCGATGAAATGAATCGAATAACAGCGGTTATTTTTCGGGTTTTAAGCATATACTTACGAAAGTATTTTGAATCTAGATCTGTAAGATAATTAATGTGATAGTTCATTACGGCGCCTTTCTGACCGTTCATTTCGTTTTTGTTTCTGTACCGAATTTGAACAGATTCTTTACCGAGACCCTTGCCCCTAGCACGAACCAATATCGAATTCGTAACGTTTGCGAGTCCTAAGTGTCATTGTCAAATGTGTACTGATTTTTTTTTAGATCTCGTAACGTACTTTGTTCGAATTTTACGAGGAGCTCGATGGCGCAAGTGGTTAGCGCGTTCGGCTGCGATCGTTGAACTTAAGCGACTTTCGCAGTGGTTGGTCATTGGATGGGGTCGTTAGCACCCACCAATCCGCACTGGGCCCGCGTGGTGGGTCATTGCCCAACCTCCCTATTCCAACCATAGGGAAGGCCTGTGCCCCAGCAGTGGGGAAATTAATAGGCTGATGATGATGAAGACGTACTTTGTTGCGCTGCTGTTCAAGTTTTTGACATTGACATTTCGCAGTCGCAAACTATTCGGATTCGATAATGGTTCGTGCTAGGGGTACCTCTTCTTGACTGGATTATTTGCTTGCGGTATCGTTTCATTCCGTTTACTACGATGTTTACGATTTGTTATAATGCCGTCACAGCGTCCGGCGGGCGAGTCGAATGGTTTGTGAAGATTCGTTACAGACCCGTGTATGTATGTTGGTAAATCTGTACGGAAACGACTCAGTGGGAAGCTCTCACTTGATTACTCGGTAAAGAATCTGTATAAATTCGGTACAGAAACGAAAACGAAACGATATCGCACAGATCACAGTTGTCGCCTCAAAGTTCTGTCGCTTTTATTGCAGGCATTGACTTATCGGAACTCTCACAGCTCTCTCGTCTTCATTGCTCAAAATCATTTAGGTTATTTTACGAACTTTATTTTCCTGAAACCTAGTTCGTAAAAACATTGTCAGCCTTCCCAAAAACGTTGTGTTGTTAGGCGTTCAACGAGAGCTGAAGAAAAAAAACGAAAATTAGCGGCTAAGCCATTTGATATATACGAAAGGAAAAAGACCACAAGAAAGAAGAAAGTTGGACTTTGACATTATATCTTATCAATATGAATTGAAAGTAATGCAAGCAATCTACATTGTTAATGTTATGTTTATGTAACTATATACTGTCTATCAGCGACATTAATTCTTAAATTAAATACTCACATTAAAAAAGTTTAAGTAACATGCATGATTTACGTAAATGCAAGTTTTATCAGTTGATATTAAATGTATATATATATTATTGTTATAATTTTTATATTTTTTAGCATGAAACTGCTCGATGTTTTAATTTCAAGAAAATATTACTAGAAAAAAAACCATGCGGGCCAGGCAGCAGACGGGACTCGAACCCTCGAACTGTATTATTGTTATAAGATGTATAATTAAATAAAACTAGTTTTTTACGGGTTAGTGCACGAAACTTTATTTATTTATTGACGTTTCGTAGCCTTTACAGGCTACGTCGTCAGAATCAAATTTTATTTTTTATTTATAAAGAATCAAATTATATTTTTTATTTATAAAATTTGATTCTGACGACGTAGCCTGTAAAGGCTACGAAACGTCAATAAATAAATAAAGTTTCGTGCATTAACCCGTAAAAAACTAGTTTTATTTAATGAGTGATGTGCGTGAAAACCTAAGAAACAAATGTATAATTAATTGAAATATATTTTTGCTTTAGTCACTAATAAATCAAATTGGTTATATTTAACAAAATTCTATAAGTATTAAATATAGGTCAAAAGTTCATGTTACACTCTTTTGATGAGTAGTAGTTATGACGACCTCCGTTGTCGAGTGGTTTGTACGCCGGGTTTCGAGAGGTCCCGGGTTCGAATCCCGGTGGGGGCAGATGTTTGTGTGATGAACACGAGCATTTGTACTCCAGTCATGGATGTTTAATATGTATTTCTATATAAATATACTTATATAAGTAAAGTTTATGTATTCTATCCGTAACCCTAGTAGTATCCCATAACACAAGCCTTGTAGTGCTTACTTTGGGGCTAGGCTAATTGGTGTGAGTGTTGGAAATATTTATTTATTTAGTTTCGCCTACTAAAATGGATAATATTCTTCTAACAAAAACTCTTCTTTATATACACGCATAAATCGGACGCTAAAATGTTTCGGTCACTACCCAACTACAACCGTCTTACCTACAGTTTTATTTGCGCGTAACCTAGTCGCTAACGACTCCAACTGTAAAGGGTTCTTAATTGAAACGAAATTAGCGTTTACAATCCATCTAGGGTTCTCTTAATTGCTATGCATTTCGCTACGTAAGCCGGTATACCGTATACTGGTCCGTTTCGCGTGGTTCTCAACCGTTTTATACCGTTTTTACAGCGGGCGTCAAAGCCGCCGCCGCGCCACCGCTTTTGAACCGTAGCCCATTTGCGGGGACTATACATTCTTGACGTATTTTTATAGTTTCACTCTTACTAAAAGGTTTTTTTTTGTATATCTGTGCTTATAAATTCATTTTAATAAACATTCATGTTGCAATTGTATTAGATTTTATTTCAATACTAGCATAGAATATAAAGTAATCGGAAGGACGGCTACCGCTAGTCTCGAAAATTATTACCGAAATTTACAGTTATATAATATTTTGGCAGCATTTATCGCGCTAGTCGCGAATAAATTCTGCTTGAAATTGTGTGAGAATATCTGCAAACGTAACATTAATGTATGCGTGACAGAAAAATGATGAAAATTTGTTGGGAGCCGACGCTTTTTGTGCTCGGAAGTGTTGCACTTTGTGACACAATATACCCATTGTGTCACAAAGTGCAACACTTATTACTCATTACCCAATGATGAATATGTAGGTAAATTGAATTTTTCTGCTTAGATAGCCAAACGTCTTTATGAACCCATCATATAGCTCTTGTACTCTAACACTTTGCCAAATTGCAGTTCAGATGCCGTTGGCACGATTTCCATAAAACCACTAACCAACCGTGGCGTGCGGTCGCAGTCGGTGTGCAATATCAGCGATGGTTGGGTGGGTGGCACAGCATTACCCACAAACTGGCGGTTTCATTGATACCTAGGTAGAAATATTTCAATAAAGAAATGCTTAGTACCAGTCCGACGACTAAAGTTTTCTTTGAGTGTGTAAAGCTGTTGGTCGCAGATGACCTTTACAGTGTCACCGGGTTTGAGGACGGCGAGATCCTTAGGGGACCTCAAGCCGAGAATGAGGGTGTTTGTGAAAATTTACGTCGCCAGTTGGCGCCACTGTGACGCGAGGTCTTTTGTATGAAGTTTTTGCCGCGAACTCCATAGACCAGATCCATAGACTATGAAAACATATGCGATTTGACGGATGAGTAACCTTTCGTCTCAGTACAGCCACCTGGTGCCCGTCATTTCAGAAAACCCTCATTGGTGAGTGCTTCTAGAGCTATTCCAGGCGGATGGCATCTCCCCAGGGGCGGAGAACTTGAACCTGAGGGGGTCTTGATCACCTAGAGGGCGTCTCTGAGACTCGAACCTCGGCTCTAGTTAGCGGGTGACGACTGTCCATTGTTGGAATTTGTATATATACATTGTGAATGTAATTGCTTTGTTAGCGAGATTCAGGTAATTTTATAAGTCACACACATAATATCCACGAGTCTTACTGCATATTTTAACGTAAGCACAAGCTTTTCGCCGAGCTTGCATTTTATAGCGTCAAGGACGCGGTCATTATAAGTAAATTCGTACATATTAAGTATTCTGTGACATGGGCTTGTACCTAAAAAAGTAATGAAGAAAAAATACCTCGACGTTTGAGACGAACGAAATCAAATAACTCTTTAGGGTGTAACAAAAGCCCACAAAACGATGTCACATCTTTAGTTTATGGCCAAATAAACGTAGCGAACTAACGAAGGGAAGTTTGCGACACAGTTATGGAGAGTAAACAGTAGCTAACACCAAAGTTTAAGTTATTTATGATATTAATACGGTGCCTGCGACTTTGTTTACGTATAATGTAATTAATTTCCAATATAAACTTCCGAAACCCTATTTCAACCCTTTCAAGTTAATTTTCGAGAGAAAAGGTAGCTTACATTATTTTTGAGGTTCTCTATATCTTTTTACCAGAATTCAACGAAATCATTTTTGTAGTTTATCTGTAAGAGGAAGCCTCACAGTGCCTCTGTGGAACTTCGGAACGCACGTTAAGTCGTTGATAGCTGTTAATCTGTATTCGTTAGTACCCACCAATCTCTACATCGCGACATGTTTTTGAAACTACTTAAACAAAAAACCCATACATTTTTTAAATCTATCGCGATGTAGCAATAAATCAGCGCCTTCTATTTTCACAACAGTTATAATAAATTTTTAAGCATTTAACTGCTAGATGATGAAATGTAAAGAAGATTTTTTAACTAGAAAAATATCCACGCGACCCGACTGCGGACGGGACCTGAATCCGTAGACTCCGCTACCCGGGCGGATGCACTGACCAATTATGCTACCACGGCCCTAATGGCCGTGTCAAAATTCTTCTAGTATTTCTTAGGCTCTGCGATTCCTATAGTATTTCTAAGGTAATATTTCAGATGAGCATTGGTTTTTTCATAAGGTCAATCATACTAGATACCTAATTTTGGGGGTCCTTCTTATGCTGCTGCCAATGATATACTATGGCCAGTCATAAGGGCTTGCAGCACTTGTTTAATTTTACAGCTTTCCATGCATCTATCCAAAGCTACTCCACTGTTCGCTCATTTATTGTTGCACAATAGAGTCACTCGATTCCTTCACTGATTCCAGTAAGCAGAACACGTTTTAGAGAAATGTCGCCAATAAAACGTTAACCGCTGTCGGTTGGTGCCGCCATAAAATACCTAGTTATAGACGCACCATCTCCCAGAACAGTGATCATGTCTGCAGCCAAGCTTTAATACTCGAAACACTCAAAGACACAATAAAAATCTATAAGGATACAACCCAGTGTTCCACCGGGACATTAAATTTGGTATTATAGTTTGGTGATAGCAAAGGTAATGATGAAAATGATATTAGTGACGTGGTTAAAATATTAGATACGTGATTAAAAAAAAATCAAATCTAGAACATAAATCCTAATTTGTTGTTACACGATCATTAATGTGACAGAATGGTGTATAAATGTGTTTTTGTTTATTCTCAAGTAAATCACACTATAACGATTGACAGAATTAAGTGATATAATACATCCACCTACCTACAAATAAATTAAATTAACCTGGATGAATTCTAAAAAATGTCTGAATACTAAATGGATTCTAAAGTAGAAGGGGATGAAAATGGTCTCCCACTTGTTAATTTAACATTAAATATAGAGTCATACATACTTCCTAATAAATAAATTACCCTACTTTACTTAAGGTCCCGTCCGTTCCAATTTATTCCAGATGATATTTTTGGATTTCAACTGCACTTTAGCTTGCAAGTGGCAGAATTTACTATTTGGTTTTACTTACTCGCGAGAAATCAGAATCCTCAATATATCCAAAATAGAAGAATACCATTTGAAGCGGTTTATATTTATTATCATCGGGTTCAATCCTGGCACATTCGTTATGATGGGCGAAGGGCTTTCTTTGGACCGGTGCCAAGTTGTTTCGATTTCCCAACAAAAGGGGCTTTATGAGGTCATTAACCGTTCCGCATTGGAACACTGTGCCGCATTTTATCGAATTTTCAGTACATACCTGCGAGCTATTCTCACATGTTTTTATATGTAATGCCCCCTAAACCGCTCCATTTAATCTTACTATTCCTGAGTTGTCGTTACAGAAATCTCGCCTTTAAACAGATTGGTTGTGGCTTTCGACTTTTTTGAGTCTGAATCCATAATTAATTTCATTAAAGTGCTGTTCTTAATTGATTATTCGTTAGAAGGGCATGAAATGAATGCCTTCAATCTTGTGGTGTTTTCGTTTTTTCTGCTTTTCGTAAAATCTATGTGGGAGTTTTTTTTTAAAAAGCCAAACAAAAAGAAAAGAATACCATAGACAAGGCCTTGTGGCAATCGCTCAAATATTACGATCCTGAGTAAAAAAAACTACATAAAAAAGGATATAATGGAAATTAGAAAATAGTTAATTTTCATAGTAACGAGACGTCTCGCTCGGCATAGCTGTTGCCTTCTTAAAACGCCTGACGCTTTGTATGAACGGCCTTTGTCGCATAACCAACATTATTCCTGGTTCTGTACGCCCCGGAATCCGTTCCACGGTAAAGTGGAGTAATTTTAGTTGTACCACCTTCCCCAAATAAATATTTGAGCAGCGAGAGTTGGTAGCAAATGAATTTAGCTCCAGCTAGAATCACACTATGTAGGAATTTAATTTATGTACGAGTACATAGCTTTCATGAGCGTATTAACAGCGTACCTTTATGATGATGGAACCGAAATCAAGCATGGATTTTGCCTATTGAATAGTTTGGCCAATGATTTACATTAATTTGATTAAGACAGCCAAATAATTAATCTTAGCGTCGGTCTTAGTGCTAATTTATATAGAAATTGTTAATATCAAATAATATCTACAAAGGATTAAGTAACTAAATCGAATCATTTAATCAATAACGGCGTTCAATAAGCGATTAGTTAAGCAGCTTTCTAAAATGATTGGATGGTTGTCCGTTGTCCAAAGATGGGGATGATGACTGACTTTTTGTCTTCTTCTATCAGGTAAATTATCAAAAAGTATTGGACACGTATTTTTTTCATATTATTATAATCAAAACATTACAGAGATATATATTGATTTCAAATGTCTGGATACGTTATTTCTTGGTACAATTTTTACCAAAAGGTATCAAACTTCGACGCGCTTTATCTTTGTCATTTTCTGGTTGATTGATAAAAGAAAAAATAAGTATCCATTATTCTTTGAAAATGTAACCGAAAGGCACCAGCTACATTTTGCAGTTGGTATAAATCCTACCACATATAGAACTTCCACTAATCTGCCCGTTATCCTTTTACCCTCCATAGGAAAGGTGTGGGCCCCATCACTGGGGTATTTATAGACTGATGATGACGAATACAATATTAATTTAACTACACCTTAACAGCAGCATCCCAATTTGTCTATGAAATTATGGTTGACATCAATATCACCATTAATTTACGAGGAGCATCTCGCACTCCACAACTTCCTGAAACTTGCGCCACGTAGCGCATTATATTGAAATTGTTAATAGACTCCATTAAAACGTATGTCAATAAAGTATTTGGAGCTAGCTTCAATATGAACCAATTTGGTACAAAGTTGATATATCCTTGTAGGATAGTGGTGCTTTGAAGAATGCTTGTAACCAGTACTGAGGATATATTTTAACATGACGATTTTGTTGTTTAATTTTAGTGTCTGTATACTCCATGTGTGCATGTACAGTAATATAAATTTAAATATAAAATTATCGAGCTAATTATAAGAGCAATAAATAATAAATACGAAATAAATTATGTTGACCATTAAAAGAAACTTGAAAATTGTAGTTCATATGTATGAAAATAGATGGAGCTGTAGTTCTTTGCATCGCGCTAGTAAATTTGGTTTGAACTACATTTAGGAAAAGCATCTCTGAAATGAAAAGAAATGCGTGGTCAAACAAATTCTACCTTGTTTTCATTTCTAATTTTGCACCTAAGCTCTCGGATGTAAGAGTAATTTTGGCTTGAACTTTGAACGTCTGAAATTAATAGCTAAAGCCCTTCGTATTTTAGGAAAACACTTGTATTTGTGTATAAAGTGAATGGTTTAACTTAACATTTTAAACCTTTCACTTTATCATAGACCCTCCATATGATATGACTCGTACACTGTCAGATTTTAATAACAAGGTCTGAGATAAAGATTTCTCCTACATTATGCATCAGTTACGAAGAGAAATTTCTATTTACGTTAATATAAAAATATGTTAAGCTCCCAGTCCATTTACTGTTAAACAGTGTTGTCAATAGTTTGAATATTATTTTGTTTATTGTCATCACCATCAGTGCTATTAATGCCCGCTAGTCGGAGAGCAGTACACTAAACTATACACGTATTGCAAGTAATTTAAGAGGTTGGATAGTATCTCGTATAATCAGCAAGTAGATTGATATACATTACCAAAGGAGATTGCTCAAATTAGCCCAAATGTACAAAAAATATTGACATATACGGCAATTCTTGGAGTAATTTATATTTTATTTTACAGTCATTAGATTTTAACGGATACCTTTGTATAATATGTATATTCATTTTAAAAAGGACCTTTAATTTTACCGGATTCGATAACATACGAAACATTTTTAATGGTGTGATGTTCTATTTTACTCCTCTGCCCCTCCAGTCTACCTCAGAGCGCAGGGGAAACAATGAAAGAAAACAAAAGAATTAAGATAATGTTGTAATTATATTTTACTAACTATAGATCCTAAAGAAGATGAATACAGTAGTTTTAAAGTTATAGTTTATATAAATCACTTCCCTCTCAGCGAGCAAAACATTAAGTTAACATAAATGTTAAGAGTTGTATAAATATCAGACATTCATAACAAACTACAATGTACTTACATGAGTTCTTAAACTATATATTACCCACTCTGCAATGGACTGTCAATTGAGAGACCACAAAACTAGACTTTTCCAGATAATAAACTATTCAGTGGATTTTAGGAGTTCTACGGCTCGTTTGATCGATATTGGTGATGCTGTATATTAGGTTAATTCTAGTTCTCAACGAGACAAGCAGTTCTATATATATGTAAATGGGTAGTTCGGAGTCCAACCACGCCTCGCGGTGCCTCTTCTCCGTTCACCCAGGGTTAGTTAGAGAAGTACCTGGTTTAAGAAAGGTTTAGTAGTGTGTGATCTGTCCGCAGTTACGGCAGGGTTACATAAGACTGGAGAGTGGCTCGCAACCTTTATTGTAATAATCTCACGCGTCCCCTCTGGTCCGTGTATAGAGAGAGAATCTCCTTTTTATTAGTTGTTCTTCCTCCAGTACCTCTTGAGGAGAACGTATCACCCGTTGGAGATGTGAACTTTTCCGTTACTCAGTTCCCCCTATCACCAGATTCTGCCCTGCCTTGCAAGATTCCAGGACCATCTACCTTCAGGGATGTTTTCCCCCGAATCACAGTTCGGTTAGCGTTCTCGCGCTATGTCTGCCAACATCCACTAGGATATAAACTTTTCGGACCTAATTCACTAACTTAGGAGTCCAGATAGTTCTTTTGCTAATATACTTTGGGCAGAACGGCGAGGAAGCAATCGTGATTGTAAAATTTTTAAATGTTGTTTTGACAACTGGGCGTAGAGAAAGATCATCAACTCCCAAATATGTGTCTATGATTTTTTCTCTCTCCAACTGAAGGCAAAAGCCACAGTGAAACAGACAGCCGCTGCAACCGAAACGAGATGACGTATCAACTCAAACCCATATAACTATGCTCTCCCTAAGCGGAGGGAAAGAGAATACCTACCTAAATCAGCGAGGAAATTCAATTTCGAGGAAAATTCAAAATCAAGTAAAAAAAACGCCCGATTGAGAATTCAAATCGATATGGGAAAAAATAATTCAAAATTTAACAACTGGCAAACTCAATCCACCCATCCACACTCACCAACCGAGATCCACTTCTTTCTTCTTTTTTTTTATAAGTTTCAAGTCGATTTCTAAGTCGAATGAAAAAAAGCAACTATTCCTTCAATGCTACCAACCCAATCAATGAAGTTTGACAGCTACGTTGACGTAAGCGGTTCACTATCATAGACAAAACAGCTGTCCTACGTGTGTCAGTAATATGAGTGTCAGTGTCACGCCCTGTTCAAAAACAAACACTACAATGGCTATGGGTGTAGTAACATTCAGCCAAAGACTGATCGAAGTTGTTTATATAACATCACAACAAATCTGTCTTGTAATAATTGTTTTTTTTTATTACGGTGTGGTATTAATATCCACAACTATCTTATAATTTTCACTACATTCAAATGTGCTAAGACAAATAGATGTTCGGCGACATCATCAAGTCTATTGCCATACATTTTTCGCTAACTGAAAAACAACCACCTCCATAAACACATTATAAGATGTGATAGACTAAAAACTTAAAATATGGTTATAATATAAACATAAAAAAAAATAATGAAGCTACTGAAGATATAGCTGCATAACTTAAATCTCTTAGCTTTCTTTCGTTAATGAGAGTTAAAACTACTGTGTTATCTGTGGCTCGTTCACAATCATCACACAGTTTCTGTCACAGAGTACCTTATTATAACCGGAAATTCATAGATGATACCTGATTTTAAAAGTTACTATTGCGCATTAACTTTAAAAACAGGCAACTATATGTTAAATACCTGAATCTAATACAAATTTCGGTTCTTGGCTTGATTTCCCTAGTTTACTATGTAACTTATTTGTTTTTTATTATTTTAATACCTATGTACCTATTTGCAAACATAACCTCAAAATTATTCAATGTATATGTTCGTTTCTGCAGTAATTTATATATAATTTCGAATCTAGGAAACAATTTTTCAGGTTTATTGGTCTTTAGGCCAAATATGTATGGAAGCTGAGCAATCTTCTTTCAACTTAATCTTTTTAATAGATTCTGAGCAAATTGACTGTGACAGATAGACAACCGAGTGATCTTGTGAACCCTAAAAAATGCTTACTCATTACGGTAGAGGGATCTGTAAGTCTCAAGGTGTTGTAACAAGACAAACTGTCGCAGTTTCAGTACGGCACTAATTGTGTTTGCTTAGCTCCTGTTTGACCTGTTAACGAACACGTCGAACGTAGAGCTTTACCTAACAAATACTGTACGACATTTTGTATCTGTCTAGCACGTAACAAATTGAAATATCAAAGTTTAAAACAGTTTTGCTTTGATCGCGATGCAAATGGGGACTTGGTTACTTATCTTCTATATATATAAAACTCAAAGGTGACTGACTGACATAGTGATCTATCAACGCATAGCCCAAACCACTGAACGGATCGGGCTGAAATTTGGCATGCAGGTAGATGTTATGACGTAGGCATCTGCAAAGAAAGGATTTTGAACAATTCTACCCCCAAGGGGATAAAATAGGGAATGAAAGTTGTATGAAACTTTGTCAATTTTAAACTGATCGGGCTGAGACCTTGCATGCAGGTATAAGAAGAATCATCAATGGATGTCATTGTTTATAATACAAGCCTGAGAACAAAAACTGTAGTCTACACTTCAGCTCTACACCGAAGCGAAGCGAGGGCGGGCCGCTAGTTTCTTATATAGTTTCAGATACTTATATCGGCCCATCTAGCATTTTAAGTTTTGACCTATATGATTTTGACGGTCTCTAGCTAAAAATAAATGTAACATTGAGAAAAAGTTTATACGCAGTTTTAAAGTTACACCATATTTTTCGTGTTTTTTAAAAATATATTATTGTATATTAACTTAACTTTAGTATATCTTTGCTACAGTTCCATGAAACTTATAACACTTAGTGGGCCGATAGATGTGTCTGGAGGTGTATTTTCACGCACACAACTTCAGGTGAACCTGAAGAGATATTAAAATAATTCGCTTCAGATATTTTACAAAACTAGAAAAACATTCAATATTATTCAGAAGAGCATTCACATGCTAGACCGTAAATATCAAACAACAGCTCTCAGAAAAAAAATAACAACCAACGAATAAAAAGAAGCGAACTTACAAAAGATACGTAATGTGGTACGACGTAAAACTTCATAACAATAAACTATTTTGAGATCTATTACTTTAAATCTATAGAAAATATAACTAGAAAAAATTCCACTCGGACCAGGAAGCAGACGGGACTCGAACCCGCACCCTTCGCAATCCGGGCGAATGCACTGACCAATTATGCTACCACGGCCCTGATGGCCGCGTTAAAAATTCTTCTAGCCATTCTTAAGCTGCTTGGCAGCGCCATCTCTTCGCATTTTAGGTAACCCTCAATGTCAAATGAATACTTTTACAAGTATTAAACATTTGAAAGAAGAGATAGCAATTATTAGCTGCCTGGTCCGCGTGGATTTTTTTTCTAGTTATATCATCTTTAGATTTAAACATGAAGCAGTTACATGCTTAAAAATAAAAAAAATATCTATTACTTTAGTTAGATATTTCAAAGCATCTCATCTTATTTAAAAAACACGTGAGAGTTATATAAATGGACGAAATGGCCAATGGGGCAATATCACCCTCATCATTATCAGCCTGTTAATGTCCCCACTGCTAGGGCATAGGCCTTCCCTATGGATGAAATAGGAAGATTGGACCATAATCCACCACGCGGGCCCAGTGCTGATTGGCAGGTGCTAACGACTGCAGATGAAGCCGGGATTAACGGCTAAACGTGCCTTCCGAAGCACGGAGGAACTCGAGATGGAAAATTTTTGGTCACCCATTCGATGATCTACCACTGCGAAAGTTGCTTAACTTCAACGATTGCAGCCGAACGCGCTAACCACCCGCGCCATCGAGCTCCTCAATATATGTTACCTCAATGACGAAAAAAAATATGCAATATTTCAAAAAGATATAAAAAATATTAAAAATATAAAAAAGCATAAATAAAATAAAATTTAATAAAGCGCTATATAAAAAAAAGGGGAAATATATAAAAATAAACATATTGATGCTTGCACAAAATAAAACATACAAAATATTTGCATTATATGACAATTTATGACGATGTAATAAATAATATATATTGTTATAATTTTTATTCTTTAAGCATGTAACTGCTTGATGTTTAAATGTAAAGAAAATATAACTAGAAAAAAATTTACGCGGACCAGGCAGCAGACGGGATTCGAACCCGCACCCTTCAATATACATTGTCTTGGGAGTTTATCGGATATAAAATCAGGAACCTGTTTGGAACACCAGCCTGAACGGTCGCGAACCACAGGCCATGTACTGGTTTTTATATCTGCTACTAGTGGCCCGCCCTTGCTTCGCTTCTGTGTAGAGTTGTAGTGTAGATTTAAATGACTCTTCATATAAGTAATTATAAAAAAACTGAAAAAGGGTATACCTATTTGCCTTTTCCAAACTTCTATTGACATCACGTCTCTCCACTAAACATTTGATATTTATGGCATGGCATTAAAGTTTAAATTGACTTTTAAGTATTATTACGAATCGTTTGTATGGAAGTGTAGAAAAGTGTTGTTTTTGGACATTTTCAGGCAATTTTTTTAATTTTTCTCTGCGTAAGAACTATCCACGTACTTCAAGGAATATTCTAAAAAAAACAATTATCGAAATCGGTTCAGCTGTTTTGCGTTTAGCAACACATTCAACGATTCATTTTTATATTATAGATAATCCTCATGCAAACAGGTCACAAACAATTTGAGATTCGATAATTATTCGCCATAAGGAAAATAAATAGCTGAGACCGCCCAAATAGCAACATACCAGCGGCAGCAGTCTTTCGGAGCTTCTTATTCTTCGAGAGTTATAAGTATGAAAAGGAGTTTTGAATACCAGTACTTTTATAACAAACACAACGTAGAGTTCTATTTATATTCTTGATACATAGGAGTTACATACTTAGAGCCCTTTCAGATTTTTTGCAAAAAATCGTAATTTTTGAGCGCCTCATTTACCACCTTAGAAAAGATTTTGACTATTTCCAATAAAAGTATACAGTAGACTTATTATTCCTATTGTAAGTTAATGTAGAATATTTGCAAATACTATTTTCCTTTTTTTGAACTGATCGTTCTACCGCAGCTAGTTTACGGAAAAAACGATAATATGCACAACTTCAAACGCCTAAATCTCTTAATAATGTTCAATAAATTAGATCAAATTAATTACTACGACATTATAAATATGTTTTTGTTGTAATATAATCTATTTGAATTTTGATTTTCCATCTCATTAATTATCAAAAAAAACATCTAACCTCCGTGAGTTTCCCCAAAAAACAGTGCAGGAATTACTATCAAAAACTTTCATAAAACTAATCTACCATTATTGAACTACTAAAATATTTATATATTTTTATAATTAGTTCATTAATAATTATTTTATAAGACTCGAAAACTCACCCGTAAAATGCAATATTACTAGTGCAAATCTACCTACGCACCGATCAGTACGGCAGCGGCGCAATTTTGTTAAAGGGCTTTTAAAGTTAGATTATAATAAATCATCATTTGTATTGTTGATATTCGGTAAGCAATCTAGCCGTGCGACATAAATTATAATGATCGTGTGTATTGGGTCTTATTTGGTACTAACGTTTACATTTTTATGTATATTAAAACAAACACATCTCATTGTTGTAGAATAATCAGTAATTAAACAAATAAGTTCCCTATAACAGACTTACATTTTTTTTTATAAAAAGTCGGGGTCGACATACATATTTAGGTACTTACCTAATTTCATATCCCTGACGAGATTAGTAAAACATTACCGTCGCGAGAGACGCATAAATTATATTAACATCTTATTTCTATAATAAAAAAAAATAAACACTCACCAAATCAATGAGCTGGGACAGCCTTAGCCCAAGTTTCACCAGTACAGTATTGTTGTTTTTATCGACGGGTCGAATGAGTCTGTTGTAGTTACTCAATAAGTCATCGTAAAGTCTCTTCGCGTCGGGATTCGCGTAACACACGAAAAATACAGAACAAAACACTAATACAGTTCTTCTGAGCATCGTTCTAAATCTAATAATTCCTTTGCTCTATGGAAAGTGAAAACGCAACAAAGAGGTTATGTTTGCGATGAAAGAGTTTCCCGCCGTATCATGATGCGAACTTTTCTAGAGCAAGTGATATTTCACTTTTACTTTTTCAAATAAACTTTACCGAATCGTTGTAAACAAAAGTAGGTTTTCGAAAAAAGAATTTTGACAGATATACGCCCGAGGCTGCACCGATTGTGGCGCCCCTACCGATACTAGATGGAAATGAAATAAACGCCTCCACTGCGCCGACTCGTAATGAAAATAATGTTATTGTGTATGACTAATAAAATGGATCCTGTTAATGTTTGCTAATATTAACCGGCATTATTAATGCTGTTATGGGTATGGGATGGTAAGGTTGCAACACTTGCCAGTAACATATATGAAAAAAAAACATGGAAGCTTGAATTTGGAACGAAAACGTGAACTAATAAAACCTTTTTTAGTTCGCCACCAATTGTAAGAAAGTTGTTTTTTTTTATATTATCAAGATCTCTAAAAAGGTTTGCGATGAACTATCAGAAATGATGTTTGTTGTTGTCAAATATACATTATTTACGTGGCTGTATTCTTGGATCGATGCGCAGTACGCATGCGTGCTAGTCCATTCATGACCTTCTGGACGCGTGGTTAGTTACCCGCTTGTAACAATAGATGGCGTTAGTTGTTCAATGCTTTCAGAACAGTAGTGCCTTTTTTATAGAACAAAGTCGACTTCGGAATCCGCGGTAAAATTTAAAAATAAAACACTAAAATAGTAATTTTAAATCACGCTATGCGGTGAATAGTCAGTTTGTTTTGTATAAAATAGCGCTACAGTTGTTAAGTAAACGCATGGTTTATTAAATACAATTATTACCTTCATAATGTAGACAAAATTTTGGCATTGTGCAATTATTTGATCATTAAGCAGAGCTGAAACCCATACTATCCATATAATATTATAAATGCGACAGTGTCTGTCTGTTACCTCTTCTCCACTGAACTGATTTGGATGAAATTTTATAGAGATAGTTTTAGTCCTGGGAAAGGACATAAGATAGTTTTTTCCTAAAAATTACCCTGAAAAGGGGTGAAAAGGGAGTTACTGATTGGGGTGAATATTGATATCCGAGAATTGTAGGCCAATTCTCGGACTAGCTAGCGAGTACGTATACGTTAATTTTACACACTAATACTACTTGATTGTAAATATTTTGTTCATCAGAAAATAAGTCGGCCATCATGGGATCCCATAAATTTTAATAATAAAACAAACATTGCATAGAGCCTTCTTAGGAGCGGGTACCTTGTAAAGCCTCAAGAAGGTGAAACAACTTAAACTACTTGATAAAGTAAAAATACTTAAAAAGTATAATTCTACTTTTCCAGTATTTAAGTAAATAGAAAGAGATGCTAAAGGTTGCATTGTAGAGATTGTAGAGATGGTACAAAGAACATCAAAATTTATGTCCCTTCAGCGTTGTGAACAATAAAAATCTTCAAAAAATTTTGTTGTGTATGCGCCAAAATGTACTCAAATCTTCACGAAACATAGACAGATCGAAGCAGAGAAAAAACTGATTAAAATGATTATATGTCATTTTGCCTTTCCACTGTCGATATTTATAACAGACAAAGCAGAAAATGCAATTTCGTAAATAAAGAGACTAGATAATATTCTGTATATACTCGTATATAAATGGCAACCGTTACTGCCTTACTACCACTGAACGTACTGCACTGAAATTTGGCACACATGTAGCTATTACGATGTAGGAATGCGCTAAAAAAAGATTTTCAAAAACTCACTCCCTAAAGGGTTAAAACCAGGTTCGAAAGTTAACGCGGACGAAGTCGTGGGCATAGAATATTATAAATTCCTTTTTTTTACATGAAATAGGCTTACGCTTGACGACCACGCGCCTGATTTAGGCCCGTATTATAGAAAGATTCTCAGTAATTGATCTAGTCTTGAGCATAGTTAGAAAGGGATGTCGTTATATATAGCACATAGCGACAGGCCTTTCTAACTGTACTCAAGTAAAGATCAACACTTAGTTGTCATTCTGTAATACGGGCCGTAGAGTGACGTAGCAGCCTAAGGTGGGACGCGCTTGCCTAGAAGAAGAAGAGTTCCACAACCTAGCTGTTCTGAAGATATAGGTGGAAGCAAACCGTTTAGTACGAGTTAGCGGGACCTCTACGGTATATCTGTGGTATTTTGCGTTCTCTCTGGTAGTTACAATATATATAATTACAACTCTTTTTATCCATGTCGTGGACGTGGACGACAGTAAGAGGCCCGACGATATGGCACTCGTTCCTTGGAAGCTGGGATGGGCACTTGTGTGGGACGCAACCTGTGTTGACACTCTGCCCCCGTCTCATATTACCGGAACCTCCATGCGGGATGGCGCGGCTGCTTCGCAGAGGCGCTTAAGCGCCGCAATTATGATTGCCTCAGCGGAGACCTCATATTTGCGGCGTTTGGAGTCGAGACTTAGGGTCCCTGGGGCTCCAGTGCCCACCATATTTTCAAAGATATAGCTAAAAGATTGGTGGAGACCACTGGAGACCGCAGAGCTAACGACTATTTCGCCCAGCGCATAAGCCTTGCCATTCAGCGAGGAAATGCCGCTAGCATCCTGGGAATCTTTGCCGAAAGGGATGACTTAGGGCAGCTATTTTTTGTATCATAACATAGTTTTTAATTTTTGTCTAGTTTTTAGTTTAATATCTAAATGTGAGTATTTATTTGTCTATTCTAGTCTTAAAGTATTTTTCAAATAAATGATTATACTCCCTTTTATTCATCAAAATTAAATCATTGGAGGCCCGAAGGAGAGTGCACAATGCAATCGCTAAATGTCAATATTCTGCACCGTCGACTTTCATATATATTCGTATATATAAATTACTGGATATTGATCATGTGAATAACAGAGATTACAAACATATTGTTACGAATTGGATAAAAACGATAAATTATGAAGACACAGAGGTATTCCTCAAATTATCATCATCTTCATCATCAGCCTATTAATGTTCCCACTGCTGGGGCACAGGCTTTCCCTATGGATGGAATAGGGAGATTGGGCCATGACCCACGACGCGCTCCCAGTGCCGATTGCAGATACAGCCGGGACCAACAGCTCAACGTACCTCCCGAAGCACGGAGAAACTCGATATAGAAGATTTTTGGTCATCCATCCTATGACCGACCACTGCGAGTTTCTTAACTTCAACGATCGCAGCCAAACGCGCTTACCACCTGCGCCAAACCAAATGTACCAAATTGAAGCATATGTTTACAAAAATATCTATTTTTTACATTTAGATAGATAGATAGATAAAACTTTATTCACACCAACATACAAAATTGAAGACAAATTTTACAATTATATAAATCCTTTAAAACAAACAACAAATTATATTTATACAACTATACTGATATTTTCGTGTGCAGCAGCGATGCGAATGGGCGAAAACTCAGCGTAACATTTACTCCGAGAGTAAATCGCTGATTTTCAGTTCTGACCCATATAGATGAGGTCACGCAATTAAATGTCAGATTAAAATTCACAAAACAATAAACGAAATTAAAATTAAATTAAATACAAAAATTAATTAAACATTCATTGGACATATAATTGTCATGGTACTTTTACATAAACATAAAAACAAAGAAAACAAAATTGATAAATTGATCAGCGAGATAATATTCAAGAACCTACAAAGATAAAACATTGTTTCGTCCGTTTACCGGGTCCGTTTTACGTGTGATTTAACCGTTTCGCTCGTGTCGTTTTCTATAGCAACACCGGTAAGCTGTTAGTGAAAAAACTTACTATAAGTATACCGTACCCTCATTTGTGTTCCACGAAACTGTCGGAATTCACGTGAAAAACGGATGAAAGGCCAGCCACGTTTAAAAACAAATCATTTTGCTTTTCCACTAAACTAAAGGAAAGTGGGAAAGGCTTTCTTGACCCCTTTGAACATTTAAGGGGTCGCAGTATTATTTGAATACGTTGTTTCTACAATCGTCCTAAACCTAATCTGGCCATAAATACTGTTATATAAAATCTTTTCTTTTTTAAACTTTTTAATTTATTTTAAATTAGGAACATGTAAAAAACTTCTTTCGATTTTACGCCATTTCACATGTTGTGTCGTGTTTATTTACAAATTTCGATGTAGAAAAGGTGTTAAAGAATATAGGATTGCAGTGATCGCCTTGCACAAAGTGGGTATGGAGCCGTCGGTTGGTTTAGCCTTGTTAGTCGAAGACCACAACAGATCGACGTGGCCGCGTGCTGTTAGAACTACAAAGGCTGTTAATGCTGTTAAAGCCAGAATTCGTCGAAACCCCATTAGGAAGAGAAAAATCTTATCGCGAAAAATTAAGATTGCCGCTAGGACTCTGCCGCGTATTGTAAAACAAGACCTGAACCTCGGTGCTTATCGTCAATATACAGGACATGCCCTTAATGAATCTTTACAATTAAAGAGAGTGGATCAATCAAAACGCCTTCTGTCGCGATACGCAGATGAAGAACACATATATATCCGTTTTACCGATGAAAAAACTTTTCACGATTGAAGAACACTACAATAAGCAAAATGATAAAGTGTACACTCACAGTTCTAAAGAAGCTGCTCAAGTGGTCGGAAAGGTACAACGTGTTACATCCTGCGTCATTGATGGTTTTGGGGGGCGTGTCTTATGAAGGAGACAGAAAACTACATTTTTGTGAAAAAGGAGTGAAAACTTCTGCCAAAGTGTATCAAGATCTGTATCTGTATCTAAGACTGTTCTTAGATCATGTTGTGAAACCGTGCATCAAAAATATACCGTGGACTTTCCAGCAGGATTCTGCACCTGGTCACAAGGCACAAACTACCCAAGCCTGGCTTGAAATCAATGTTCCGAACTTTATAAGACCTGAAGACTGGCCCTCATATAGCCCTTTAGACTTCAAATTATGGTCAGTTTTAGAGGACATGATCTGCTCTAAACGACACAATGACCTTGAGTCTATTTAAAAAAAATTTGGAGCAAGCAGTGGCGAAATTTCCCTTGGAAACAGTGCGTAAATCCATAGATTCGTGACCAAACCGATTAAATGCCTGTATAAAGCCAAAGGTGGCCGTTTCGGATATAATGTTTTTTTAATTTTTTGCTGAGACTAATAAATATGTAGGTATAAATTTGAATAATATTACATTCATTCATTACAAAATAACATTTTCATTTATTACATAACTTATGGCTGGACTAGGTATATATCTTTTTTATATATTAGCTGTCACATTTTATGTTTTTTTTTTCGTTCGTAGTCTGGCATGGCAGTTGATGTGCAATTTGGCGCTAAAAGGATAAAAGCCGTTTCATTTCCCACTATTGCCATTTTTGGTCCCCTTTGAACTTCGAAAGGGTCGCAATATTAAATTTTACTTAAAGTGAAACGTAACGTTACTACGATATTCGCCCCGAAGTTAAATAGGGGTCTTTCGCTGCATTTACGTAATATGGGAATTTAATATAAACATTTTTAGATGGAAACCCGGTGACTTAGGTGACAGTACGTCCGTAAAATATTTATCTTGTCGGACAGAAAACATATTTTGGAATTTCGTAAAACACGGCCCACAGATTTTTTTAAATTTCATTATGACAAGAAAGCCTTAAGTTCACACTTAACGTTCAAGGAATCTGACATTGTATTTTTTTATTAACTTATTTACTTGTAGGTTCTTGTGATTTTGTAAGTGTTTTATTAATAAGTTCTGTACCAAGTATAAGATAAAATGTAAGAATAATAATGCTAAAAATGAATGTTGTATTTTTTTGACGTGACAACGTCTTAAATTAGGTTGCGGCTGGGAGTCACTTATGAAAAAGTGTAACGCTCGGTAACGTTACGATGAGTCTCTCGTGTTAAGTTTAAGTTTACATGTACAATGTTTTAGTAAACAAAATATATTTCTATAGTTAAAATTTGTGCAATTCTTATTTTCATTCAATTCCTTGTTCCTATTGTGCAATTTAATTATATTCATATCAATAAATATTCTACCGAGAAAAAGACGTTGTCACGTAAAATCTTCGCCCGTAAAACCGACTTTACAGGCAACCATTTTTTTATTAACTTATTTACTTGTAGGTTCTTGTGATTTTGTAAGTGTTTTATTAATAAGTTCTGTACCAAGTATAAGATAAAATGTAAGAATAATAATGCTAAAAATGAATGTTGATTTTTTTTTAATGTATAAAGAGTAGTAGTAGATTTAAACATCAAGCAGTTACATGCTTTAAAAATAATAAAAAAAAATTATAAGTATAAAGAGTAGCAAAAAAGTATATGGCCCGCCTCATGGTAAGCGGCTACCCTGGCCCAGTCCCCTACCCCGTGGAACCCTGGAACCTTACTCACCCACAAAAACACAACATCACCAAAAGGTAGTGTTGTTTTTGTGATCTTCTGTAAGATATTGCCCGCACCTCTGGGATGGCTCCTCCAAGTACTTGCTCGATGCTTTGGATAGGTTAGGTTAGCGGCGCGCGATCCGCTTCATAGGCGATGAGGAGGTAACTAAACACCTCGAGCCTCTTCAATTACGCCGTGACGTGGCGTCACTAAGCGCGTCCCATCGTCTGTACCACGGCGAGTGTTCTGAGGAGTTATTCTCTCTTATCCCACCTTCCCTTTTCTTCAGAGGACCACGCGCGCTGGCCTACGTTGTCACCCTCTAACTGTGGCCACATTTCCAACGCGTACAAAGAAATTTGGTGACTCATTTCTTTGTCGCACCATCCGTAAATGGAATATTCTGCCCGCTCAGGTGTTCCCTCCCTCTTACAACCTGGGATCCTTCAAAAGAGGCGTGAAGAAGCAACATGCAGGCCGGCAGGGTGGGGATGGCTGGTGTGGCAGGTAGAACCGCTGTATGAGCTATCTTCGTGCCTGGACTTCACCTTCACTTAACATCAGGTGGGGTGGAGTCATTTGTCGAACCTATCTATAAAAAAAAGATGGAGATTACTTATCCTAGATCGGCGCTCCAATTCGGGCGGAGAAACCGCTGCCATACCTCTCATAAATATAATAGAAGTTTTCTCCTAAATGTGATAGAAGTTTTCGCAAACGATGGTACAAATCGCAAATAACGTTTGAATTTGTATAAAGGGTGGCAGGGAGAGAATGGGAAATATTGCTACAGGTGTTTTCGTTAGAGATTCAAGTTAATGGGTCTATTACGGTAAAAGGTCTCAGGGTGCTTCGTAAGACATTATCACCTTTGTTCCTGTAAATGGTCGTTTCTTGTGATGTGTAAAAAGTTTTTTTGCTCTCCTTAAAACATAAATTGAATATTGAATGTAAAAGTTTTTAATTAAGCCACAATATATTAATTAAATCAAACAATTTACCAATTCTGCCTCATTAATTATTTATATTTAACTAATAGGTTTCCGTGAATTTACCTGCATAGAAGAATATGTTTTTTAAATGTTTTTACAGGCAAAAGCGCTAACAGTCCAACTTAAGGTAAGGGGTCACCACACATGCGTTATCGGCTCTGATGAAATGTATTTTTCACACAAATTTTTATTCCATATTTCTCGACTAAAAGTCTGTTATGCCTTATTTCATTGATATCGGTTCAGTAGTTTAGCCGTAACAGCGTAACAGCCAAATAGTTGCTTTTGAATGTTTAAACTAAGTATGGACTCCATAGTCCATCATCCAGTCATTTATATGAGTAATAAAAATTTACATAAATTATTTAAAAGACTTCCAAGCACACATACCATTTATAGCTTTAATACCACTATGTATCAATCGGGTTATACCAATCGTGATCGCCTAGTGATTTTGTCATGATTATAATATTTCTGAGAGTCATCTAACAAAAATATATTTCAATGCTTCAAATGACATAATTGGATTTTTCCTAAGCAATGCTTAAACTAACAAACGCAATGCTTTTAACTTATATGTAATTAAGTTAATGTTACAAGATCAATATTAAATCCGTCTTTACGCTTTAAGTGTATTTAATAATCATCAGCCTACTAAAGGCCTAAGGCATAGTCCTTTCCATGGATGGAATAAGGAGATTGGGCTGTGAACCACCACGAGGGCGTTGTGTTGATCGGTGGGTGCTAACGACTGCAGGTGCAGGGGGGACCCCCGGCTTATCATGCCTTCTGAAGCACGGAGGACCTTGAGGTCATAAGTGATCAAAAGTCACCCATCCGATGACCGAGCATTGCAAATGTTGCTTTACTTCCACGATCGCAGCTGAAGTAGCAATTAATTATAGTAGTAGACGTAAATGTAAAGCAATTGAACACGTGAATGACTGTGACGAAGCTGTAGTAACAGACAAACTTAGTAATTGAGACCTTACAACGTATTGATGTAAATTATGAGACGGCTCACAGAAGCCCAGACTAGACAATGAGCCGTTGATCCCGCCCTGGGCCGTTCACACCAGCCAGCAAGTACTGAGTTCTTACAACAGGGATGAAGACGGGGTAAAGAAATCGAAATTCTATCTAGTCCGTCAGTTAAATTATCAAAAACTTTTTTCCAAAAAATTAAACCACCGAAAAGCAACAAATAATTAAACCCTTTTTTATCTTTGAAGCCTGTTTCACAATCGCTGAGTAAAGTTCTCGATAAGCTTATTAGAACTTATTTGCTCAGTAAACAACTTTACGTTGACAGGGCACATTTACTTACTTTTAAATGCTTTCCCAAAAAAATCAGCATCCCTATTCTCTACTGACTTTACTATGACGACCTCCGTGATCGTGTAGTTTTACGCCGGGTTTTATGGTGTCGCCGACTCCGGTTTGAATCCCGGTGAGGGCAGATGTTTGCGTCATGAATACGAGCATTTGTATTGTTATTATTGTGTTTTCAATATGTATTTCTATATAAATATACTTATATATATGTACAGTATATGTATTCTATCCGTTACCCTAGCATCCCATATCACAAGCCCTTACAGTGCTAACTTTGGGGCTAGGCTAATTGGTGCGAGTGTTGGAAATATTTATTTATTTACTGAGCTGATTAACTTACTTAGATATTTACTCAGCGGTTGTGAAACAGACCCTTAGTCGAATTCATATTTGGTATCAGTGCCATTGCCAACCCAAGTAGTAAATGAAAACTCAGAACTATCAGACATGCACGGCACCGACTCCAAATATTAATTTGACTTGAGATAAAAAGGTATTTTTTGCTTTTAGGCGGTGTTAATTTCTTTCTTTTCAATAATTTTTTATATTATGTACGACTCGGCTTCGAAATCTGTGAGTGAACAATCACCCTAATTTTTCCACCCTTAGCGTTTGATTATTTTTTCAAAATTTTATCAGAATATCTAATAATATAACTATTTTTTTTTATATAAATTTAATGCTTAACTAAGAAAACAGTAGATATTGTGGGAAGAGCTTTCATGAATACGACATGCGTGCGTGTGCTTGCGTCGGCTGTGTCGCCGCACACGGGCCACACGCCACAGCCCCAAACGCCGGCCGCCACGAGAAGCTAGAAGCGGCTACTAAAGTGGCTGAAGCGCGCGACAGCGGCCGACTAAGGCATGGTAATAAATTACCGTGACTAAGGTAAGGGAGAGTGGGTTGGGGAATCGCGCGAGTGACGTGTGGCGGCGTTTTGTATCGGCGCATTAAGTGGCCGGTGCGGGCCACAAGACTACGACGTTTTGTAGCGTGTGGCGGCCACCGGCGTACCGTGTGTGGCGAGTCCATATAAAATGTATGAAAACTACAAGAAATATGCCGGTGGCGGCGTTTTGTGGTTGTGGTTGGTGGCCCGTGTGCGGCGACACTATTTCTTAGCAACTTAATGCATTACTTTTTTATTTGTTAACTGTTTACACGGTTAATAAAATCAACGGCAGGTGAAATTCAACAGAAAACGCATTCACACACATACTTGTACCCAACGGCATATTTATTAAATAATAAGAAAAAATACGCAGCATGTAATTACTCAATTGAATTAATAAATATCAATGAGAACTATATATTTGTGCCGTTTGGTGTTGAGACCATGGGCCCATGGGGTCCAAGTGCTCGTTCCTTTTTTAGGGAAATATCAAAGAGACTCACCGAAGTTACTGGTGATCAAAAGGCTGGCAGCTATCTTGGTCAACGGATCAGCCTTGCCATTCAACGTGGCAATGCTGCCAGCCTATTGGGCACCATCCCTGACGGCGGCGATGGGGGTGACTTATTTTTTATTTTGTAAATAGGATGTTATTTATAAATAGGTTTAGGAAATTTGTATTTAAATATTGTTTATTTCTGTACATATATAATTAACTAGTGTCTAATGAGTAAAAATATATTGGTAATATCGAAATATATGTTTTTTAAAATAAATTTGCGAATTTAGTTTCTCTTATAAATGTTACACATACATTTGGTTTTTATATACACATATTTATTTAAAAGTAAATGAAATGTAATCGAGAATTTAACTAAGACTTCAGGAGCTCTACTCTCTTTCTCTGAAACGAAATTTCGGCAACGAACGAATTTTAAGCGAAATTTCGCCAGTGACTCTACTCTATTTCATCTTTGAACACGCACATAAATTTCGGAGTCACAGACAATTATCGTGAACGAATGGAATGATTTATGTGAGTGAGTTCTTTTTGTCTACACTTTTTAGATAAAGTATTTTTACTTAAAAACAATATTACTTTATTTCCATTTTTTAATCACATTAAAACAACCTCTTTTTACAGTGTTAGCCGATTAATTTGTAGAGTTGATGCAATCGAATGTATGTCAACCTAAATTTGTTGTGTAATACTTTGAAGTATTGGCAATACAAAAATAAACAAGAATTTTATTTATTTGTATATTTTTCATACTAAAAGATGTTCTTCACGCTAAGCAGTCTTATTTAAAAATACTCTATTAGTAATTTTTAATTTAAACAAAAATCCCAAAACGAAAATGAAAAGGTAACACTTTTCGTTTCGTCAATTTGAGGTCAAAATTACGAACAATTATATTATCTTTATAATTTTTATTATTTTTAAAGCATGTATTTTCTTTAGAATTATATTATCTGTCAAATTCAACTTTTAGTTCAAAAGTTTTGTGAATTAGAGTATAGAGTAGGCTTGGAGAATTTAAATGTCAAACTATTTTCGGACGACCGAATTTTCGAAATGAAGGAGTAAGGAACGTGCAAAATTTCGATCGAAATTTCGTTTTCCGTTGAAATAGAGTAGGCTTCCAGGTTCGCCTTATTTACTTTCGTTATTTCCGAGTATGAGTATACCAATTTTGACACTTTTTATTTTTCCATTATTTTCGTCGTGTCACAGTAACGCGATTCCGTTGAAATCGTTCGGAGCGTTTTCAAACGAGATTAGTGAGCTGGAGAAAATTGATTTTCCTTAGGTTCGCGCGATAAATAACACGAAAGGGTTCTAAAATCTTGTGCGCGTCGGTCGTCGTGTCAATCAGGACGTCTGAAAGATTGATGACAATGTATGAGCGATGCGCGTCAAAGGGGGTAAAGGGAGCATTATAATGTTACCCTTGGTCTTTCACGAATCTTCTTAAGGAACATTAAGGTCGGTGCACATTATCAAATAGGAAACGGATAGACATTGACGCCTTCCGACTTGACGTTCAACTGCCGTTAACCGTATACAGGCACGTGACGATTAGTGGATCTACCCTTAGCAACAACCAATATCGAATTCATATAGCTGGCGACTGCGAAATTTCGTTGTCAAATATTTACTGATGTTTAGTTCTCGCTACGTCCGTTAAGGCGCTGCTGTTAAAATTTCCACACAAAATTTTACAATGACATTTCGCACTCGCAAACTATTCGAATTCAATTAGTTCGTGCTAAGGGTACTGCACCTTCGGTACGTACACACGCTTATTTATTGTTATCGACGCGTTTCCAGCAAGCCATCGAAAAATAATTCTGCCAAACTAAAGAAAATTACACGCCTGGACTCGCTTTTTGTTCTTCGTAGTGTATGGATAAATATTATTAAATAAATTTCATAAATAAAACACTTCGTTTCACTTCTGGTCTGCCCAACTGACTGGTAAGAAAATTAGGGTATCAAACTATCAGGGTGAGACGTTACCGGGTGGATGAAGTGACATGCCAGGGGAATGCCAGTTGACCATACGCCACTTGTAGTTCATGATTAGTTTGTGATAAAGCAGCGACTTTTGCACCAAGAATATTGAATGACTTGATTTGATGTGCAGTTGCGTTTCCTGTATATGTATGTGCATCAACCATTATGTGGATATTAGAAGGCACTTTTGGATGCTGTGTGAATGTTACTATCTTTCTTGTTTTATACCTGCTTTAAGCTAGAATACTGTTTATAAAAATACTTTTTATTAATAATGATTTGCCATTGATTGTTAAATTAGTTGAAACTTAGAACACAGCGCATGTAATCAAAGGGCAATGCCCAAAATAGGCTCAGCGTGGACAAGATGCTTGGCAAACAACAATTTTGAGCTTATATGACCTTTTTTCATCGCGGCGCTAAAAAAATGTTAAAGGATACTGATACAAAATTATAATGATTCAAAGATTCTGGGTAGTTTATGCTTGATGCATTGTATAGTTTTACTAGTAAAAATGTCTGTCCATGTTAAGTCAAATTCTCATACAAAGTGGGCATTGCCCTTTACTTATTTCATAAATTAACACTTAAATAAAAATGACATACATAAGTACATGATTTCATTATTTAAAGATATTTTAATAATTATTATATAGATTTTGAAATAATAAATGGACACGAAAAATATTTTGTGGCGGTAGCCAATAAAATAATAAAATTAAAACGATCTCAATTTGCTGATCCCGGAGCCTTTAAAAATATAGCCGAAAATTCTATCAAACGTGCTTTAACAGCTTCAAACTGGTTTTATTGAATACGTAAAGAAATTTACGAAATCACGTACGAATATTTACAAAATTCCTTCAAAGCATGAAATACCGTTGAGAGAATTATCTGCTAAGATCTATAAACAAATAAATAACCATGTTGCTATTATTTTAATTGGGTCCTTACATGAATACCTAACAATAGGAAAGTATGTATATTCCCGTAAGAAAATCGTACATATTTCAAAACGCGACACGGTCGTCGCATTGCAGACGTTGGCTGGCACACTCGTAGCATCGACGACGCACTTCACACACTCCAACTGATAAAGAAAGGTCGCCTCAATTCAATCGATAGACAATAAATTTTATTTAACTAGCGGCCCGCCAGACTTCGCATGGCTACGATATACCTACTAATGAAAAAAAAATAGAGTATGTTTTTTATTTATTTGTTTAAGCATTTAACTGCTAGATGTTCAAATCTAAAGAAAAGTTTACTAGAAATAATTCCACGCGGACCAGGCAGCAGACGGGACACCAAAAATAGAGTAGTTGAGATTTCGGTTACAAAAACATCATATATGAACTTCCGAACTTTCTGGAGGTTTTAGTGGATTCCCACAAAATACTCTCAACAAATACAATTAAAAAATAATTATCCAACTTGGTGTAGCCGTTTGGATGTTATGCGTATATTTACTATTCGAAAAATTATTTTCATTCATATAGGAGATAGATAAGAGACAACTTTAGAATTTTAAACACAATAACTATAAAATGATCTTATACTCTCTAGTGTATAGAGGATAACCTCATAGATTTTTTTTAACAAATTAAATAAATCTGAGTTCATAAAAAGTACAAAAATGAAACAACTTAAAGTTCATAATTAAATTTGTAGCATTTACTAAGTGGGACTACTTGCGCCATAGAGAAGAGAAACTTAAATTTTACTATGACTTTTATATGAAATGACAGTTCAAGTTAAAGTAAGTTGGTGCAACTAACGCTAAATTATAAAGTACTACACCTTAATTACCATTGATTTAGTGGCATCTGGCACTAAAAGATCAGTGTTGCAGTTCATAGAGTTAGCTGAAGAGATGATTCCCGGAAGAGTTTCCTCAATTTCTCCAGGATCTCTTCATCAGACACTTTCGTCTGGTCTTCTGAGATACAGGCTGCGGCCTAGTTCAGATACCAGTCTCTCCACAATCTTGTCACTAAGACATTAATTAATTCATTAAGTTTGTCACTGAGAAACTAAAATAAATGTTACACTGCTTTGGCTGTACGATATAATGGCGTTTGGATATAAATGATTTTTTTTCTAAAATTAATTCTCAATTTGGCAATAGTATGTCCTTATCATGCTTTGTGTTGGGGAAAGACATTGAGTCTTCTTTATCACCGGTAGTTGCCACGAAGATATCTGAGGACACCTACCCGCCTTTTTGAGCCAGCTCTGTAATAAATATTAATAAATATTGCCAACACTCACTGTAGACGACGCGACGCATATCTACATATGTACCCAACAATTTGTTTAAAACTCACGTTACAAATTATGACTATTTGTCACCACTGTAAGTATTAAAAATGATAAATAAAATCCGCCAGGGTATTTATAACATTTATATAAATATTTTTTTCTAACACACACCAATTAGTCTAGCCTCAAAGTAAGCACTGTAGGTTTGTGTTATGGGATACTAGGGTAACAGATAGAATACAAATACATAAGTATATTTATATAGAAACACATATTAAACATCCATGATTGGAGTACAAATGCTCATGTACATCACACAAACATATGTCTCTACCAGGATTTGAACCCGGGATCTCTCGAGTAGGTAAAACCTTGAAACCTGACATACAAACCACTCGGCAACGGAGGTCGTCAAATAATAATGACATTGATACTAATATACTGCAGAATGTTTTCGACTCCACGAATATTTTTGCAGGACTGATAGAAATTACACGTACTCGTGTGAGTATTGATTTAAGTGTGGCTAAAATTGATTATTCAAGAAAAATCATAAAAAATAATATTTTTTTGGATAGAAATAGGCAAAAAGTTTAAACTTGAGAATTTGAGATGAACACTATAAAAACGTCAGATAAATAGGTTCTCAACTCAACTCAATCATACTCGTATAGTTGTAGTGCTATGTCATTGTATATATAACAATAGTTGTAGTGTTATGTCATCTATATATATAAAACTCAAAGGTGACTGACTGACATAGTGATCTATCAACGCACATCCCAAACCACTGGACGGATCGGGCTGAAATTGGTATGCAGGTAGATGTTATGACGTAAGCATCCACTAAGAAAGGATTGTGATCAATTCTACCCCCAAGGGGATAAAATAGGGAATGAATGTTTGTATGAAACTTTGTCAATTTTAAACCGATCGGGCTTTGCATGCAGGTATAAGGAGAATCATAAATGAATGTCATTGTGTATAATACAAGCCTGAGAACAAAAACTGTAGTCTACACTTCAGCTCTACAACGAAGCGAAGCGAAGCGAGTGGGGCCGCTAGTAGTATATATAACAACAATGTCAAAGTTACCCGAGATTTATTAAAAAAAATTGGCAAATTGTGCTGATGCAGGAATGTGGATGACGTAATGAATTGAAAACGACGATGGCTTGATTGGAAGATAATTAATTGTTAGCTAAGTGTTCGACTATTGATACTGTGTATGATGCTTTGATGATGTAATGGCGCGAATATCCTCTGGCCAAACATTAGTATTAGGCGCCTGATAAAATGAATTTTAGCAGAAGTTTTTGTAATGAAAAATGATTAGATAAACTTGAATTGAACTAATAAGATAGGAGCAGGTGGGTAGCAGGAGGAGCTCGATGGTGCAAGTGGTTAGCGCGTTCGGCTGCGATCGTTGAAGTTCAGCAACTTTCGCAGTGGTCGGTCTTTGGATGGGTGACCAAAAATTACTATCTCGAGCAGGAGCACGGAGGGCCGTGCTTGGGATGGCACGTTAAGCCGTTGCTCTCGGCTGCATCTGCAGTCGTTAGCACCCACCAATCCGCACTGGGTCCGAGTGGTGGGTCATGGCCCACTCTCCCTATTCCATCCATAGGGAAGGCCTGTGCCCCAGCAGTGGGGACATTAATAGGCAGATGATGATGACGATGATGCTTTGATGATGTAATGACGAGAATATCCTAGGGCAAACACTAGTATTAGGCGCCTGATCAAACGAATTTTAGCTGAAGGTTTTGTAATGAAAATGATTATTTAAACTTGAAATGAACTAATAAGATAGGAGCAGGTGGTTAGCGCTTTTGGCTTGCGATCGTAGAAGTTAAGCAACGTTTCAAATGATCAGTCTTTGAATGGTTGACCAAAAACATATTGTCTCGACCACCTTTGGAAGGCACGTTAAGCTTTTCATCCCGGCTGCATCTGCAGTCGGTAGTGCTCAACAATGCACACTGAGCCCGCGTGGTTGGGCCACGGCCTAATCTCCCTATTTCATCCATAGGGAAGGCCTGAGTTCTATTCATTATCGTCAATGCAAGGGGTATTGACGATAATGAATAGAACTGAATCCTTTGAAATTTCCTTGAAAATTTCTTACGTTGTAAAATTTTCTGTTTGTTTGCGTTAAAGCTGAGATACTCGTACAAGTAATATTTACCAACGCGTTCCAATTGTCTGTCCGTTGCACCACAGAAGTGTTAAATAAAATGAAATTTTAAAGGATGTAGCTACCTACTGTTCTCAGTTTTAGATGGCTTAATGCACACAAAAGTTTATTTGCTAATTCAGAGATATGTGCGCTCGGCGCCGCCTTTGGGGCCATCTTGGGAGCGGACCTCCTTCGGTATTCTACAACTTCTAGAAGGTAATCATTCCTCTAAAGTGGCTTTGAATTTTTATGAAAGTTCCAATTTCAAATTACTTATCGAAATAACGTATCGTCTATGATATTTTAAAGTTATAGATACGACAAACACGCTTCTAATTTGGCAATACGAAAGTCAAGTAATATGGTATTTGACAAGTTTTAGAAAACAATCTCACGTTATTGACTAATTTTTATAAAGTCCTTAAAAAGTGGATATTCATCGTTCTGTTGTGTATTTCAGTAAAAATAACCAAATATAAAAAACTCCATTTACAAGTTGCCGCGAAAACGTTTCTCTGGACAATGTGGCGTCTTACTAGTGTGTGACGTCATACGGCTGTTATTAAAACGTTAAACAATACAATGTAATGTCACTTATACCGGAAGATTACTTGCGTGTGACGTCATTTTAGGCTAGGCCAATCCCAAGCGTTTTGGGTGATGTGACAATAGATAAGAAAACATTTATCTTTTTCGGGGGTTTTTAGTAAAATTATGAATATTTTTTTTGTAAAAATAGTAAAAACCCTTGCCAATATTCATTCTAAACACAGATGCTAACAATTGGCACTTTATTTTGAATACTGTCAAATACCCTATTGCCCGACTTGCATTCAGTCGGGCACGTTCTCTCGCTGCTGTTACACTTTGCTACAACGTGTAAATATTTTACGTTTATTCAGAAAAAAAAATATGTGTTTTTAAATAGTACACAAAATACACAGGAACTATTAGAAACAAGAAAAACGTGTAATTTCTTTCGTAAGTACAGTTTGAAAGAAATTAATGTAAAAATATTTAGTGATTACTTATTTTGACAGTTGCTGACACCGTTGAAACTAGATGTAATCTGCTTTGTGAATGAGAGTGAAAGAGACAACTTTAGTGCACTCAATTGGCGACTGTTGCCAAGAGAAGTTGAGACAGGGACTACTTGTGCCATTTTAAAATGCAATAATGGTGCCGTATAACTATCTATATATTATTTATATATTTATTTTTTATCGTCATTGCGGATCGTCAACTTTCAATTTCTGTACTCTTAGTACAAACCCATATCGAAAACGAATGGTTGAATTCAATCTCAATACTACGCGTCAAATGTCAAGAATTTTTGTATGGAAATTTGAACAGCGCCACAACGGGCGTAATGAGGATTAATTATTTTCAAACAAAAATATAACCGAGTGATGAACCGGATATAATTTTTTAGGATATACTGTACTTCAAGGGCCCAAGAGGTGATACTTGATTTTTTTTTGTAGAAAAGGTCTCTTAAAATGAGTGTCATGAGTTTTCTTCTGGCGCTTCGCCGGCCGCTGCCGCGGTACGCTTGGCTCGCGCGTTATGGTCACAACAGTAACCTAACCTAACCTAGTGTAAAGTTTCACCGCTTGGGCCCTAGAAGTACAGTTTAGCCATTTAGTTCCATTTTCGGTTTTATTTTTGTTTAAATATGATATTTATTTCACCCATTTTGGTGTAAAGTTCCGTACACATAAAATGCCTAACCAACGCGTTCACAAAATATCGTGAAAATTACATAGTCCAAGTTAACAATAATGCTCATAAAATGAAAACTACTGAATCAAACTAAATTAAATTTTAATGAAACCAAAGTGCAAAAATCATCCATTGACCAAAAAAACACTTAAATCAAAACATAAATGTTAATGTCATCTATCTATTTAATAATCAGTATCATGAAAATTACATTATCCAACTTAACAAAATGCTCATAAAATAAAAACTACTTGACCATACTGAATTAAATTTTCATGGTACTAAATGGGAACTATTCTGCATCAGATAAAAAATAATCACGAAAATCAGAAATGGTGGCGTAATCGATGTACATACATAAAAATACATAATAGCCGAATTATTAAAAGTTCTATGGTAATTTTTATTCATACTTTTGTTTTTTGTTTTTATTTCATTAATTAGAATGCTCTCCAAAAGGGTGTTTTCGTTAACTTGTTGTTATTATTCAAACTTGGGAGGTAATTAAACTCTGAATGTTTTTCACTAGAATAACAACATTACCTACTAAAGCGTATCTGACATTGTATTTTCTTGTTTACGGGAAGGTCATTCCCCAATAAAGGCATTTGTTTTGAGCTTGACTAGTTTTTGTTGTCTTACCCCTCGTTTTCATCAAGGTATAATACATGTATTTAACAATTTTTTTGTCTTAATTTTTTGTTTATACTCAATCGTAGATTAAAACATAAAGGAAAGATATGGTACCCTCAAACTAGCATCAAAAAGTCAAAATTATTTTTGGGATATTGCAAAAGGGGTGTGTTTAAGCAGTAATAATATTTATTTAATTTAGAGGAGCGCGGCTATGAAAGTGGTTAGTGCGTTTGGTCTTTGATCGTTGAAGTTGAGTAACTGTCGCAATGGCCGGTAATTGGATGGGTGGCCAAAAAATATTATTACAATCACACACACCCACACACACATTTCCTTTCATCTTTTCCATAGGATTTTCCCATTTACACCCCGTCTTAGAGGAAGTTTCACTACAAAAAGTTTCCCTATTTCAATATCAATATTTTCGGCGGCTCTCCGATTTGACGATGTCTGGCTCTAAATATTACCGAGTAGATACAATAAAGTTAAACAAAGCCACCAATTTTTTTTAAACTTTTTTTGGGTAGGCTTTAAAAAAAAAATTTAATCTAAATTTCAATCTTAATACAGGCAAAACTTTTTGATTAAGAAACAAAAGACTGTGTTTCTATTTCAAACAGCAAATCCGCCAAGATTGACCGCACCTCAAACAAACAATACTTTCCCTTTACCAAATAGGTGAGTAGTTATTTTCGGAATTCGAATTCCACGGAAATGAAATTAAAAAGGAGGGGCGGGCGCGACCGAGCGACCCGGCGGCGAATAATTTTCAAATGTTGTTTAAGCTGATGCGACACATTGCTCGCCTGTTTGATAAATATTTATCAAGTCGTCGGTATCGTGGCAACTGCGCGGCGGGCGTGGCAGCCAAAATGAATTTTATCATCGCACACATTTCGAGTGATGTTTGCAAATAATTCTCATTTGAATGTTTCGGGAAGAACATTCAGATATAACATTATTTAAATGATGATCAGTGTGTGGGGAATCATAAGAAATAAATATTACTTCTAAGACACGTGGAAGATTTGTAAATTATGCAAGCTAATTTATATATTTATTGACGTGTCATCTGAATTATGATTTTATTTACTTTGTCGAGCTACCTCCGAAAGACAATTATGAGCAAATAAATAAATCAATGTATCCTAAGAAACAAATTAGCTTATTTATGTTTATTGTAATAAATTGGTATACCAAATCATCACCAGCCTATTAATATCCCCACTGCAGGAGCACAGGCCTTCTTTTATTTTTTTTCTAACGCAGGTAAAAAATGCTGTTTACAGACGACGGCGCCTTTAAGAGGCACACCGCTGAACGGACCTCACACCTGGCCCCCGCAAGTCTTACGGACCCCCCAGTGGCTGCCCACCGAAGACCCCGCAACTCTTACGGACGCTTTACGGCATAATATCCGCTAAAAAGTCTTGCGAATACCTTCTACACTGCTTAATGCAATGCTGCGGGGTCCCCGTTTAGGGATTCTACCACGAAGGGGCACAAGCCTGCCCTATGAATGGAATAGGGGGATTGAGCCATGACCCACCACGCGGGCCCAGTGCACGTTGGTAGGTGTTAACGAATGCGGACGCAGCCGGGACCAACGGCTTTACGTGCGAAAGAAATAATAAGTTTTTGGCCATCCATACAATGAAAGAAAGAAAGAAATAATTTTATTGTGACCAACCATTATGATGGCTGCTTCACTGCCATGATCGCAAGCTGAACGTACAATCGAGCTTCTCTTGGTAATCGCATCCCATAATTAATTAAGTTACCATG
This sequence comes from Chilo suppressalis, assembly GCA_902850365.2. NCBI lineage: Eukaryota > Metazoa > Arthropoda > Insecta > Lepidoptera > Crambidae > Chilo > Chilo suppressalis. The sequence continues at coordinate 5,388,604 of OU963907.1, forward strand.
TTTACTAACAAATAAAGATTTATTATTATTATTAATAAGTAAAAGCTTAAGAAAGCCTAGAAAAAAATCGATACGGCCATCAGAGCCGCGGTAGCATAATGGTCAGTGCACTCGCCTGGAGCACGAAGGGTGTGCGTTCGAGTCCCGTCTGCTGCCTGGTCCGCGTGGATATTTTTCTAGTTATATTTTCTTTAGATTTAAACATCGAGTAGTTACATGCTTAAAATATTGAAAATTATAAGTACACACTTGCTTAGATGCTGTGTAAAGCTCGTTATTATAAAATAATGGAAAAATGAAAATTTTATTAATTAAGTATCTACACATTAAAAAAATATATATTTGTTTGTTATTTTTTTCAGTGTGTAGGTTAAGTAAAATGTTTTCATATCTTTTTACCAGATATAAAATGGTATTCTACAATCATTCTTAATATTACTTTTTAGTTTTTGACGTGACAACGTCTTAAATTAGGTTGCGGCTGGGAGTCACTTATGAAAAAGTGTAACGCTCGGTAACGTTACGATGAGTCTCGTAGCATGCTGGAACCCCGTAGCCGTGTAGCAAGTTTGCTACGAATCGTCGTAGCGTGGTTGCATGCTACGATGGTATTCACAAGCACAATGCATTGTAATATGTTTTTTTGACGTATTATATATATTTCTATAGTTAAAATTTGTGCAATTCTTATTTTCATTCAATTCCTTGTTCCTATTGTGCAATTTAATTATATTCATATCAATAAATATTCTACCGAGAAAAAGACGTTGTCACGTAAAATCTTCGCCCGTAAAACCGACTTTACAGGCAACCATTTTTTCCAAAATTATCACAGCATCGTTCTGTTTCTTATTATAGGAGGCGCGAAAATAAAATTTACCCTGCCCCAAGGAGTCTAGTCGCAAAGACAGATGATGCGGCAGAGAGTGTGCCGGTCTGGCCACCTCACATTGCCAGCCTGAACCCAATCCCCCACCTCGAGATGGACCCAACTGCAACGAGAGCAGTAGTGACGGAAAACCGCGTGGCCACCCGGATTTGGGAGCGAGTTGAGCGACTCCAACGGGCGAGCCTACCTACCTCTGTCACCATTGACCAGGCCACACTCTGCATGTCGCTTTACCGGCACCAAATCCCTCCACCTTTATGGCAGACCCTCATCCTGCTCCGTCTCCTCTCACCAGGACGTTACTCGCAGAACCAGGGCTCGGGGACACAGTGCTCCATCCATGTGTGCAGCAGCCGCTCGAAGAGGCGAAGAAGGTGGAGCAGCGCTGCAGCCATCCCTCAGCCCTACCCCCGGGGACGTATGGAATAGCGTCGCCCCGGGACTAGGTCTGACAAATCAGTGAAGTTAATGGCAGAAAACATATACATACACATTAATCAGACCATTGAAATAAAGAGGCTAAATAAATATAATAAAAAAAAATCCCCTACCTCGCGCAGCCATGGAACCCTGCTCGCCAGCAGCAACATAAAACCACCAAAAGGTAGTGTTTATTTCACTGTAATCTTCTGTAAGCTGAAGGTCGTATCCCCAGACGGGCGCTCATATTTGGGCGGAAAATCTGCTGTGTTCTACCTCTCTTAAGGACCACCCTTTTATCAGCCCCAAAGGCTGCGATTATTTTCGCTTTGAGAAATTTAAATTGACATCAAGAGTATTGAAGAGCAAACTTAATCCTGTTGCTATGACACCTCAGCTATCAACATTCAATTGATTTGAGTGAAATGATATAAGACCTTTTTCCACAATGAATTAATGAATGTTGTTGATTATGTTGGAATATCAGATTCCTATTGAATTGGATCACAATTCTCGCTATTATGGAGATTGAAGGCGTACGTATATGTAGGTATGTCTGGTGTTACCTGTAGAAGTTAAAGCATATTTTTTGATTTAGAAATCCAACCAAAGTTTTATAGTTAAGATCAAAATGTGCAGATAACTAAGCTGTTATCAAAGAGCAAAATGGAAGGGAGTAGCCATAGCGACTAATAACACTCAAATCTAATAAAAAAAAGTATATGCACAAAAATGCAGTTTAATGTTCATACGGTAAAACAAAACTGTAGCCTTACGTATAATGCGAAAAGATGGCGCTGCCTCTTGCAGCCTAAGAAAAGAGGAAAATCGTCACGGACAATTAGAGCCACGGTAGCATAATGGTCAGTGCACTCGCCTGGATAGCGAAGGGTGTGGGTTCGAGTCATGGAATTCTTTCTTTAGATTGAAACATATAGCATTTAAATGATTAAAAATTAATTAATTAAGTTTTATGCCCATTGGACAGAGGGGGTAGCTGTGTATGCCTACTCCCCTCCAGGGGGCCATTCGCCTAACGGAAATGCTTTGGAAAACGCTACGCAGCGTCGATTTTGATATCGCGTCATGTAGCACCATACGGATTGGTGACCGAGCCGAACCTTAACTTGGTGCGTTCCGTCTCGCACAGAAATGCCAAACAGAGGGTATAAGTCGAATAGACAATGTTCTGCAGATAAAGGCAAATAGATAACCATTACTTTTTTTTAGTGTAAATTAAGCGGCTCTGTAATGCGTTACCTGTGCGAAAGTTTCAAATTTAAGTAGAATTAGTGACCTGACATTTTCGCACGTGTGTCTCAGAAGTTAGTTGCATTCTCTTGATGATAATATATATTGTGCGGTAGCACATGACATGCTGTGTATGCAATTTAAGCTGTATGAACCGCAATGCGGACCCGGTGTCGGTGCTTAAAACTAGTCGTTGTGGTGCCCTGGGCTGATTTATTCTCGAACATATGGAATAACTTGATTTATAGCAGAAACCCGTTCATTAAGTACTTTTAAAAAGGCGACGAGAATTGAGCGTATCATGCAAATTTTGTGCACATTGATTTAAGCATGTCCTGCACGGTTGATTGTTAATACTAAATAATAAATAAATATGTCCAACACTCACACCAATTAGCCTAGCCCCAAAGTAAGCACTGTAAGGCTTGTGTTATGGGATGCTAGGGTAACTGAACTATAGAATACATATACTGTATACAATCAGAAATCAGAAATCAATATATCTTTATTCAAATTGGATGTATAGTACAACACTTTTGAATCGTCCAAACATTTTTTTTTTCCCTACCACTCGTTATTGGACATATTTTTTAGCTGCGGAGAAAAACGAGCGAAAAAAACTCCACAACATTAAAAGCATAATGTAACAACATTTACAAATCATTATGTTGTTACAACGTCAATACAATCATGATTTATTTAATATAGAAAACCTGTTGAAATGATTGGAACAGTTCAAACCCAAGCATTTTTGTCTGTAATATAATCAGACACTTTGTAATAAGCTTTTTTAATAAGTGCTTTTTTTATACTATCTTTGAATTTATTTATGCTTAACTCTTGGATATTGCTTGGGACTTTATTGTATAAGCGAACACAAAGACCTTTAAATGAATTATTGATTTTGTGAAGCCTAGTAGCAGGTAAAGTTAGTTTATTTTTGTTTCTTGTATTAAGTGTGTGAACATCACTGTTTTTAAGAAACAAATTAATATTTTTTCTTACAAGTAATAAATTTTCGTAAATGTATTGTGATGCGACCGTCATTATACCAAATTCTTTAAACCTATCTCTTAAGGAATCCTTAACTTTAAGATTATAAATTGATCGAATAGCTCTCTTCTGCAGCACAAAAATAGTTTGAATGTCGGCGGCGTTTCCCCACAATAAAATTCCGTACGACATTACACTATGGAAATAACTAAAGTATACTAATCTGGCCGTATCTACATCCGTTAACTGGCGTATCTTCATTACGGCATATGCTGCAGAACTAATTTTACATTTTACATATATAAGTATATTTTTATAGAAATACATATTAAACATCCATGACTGGAGTACAAATGCTCGTATTCATCACACAAACATCTGCCCCCACCGGGTTTCGAACCCGGGACCTCTCGAGTCAGCGACACCATGAAACCCGGCGTACAAACCACTCGACCACGGAGGTCGTCAAAATAAATAATTCAAGTTACTTAATATCTTAATGCTGTAATCATAGATATTCAAATGCATTTCTATTAGAAACTAGCGTTTCACATGAATCACTCTCATTTCAATATTGCTTTTAAAAGTATAATTCACGTGCATTCACCAATATCAATATTAGAGCGACGGGATTCTGCTTTACGCTAAGTGATTGCTTCAATATGATATTCCAAGTTCCGACGACATATACCTTCCGTGTTTGAATATAACTCAAGCCCAAATAAGTCTAAAATGCAAACGAGTTGAGTTTATTTTTCATCGTCCACACCGCGAAGGCAGCATTAAAATATTTCTGTATTTCTGAATAGAAAGAATTTTGATTTATTTTTTTTGTAACTCTTTTATTACATTTTAAGTGGCCCTTAAGGATGTGCATGTACAGGGAAAACTGTCAAAATGTTTTCCCGAATCGGAAAGAAGTTTCTTTAACATAAATAAATCATTATTTTTGCTTTGTTTTACATTCTGAAAGAAACGGAGAGTTTTTGGCGTCGCAATGTCAAACATAATTTACGGGCTATTATGAACTTTCATCCCTATTTCGATACGTCAAAATTTCATTTTGGATAAAAAAGTTGCCAAATCTCTAAGATTCTCTTTGTCCATATATTATCCTCATATTAATCAAAACCACACAGACAAAATCACTCACATATTTATAATGTCAGTATGGATACTTATTAAACAGATAACCAGCAAAGTAAGCAGCTAACACATTTTTCTCACCAAAAAAAAATTAAGTCACGCATTTTGCCACACAGTTGTAACATAAAGTTTATATCACACAGACGCACTCGCTAACAGTGGCGGGGAGGAAGCTAGCATATAATAATTTTGTCCGATACAGCGCCTCAGTCAAACAATACGATGTTATTGGGCTCGCGATGCCCCATGTATTATGTATGAAGTGCCGAAAGTTCTTGCGAAGGCGTTTTCGGAGGATGTGGTGTGCCCACGCTTTTGTGTGTTTCAAAGACACTCTTTTGATTTATATTAATACAATTTATGTTGAACAACTTATCGCCGCACTTTGACTAGGTATACAAACATTAATTAAAAATTAGGTAATAAGCTAAGGATACACTAAAAACTATGATAATATAGTGAAAGTGTGACCGTACATAACAATTTCAATATTAAGTTTTTTTTATGTAAAAATAGTGCCTCCTCCTGATGGTAAGCAGCCACAATAGCATCTAGACGCTAGCAATACCAAAAATATCAATCGCGCCTTTGCCATGCCTGACCCGATCTTCTACCCTGGCTCCCTGATATCTTACTCACCTACAGAAACAAAAGCCACAACACCATCAAAAGGTAGTATTATTTTATTGTATCTTCTGTAAAGTGGAGATTACTTCCCCAGACGCCCCTCCAGTTTAAGCAGAAAATCCTCTATGCCCCACCTTTCTTAGAACTAAGTAGATTACAACTACAGCAATTTTCAGTCGCGTAAACAAGCTTTTTTCATGTTTTCATCTCTTAAATCCCAGGAGTACGTACATTCAATTCCAAGTCTCTTTTTTTGTTAATTTTTTTCACTCAAAGTTGCCGGTCATTCAACGTCTTTCGTAATTGCATTTTTTTTAGTTTTGTTTAGCAAAGAAGGGAATCCATTAATGAGTTTTTCGTTAACATTTCTCTCCGATCGTCCCCTATATTTCCCTTAAAGTAAGTAACACGAAACAAAGGATTATTCGTGAATCAATTTAGGATTTTAATTTATTTTGATTTTTTTTCAATTTTCTACTTTTTGACATCTTCGTAATTTAATTTTTACATTAACATAATTGGACCACGGCCACCAGAAGGGATTTTTTCCGTGATTTCACTAAATCATTGGCTTATTTTACTCACTTATAATACAAAGAATAGACTTTTATACTGCTTTTCTTAACAGGTTAGTACTATTTTTTCTGTAGCATTCAAAGATAAATGTAGTTTATAATATTAAAAATAATAAAAAAAGAAAAAAAGGCCCTTAAAATTCAAAAGTGTGGAGGCAACAATACATTACGTATCTGGAATTGTCTCTGATCTCCGGTGAATCGATGAGACTGTAAGACTGTGAGATTCTGCGGTGATCTTGCGAGAGTTTTAATGAGATCATATTATCAAAACTTTGCACATTCCGATTGTTCGAGAATTCACGGGCTATTGTTGCCGATCATTCGAGCTCGGTTACCGATCCGCCGCAGGGACTCAGGCTAAAGTTGACAGTTGTAGTTTATCTCACTCAACTTAGTTCATCATTTAGTGGGATAACTAGTTAGTTTTTTGAGTATTTTTTTCACTGCGTTATAATAATGCCTTTTAAGTACACTAGCGAACGCCCGCGACTACGTCCACGTTAAGACTGCGTTTCCACCAGAGATGTGCGAGGATGCATAGCGAGGGATGTGTTTGTAAAGAACCAATAGAATCGCTTCATTTACCTCGCCTCGGTCAGCACAGCTCTGGTGGAAACGGCTCAGCGGAGCTAGATGTTTGCGCATACAAAACAAGCGAGGGATGTGTTGCGAGGAATGTGTGTTGAGAAGGATGCGTTGCGAGGTTTGCGCATACTGTACCAGCCAGTCCATAGACGGAGTTTGTTGGAATTATAAATTAATACTATTAATGTTTCGTCCATTATGCCACGCAACCGTACGACATGCGTACGACTACAAGCGCTATCGACAGCAAAGTGAGACGGCATGCGTTCGCGTTACTCCGCTCCCACTACACCGCACCCCCGTCGACACATTTCACAGCTTCGCAACGCATCCTCGCACCACACATTAATGCGCATTTTCACAGCTCCGCTACACATCCTCGTAGGCACATTTTCATCGCACAGCTTTGGTAGAAATCCCCACACATTTTCACAGCACAGCTAGACATCCTCGCACGACACATTTCCATCGCACATCTCTGGTGGAAACGCAGCCTAACTTGGGTTTCTTGAGAACGACACAGGAACGTATTATTTTTCAAAAAGTATCCTAGGTCTCAATCCAGGTCATAAACTATATCCCCTTTATTAATAAACGAGGACTACGCTTAGATTAGGTTCACCATGGTTTGTTTCTGTCTATTGAATGGCAAATGGCATTTGAGTGACATGAACAAAAGACCGCGTAACTAGTCTAACTATTCATAGTTGGGATTAGAGTATGAAATATTCATACAAACCCGTTCAGTAGTTTTTGCATGATTGAGTAACAAACCTAGAAACACAAATTTTCACATTTAAAATAAAAATGGGATAGTATGATCTCAAGTATAAACAGGCACTGAGTTTCGAGTTAGTAAAATGCGCGTTAAAATTCGTTCTTCTAAAACTACTTCCGCACCCTCCCTTTCCCAGGGGTTAGTTTAGGATAAGAATTTTTTTCAAAAAACCCTTATAGTGTCTGTGCGGAAAGAGAATGGGCGTGGCGAAAAATAGAACTAACATTAAAAATTTTATTTGGCAATCAAACCCAGCAATCTGTAAAACGTCAAAGTTTTGTATTGATGCGGATTTGTTTGTTGTTGTGATTTCTTGCGGTTTTTTGTATTTAATCATGTCTAAAAGGGGTAAAACCTTACAAATACGGTAAAAAATCACTACAGCGCCCTCCAATCTAAATCCTATTCTCTTTCCGTACAGACTCTACACGTTATACTATATTTCTAGTCTTTAGTAAAAATGCCAAGTTTTGAATTAATTTTAACAGAGAACTATCTGTAACACGTATGGTTAGTAAATGTTCATTAAGTAGACCGTGCCCTTTTATAGTGGCGAGTATTACTCTGAGATCAATTCGGTCAGGATTGAGTATTTGTCTTGTCTAGTTAGTCCGGAGATAGTAGATATCTGACAAGATACTCGTACGTCAAAGTCAACGACACCTAGTGCAAGTGCGTAGTGCGCGCACACCTAACCTTTTTTTTTTCAGACAGTCCTGGACTATCCCAGCGACCGCCCAGGAGGGGGGGGGGGGGCTTTCCACTAAAAACCTGACGATGCCCCTCACCTCACTCGGTCCATGGTCCCTACCAGCGTGGTTGAGACAACAGCACTGGATGAGGCCACGGGAACCCTTACGGAATCTTCCGCGACCTCACCAGAATCCAATTATGGGCTTGTTTGTTTTGTTGCTATGAACTGTGACGTCACACCAAAAGTTCCAAAATAGCGTGCGTTTAAAATTCCTGTTTTTAAAGTGACTATTCTTAATATTTTTAGACACATTTCACAGTTTTTCGACATTGCAACCATATTAAGGGAATGTAAACTATGAAATAAAAATAGAAGGTATAAACATGCATATTCCCTATTTTGGCAAGAGTCTGCTACTATAGTTTAGAGTTCAGAAGGTTATATAAAGACTTAGCTGATATACTTCGAGCTTGCATGTATACCTCTCTCAACCTAGCCAAATTTGGAAAAACATACTAGAGTCTGTGCGGAAAGAGAATGGGCTTGGCGGAAAACGGAACTAACATTAAAAACAATATTTGGCAATCAAAGCCAGCAATCTGTAAAACGTCAAAGTTTTGTAATGATACGGATTTGTTTGTTGTTATGATTACTTTTTGTATTTAATCATGTCTAAAAGGGGTAAAACCTTACAAATACGGTAGAAAAGCACTACAGCGCCCTCGCGCGAACCATTATCGAAATCGAGTAGTTTCCGAGTCCGAAATGTCATTGTGAAATTTTGTATGAAAACTTGAACAGCAGCGCTAACTAAAAAACGGACGGAACGAGAACTGACAATCAATACATATTTGACAATGACATTTCGCACTTGCAAACTATTCGAATTCGATATTGGTTCGTGCTAGGGGTACCGTAGGTTATGCATAGATTTAGCTGTACTGCTATTCTCTAAGGACAAACTCACTTTTCATCGCGAAATCTGGGGTGTTATTTAAAATTTATTTGAAATTCGTATTGTAATATCAAATCACACTGCGGATTTCTCGGTGAAAAAGCAAATACACACAGAATAGTATCTCCTGCTAATATACGTTAAGCTCCCACATCTATTGCACAAAAGACGTAATTTTTACCGTTTATAAAAAGAGTCCGTATAAGTTTACCGTTCTCTTATTAATCCTAAAGCAAATCAGATTCATACCCAAGAGGCTAAGGCGCATCTGGCCAGTTAAAAGTTGCGGGCAAGCCGGTATGAATACACCGCGTAACTTTGTTAAAAGCTTAGACGCAAGTCACAGGGGTTCTGCGGTTTTCTTAAATAATTAATTATAATGAAACCTAAAATCTATTAAAGATAATTAGTTTTGTAATGTATGGTCTATTTGTTTGTTCTCTCTCAATTTCGAAGGTAACTCGACAAAGTAAAGAAAATCATAATTCAGACGACGCATCCTGAAAAGGATGCGAAACGTCAATAAATAAATAAATAAGTTTATCTATACCGTTGAAACTTATTTTATTTAATGTATGGTCCACTTTGACTGTCATCTCAAATGAGCTATATAAATTTCTATTAACTACTGGAGGTGCCCTGGCGGTTTCACCCGCATTAATTAGAGGAAAAAGAATAAAGTGGGTCACTTTTTAAAGATAGACTTATTTTGTTGTCGTGACCTTTTTGGGGACGGACTAGCGAGTGGAGCACTCATAAATACGGCATCAAATCCTTCCATCCATGAAAGCCTTCGTAGTGAATAGTATTCCAGAAACTTAACGTGGTGTTGCAGCTAAATATTTTTGTTTTAATCATTTTAGTTTTTATTATAGTGAAGTTCAAGTTAAATGAAGCAAGTGAAAAATTAACATTGTGTTTTCACTTCTGTAGTGCTATTCTGTAAATTATCACCCGCGGGTCCGCATCGAATCCACGCATTTCCCATACAGATTCGGGCAGATCCACATGGGATCCACGCGTGAAAATTTTACAGAATAGCACTGCTGAAACTAACCTAATAATTAGCTTATAGACTTCCTCGATATATTCACTATCCAACAAAAAAAACGGACCGGTAGTTTTTGATTAGCGCGTTCAATCAAACAAACTAACTTTTCAGCTTTAGTCATAAAGTATATACTTACTACTTGTACCTTAAATTTTTTGATCCTCCCAGTCGAGGAGTGATTGTAAAAATCACATAGACAAAAAGGACGAACTTAACATTCCGTGCCAACTGTAAAGTAACGAATAAAAGAGAAGAAGAAAGTGAAAGTGAGCAGAAAAGTGTGAGAAAGAAGAAGTAAGCAGGCGGCACATAGTTCTATTTCTTAGCTGAATAGCTTCGCTCTCTTAGCTCTTAGCTTCTATGTCTTACATGAATCACATTTAAGCGCACCTAGCGACATCTATTTTAAGAAAATGCATTTTCTTCACAATGAAGCTGCCACCTGGACGTCCTAGATAAAGACTTATTATTATAATACGACAAACATACAAAAAAAAGTGTACAGCGACGCTAAAGAAGTTTTCACTTCAAAAATCGCTTACAGTAACTGACTTATACCATCACAAAAATGTATACCAGTCTGTGAGATTTTACTTCGTATTCGTGGCGTCATCTCGAGTTGTTAGTGCTAGGAAAATATGAAAATATCATGCTTAAACTTATCCGGGAAGGTTTTAAGCATGAAATGTCGCTAATAGGCTATCTTTCACGAGCGCTAAATACCTTTGTATATTATTACATTTCAGGATAATAATAACATAACGTTCTATGACAACTCAGTTAGTCTGCCAAGTTAAAAGAAAAGTAAAAAAATATACAACGCTTAAAATAAAAATACTAGATAAAATTCCACGCGGACCAGTAGGGTGATTCTGTAAATTAAAATCTCACTTCCGATTTCGGTGGCTGCCTTTTTAGATATTAATTTCAAAATTCAATATCGTTTATTCAGTCTAGGCTGTTCCAAGCACATGTGAATGTCGAAAAGCTACGCCATCGGTTCGCAAATCTACGGCGGGAGACCTTGTACTGAGAAGAACCGGCAAGAAACTCAGCAAGGGCTGTTTTTTTCTCTCTGTATTATATACAGAGTCCTCAAATTGAAAAATGACTGCAATATAAGGTAACTCATAAAGTCATAAAGTCACTTTCCATTACAAATGCAAATAATATAAAAATTATGACTAAAATAAAACATATATAAAAAACTGGTTTAACAAAGTTTAGGAATGCCGTGTCCTACTTTTTAGGCAAAAAAAATAATGAACGATTAAAGTTTAGTACAACGATTAATAGTACCCAATGAAGCAAGAGCAGACTCATCTCTTTGTATGCAGGAGTTGGCCGTGTATTGTGTCATTTTTGATGTGTGAGTGTAGTTTAAAGTTTAAAGTTTTTTTTTAAAGTTTTTTTAATATACACATATGTTAGAATCCATTTGTGAGCATATTCCTCCCACCGCAAAAATTGGCAGAATGATTTAGTAGTATTATGTCACCATGGCTACTCCCCTCCTGTTCGCATCAACCGTGTTGCTATAAGACGCTCAAATATCATAGTATTGCTTCTAAGTTTTAGTTACTTGTTCAGAGGCAGTCTCATAGCATGCACTACGGCTGTATAATATGGTTAGTCTATAAGCGAATAGCTGGTACCTAGCACCAAGCGAAATTCATTTTGGTGTAGCATTAACATAGAAAATTCACCTCATTAAAGATTGTCCTAGATATAAAAACAATAGATCTTCCCCACAAGGTACGTGGTATATTGTGGTACACTGAAGGAAAAACTTTTGTACCTCCCTTTTTTGCACATTTGCTCAAGGAGGAGGATGTAAGTTTCTAGCAAAATTAAAGTTATTTGAAAAAATAGTGAAGTAAGCTAATTTTACATAATAAAAATACACGATGCGCCAGATAAAACATTCATTAATATAATAAACTTTACACACACTAGCCTGAGTTTGAAACACACACAAATTCTTTGACAATAGTGCCGCACACACAATAATTAAAAAAGTATAATACTCTTTGGCCATACAACTAAATAGTTCGAACTATGAGAGTGTATGCTGTTGGTTGCAGATGGCCCCTTGAACAAGGTGTACTCGGCCGTATCGTCAGGGGCGCCGCAGTGCCGACACTGCGGCCTTTCACCCCGCTATACAGTCGACAGCACGCATCTCCTGGTTCCCTCACGTTTGGGAGGACACTGCCGAGTGCGGCGGCGGCGGCGCACAGCCGTGGAGCGAGGAGCTTGAAGTGCTCCTCGAAGCTCCATCGGGGATCCAGCACCAGGCCGAGGTACTTGAGTCTTCCCTCGACAGGTGTTCGGACCCTCTCCAAACTCGCTTCGCAGCACCCAGTTGTACCCCAGGTTCCAGAGCAGTGGACCCAGCACTGATCCGTGGGGTACCCCTGCGGCCCCCTCGTAGAGGATTGACCTCCCCTGCAGGTAGTCCTCCATGATCGCTTGCAGGTATGGAGGCACACAGTGAAAACACTGTACCTCCATAATACACTAGTGGGATACACTGTTAAAGGCGTTGCGCATGTGCAGCGACACCGCAACAGCAGTCTCTCCCTGCCGAGTCCATCCCTTCAAAAGGGCCACCGCCTCTCCAGTGGATTGGTTTCACCGGTACCCGAACTGGTGCTCTGCCAGATTCGGGCCCGGCCCCTCTAGGTGCTCGATCATACGCCCCGCCAGGATTCTTTCAAATAACTTCCCGGCGTCATCAAGCACCACTAAGGGTCTGTAGACGGAAGGGGAGTCCGCAGGGCAAACGTCCTTTCTAAGCAGGACCAACCACCCCTCTTTCCACCTGCTCGGGAAGCAGCCCGTGGCGATGCACAAATTTAACACTGACCTGAACCGCTAGTTTAACAGCCCAATGGCTAGGGCCAGGACCTTCGGAGGGACTCCAACTGACCCTGGCGCCGTTCTGTTTGCCCTGATCCTGTCCCTTACGGCTCGAACGGGCCCTGGTCGGGAAAGAGAGCCCCCAGCACCCGGGTCAGCAGACCCTCGTCCATTGCTTAGGTGGGGGAGGGGCGGCAGCCGCAAATTTGTCCCTCACCACCTTATACGGCCGCCCCCAGGGCAGGATCTCTGTCGAGGAGAGCTATAAAGCTCTCCCAGGACTCCCTTTTGGCCGTGATGATGGCAACCCTAAGGGCATTTTTCGCCTCCTTGTACACCCGATGGACTTCGGCTTCATCGTCGGGTGAACTGGTGGCGCGCCTACGACATCAGAGGTAGGCGCGCCGGGCCCTCAGGCTGAGACGTACCTGAACCTGTGGGCCAATCGCCTAACCAGATTGCTTTGGAAAACGCTATCGCTTACGATTTCATTTTGTTTTTTCTAACCGCCGAAATACCTCACGCTCATTTTCTTTAACATTGTTATTACCAATGCAAAAGAAAAAAAAAGAGCGCGAGGCATTTGAAAACCTCAGGGGGCTAGAAATAACAAAATGAAATCGTAAGCGATAGCGTTTTCCAAAGCAATCCAGTTAGGCGATTGGCCCCCAGGTATAGCGCGTCGTGTGTAGACCTCTTAACAACTGGGGCTTCGCACTCTTAACAAACGTACAAACTTTCACATTTATAATTTAAGTAGAATACCATCACCTCGGCCACACTGTTGTCGTAATTACAAAACAAACTTTATATTGAGTCAACAATGAGCTCGGTACATATTAACCTCAAAATTTGTGCCACCAGTTAGGTGCTACTTGAACGCATGAATCTCATTTCGAATATGTACTTAGGCCTCCGCTACTTATTTACCTGTTTTGCATAAAATTTGAATGTCGGCACCCGTATCCATTGTCTGCTCGACGAAGTTTCCGTATCTTGAAGTGAGTAATTAGTATAAAGGAGTATAAAAATATAGAATTTCCCTTTAAACACCTTTTAGATAGAATCAATCACTTCAAGATTCGTCCAACTACATTTTTTTTAAGCATGTAACTACTGGATGTTTAAATCCAAAGAAAATATAACTAGAAAAACTACCACGCGGACCAGGCAGCAGAGGGGACTCGAACCCGCACCCTTTGCTATCCGGGCGAATGCACTAACCAATGCTACCGCGTCGCGCCGAAATTTCTAGTTTATAGTTATATTTTCTTTAGATTTAAACATCAAGCAGTTACATGCTTAAAAAAATATAACTATAATTGCTATTACTTCTTTCAACTGTTTAATACTTGTATTAAACTAGTATTCATTTGACATTATGGGTTACCTACAATGCGAAGAGATGGCGCTGCCTTGCAGCTTAAGAATTCCTAAAAGAATTTCGACGCGGCCATCAGGGCCGCGGTAGCATAATTGGTCAGTGCATTCGCCCGGATAGCAAAGGGTGCGGGTTCGAGTCCCGTCTGCTGCCTGGTCCGCGTGGAAGTTTTTCTAGTTATATTTTCTTTAGATTTAGTCCAACTATTTTAATAAATAATTGTATTTCAGATACAGCTAGTTAAGAATGATTGTACCTATCTTTTCTTGACGATTGTTGCGACATTATATTGTTAAAAATGTTAAATTATGTACCCTATATTAAATTTACCGTCCCTCTTAAATAAATACAATTTACAAAATAAAAACTATATCACCCCCAGCGCCGCCGTCATTAGGCTGGCAGCATTTCTTTTTTGGATAGCAAGGCTAATCCGTTAACCAAAGTAGTTGCCAGCCTTTTGATCACCAGTTACCTCGGTAAGTTTAAGTAAAAGTAAGTTTCTTAGGCAATTCCTTAAAAGGAACGAGTGCTTGGACCCCATGGTCCCATAGTTTCAACACCAAACGGCACAAATATATAGTTCTGAAATTTGCGCCGATTGGAAGGCCGCCGCCGCGCCTGCAGCCAGAGAGGTACTACCTGTATAGCACAGAGCAAGTGTAATTACCTTATAATTTTAATGCATCCAAAGATAACAACGATTGTCTAATGTTAATAGAGATTGAAACAGATTTTAATTAGGAAATACTGATAGTATATTTGACAAAGTAAATTTATCTAAACCCAAACTAAACTTCCTTCGGTATAGATATGCCTCAAAAAAGTTTTATCCGAAAAATATGTTGATATAAAGACGGATACTATTGACATTGCGAACTCAGGCTTTATTGACGCCATACAAAAATCGAGTCTAACTCATCAGCCAATTAATCTCAGGCACAGGCCTTCCCTATGTTTGAAATAGGGAGATAGGGCCATGACCCATGTGGCCCAGTGTGGATTGGTCGGTGCTAACGACTGCAGATGCAACCTTGGCCAAAGGCTTATCGTGCCTCCTGAAGCACGGCGGAGCTTGGTATTGTAAATTTTTCCATCATATCACCGACCACTGCGAAAGTTGCTTAACTCCAGTCGAACGCGCTAACCACTTCTCGCGCCATTGAACTCCTTGAGTATAAGTAAAATATCAAAAATAATTGAGCAAAAAAATGCGTGCGTGATAATTTATTGAAAAGTGTTTAATTATATTTGCGACAGTTAGCTTTACTTTACCCCACGCTAAACACAGAAATATCGTCACGCGCCAATAGGTGCCGCTTCACCTAGTTCAGAAGCAGTGACGCCACGTCTCGAGCCTCTCATAAACTTTAATGAGTCCTAAACTTGTAAAGATTTACGCAGGTACGTACAATGGCAAATGCAACATGCAAATGACTGGTAATATTGTGATTACACAAAGTGTCTATACGCGTTCGCACAATCGTGTTTCTACATTATGAAGCAATCTTCGAATAAATTTTCCTAAATATGCATGCGGGATAATCTATTGAAAAGTATTTTATTGTATGATGTACGATGCTTAGCTCGACTTTACGACACGCCACACACAAAGCCGCAACACAAAAATATCGTCACGCGCCAGTAGGTACCGCTTCACCGAGTACAAAAGCAGTGGCGTCACGCCCCAAGCCGCTCATAAACCTTGATGAGTCCTAAACTTGTAAAGATTTACGCAGGTACGTACGCAAATGACTGGTATTGTTGTGATGACGCACAGTGCCTATACTCGTTCGCGTGTATTAACGAAGCAATCTTCGAATAAACTTTCGAACCGAACTAAAGTTAACCCTCACACAAAGCTTCCCTCGGTAAAGTTACGCCACATAAAAAGCTTTTCCGGAAAATACTGCCATTTAAGAGACGCTTATTGCTCTTATTGCAAACAGACTTCGTAGAAATACGATATAAACTCAAAAATAAACAGAGTCTAAGTGAAACATCAAAAATATGAAGAAAAACAAAATATGCCTGCGGGATAGTCTATTGAAAAGTGTTTTATTGCATGTACGACAGTTAGCTCGACTTTACGCCACGCCATACACAAAGCCGCAACACAAAAATCATCACGCGTCAGTGGGTACCGCTTTACTTAGTTCAGAAGAAGTAGGGCCACGCCCCGTGCCACTCATAAACTTTGATAAATCCTAAACTTGTAAAGATTTACTCATCTACCTACGCAAATAATTGGCATTGTTGTGATTACGCAAAGTGCCTATACTCGTTCGCACAGTCGTGTTTTTGTTTTAATGAAGCAATCTTCGAATAAACTTTCAAACCGAACTAAACTTAACGTATCACACAAAGCTTCCTTCGGTAAAGTTACGTGTATGGCGTAACTTTACACGCCACAAAAACGCTTTTCCAG
The DNA here is from genome assembly GCA_902850365.2 of Chilo suppressalis. Classification (NCBI taxonomy): domain Eukaryota; kingdom Metazoa; phylum Arthropoda; class Insecta; order Lepidoptera; family Crambidae; genus Chilo; species Chilo suppressalis. The sequence goes on from OU963907.1 coordinate 5,405,242, forward strand.
AAAATTCTGCCGTTTTAGAGACGCTTATTGCTCTTATTGCAAACTCAGTACATATTTACTATACGATATAAACACAAAAATAAGCAGAGTCCAACTAAAACATCAAAAATATGGAGAAAAACAAAATATGCCTGAGGGATAATCTATTGAACACTGTTTTATTGTTTGTACGACAATTAGCTTGACTGTACGCCACGCCACACACAAAGCCGCAACACAAAAATATCGTCACGCGCCAGTAGCTGCCGCTTCACCGAGTACAGAAGCAGTGGCGCCACGCCCCAAGCCGCTCATAAACTTTGATGAGTTCTAAACTTGTAAAGATTTACGCAGGTATGTACGCAAATGACTGGTAATGTTGTGATTACGCACAGCGCCCATACTCGTTCGCGGAATCGTGTTTCTGTATTAACGGAGCAATCTTCGCATCGTACTTTTGTTTGCGAGGTGATTATGACTAGCGCGAGGTATTAGAAACCTTACCCGAAACGTGTGACGAAATTTTGAGGAGCTTTAATAATATGATCCTGCTGACGGGAAAGTGTGTCGTGTTTAGTTCTTTTGCGTTCCTAAGGCTGGGCGCATATGACGGTTTTTCCTGATTAGGTTTAATGATCAAGAATTCAGATTCGGAGACCTAAATGCACGTCCTTACATACATTATATTTAACGAGGCGCACACTAACTATTCTTATTTTTTCAGAATGGAAAAAAAATAACTTTCGGTTCGGAAATTATCTAATAACAGAATCTGCGCTAGGCTCACGAAATTCGAAATCTGAAATCCTGATCAGGAAACCGTACATATGCGCCCATACTTAAGCAGTTTTTTTTTGAGTGTGTATGCTGTTGGTCGCAGATGTCTTTACAGCGTCACCGGGTTTGGGGACGGCGAGATCCTAAGGGGACCTCAAGCCGAGAATTCGCGAGTGCCTCTGGAGGTATTCCAGTCGGATGGCGTCTCCCCACGGGGGGAGTCTCCTCTTCGTCTGGAGCCTGCAGACCACTCGAACCTGAGGGCGTCTCTGAGACTCGGACTTCGGCTCCAGTTAGCCGTTGTCGTGGGGGGCGGGGAAAACGCCCAGGTACGTACCTGTACCTGGTATAGCGTGTCGTGTGTAGACCGGGTCTTCGCACTCTTATCCTACGGGTGCGGTGTCTGCCTAATGCTAAGCTAGTGTGCACGTTTGCTAGCTGTGTAGTGTTGGTGTTTGTGGCCTGTGTGGGAGGAATCGGAGGCGCGTTGGCGCGTGTGATTTCGTCGTCGAGGTAGTCTAAGACGTGCCTAGGCCGATGGAATCGGAGGGACCTACGATTGGAGGACGGGAGGGCGGACGTATGATAACTACTCGCTTTTACTACTAAGGGGTTCGGGTGATGCGCGGCTTTATCGAAGTAACGCCTCAAGGCGTCCTTCATATACTTCGCGATGGAGTCTAATTTGAGGTCGCGATGCAAATCGATGTTGCGCAAGTACCACGTGCAATCCGTGGCGCCGCCCAACACACGATTTTGCAGCGTTTGGAGTGGTTTAAGACGCGACGGGGGTACGTGGGCGACTTAAGCAGAAAAGATTTTGATTTAATTTTATGTCAACCAATAGGTTTCTCGGACTTCGTGATTACACTTTTGAATTGAATAGTAATATCCTAAAGTCAATTATCAGGTTTGTCTTTTTAACGGGAAACATGGTTTAAAAATCATTAGAATTAATAAACACTTTATTAATTTGGAAAAACCAAAGGGGTTTTTTTTGTCATTCGGAGTAAAATTTAATTAATGCGTAAGTTTAGTTTCAGTACCGCATGCAAGTGTGGTACCCTTTTAAAATAAATAAAAATGACTCCTTAAACTTACCTCATAAACACAAGTGATTCACCTGTAAGTTATACATTGTCAGATTACAAATTATTTACACAAATGATTTTCTATCAGATATTAATTTTACTGGGAATTTTAAATACCATGCAGATGAAGTGGTGATAAACTCTGGGAGCTGTACTCCCTTTCTTGAAATTCTCTATCCAATTGTTTGGTAAGAAAATCAACATCATAAATTTCTAATTTGTATTCGGTGTTTCTCAGAGTTGGCATTCTCACTGGAGTAAAAAGAAAATGTTATTAAAATTGTCCCCAGTGAACCCCATCCCGAAACGTAACAATATACATAGATGGTTCTTTTGGCACGCTGTTACGTGGAATTTAACATACCAGGAAGTCGAATGCTCAAATAACATTATTTTCATTATCGTCACAGTAATTAACTGTAATAAATTTTATTACAAAGTAAAATACGACTAATAAACGGTCCTTGATGTGCTGTTGCTGGTTTTCTCAGAACGAAAACTGTAAAAATAATTATTATTTAATAATGAGAAGCGATATTGCGGTATAATTTGAATTACTTCTGGGAGATACTTGCGTAGATAGTTGCTAGAAATATAGTTGTCAATAACCTTCGTAAGTATATTGGAGTAATCATTAAAGTATAAAAAATATAGTTCACTTATAATAGTGGACGAAAGGGGTCAACCCGCAACGCAAATGGAGTGAACTGATATAAAAAAACTTACCCTAAGTTTTTTCATGTTTATGCAGGCAAACGAGCTGCCAGTCCACCTGATGGAAAGTGTTCACTGCCGCCTATGAACACTTGTAGCACCAAGGGTTGCCGGCTCTGAAGGAAAAGGTTTACCCGCCTTTTGAAGATCATCATATCATAGCTGAAAGGAAAATCCGCTGAAGGAAGTTCGCTTCTGATCTTGCTGGAACTTAAGAAAAAGGAACGCGCTTATCGCACGGTGCTAAACGCCAAGCGTCCAGATGATGAGAGTGAAACTTCTCTCTGTGACGTGTGGTGCGGTAAAGGAAATTAGCTGCTGGCATAAGATTAAATAATTCCTTAGAAAGGACATTGCTCGTTCCCCATACATTGAATGCCCTAGAACGCCCAGCAATGAGAAAATGCTAGTTGTGTTCGGAATCATTCATAAACTCTAATTAGGCATTTGTTGAGATACGGACAACTTGAGGAACCGTGGCCTACTACAGAATGTATTTGATTTTGAGGTTATAATTATTATACTTAATCGTAAAAGATGTACACTTTATATATTCTGAATAGATTTAGTGTATATCTCTATGTAAGCACTTAAATAATATGCATTAAATGAACATAAAATGCAATTAATAATAAAAATAATAAATGCTTATATTCATATTGATTAATGAGTGTTATCAGTTGGCACCTACGATACCTATACCTTACCTGTAGTAATAATAGATTTCTTTTCAAATGAAATGTTCAGTCTTTCCATTTACCTGTTTCTATATTTTACTATCGGTAATTAGGTATGTACCTGGTTATCATTATGATTTTCATAAAAATAAACAGATATTACATGGAATGTGAGTATAAACTATCTTTACATAATTTCAGAAATAATCTTTTTATAAATATAATACTAGTAATAAGTATTATTAACTAAGGTATCTCTATTTTTCTTTTGATAAATACCTATGGTCGCCTCTAATGAATTTATTAAGGTAAACAATCTTGGCACAACTTTTTAACAGAATCACCCATTTAATAATAAAATATTAACGAAGCCAATAAACTATTAAAATAAATCGTTATTATAGACTGAAACCTTTTGAATCCAGTTATCAGTTGATTTTTAATGCTGTTTTTTCAATAAAAAGGAGTGCCAAGTTGGATGAATAGACTGTAGTATCTAGTAACAGAACTTTATTTTTTTATTTTTTTAAACAGATTGTCCGTTTACTATGATTAATTGCTAATATGTTAAAAAAATAATAGAAAGATAATAGTGAAGGACATTCTTTTGGGCAAGCTAGGGCCGATTTCGTCGATGTCCTTTGAAATAAAGTTCACTGTAAACTTTCACTACCTTCTGATGTCATGTATCTGTAAGTGAGTAAGATTTCCAGCGCTCCACGGTATAAAGGATGGGGTCAGGTAGGCAACAAACGAATTCTACTTTTATATAGCAAGCTATGATGGCTGTTCATCACCAGAGAGGCTGTATGTTTGTTTTCTACCCATTTAAAGATAAACCCAATCTTTTTGTAATTTTGTATTTGCAATAAAAACAAAAGATAAAGCAACCATACAATAGCTACTATTTTGCAATCACAAGCACAACGAAAACAGAAATAAAAAAAAAACCTCGTCGAGTCACTCCTCGCGTCGAGTGAAACGGGACATATCGGCATTCGTATTTTTCTTTTCACCCGAATCCCAGATTAACAAATTGCTCACGTGAAAAAGTTCCACCTATAAATTTCCGTAAGTCCCGAAACTCTGCAACGACACGTTAAATTTTATTGCAACCTCGGGCATTGCGTGGCTATTAAACTTGGGATATTATTGAAATGATCTCCAACGTAGGTTGTTATTGCTTGAAAATATATTCCGAGTTGCGAGTGTGAAGTTTGAATGGCCAATCAGGCTTTCTGTCGATAATGCTCCGCGAAAGTTGAGGCGAAGTTGACTCTTTTTCTTTTTTAAGCGCAATTTAGCTGGTCCGCTTCATTGCGTGTTCATAAAAGATCATTATCTTAATAGGACAAGTTATAGCATTTTCGCTTATCGGTGTATTAGCCAAGAGGCGAGAATGGCAGACTGGGCGTCTCCATTTCTGATGAGTCGGGTTTGAAATTTACTTGTTTCATAAATTGTTTGTTTGCAATAATTGTTTTTTTTCTTAAATTGTCTTACTAGATGGTCGTAAGTATTGAATACTGCCAGTGTACAGACGTTCCTCACAAATGGAATAGTGAAATCTGATCATAAGCCATTACCCTCTCGGCCAGTGCCTACAGCGGTTGCTAACAAATAAATATGCAACTAATGCTTAAAGATTAACGTGTCTTTAGAAGCATGGGATAGTATTTTTTCCGAATGTGGATCTTTTAAGCTATTGCATAGCGTTTATCGCAGGCTTTGAGCGCGGAAACCGAATCAAGAAATTCCGTAATGAAAATAAACCTAACACCCCTGAATAAACTTTTGGTTGTGGTGGGATGTTTAATTGAAAGGCTGCAGTATATCCAAACAATTTTAAAATGGCAACCAGTGAAAAAAAACCCAAGATTTAAAACATACTTATATAAACACCGAAATGAAACCATACCGCAATTCACAATAACTTAGTGCCGCCATCTATGACTGGCGTTATTAACTAGAACTTATTAACTAGATGTTTAAATCTAAAGATTATTTGACTTATTTGATATAACTTAATAAGTAGTTTTACTCATATTTCATCTAATTAAAAAAATCGGGTTAAATTAAAAATCCGCTCAAAGTCCGCACAACAGCCAAAAAGTCCGTACATGTCCGGACAAATCCGAACGGATGATAACCCTAATCACGACCCAATCCTCTACCCCGTAGAATCTTGGAACCTTACTCACCGACAAAAACACAACACCACCAAAAGGTAGTGTCGCCGCACACGGGCCACCGACCACAACCACAAAACGCCGTCACCGGCATATTTCTTGTTTTCATACATTTTATATGGACTCGCCACACACGGTACGCCGGTTGCTCGCTTCTTGTGGCCCGCACCGGCCACTTAATGCGCCGATACAAAACGCCCCCACACGTCACTCGCGCGATTCCCCACCCCTCTCTCCCTTACCTTAGTCGGCCGCTGTCGCGCGCTTCAGCCACTTTAGTAACCGCTTCTAGCTTCTCGTGGCGGCGTTTGTAGCTGTGGCGTGTGGCCCGTGTTCGGCGACACGTAGTGTTTGTTATTTTACTCTGTAAGGTCCCTTTACTTCCCCAGACGGGCGTTCCGACTCGAGCGGGAAATCCGCTGTGCCCTTGGGTTTCTATCTGTGATAATTGCGTTGCTGATTGTGGTGCTGCAATTCAAGCGGATAATACCTAATGCCCTACATTCACACTATGGACTATGGAAATTGAGTGTCAGCATTTTTTCAGATGTTATGATGAAGCCGAGTTTCAAATAGTATTTTAATTAATAACCGATCAAAACAAGGTTTTTATGACTTGCAGCTTCTTTAACTATACATTTTAATGTCTTATCACTTTTCATGTGAAGTTTAAACACAGATGGCTTAAATCAAACAAACATCTAATCAAACGCATACATCTAAATCCTTTTAATAATAAAAAGTAAGTTCCCCTAACTCCCCTTTTTGATAACCAACTCAGCGCTTCTTAATCACATCTTATCTCAAGTGCCTTGAAATAACCTTAAATATTCACTGCGGTACACACGGGCATGCGATGCATATTAATTTCACTCACTGTGTATGAAATTATGTTGGTTACAATTTTTTCGTACGTTCCTTTTGCGCGAGGACTCTCTTTGCAACGCAATTTATGAAGAATGTAAAATGTAAGATTATTTCCGGGCTCCAGATCAACATTCTACACATGGAAATCCGTCGAGATTACGATGATATGGAAGTGTGTTGTTTTTATTGTTATAAAAACTAATCATACAACCTGATAATACGTGTAATCGATTCAATGAGCGAAATTACCTCACGATCTCTTCAAGTTTCATTGTTTTGTTGTGTTGTTCAGTGTTGTGTTCGGCCTGGCCACAGAACAGTACAAGTGGCGGCGCGTCGAGCGAAATGCTAAGAGCGGGAGCACACGATGCGTTGCGGCGGCGGCGGTGCGGCGACGTAGCGGTGTCGCTGCGACGTCTTAGTGTCGCCGCACACGGGCCACACGCCACAGCCACAAACGCCGCCAACGAGAAGCTAGAAGCGGCTACTAAAGTGGCTGAGGCGCGCGACAGCGGCCGACTAAGGTAAGGGAGAGAGGGGTGGGGTTTCACGCGAGTGACGTGTGGCGGCGTTTTGTATCGGCGCATTAAGTGGCCGGTGCGGGCCACAAGAAGCGAACAACGACGATTTGTAGCGTATGGCGGCCACCGGCGTGCCGTGTGCGGCGAGTCCATATAAAATGTATGAAAACTACAAGAAATATGCCGGTGGCGGCGTTTTGTGGTTGTGGTCGGTGGCCCGTGTGCGGCAACACTTACATAGAAATATCTGTGGCATGTCACACGATGCGCTCCGGCGCCGCACCGGACTTGCAACCACCGAGACGAGGCGGGGAGGAGTGAATGCGTTGCGACGTCGGAGCGGCACCGCTCAGTTGTTTATGCGTCATAGAATGTAAGCTGCTGGGTCTTCTGTAATTTTAAGAATAATTCCTTTGACCGTTACGTTAAATATGTTAATATGTATCGACGGCCTCCTTGGTATGAGTTCTATATACGTCGGGTTTCAAGGTGTCGCCTACTCAGAGGTCCCGGGTTTGAAATCCATGTGGGGTAAATAAATGTTTGTACGACGAACACGAGCATTTGTACTTAAGTCATAAGTTTATCTGTGTATTTCTAGAAAAATATTTTTGTCATGACGTATCAATTTTATGTATTCTATCCGTTACCCTAGTATTCCATAGCAAAAGCCTTACAGTGCTTACTTTGGGACTTATTTATGTGAGAGAAAATTGGTGTGAGAGGAAGAGATATTTATTAACATTATATCATCATCAACACCCTATTATTAATGTCCCCACTGCTGGGGCACAGGCCTTCCCTATGGATGCAATAGGGAGACTGGGTCGTGTCTCGGCCGCTGCGGATTATTGGATGCTAACGACTGCAGATGCAGCCGAGATCAACAGCTTAACGTGCTTTCCGAAGCACGGAGGAGCTCGAGATACTAAGTTTTTGGTCACCCATCCAATGAACGACCATTTCGAAAGTTGCTTAACTTTTACGATCGCAGGCCGAAGCGCTAACCACCTGAGCAAACGAGCTCCTCATTAAATGCGTGTAATGAAATATATTGAAACTGAACCGAAATCTTTCTCCGAAGAGCCGACCAAACTATATCATTCCACGCTCCTTGGGAAGACAGAGGAGGTGTTAGTTCCTGTCGCATCTGCAGTAATTAGCACCTAATAATTCTCGCTGGGCTTACGTGGAGAGTTATGGCCGAGCTGCCGCGCGTGATTTTATTTATATATAGGGGATTTAAGAGATGTAGGTATACAGATAAGACGTAAATAAACAAATAAATATTTGGATCCCAAAATAGCCTAATAAACTTTGTATACCGATATAAGGCGGAGATATTATGTAGTTAGATAGTATAAAATCACACAGGGATTACATTTTTCAAGATAAAAATTATTCTTTGTCTCATTCCAGATAGTAAAAACCCTATATGTCGACCGTCATTCAAATTTGTTTACCTTTTTTGTGTGATATAGTAACAAACATTCATTAACTTTAAATAAATCAAGCAAAGTTTTGTTTTTTTTTGTTATAGTTGACTTTTTCCGCTCAGATAAAAAAGGGTAGTTAATATTATACCTCAGGTCCACTTTTTAATAACATCAATATTGAATTAACCTTAACCTAGAAGTACAAAGGGAAAAATCTATAATTTGATATTTCAAGTGATTTTTAAGGAGGAATAATTCATTTCCGCACGGACAAGAGCATCTGAAGATACTTCTTCTCAGACGCTGTTACGGACGGATCTTAGCTACAAATTAGCTTCAAACACAAAAATAATATTAGCAGAAATCCTACGAATATTAAAAATATAAAGCGAGTGGTGATTAAGGCGTCACTAAAATTGTGCGAGCACAATCACTGTTGATTCCTTTACTAGACTATGCCGACTTCAGTTATTTGAATTTCACGGAGGAACAGCCAAATAAACTTGAGCGACTTCAAAACTCCTAAATCAGACTTATTTATTTATTTATACATTTTGTACACACAAATATAAATAGACAGAAATTACAAAATAAGATAGTAGTACAAGGGCAAAGCTTATTTCAATCTAAACACTGTATTTCACTATACAAGTCTCTAAACTATCACACTGGAACACTTTTGTTGCACTTTGATCGCCTTTGGATTCGGTCCGAAATCGCTGTTGAAACTCAACTGTCTCTGCGCGGCGCCGATCGACGCTTTCTAGAAAGTACCTGTTAAATTGAGAATTAGCTAGCACCCGCGAGTACGAAGTACCTACTTATAACTTATACCTACGCAGGTAACGTGCATAACTTGTAAACAAGCGCAGATGTCGTTGCACTTTCTCCCTTAAGCTGCACTACATAAGGCTCATTTTAGAATGAGCCGCATTACTCGACCTCTATTGCGACCCGCGGTGATCTGGCAAATTCGATCTCTGGCACTTTCGCGGTTACGTTTCGAGAGCGTTTGTGACAATACGTTAAATACTTATGAATCGGGGACATACACATATAAAAATTATACATAGTTACTAATATTTATAATAATACAAATATACATAATTAAATATATATATACATATATATACATATATCATGGGCGAAAAGAGGAGAAAAGAAACAATGGAAAAAGTAAGGGCATGATTAAGGGCATAAAGATAAATAATGTTCCTTTAGACGGTTTTTGAACACCGAGACAGAACTGGAAAGTCTAATTCCTGCTGGTAGCGAATTCCACAGGCGGACGGCATGTACTGTGAAGGGAACAGGATATGATTAGATTTATGTTTGACTTGCACAAATATGATCAAGTTTATAATTTCGCTCTAAGCTGAAGTGGCTCCCCATTAGGCTTCACCGGAATACTCCCATTCTAGCAATCCTTTACAACATTTTGTTCAATCCCTTTTCCCTGCGCTATCACAAGGATTTTTTTAAGTTTCAAAAAATTCCCTATCGCTCTCCCTTAGGTCATCAGAAAATGTAACCCTCACAATGCCTGTTTTACTTGTCTTGTGTTGTGTGTTTTCCTATTTTGTGTGCCTATTTTTAATAATTATTGATTTAAAGTTTGAAGTGTTTTATTTTATTACGTCACGTTTTACGGAAGTTTAGGTACTAGCGTGTGACGTTATTTTAGTCTTCGGCGATATCAGGCGTCACGTGACCATAGATCAAAAAAACGACGGGAGTGCCGGCAGAAGTGAAAACTTGAATATTAACGTTGTGCATTTTTGATATTTTGGAATGGTTAGGGAATAATTTTCCACAAATTACTTTAATTATCAGTATAAAAGTACTGTCATGTAGTGTGATAGAATACAATATTTATTTATTGCGCTATCGGACACAAACATGACAATTTATATTACAGTAAAATAGTTTATCTCTCAGAAAAATCAACTTATATAAATCACGTTTAAGCGACATCTATTGTAAAAAAATGCATTTGCTTCGCAATAAAGCTGCCACGTGGACGTCCTAGATAGAGACTTATTATTATAATACTATAAAATAAAATATTACTATGTTTCGTCCAATATATTGAAAGTCAACAACCTTTCCAATTTAATTGTGTCATAATGCGATCAGCCCACATGTTTCACCTGGCGCGAGTTTAACATTATTTACGCATACAAAAAAAGTGTACAACGCCGCTAAAGAAGTTTTCACTTCAAAAACATTTCTATTTAATGATTTTTTTAGACAAGGTATTAATTATTTGTTACCACAGAATAATAAAATTGTTGCGAATATTCATATTAAAGAATTTTTAATACTATCTAACAGCCTATTGGAATACTCTTTGTATGGTAAAACATAAAATATTTACACGTTGTAGTGAAGCATAGCCGCGGCGAGTGAGCGTATTATTCCTTTTCTCTGTGCCCGTCTGAATGCAGGTCGGGCAATACCTGACTTTCCTATTGCCAAACTAGAATCGTGTATGACGTAAGTACCTATCTAAAACTTTAAAACATAATAGCCTGGGATATATTTTCAACCCTTAGGCCCGTGCGGGTGAAGACGCGAAAAAATTGAAGCTCCTACCTACTTTACTACTTTATCTTTACTACTTAATAAAATTATATTCTATTCTATTCTTCTTTTTTTTATTTATTTATAGATAGGTCCGACAAACGACACCACCCCACCTGATGTCAAGTGATGGTGAAGTCCAGACGTGAAGATAGCTGTTACAGCCAGTTCTACCTGCACACCAGCCATCCTGACCCTGCCGGCCTGCATGTTGCTTCTTCACGCCTCTTTTAAAGGATCCCAGATTGTAAGAGGGAAGGAACACGTAAGCGAGCAGTAAATAATAAAATTAGTATGTACATAATATCAAAACCTTTGAACTTTCACGTTATTTTCATAACATCATTAGCCTGAGTTGTTATAGGATCATCTGCTTAGCGAAATTATTCAAAAAGTGTGTATACTTTAATAAACTCGGAACGCATCGTCAACACCTGGTGGCGAACTTCATTACTCAGAGAGTTTCCGTCTAAATTACTGTGGGCGAATCGATCTCCAGAATCGAATTTGGCGAAACTCGAGAGTTGGTAATTGGCGAAACTTTTCCGGACGCCTGTAGTTAGCGTTTCCACTCTGTTATTGTTTTAGGGATTGGATAAATCAGGTGACACAGTTGGAGAAGGTGAACGAATGCAAATCGCTCCAAGTTCGGTTGATGTTAAGTTTCGAGATGTTATTTGAGACTACGTACCTACGTAACATCGAGAAGTGATTCGATCTGTGTACGACTAAGGATTCAGTGTTTCAGTCGGTACCGGGAATTCTGGACCGCGAGAGAAGGATAATACATAAACTGGTCAAGTACGCGTAAGACTCGCACACGAAAGGTTCCGTACTATTATCTATACAAAATTGGATACTATATTATAATAACGAGTAACATACGGCACAAAAATCACGTAGGTTGTATATTTGACCCAATAATTATTTTATTCCGATTTTATTTTAGTATTTGATATTAAAGCGGCAACATAAATACATCATCTGTGAAAATGTTAACTATCTAGCTATCACGGCTCATGAGATACAGCCTAGTGACAGACAGACTAATAGTGGAGTCTTAGTAATAGGGTCCCGCTTTACCCTTTGGACACAGAACCCTAAAAAGATGTTTTAAAAAAGTTGTATCCGAATACTCTCAGGCGTATTTATGCGTGTGCTTGACCTGCAAATATTTGATTATGATTTGTACCAATATTATATGTCTATAAAAAAGGCAGTTTAAAGAAAGTGCCGCCTGTTGGTTTTGGTCCGTGTGGATTTTTTTTCTAGTAATATTTTCTTTACATCTAGCAGTTAAATTATTGAAAATAAAATATAACTATTAGGTAGTTTATAAATTGGCATGAGCATCGCTCCAGAAATTTAAAAAAGCAGTATTCTTTAAAATTTATAAGATGCTATAAGAATCGACTTGATAACTAATAGTCGAGTCAATAAAGACATAAAACAGGCAAAACTTGGAAACCCGGTGGAACAGCTTCGATTTTGATATATATCTTTTTTAAATTTGGTTTTTTTATATAATTTAAAATCAGAAACCTTTGGAAGGGGGGAAATATTTTTTTTATTGTTTAAACAATATTTATGACATTTTTATAAAAAAATCAGTTTTATCGCTTTTTTTTTGAAAAAAATATTATTATGTTAATGTTAGTATAAAAAATAGTTGTTAAAATGAGGCTTTTAATAATAATTTAATATTTAAACTATTAAAATACGATGTATTGGTCAATAATACGAATGCGTTGAGCACTTACGTTATATTTTAGTTACTTCATATATATATATATATATTTTATAGATAGGTCCGACAAATGACTCCACCCCACCTGATGTTAAGTGAAGGTGAAGTTCAGACGCGAAGATAGCTGATACAGCGGCTTACGAGTTAGTGTTACGTCTGGGCATCTCAGAAGTGGCAGCGAGGGCTGGCAGAAGGTTTTTTGCATGGTCTTGGCCAAATGCCAGTAGCTACGGGAGCGTAGGATGCGTTATAAGTTCCTGGCCAATACGTGCAACGCGCTGGGCATCCGCTCTGATGTAAGCCTTCTTACAGGCTTTGGAAGCAAAATTGTAGGCTGCTTTGAGTGAATCGACCTCGGGATCCTTGAGAGCGCGGCCTCTGACCCAATATATATATATCATATATTTTTATTAATATTTTTTTTATTTATGTTAATAATGAAACTATTAATTTCTTATATTTCATGAAAATTTTTCCTAACTTTTTTATGTATATCAGCGTCATGTCATTATATTACATGAAAGATCTTATAATTAATTGTTTTTAAAAGCTTTTGATATAATAACATATAAATTAAAATTGTTTGTGATAACAATATGAAAACAATAATATAAACATATTTTTTTGTGAGTTTTCAATTGATATTTTATAAAAAAACATTTTTTTCCAAAAATGTCATAAAAATTGTTTAAACAATATAAAAAATTATTTCCCCCTCTCCAGAGGTTTCTGATTTCAAATAATATAAAAAAACAAAATTATTAAAAAAAAATCATCAAAATCGAAGCTGTTCCACCGGGTTTCCAGGTAAAAAGCTTCATTGACTCGACTATAAACAAAGCCAGCCTGCACGCTTTATGTTCTAAAAATAATGCATTTGATGTCATTGAAGACTTTGGATTAAGTAAAACAAAATAGCAGCAGTTGTCACCCTATTTTACCAGGCGTTGTCACTGCTTTTGGTCACTGTACGTTCCTACAGTATTTTATATTTGTAATACCCTTTATAAACCGAAACCATTGGATTTCAATAGCTTTTATGCGATAGTGACAGAACACATATACGGTTTTCTAATTAGGTTTCCTAATCCGGAATCCCGATTCGGAGACTTGACTGAATGCGCGTCCTAACATACAAAAAGTTCAAGGAAGTTCACTACACTTACTTACTAGTACTTTTTTTTTCAGATTGGAAAAAACCTAACGTTCAGTTGGAAAACTACCTAATAAAAAAATCCGAAACGGTTGCGCTAGGCTCGCGGAATTCCGAATCTGAATTCCTGATCAGGAAACCGTGCATATGCACCCAGACTTACCAAGCTCCCACACTTTATCCGTCCGTCTGTCAACGGGAGGCGACCTTATTTTATACTATGCATAGATAATGAGAATAAAATTTATACTTCGCCTAAGTGGTGCTAAACCCCCTTATTCCAAAACGCGGACTAAAATTAGTCTTGGTTTAAACCCAACGTTGTCTCTATCTTCTTTTTATCATACAAAAGTGACACCATTAGTTTAAGTCCAGGTTAAACTTAAGTTTTGTAATAAGGCGAGTCATGTTTTGTCATTGAAATTCCAATGTTATTATTACAGTTCTAAGTAGTTTCAATTACTTATTGTTTTATGAAAATCCAATGTAGCGCTGTCTCTCTGTGAGGTTAGTTAGATAGACCCTTACCCCAACTCAATGTGATGTAAGTCATATATTAAGGGCACTCCGTGTGTTGTGCAACAATGTTCTATTAACAAGACGTGTAGCTCAAGACCTCCATTGACTTACAGCACAATATCGGCATTCAGTAACTAGTCCATTGCAAGCAACATTGTATGATACGTGAAGGACAGTGTTTTTTTTTGTTACAGAAAAGCAGTATCTATAAGAATTTTTGAAGATTAATCATTACCTCCCTTATTGATAAACAAGGAATAAGCTTGGATTAGTTACTCTATGTTTTGTCTCTGTTCATTGAATTACAAATGACATTTGAGTGATATGAACAAAACACGGCGTAGCTAAACTCAGTGTCGCCGCACACGGGCCACCGACCACAACCACAAAACGCCGCCACCGGCATATTTCTTGTAGTTTTCATACATTGGATACGGTACGTCGGTGGCCGCCACATGCTACAAATCGTCGTTGCTCTCTTCTTGTGGCCCGCACTGGTCACTTAATGCGTCGATACAAATCGCCGCCACACATCACTTGCGCGATTCCCCACCCCTCTATCCCTTGCCTTAGTCGGCCGCTGTCGCGCGCTTCAGCCACTTTAGTAGCCGCTTCTAGCTTCTCGTGGCGGCGTTGTGACTGTGACGTGTGGCCCGTGTGCGGTGACACTAAGCTTAGTTTTCCTCGTTTATTAAGGGTGAGCGATATGTGGGCGATAGTGTTTTGTTTCACAGAAAAGCAGTAATTATGGGAGTTTTTAATATCGTGGAATTATTGGTCTCTTATGCTGTACTGAGAATGAAAGAAGAAGCACCAGCTGCTTAATTTTTTATGCAGTTAATAAAGCGTAGTAGCGACTTATTCGTGTATTTAGTAGTAGGCATTGTGTATTCACTTTCTTGTTTGATTAAGTCACTTTCAAGTACCCTGGTAAGAAATTCAATTCCAATTCTTAATTTTTTATTTAATTAAATCGGGTAGGTAGTGACTAATTGTTACTTTTTATTTTTCGTAAATATATAAATTATTTTTTGGAATTCAATAAATCTCATAGCGATTCTGTGCTAAAATCTGCATTGCAATATTTTCCACGAATAGTCCGACCCTTTAGATAGATTACCATAGAACAAATATCTACAAACGGCCCGTTAATCTCGAGTATCGATATCCCTGTTCATGCATAAAACACAGGCCGAGTACTAATAAGCGCGAGCAGGCACCTTGACAGCCGCGCGTGATATTATGATAAATAGCATACCCTCGTCACGCCGGAACACTCCCAACGGTTTCTGATGCCCTGGTACTCTGTGTTTGTTTGTTTAGTATTGGAAAAGGTTTGTTTCCCTTTTTTCTTTTGTTGTTTTGTGCTTGTGATTGTGATATAGTTTTCTCTACCTTGTGTTCTGATATAGAAAGAAAGAAAGAAATAAAAAATAAAATAAAACAATTAAATTTAGTCTCAAAACGGTCCCAACTCAGCAAAGTGCTAATGTTGCCATTAGCGCTGGTCTTCCGTTGGAACCGGTTTGGTGTCGCACGAATCAATAACAACAAGAACAATAAATAAAATAAAAAAATAGGAAACAAAATAAAAAACCAGGAATAAAAATAAAAACAAAACATGCTTGGCTGAACATATCAAAATATCTCTGCCACAGCAATTTAAAAAGAAAGAAGAGAAGAAAAAAACTTTTCTCTCTCCCTCTCCACACACGCTATGGCAAAAGACGTTTCCCACAAAACAAGTTAATATACACATTACACAGATTCTGCCTGCATTAACAAATAACAAAAACAAAAAAAGAAAAGCACTAAATCTAAAGGGTGGATACTGAAAATACAATTTTGGATATTATATGAAAAACAAATCTCGGACATACATGCAAGGTGGGACTAAATTGCACTAGTGTCATGTAATAGTGTTTCCTGTGATTTTTGATGTGATTCTAGTAAATTACGCACTTTAAATCTAAACAATATCTTAAGCCTTCTGGGCTCCTGATACTATTTTTGGAAATATTCAATGTTTATTGAAAACTGCTACATAGATGATTTCTCTTCCTTATTTTGTACGGCACTTCTTCCACCACATCTTAGACCACAACTTTACATGGCTTCCGTATATTTGAAAATCTTTGTTCATAAGAAAAAACTCTGGATAAATCAATAGCAATCTTATGGACTGGTTAGATAGACTTATTAAAACTTTAAACATAATAACGGTCATAATAATAAAATTTAAAACATAAAAACAGTTTTCATGGCAAACAAAAGTTCTCAAAGAATTTATCGTTCGCGTAATACTAACACAGATTCACGTCTCTGTCAGGTATCTTTGAACTATCGGGACCCGATATTAAACTTTGAGTAACGATAGTTCCAAACGTATAAAAGTCCCGTTTTCGGCATAAGATGTATTTAAAGTTCCATTCCACAATATGGATCCACTCTTCTTAGTATATATATTTTTATTTAAACCTTAAACTGCTAGGTTTTTTTATCTATCAAACAATTTTTTTAAAGTATAACAGCGATTTAAACTAATAATAATATCAATACTAATATTTTTAGTCTCAGAGATACTAGAGAAAATTCGACACGGCCATCAGGAACGTGGTAGCATAATGGTCAGTGCATTCGCCCGGATAGCGAAGGATGTGGTTTCGAGTCCCGTCTGCTGCCTGGTTCGAGTGGAATTTTTCTAGTAAAATTTTATTTTGATTTAAATAATAATACTTTTTTGTTCTTTAATGTTCTTTAAGAACCTCAGAAATGTGTCGTTATTGTCTTCTACAATTGTACGGAACTACTTGTCCTGTATTTTAAGATACTTAATTTAATAGTAAGCTTGGTTGGTGTTTTATTGAATAGGCTCTCAGTATAAATATTTGGGTTACATAGTTATAGTATAAACGTTTGGTTTATCCTCTATACCTACTAATAGTATAAATGTAAAAGTTTGTATGTTATTTAGTAAATCACCTAAAAACTACGGGTTGATGAAACGGGTTCGACGAAATTTGGTATGCATACAGGTAGTTTATGACCAGCAGCGCTATTCTGTAAAATTTTCAGGCGCGGATCCGATGTGGATCCGCGCAGATCTATGTAGGAAACGAGAGGAATCGCATAGGATCCGCACGTGAAATTTTAACAGAACAACACTGCTGGATTGAGACATAGTATACATTTTATTCCAAAAATAATTATGTTGCTGCGAGAATCTCAAAAAACTAAAATTAATTATGATTTTATTTATTTTTTTAAGCATTTAACTGCTAGATGTTTAAATCTAAAGAAAAGATTACTAGAAAAAAATCCACGCGGACCAGGCAGCGGACGGGACTCGAACCCGCATCCTTCGCTATCCATTCGCCCGGATAGCGAAGGATGCGGGTTCGAGTCCCGTCCGCTGCCTGGTCCGCGTGGATTTTTTTTTCTAGTAAACTTTTCTTTAGAACTAAAATTAACTCGGACGAAGTCGAGCAAAGGCACTAACATTTTCTTTATTTTTTTTATTAGGAATAAAAAACAGTTGTACAATACGAGTATATATGTGTTAAGTGAAGGCTAACATTAATGTTATACTTATTATACAACCAACAACATTATCCACAGATTAATACTAGGATGGTTTTATCTTCACAGTTGAATAAATCTATACTAAAAAGAAAAATATGTTATACTCTAAACAAAAAAGTATCTAGTAGAAACGAAAACAAAAAGTTTGTCGAGGAGTACCAACTTAATAAACTTATTGTGATAAAAGATCATACACTTTGGTTTTGAAAGAAGTGTCTTAGAGCAAGAAAATGTCAATATCATGGGAACTCAAACTATCGTTAAAGTTTATAGATTGTTACCATGAATTGTGTCGCATTTTGTGACAGTTATACAGCTATATACACACACACATCAAAGAAATCTAAGAAAAACGCATAATTTACGCAAACTATAAGTTTAAGTTGATATTTTGTAGTGGTAACTTCTTATGGGAGGGTAAACCGCTTCGTTACGTAACGCGTTACTGCGCCAGTCTGTATGGTTTTCCTTCCTCTCACGCATAAGTTATCACTTCTGTCGTGTGCCCCGACACGCACGTGCTTTTTTTAATATCGTAACGAAATGTATAATCATATTTGTTCAAAGGTTCTTTGGCTTTAGTCACAAATAAATCAAATTGTTTATTATTAAAAACAAACAAGTATTAAAAAACTTATATCTATTTATATAAAACTCAAAGGTGACTAACTTACATAGTGATCTATCAACGCACAGCCCAAACCACTGGGCGGATCGGGCTGAAATTTGGCATGCAGGTAGATGTTATGACGTAGGCATCCGCTAAGAAAGGATTTTGATCAATTCTACCCCCAAGGGAATAAAATAGGGAATGAAAGTTTGTATGAAACTTTGTCAATTCTTCAGCTCTACGCCGCTAGTATTAAATAACACTCAAAATTTCAAAATAGAATCGTATTGCTTCAACTCTTTCGATGAGCATATTTTACCAGTGGGTGTGCGCGACTTCATTTGCGTGGCAAAATTGGTTTCTCAAACAACCTTCCACTCCCCTTTTCACCTCCTTAAAGTTTAATAACTGGGTAAAACTATCGGATAAAAACTACTGGGATATTAAATTTCGACCAAATCGGTTCAGCGGTTTAAGTCTGAAGAGTTAACAGACAGACAAACACCCTTTCTTCAAGTTTTAGTTTATTGAAAATTCCTCAGGAACCTAAAACTCGGGAAAAAGTATCCTATTACTTAATCCAAGTCATATATTATATGCAAGCCAAATTTTATATCAAATCCGTTTATTAGTTTTCGCGTAATTGGGTAACTTACAAACTTGCGCATTTATAATATTTAGGGTTAAGCTATAAATATAATTGTCACACAATTTTATGGTAAGGTAACAATACTGACGTGAGCAAAAACAGCTGCGAAGCGGATTCTACTGCATTAATTAGGATTTTAACACTTACACGGATCGTTAATTTTCCACGAGGCAAAAACTAGCCGCACTTGTCTAACAGTTAGCTGGGTATTCTCTTCGTTATGTCGCGTTTCAATGAATAAATCTATGCAAATGAGCGAGAAACGGTGGTGAGTTATTCACACTATGGAAATACTTAAGAGCTGTTTTAAAAGTACTTTATATTATATTACTAGTATAGTATATTTTTGTTTTGAGCATTTAACTGCTAGATGCTTAAATTTTACTAGAAAAAAATCCACGCGGTCCAGAAAGAAGACGTGACTCGAACCCGCACCCTCCGTTATCCTCTCATGCACTGACCAATTACGCTACCGTGACCTTAATGGCCGCGTCGAATTTCTTCTAGTATTTCTTAGGCTGCATGGCAGCGCTATCTTTTCTCATTGTAGGTAACCCTTCTTTTTATTACGCAGGCAAAACCTCTATTTACAAACGTTGGCGCCATTAAAGGGCACACCAACGAACGGCCCTCTCTCCTAGCCTCTCGAAACTCTCACGGGTTCGAGGTTACAGCGGCGTGCGATCCGCATCATAGGCGATGAAGAGGTGACTAAACACCTTGAGCCTCTTCAATTACGCCGTGACGTCGCGTCACTAAGCGCGTTCTATCGTCTGTACCACGGCGAGTGTTCTGAGGAGTTATTCTCTCTTATCCCACCTTCGCCTTTCCTTCAGAGGACCACGCACGCTGGCCTAAGTTGTCACCGTCTTACTGTGGCCACAATTCCAACGCGTACAAAGAAATTTGGTGACTCATTTCTTTCTCGCACTATCCGTAAATGGAATACTCTGCCCGCTCACATGTTCCCTCCCTCTTACAACCTGGGATCCTTTAAAAGAGGCGTGAAGAAGCAACATGCAGGCCGGCAGAGTGAGGATGGCTGGTGTAGCAGGGAGAACTGCTGTATCAGCTATCTTCGCGTCTGGACTTCACCTTCACTTAACATCAGGTGGGGTGGAGACATTTGTCGGACCTATCTATAAAGAAAAAAGACGGAAAAGCCGTTAAGCAGTCCGCGCTGCTTACGAGCGCTTGCGGCATACTATCCACTAAAAAGCCCTGCGAATACCCTCTGCTAGTAATGGCAATTAATGCTATTTTTCATTAATTTCATTAGCATGCTAATTTTCATGTCTTAGCATGCTATGTGCTATTGCTATGCTATTTGCTAAAACAAGCTCTGATTTGTGAAATACTAATTTTTCTTCATTACGACAACACAACATATTATATAATTAATTTTTATAATGTATCATTTTCCGGTCCACACCAAAATATCAATCACACGATCTATATCAACGTAACTAAATCATTAACCTGTCTGAACTTATAACCTACGACCTACGCAACAAGTGCAAAACATTAATTAATTAAAACAACTATAGAATAATGGACTCTTAACATAAGCATTTCATTTTATTTTTTAAGAAATTGCATTGGCGCGAATGCTTCTTCTTTTTTCATTCATTCCTATTCATTCGTGAACTGTCGGGTCGCGTCGAGTCATATTGGGTATATTCCGTAATATATACCAGTATACTGGCCAATGCTAATGACGTCATGAATCGACGCTATACTGGTGAATTGCTCCGAAATATACTGCCCAGTGCACTGACGTCATAAATCAACGAAATATTAAAAATAGTGCAAATAAAGAAGATTCTTTATTCCCCTCATCAATTAAAAGGAATTCTTTTTGAGCGGATGCCATTATTGTTCTTTAAATAAAAAAGAAATAAAATTTTAATGCTTCTCACGCACTTTCGGTCATACGTCATATTCGTTTTCCCGGTAAAAATATGATAGCATACCAGTACAATATGGCATCGGATTCGTGACGTCATTACAATGGAATACACCGATAAATTCGCATCGAATGACATTAGCATTCGCAGATTAGCACACAGCACGCACGACAGTCAGTTAGCGCCGCGGTGCTAACCAGCATGGTGTCGTATTTTACGCATGATAGTAGCGCAGGATGCGAACGCAGACGATTACTGCGATCGATGCTAAAATAAGCAATAATTTATTTTAGCATCTACGATTACCAATCAATCAATCAATAATTTATTGCGTTCTTCAATGTTTTCTTAGATCTTAGTAGGTACATTGTATTGATCATTGTAGACCCTGAACAGGGCACAGCAAATAGAGAAGAAGACGTATTCACTAATAGGGATGATGACTATTTTTTTTTTCTTCGTTTATCAGGTAGATTATCAAAAAATAATGGACGCGTATTTTTTCTTTGGGCAATCAACCAAAAAATGACAAAGTTATAGCGCGTCAAAGTTTGGGAGCAGGGGCTTGTGACGTCACTTTTGAGTGATTTTTCACTAATAAGTGTACTCAAACGTGACGTCACGAGCCCCTACTCCCAAACTTTGACGCGCTATAACTTTGTCATTTTTTGGTTGATTGCCCAAAGAAAAAATACGTGTCCATTATTTTTTGATCATCTAACTGACGGACTAAATAGAATTTCGTTTACTGTACCCCGTCATCATCCCTATTGTATTGTAGTTAATACGTATACAATTTATCAGCCAAATACGATAATTTATTACCCAACAAATAAAAATATATTAATATCAACATTATTCAATCATTTTAGCTTAATATTATATTGTTTGATTTATTATCTATGTCATATTCTATAGCATATCATGTTATATTATATTAAATTGTATTATAACAAATTAAATAAAATAAAATGAAAATGAAAATGAAAAATGAAAATATTCCAATGAATATATTATCAACCTTTTCCTCAACTAACGTTTTAGGTTATATGTTATGAATTTTGACAGCCATTAGAAGTGGACCAGATAAGTTCATTTCAAGCCTTGTAGTTGGTATTAATTAAATAATTGCTAATAGGCATTTAGCAATTAATTATTATTGCGAATGTTAATTATTCCAACACTACCCTCTACGCTGTTAAGTGCGGAACCGCGAGATCCCCGTTAAGGGACTTCACCGCGTCTATTTTTGTAGGTAACCCTATCCCAATCCCGTGGATCCCGGAACCTTACACAGTGACAGAAACACAACACTACAAAAATATAGCGTTATTTAACTTTGATCTTCTCTAAGTTGGAGGTTTCTTCTCCATGCGGGCGCTCCAATTCGAGCGGTACATCCGCTATATTATACTATTATACTCTTGAAGCATTTCACTTCTTCATCTAGTCTGTCGAGTTCTGCAATCAATTAAAGTAATTATATATATTTACTTTATTTCGTTTAAATACACTTTTGCGTAATGTTTTGATTTGTACTGTATTGATATAACTGCTAGATGTTTAAATCAACATGCAGGCCGACAGGGTGAGGATGACTGGTAAAAAAACTGCTGCATTAGCTATCTTCACGTCTGGACTTCACCTTCACTTAACATCAGGTGGGGTGGAGTCATTTGTCGGTCCTATCTATAAAAAAAAGACGGAAAAGCTGTTAAGCAAATTTTACTGATAAAAATTCCACGCGGGCCAGGCAGCAGACGGGATCCGAACCCGAAGCATTCGCTATCCGGGCGAATGCACTGACCATTATGCTACCGCGGCCCTGATGACCTTGTCGAATTTTGTCTAGCACTTCTTAGACTGCGAGGCAGCGCCATCTCTTCGCATTGTACGTTACCCACAATGTCAAATGCATACCTTTAAAAGTACCTATTAAACATTTGAAAAAAAAATAGCAATTATAGTTATACTTTTAATTATTGTTATTATTTAATTGAGGAGCTCATTGGCGCAGGTGGTTAGCGCATTCATCTGCAATCGTTGAAGTTAAGCAACTTTCGCAGTGTTCGGTCATTGGATGGGTGACTAAAAATCTTCTATCTCAAGTTCCTTCGTACTTCGGAAGGCACGTTAAGCCATTGGTCCCAGTAGCATCTGCAGTCGTTAGCACCGGCCAATCCGCACTGGACCCGCGTGGTGAGGCATGGCCCAATCTCCCTATTCCATCCATAGGGAAGGCCTGTGCCATAGCAGTGAGGACATTAATAGGCTGATGATGATGATGTTTATTTAATTTACTACCTCCGTGGCCGAGTGGTTTGTACGCCGGGTTTCATGGCGTCGCCGACGCGAGAGGTCCCGGGTTCGAACCCCAGTGGGTGCAGATGTTTGTGTGATGAGCACGAGCATTTGTACTCCAGTCATTGATGTTTACTTTGTCCTATTTCAATATAAATATACTTATATAAGTAAAATATATGTATTCTATCCGTTACCCTAGTATCCCATAACACAAGCCTTATAGTGCTTACTTTGGGGCTAAGCTAATTGGTGTGTTTAAAAAAAAATAGCAAAAGCGAGTGCACAATATTTCAAAATTCTTTATTTATAACCACCAAACCAATCAATTTAAATGACCTGTCTAATTACAAACTGGGCAGCTACTTAACATTTTTTTATTAGGCACCAACGTCGAGGCCACTCGGTTTAATTGCACTAGAAATAGAAAATCTTTGCTAACATCGGCCGCGGCCGCCTATGTGGCCTGGAGCCTTTTTAAATTGAATCCGGGGCAAAATCCCATTCCCCGGTTCCGAGTTGGTCGAGCGTAACTCAAAAACTTTGCCAGTTATCATTCTTAATAACGAAATGCGCCTCCTTAGGGAGTTCGAATACAGAAAACAAATTTATTAAATGCTCACCTGCCGTTTATTGCAAAAGTACCTATTGAATATGTTTGTGCCTATTAATGTTCCATCTGCTAGGACAAAAGCATTTCCCACGTACGAAATAAGAAGAACGAGCCATTATGAAACCGCTGTGGCAGTGATACTTTTAAAATCATTAATAAAAAGTCCTGTCTCGCTGGGATTCCAACCTGGACTACCCAGAAAAGTGGCCCGGATTGCTACCACTGAACCACTGATGCTTGTCGATAGGGTCTGATATTTTAATAACAGTTAAATTAATTTTAAATTAAGCACGGAGGAACTCGAGATAGAAGAATTTTGGTCCCCCATCCAATGACCGACCACAGCGAAAGTTGCTTAACTTCAACGATCGCAGCCGAACGCACTAACCACCCGCGCCATCGAGCTCCTCAATTATTTAATGCAACATACTACATATGTGTATGAACGAAAAGTATCTGCCACTATTGTCCCGTACGATTTAGTATGTGCCAAGGACTGCAGATGCAGCTAGCACCAACGGCTACCTTGCCTTTCGAAGCGCACAGGAGTCCGAGTAAGCTTTTTCGAAAGTGGGAAAGTTTGTTATCTTTCACGATCGCAGATCTAATGTAATTATCACTATGACAGTGAGCTCGTAATTCCAATTTGTACGAATCACTCTCTTCTTTTTTGTTGTATCCTGCATTGTTAGGACAAGGTATGTATGAAGGTTTTTTTAAACTCCATCAGAAATTACTGGAAGTTTAGGAAATCGGTATAATGATATTTTTGGATTAAAATTTCAAAGCTTCTCAATTTTTATCATTTGTGTACTGCAGCCGTGAGACGCGGGTCGCTAGAGTATGATCTTTATTAACCTGTGCAGGTGAGGGATTTTTGTCCGCAACGGACAAATTCCCTAAATCATGAAAAAAAGTCCGCCGAGGACTTATCACGGACTCCACGTACAAAATGTGCGAACATTATTTAACTGCAAATTAAGTGCACGCATGTTGTAGTTAACACGAAGTTTAAAAAAAAGGGAAGACCTGTTAAAGGAGAATATTGGGTCCATTTCTTTATATCCAGGTCGTGCGCGCAACGCGGACTAAAGTTAATTGTGTTTTTTTTTTTTTGATTCCTCCCAGGCGGGGGACCGGGTGTGAAATCTACATGGATACCTTACAGCCGGCTGCAAGGTTATGTCAGACTCTTACTGACTAAAACACACCCGTAGTTCATGCTTATGGCCTGAAGGGCCTTACAAGCTTCATCTGAAGCGATTATCCCCTGAGAGGGGGATAATGCAGCGCTGCGCTAGTTTAAACTATTACATAGTTTAAAATAACGCATAATGCGCTAATGGACGGGTGCACTCAGACATGCACTCGAAACGGAGGGGGACTGAGCGGCAGCGGGCCTCTCAGTGTCGGGGGGGCGGGGGGGCTGTATAGCGCGTGTAGTCTGCTCGGCGGCCAGAAGGGCCGCGAGGTCGCGTGTAATTTTGTTGTGTGTCAGAGTGCGAGTGCGTGTTTGGGCCTTCGGGGCCTATATCGGGACGGGGGTAGTTAGCTGTGTGCGTCAGGTGAGTTTTATACTTTCGGGGACTCCCCGCTTACTTTTCTCCTGTCCGGTCTCTCGGTGTCCTCGGTTGTTCGGGGACTTCTTGTACGCGAAACGTTTAATTCCTCGTTTACGTTACTTGATGTTGTAAAGTATCTATTTTGGCGGATTGAAAAAGTCCGCGGCCAAAAGTCTCTCGTCTTCGCATGCTAGAACTGTCCACATTGATGATTTTCCTTGAAAGAACTGTCAAGCAAGGGCCTACGTTATATTAGGTATTGTGTGAGCAACGCTATTCCATTTCAACCTATTCACATAATAAAGATACAGGAGTTAGTAACTATCAGAAAAATATTCCGTATGTACAGCCGTTCCGTTTCCCCGAAAAATTGTCGTCGTAATTCCGTGAGATTCAATTTAAAACCGCTCCGAGCCCATATACCGAGCCTTGCTGGATGTCCACTACGTGATTGGTGCGGCTAGAGCGTGCATTCAAAGAGCGGGACTGCATTGAACGCATGAATACCGTATACCGTATTTTCTATACCGTATGGAGGTCCGCTGATTGTTTTCCTTTGGCGATTTGTAAATAACTTGTCAATCGCTTTCGACGTAGTACCCTTATAGGAAAATACGAAAGATTCCGGTCAATATTTACAAATAGGAAGGCATCTTGTCTGTTCAGTGTTTACTGTTTACACATATTTTTTATTTGTCATTATAGAGACAATAGTAATACAGATATTTCGTGAAACTGAAACTTTCTACCATTTCTATTTATAATTATTTATGTATTTGTACTTGTACAAAGTTACTGCTATATTAAAGTGAAACTTTTATTACATCGCCATAGGTTCGATTCCCAGTTAACGACGAAGAACAATAATATAAACGAAAAAGTTTCAGGAACAGGGAACATCAGGTTAATTATGTTATGTACGGGATAAACAAGGTACTTGGTAACAACAAGTACCTTGTTTTTCGCAATTTTCCGATATTTCTTCAGTGCCATGATCACGGAGTAACTGTAACAAACCAGTAAATAACATAATTTATAATAATTTTAGTGACCATGAAAGTTTAACACAATATAAGGATAATCAAATTCGAATAATTTTCTGATAATTTTCATTTTAATGCCTACGAGCCGAAAAACTATTTTAGGCGATGTAAAGACTTTCAAAGTTTCACTTGCATCGCGGTTTCATTAAACCATACTATTCTTTGCCATTGTCTAATAATCCGCGGTTCCGCAAAATCCCTAGGATTTTCGCGAAAATTCGACTCATCAAATAATCCTATGAAAAATACATAAATACTGTAAGACTATTGGTCTCTTACACTAAGCTCAGTTTTACTGTACAATTAGATAGGGAACTAACTATATATTGTTTTAAACTTTCATGGTCACTAACATTATAGCTATTAACGGGATTGTTACCATGTACCTTGTTTTTTATGAGTCCCCGATATTTCGGCACTGTTGCAAGCGCCATGATCACGGAGTAACTGAAGTAATTGCGGGTAGATGTTATTGGCAGACATATCTGCCTACTGCGTGATCATGGCGCTTGCAACAGTGCCGAAATATCGGAGACTCATAAAAAACAAGGTACATGGTAACAATCCCGTTAATAGCTATAATAGATAGGGAACGTTCAGTCCAATGTAAGCAAAGATCAGTAGTTCGAATTTTCCATTTCATGACAATGCTTCAGAGGCTCAGATGCGCAAGCCAATCGACCAAGATAGCAGTACGATCCCATTTGTCATTTCAACAAGCATTACAAACTGATGACCGCTCCTACGCCAGTTGAAGCATACGTATAGGAAACCCAGTCGAGTGGAAAACGGGGTAAAAGGATTTCGTTTGCTTAGCATTTATTTGGGCGAGCGGTAAAAAAACTACTGTAGTGTGTTGTACTCTTGGAAGAAGACTACTGTGAAATGGTGTCGCGATGGATTCAGTCTTTGTCACAGAACAGTGAGTTTTTGTGAGAGTATTTTTTTACTGTAACCGTGAACGTCAGTTTTTTTATTGAAAAGTTAAACTTAGTGAAAAGAAAGTATAAATTCAGAAACCTGATTCTTATAGAAATAGGTTAAATTATGTTATTTTATTTGTATGAACATAGATCGCGCGTACTAGCAATTATTACCTGTAATCTAAGGCGTGTTTCAGTGAACTACAGAAGAAGCAACATGCAGGCTGGCAGGGTGAGGATGGCTGGTGTGGCAGGTAGAACTGCTGTATCAGCGATCTTCGCGTTTGGACTTCACCTTCACTTAACATCCTAACCCCACCTGTGGGGTGGAGTTATTTGTCGGACCTATCTATAAAAAATGGATGCGTGTAACTTATGTACGCGCGTGAGAAGTTGTACTTCTTTAGCATCATTAAAAATATTTTTAATTGCATGCAAATAATTAATAATTACAATAAAATAATAAAAGGACTGGAAAAGGATAGTTAACACAGTCAATTAAGTTCAGTTTTAATTTGAAAAATTAAATAAATATTCAAAATATTCAATTAAAATCACTACTGAATTTAAGTTATTAGTCCATATGTAATTAGCACTTGTAAGTAACTAAACACGTTGTGTCTATATAGAAACTAGAAACATGTGGATAAATATGATAAATATGAAAACAGTGATCAGAGGCGACGAGCGTGCCAACATTGTTTTTGACAACGCGATCATCTTATGGAGCTCCGTGGATCGTTCAAAGTACCTTTCGAACAGATGTCTAATAATGGTGGGTTATTAGACACTAACATTCATAACGCGCCCGCGGCCAACTTCATGGTGTTACTATTGTGTTACAGTGATGCGCGCGCATCTCGAAATTTCACTCACATGATTTTTTCATAACGCGCCCGCGGCCAACTTCATGCTGTTACTTTTGGGTTACAGTGATGCGCGCGCATCTAAAAATTTCACTCTCATCATTTTTTCATAACGCGCCTAAAGAAGTATAACTTCAAAAAAAATTGAGATTCTTACCCTAGATGGGCGCTCCAATTCGAGCGGAAAATCCGCTATGCCCTACCTCTCATAAATATAATAGAAGTTTTCTCCTAAATGTGATAGAAGTTTTCGCAAACGATGGTACAATTCACCTTCACTTAAGATCAGGTGGGGTGGAGTCATTTGTCGGACTTATCTATAAAAAAAAGTCACTAAATGTTACCTTGTGATGATTTTTTTTCACCACGTACCCCATCATGTGGGATATCCTTGAATAGATCCTTTAAAATAACTTAGGGGTTTCTTAGTCTGATTTTCAATTCAGGGATCTGTTTACGAAATATTGAACTTTAAAGTGCTAATTCTTGTTCGAGTAGGGCGTCCCCCCCCCCCCCCCCAGAAACTAAACTATTGGCTTGAAAACCTGAAAAAAATCACAATAATAGTGATTTTCATGAACTTTTGAGGAAATTATATCAGCCAGCCTATACTATTCGGAGTCCTGAACAAGGTGCGGCGTTTTTTCACGCCCGATCAACTGTGCTTGTTGTACAAAACGCAAGTGCGGTCCTGCGTGGAATATTGCTCGCACCTCTGGGATGGCTCCGCCAAGTACTTGCTCGATGCTTTGGATAGGTTACAGCGGCGCGCGATCCGCATCATAGGCGATGAGGAGGTGACTAAACACCTTGAGACTCTTCAATTACGCCGTGACGTGGCGTCACTAAGCGTGTTCTATCGTTCGTACCATGGCGAGTGTTCTGAGGAGTTATTCTCTCTTATTCCACCTTCCCCTTTCCTTCAGAGGACCACACGCGCTGGCCTACGTTGTCACCGTTTTACTGTGGCCACAATTCCTACGCGTACAAAGAAATTTGGTGACTTATTTCCTTATCGCACTATCCGTAAATGGAATGCTCTGCCCGCTCACGTGTTCCCTCCCTCTTACAACCTGGGATCCTTTAAAAAAGGCGTGAAGAAGCAACATGCAGGCCGGCAGGGTGAGGATGGCTGGTGTGGCAGATAGAACTGCTGTATCAGCTATCTTCGCGTCTGGACTTCACCTTCACTTAACATCAGGTGGGGTGGAGTCATTTGTCGGACCTATCTATAAAAAAAAAACTATTAGACCTATGCTCAGCAGTGGGCATTTTTAGATTGAATGCTAATGATTCTTGACGAGGTACATTAAATTACTGAGATACTGACCACCAGTAAAATAATGCTTATTTATGTTTATATATATTTGCTTATTAAATTTTCAAATAATACAATCTGACGTTTTTCTTGAAAATCATTGTGAATTTCAATCCCTTTAGTTTGGATTTTTTTTTTACCAAACGTCTGTTCTTCGTCATTTATCCTCGATTTGTAGAAGGTCCTTATGCTTATTCTCAATATCCTTTTGAGTGAATGTAGTCATGTAGGTGGAATAATATTTTCTTTGCAAAATAATCAGAGTATCACTATCCTCATTTTCATCTTCTTCTTCGTCAGTACTTAGTACATTCACAAGAATTATATTATCATCTTCATTATAAAGAAAATGCCAACTTCATATACATATCATCCTATCTTTATGATGTTCGTAATCATTATAAAAGTTTTAACAAAATGTGCTGTAACCCCTTATGCACTTTTTCACAAAATCTATACATCTAAGATATATGTTAAAAACAAGATATTTACGTTATAATAATACTATTATAAATAATATCTTAATAATATCCATATTAAAAAAAAAGGATTATCATAGGTGTGTTTACAACTGACAATGATTATACATTTTACAATTAAATATTTAGAAGAAAAACTAAATAAACTCCAATTTGATATTTTTATGACAATGCCACAAAGTATCTTCTATATTATTTATAATAATATTTCCTATACCAAACTTTTGCGGGTATTTAGTTACATTTTTTAAATTTAACTGTCCTAAATATAAGACAGTAGGTTTATCTGGGATATAGACTTTAACCTTCCTCAATAAATGTACAACACAAAAAACACAAATTGGGCTAGTAGTTCCTAAGATTAGCACGTTAAACTAAACAATCAAACAAATTGTTTGGCTTTATAGTAAAGATTATAATAATACTAGCTGTCCCAGCAAACTTCGTACCGCCATAAAAAAATAAGCGTTGGTGGTAGAAATGTGAAAATTTAGGGTTTTGTATGATGTATCATAAAAAAAATACAAAAAAAAGTGCAAAAAAAATTAAGATTGGACCCTTAACATTTAGGGGGATGAAAAATCGATGTTGTCCGATTCTCAGACCTACTGAATATGCATATAAAATTTCACGAAAATCGGTCGAGCCGTTGCGGCGTAGTTCAATTACTCACACCGTGACACGAGAATTTTATATATTAGATTAGTTGGGTAAGGGAAATCAGATAACTTACTGACTAAACTACAGTAACACTCTCTCTTACTTGTGATATGAATTTGAGAGCATATTATGTAACAGATACGTATACACAATTGAAAAATCACACGTAACAATGAAAACAAATAATATATACCATTTTCGTTCCTTCGCATAGGTATCGCATTCCAAATACGAGGACAGATCGCATTTTCCATGAGGGAAATCAGGTTTAGAATCTTTTATTGTTCCGAAAAAGGGTGCGGTATGTAATTCGAATTGGAATCTGACGAAGACAGTAGTGGCAAAATGTGTCTTACTGCTATGTAATAAGGGACTTGGAGAATTCCTGTTGCAAGACGTGTGCCATGTATTATAAGTATTTATTATCACATTGAAGATTCGTATCATGTGACAGTGATTCGATTATGTCTAAGGTGGTATTTATGAATTTTTATTCTATACTTAATGCTGGACTGGGAGTTAAAGAAAATCGGAATGCGTCAGATACTATCTTTTCCGTGCAGAAATTACAAGTCTATCTACGGAGACAAATTCCGGAATCTATTATTAATGGCTATAATACTGTATGGTATAACTTTATTGCCATAAAGTTAAATACCACTAACAGCGCCACAAGTCGAAAACGTAAGTAATCTTTTATTTCAACTTATTAACCAGGAGTTCGAGTTGCGATTGTAAAAGTTAAGCAACTTTCGCAATAGCCGGTCATTGGATGGGTGAACAAAAACTTATTATATCGAGCGCCTCCGTGCTTCAAAAAGTACGTTAAGCCGTTTATCCCGGCTGCATCTACAGTCGTTATCTTTTACCAATTCGCACTAGGACCGCGTGGTGGGTCACAGTCCAATCTGCTGATCTTAATAGGCTGATGATGGTGTTGAAGAAGAGAAAAATCAACCTTGGTTTAACTGAATGACCAGTCAACAAGTGCAAAGGCGTTAGAGCTGGTTTCGAAGTGTAAATGTTGTTTTTTATGTCGTTTTAGCTCAAACTTACCAAAGGAAGAGCTACAAGCCAATCGATAGGTTAAAGTAATTATTTCATGCCACAATATAACTAGCGGGTAGAGTATGCAGACAGATATTCATTAAACATCACAGAGTTGCCAGGTCCAAGATGCCTTAACACAATTTCCCGTGCACGTTTCTGTGATGTCCCCCATCAGTTTGTCCTAACTTTGTGCTTGCGTTTATATCATTAGAAGCATCCATAGGAAATTCGTTTACAAGTACACGAGTTCGTTTACATTTTTGATCAGTTTATCTAGGTAACAAGCTATCGTGTGTGTAATAAAGTATAAAAAGTCGGGACCTCAATTAAATTTTAAATTTTTATACTATACTAGCTGACCCAGCGAACTTCGTACCGCCCTAAAAAATAGGGGTTGTCCAGCGGACAAAATTGTGAATCTAAACCATTCTCAGATCCCCTTGAACACACACAAAAAAATTCATCAAAATCGGTCCAGTCGTTTAAGAGAAGTTCAGTGATGTATGTCACTGGACTCACAGAAGAATTATATATATAAAGACTAGCGGCCCGCCCTCGCTTCGCTTCGGTGTGGAACTGAAGTGTAGACTACAGTTTTTGTTCTAAGGCTTGTATTATACACAATGACATCCATCTATGATTCTTCTTATACCTGCATACAAAGTCTCAGCCCGATCGGTTTAAAATTGACAAAGTTTCATACAAACTTTCATCCCCTATTTTATCCCCTTGGGGGTAGAATTGGATAAAATCCTTTCTTAGCGGATGCCTACGTCATAACATCTACCTGGATGCCAAATTTCAGCCCGATCCATCCAGTGGTTTGGGCTGTGCGTTGATAGATCACTATGTCAGTCAGTCACTTTGAGTTTTATGTATATAGATGACATAGCAATCAAAATGCGAACCATTAATGCATATTCACTTTATGTAATGAAATGTGACTTCATGAATCATCTCTGAAGACATTTGTCAACTTGACGACTGTGTAAATAATAAAACAGGGAGAAAAAACAGCCCTTGTTGAGTTTCTTGCCGGTTCTTCTCACTGCAAGATCTCTCGCCGATGGCGTAGATTCTAGACATTCATGAGTGCTTGTAACAGCCTAAACTGAATGAATGATTTTGATTATGACTGATTATGCTGCAGTGACTGCACCTTTTGTACCTTTGATGCTAATCTCTGAAGGGCAAAGCGGAGATTCTGTTCAAACTGGAGCGCCGTTCTGGTAACTTACATATACTGTAGAAAATCACAGTGTTGTAGAGAGAGCTATTCCATCAATTTATAATCTTAAAGTTAAAGAATCCTTAAGAGATAAGTTTCAAGAAATTGGCATAATGACAGTCGCATCACAATACATATACGATAATTTATTACTTGTAAGAAAAAACGTTAACTTGTTACTTAAAAACAGTAATGTTGACACACTTAATAGAAGAAATAAAAATAAACTAACTTTACCTGCTATACTAGGCTTCACAAAATCAATAATTCATTTAAAGGTCTTTGTGTTTGTCTATACAATAAAGTCCCAAGCATCATCCAAGAGTTAACCAAAAATAAATTCAAAGTTACCTTATAAAAGCACTTATTACAAAAGCTTCTAACAAAGTGTCTGTTTATATACAGACAAAAATGCTTGGGTTTGAACTGCTCCAATCATTCCAACAGGTTTCTATATGAAATAAATCATGATTGTATTGACGTTGTAACAGCATAATGATTTGTAAATTTTGTTATATATTATTTTAATGTTGTGGAATTTTTTTTGCCCGTTTTTCAGCGCAGCTGAAATAGATGTACCCATAACAGTACGCAGGGGAAAAAATCTTTTGGATGGTTCAAGAGAGTTGTACCATACATCCTGTATGAATAAAGATATATAGAGTTGAATAACAACATACTAACCGGCGGTGCTTGTATCGAAGAGTAAGGTTTTAGGATTTCGTGGAATACATGATATGGTTATGCTTATCCCACTCCTGCGCGTCGAAACTTCGTGTGGTTTTGTTATTAATTGCGCTAAAATAAGCGTTCGAAATTTGAATTACTGCTACCGCAATAAATTACCAGGCTACGTATCGATACGTCTATCGACTAGAAGATACCGTCGTAGAGGATAGATTGATTGGTGATTTTTGACACGCATAAAAAGAGGTTGCGGGAGACGATACATTTGACTGTACAGATGAAGCAGTGTAGTTATGATGAAACTAATTCAAATTTCGAACGCTTAGCGCATTTTAGTACCAAAGCTTTGTCACGCACGTGTAAGATAAGCATCAGGGTAGACTACAGCAAGAGAAGAGCTCAATGGCGCAAGTGGTTAACACGTTCGCTCCGTGCTTCGGAAGGCACGTTAAGCCGTTGGTCCCGGCTGCATCTGCCGTCATTAGCACCAATTCACACTGGCCCCGCGTGGACGGTCATGGCCCAATCTCCCTATTCCATCCGTAAGGAAGGCCTGTGCCCTAGCAGTCGCAGGCGCGCCATTTGCTTCTTCACTACCCCCAAAAAAGTATGAAGTGAACCTATATGATGTATGTAAGTATACTAACCAGCCATTTACTGCACACGCAAGTATATAGAAAAATCGAGGTCCGCCTTCGCTTCAGTTCTACGCGAGCCGTTCCAAATACAATTATATTTCATACAACGCGAATTCTTCGTTCACGATGTAAGTTCAATACGAAATATTGGATAGAAAAGCGGGCCGATATCGTTTCACCGGATCGGATATCCGATGCCATTATATTTATTGCTTTTGGAAAAGTGGCCTTCGGTGATAGCTGAGAAATTAAAAACGTTGTCGGCGCTTTGTTGAAGCGGTTTGTTCGCGAAGAATACCTTTTAGGACACGGTGAGTGGTTGGCTTGTTTGGTTCCTTTGAGATAATGCCTTTCTGATGTTTCAAGATCATTTTAATGTCTGTGTATATTTAAATGATCCAACAGCAATGAAAAGAGTGAAGCCAAAGTTACTAATCATTATTATTAAATCAGTGATAGTGGGTACTTTAAAGTAAAAAAAAATGATATTAGTCCGACTATTACATTATCCAAAAAAAAACACTTAGTTTTTTTCTTTTGTGCTTATTTTTGCAACAAAAAAAATACAAAGATAATGCGCCAAAATTTGGAAGTGAAAGTTTTTTTTAATTTTTTTTTCATTGTCTTTGGTTTCGAAAGTCAGATAACACCAAGGTCACGAAATTATATTGTTAAACTGTATTACGAAAATGCCAAAGGTCTGAGAACTAAATTAGAGCAATTTAGAATTAACATCGTAAAGCATCGATGTTATTTCTATTTGTTCGTAATGCTCTGATTTTTATTGCATCATGGAACCAGGTTGCAACAAATATAAACAAGATGCTGAAATTATTCCTCCGGGTTGTCATATCGTACTTACGTTGTGACAACAAGCACTGCGGTGCGTTTCTCGTGGTCACACACCGTTATGAACTTCGTCAAGTGCCTGTCCTCGGTGATGTAACAATAGACGCACTTCATCAAGTGCCTGTTTCCGGTGATGTATCAATAGACGCACTTCGTCAATACTTGTGCCCGGTGATGTATCAATAGACGCACTTCGTCAAGTGCCTGTCCCCGGTGATGTATCAATGGACGCACTTCGTCAATACTTGTGCCCGGTGATGTATCAATAGACGCACATCATCAAGTGTCTATTCCCGGTGATGTATCAATAGACGCACTTCGTCGAGTGCCTGTCCCCGGCAATGTACCAATAGACGCACTTCGTCAATACTTGTGCCCGGTGATGCATTAATAGACGCACATCATCAAGTGTCTATTCCCGGTGATGTATCAATAGACGCACTTCGTCAAGTGCCTGTCCCCGGTGATGTATCAATAGACGCACTTCGTCAAGTGTCTATTCCCGGTGATGTATCAATAGACGCACTTCATCAAGTGCCTGTTTCCGGTGATGTATCAATAGACGCACTTCGTCAAGTGCCTGTCCCCGGTGATGTATCAATGGACGCACTTCGTCAATACTTGTGCCCGGTGATGTATCAATAGACGCACATCATCAAGTGTCTATTCCCGGTGATGTATCAATAGACGCACTTCGTCAAGTGCCTGTCCCCGGTGATGTATCAATAGACGCACTTCGTCAATACTTGTGCCCGGTGATGTATCAATAGACGCACATCATCAAGTGTCTATTCCCGGTGATATATCAATAGACGCACTTCGTCAAGTGCCTGTCCCCGGTGATGTATCAATAGACGCACTTCGTCAATACTTGTGCCCGGTGATGTATCAATAGACGCACATCATCAAGTGTCTATTCCCGGTGATGTATCAATAGACGCACTTCGTCAAGTGCCTGTCCCCGGTGATGTATCAATAGACGCACTTCGTCAATACTTGTGCCCGGTGATGTATCAATAGACGCACATCATCAAGTGTCTATTCCCGGTGATGTATCAATAGACGCACTCCGTCAAGTGCCTGTCCCCGGTGATGTATCAATAGACGCACTTCGTCAATACTTGTGCCCGGTGATGTATCAATAGACGCACATCATCAAGTGTCTATTCCCGGTGATGTATCAATAGACGCACTTCGTCAAGTGCGTGTCCCCGGTGATGTATCAATAGACGCACATCATCAAGTGTCTATGTCTGTGTCATTTGAAATGGTTTCTGCGTCGGTTTATCTTAATAATATTTATTTGTTTTTGTGTTGTGTTGTTTATATTCCGCTACGATCATTTGATTATGAGTATATGTAATTATTTATAATGATAGAGGAATTATGTAATAGTTATAAGCAAATTATCGTAATTGAAGATTTTAAATAATATTCTTGTTCATATCATCATAAACAGAATCGAAAGCTTTTGATTGATTTTCAAAAAGTTTTTGATTCTGTTCATAATGATTTATTGCTTCAAAAGATCGCTGATGCCGGATTCACTCCACATCTGGCACAGTTTTTGGCTAGCTATATGCTAAACTGACAGCAATATGTAGATTACATGGGTTTAACTCTGAAACCTATTACACTAGACCTGGCGTAAGTCAGGGTAACCATTTAGCTCCGTTAGAGTTCATTATAAAGGTCAATAACTTACTGAAAGTCGTAGAGGATGGATGCTGTCTTTTTTTGCATATGAACTTAAGATATTCCATGAGGTAAAGGAAGTATCACTTGCAAAAGATTTTTTTTATAGATAGGTCCGACAAATCACTCCGGTGTCCGACGAATAACATCAGGTGTGGCCACCTGATGTTAATTGACGGTGAAGTCCTGACGTGAAGATAGCTGGATTTTTAAGATTAAGACGATTTCATCTGCATCTAGGTTAATAGTAAGTAAGTACCCTAGATATGTTCCAATATTTTACTAAGTTCGCTAGTATTTACAAGACAAATTAAAGTTCTTTAAAAATACCAGTTTATGTACTAGTTTTGTAGATTAACTTAACCCTTGATATACAATACTCTATTATAAATACATTCACAATACAAACTTAAGCACAAATAAATAACTTTATATTTCCCAGTGCGCTCATGGCAACACTAAATTATAGGCGAAGCGAACAACACTGGCGTGCCGTTGCGAAACATAATAACATAGGAGATGACAGTTACTTTCCTAGGAAAGCCCTTAGTTCCTTAAGTCTTGCTGAATACACGTGTTATCTTCACAGAGTTTTGTTTCGCAAAGCAGTGAGTAAAAAGGTTGTTTGGCGAAACAAGCTTCTTATTTATCTTTTTGGTATTTAAGTAGTCGTGTGCTTTTTTTTTCAGAGCACTATGGGGTAATGGACGCGGTGAATATGGTCGGCAATGGGCCAATAGATCTGTCATTGCAGGCTTTTACAGGCACCAGCCTATATCTTTTATTATTTACCTCCATTACTGGACACATCTATCGGCCCACTTAGTGTTAGAAGATTCAACGGTATATAGCAAAAATATATATGTTTGGTTGACCCGTAATAATATATTACAAAAAGCCGGCCAAGTGTGTGTCGTGCCACGCGCAGTGTAGGGTTTCATAGTTGCTCGTCGTCAACACAATATATTTTGAAAACAGTCTATATTTTAAGTAATTACTTGGTCTAAGTCACTTTTTATGTTTTCTTCTGAGGATTTTTTATTAGGTCAGAAATTCTATGTATTAGAATTCTAGTTGAACGACTATTACTCTTAAACTGACAAATCTATTTAACCCATTATAATTTTCCTTAAAATTTAATGAAAAGCACTATTATCGTGACATTTTCCAGTTTTTCATGCCAGTAGTTTAGCTTTAAGAGGGGGAGGGGGCGCCCTACACAAATATTTTTCAAAATCTTATTCTACCATTTTGTCGGTATAATTAGTATACATATCTCCACAAAATTACAGCTCTCTAGTGCTAACACCCTCCAAGCAAAATCGGAGACGGACAGACAGACGGACATGACGAAACTATAAGGGTTCCTTGTCAGGACTACGGAACCCTAAAAACACACAAATAAGATGGATAGTAAATCAGCTTCAAAATTGCGTAAAAACTAATGTAAAATTTACCAGTTACCCTAGTCCCAATCCTTGCAGTGCTTACTTTGGGGCTAGGCTAATCGGTGTGAGTATTGGAAATATTAATATTTATTCATTTATTTTTAGTTAGGGACCGTCAAAACTTAAATTACTAGGTGGCCCGATAGATGTATTGTGGATACATACTTAAAAATTGCGTTTCTGTGAACAATTGTATATACATACTTGGGAAGACACTATTTTTTATTTAATAAGGTATCTGGAGATTTAAAAAAATAGGCCGTTTATTTCAACATTTTAAATAGCTATTGTGTATTCATTCAACGTATATT
Organism: Chilo suppressalis; assembly: GCA_902850365.2. NCBI lineage: Eukaryota > Metazoa > Arthropoda > Insecta > Lepidoptera > Crambidae > Chilo > Chilo suppressalis. The sequence continues at coordinate 5,443,914 of OU963907.1, forward strand.
ATGTTCATTCACAAAATGCATTTAATAAACTTTATCTGGTAGTGCCTGAATAAAGAACAATAAATATTGGCCGTAGAATTCGCTAGGATTGTTGCAGATTTTCAGGCGGATTGGGAAAAGTTGCGACATGTAATCGTTGCCAAGAAATCTGATTGTATTCCTTAAGAAAATTTCAAGAGAACAGGAGTTTTGTGCTAAAAATACAAACGCAATGGAGTTCCCGTTATATGGAACGGGCTTGATAATATCAAGTGCTTTCTTTAAATCGCCTGCAGTGCTATTCTGTAAGAACACACTCACTTTTCACCTCGAAATATGCGATGTGATTTAAATTTAGAACACGAATTTGAAATAAATTTCAAATCACACTGACGGATTCCGCGGTGAAAAGTGTATTTTTTTTTCAAAATAGCACTGCTGTTATATGTTTTAAGCAAAAACGTTAGATTTATGTTATACATTTTAGTATTGACTGAGTAAAATCGAGGTGTAATTTGAATTGTTTATGTAGTTCTTAAAAATGCAGAATATTTATAGGTATTGTGGAATAAAATCCTAACATCACCCAAGGCAGAACATTTTCACCTTGTAAGGTCATATTTCGTTATTCTTTATGACGATGACTTCTGGTGCTCCCAGAATTGGGGTTCTAGTGTGTACCAGTGAAACTTACCCCCTTACCCAACTCAACTACCCTACCTAGAAATTTATGAATGTGTTAAACCTTTCTAAACTTGTCTTACTTGTTTTTCTCAGAAGGTCTCGCATCTTGGAACTGAGATAGCCTTAGATTATATATACGCCTAAATACCGTATTAATTGCACGGAAAACATCTACTACATTTGGCAGATACGTTCGCGTTAGACACGCAAAAATTGACTACTTTTAAACAATCTGACATTAGAGTCACGCACACATTGCGCGTAACATGAGCCGTTTTATTTGCGTGGTTTTCGGGTTACTCTATTGTTGCCGCACACGGGCCACACGCCACAGCCACAAACGCCGCCACGAGAAGCTAGAAGCGGCTACTAAAGTGGCTGAAGCGCACGACAGCGGCCGACTAAGTGTCGCCGCTCACGGGCCACTTACCACAACCACAAAACGCCGCCACCGGCATATTTCTTGTGGTTTTCATACATTTTATATGGACTCGCCACACACGTACGCCGGTGGCCGCCACACGCTACAAATCGTCGTTGCTCGCTTCTTGTGGCCTGCACCGGCCACTTAATGCGTCGATACAAAACACTGCCACACGTCACTCGCGCGATTTCCCACCCCTCTCTCCCTTACCTTAGTCGGCCGCTGTCGCGCGCTTTAACCACTTTGGTAGCCGCTTCTAGCTCCTCGTGGCGGCGTTTGTGGCTGTGGCGTGTGGCGACACTAAGGTAAGGGAGAGAGTGGTGGGGAATCGCGCGAGTGACGTGTGGCGGCGTTTTGTATCGGCGCATTAAGTGACCGGTGCGGGTCACAAGAAGCCAGCCACGACGATTTGTAGCGCGTGGCGGCCACCGGCGTACCGTGTGTGGCGAGTCCATATGAAGTGTATGAAAACTACAAGAAATATGCCGGTGGCGGCGTTTTGTGGTTGTGGTCGGTGGCCCGTGTGCGGCGACACTAAGCGTTATGTAATCAAAGAAGCTAGCAGTACTCACGTTTGGTATGCCGCAGTTGAAGTTGACGGTATATGCGGACTAAAAACCAAGTATGACGCACTTTTGGATGTTGAATACTTCACACTTTAGATGTAATGCCTCAGTTATTGTTTTCCCATTTTGATAGTATGTCTAGACGACCCAATGTACGTACTTTAGAAAACTTACGAAATGTTTTTGCCTATATTTATTTCCGGGCTGAGACCCAAAGATCTAACCAATGTAAAATTGGCTATATCAAGGTGGTTGTGGGATGCTTGTCATAGAAACAATTAGTTAGTACTTAATAAGCATTGTTATTTAGTAAATTATTAGTTTTTGATTAAGGGTGTAAGGGGTTGTTAATATACCTGCAAGAATCCAAGCCAACCTCACCTTCACGTGGTGCACCCTGTTGACCAACAGACGAGGCTCTGGCAAACCGACCGATGGCGGTATAACCATCCAACGACGTAGGGGAGGAAAATCTCATTGGTGACGGGCAGCAGCGTCATCAGTGAAATAACCTACGTTCTGCGATCGCCAACCCGCCTGCCCAGCGTGGCGATTATGGGCAATACCTTGAATGCACACAAACAAAAAGCCACGGCCCCCAGTTCCCGGTAGCCCCGCTATTCCTGGTCACGGTGGCGACCACGGTAACGACGGGGCGGGGGGTGCGAAGAATCTCCGGGCTACGGAAGGCCACCACAATAAACTGACCCTGGCGACGTACAACGGACGCACGCTACGGCTTGACTCGCATCTGGCGCAACTCGAGGTGGAACTTGGGAAGATTGGGTGGCACATTTTAGGGTTAAGTGAAGTCCGAAGAGAGGGGGAGGACACCATAACGCTCGAATCGGGCCACCTAATGTACTTCCGTGGGGGAGACCAACAGTCCCAAGGTGGCTCCAAAAGCTTTTCAACACTGTCCTGTTCGAAGGGAGAACTCCGGAGGCGTGGAGTAGGAGTGTGGTTGTCTTGTTCTTTAAAAAGGGGGACAAGACCCAACTTAAGAACTATCGATCCATATCCCTTCTAAGCCACATCTATAAGCTGTTCTCAAGAGTGATCGCGAACCGTCTTGCGCGAAGACTTGATGACTTCCAACCACCGGAACAGGCTGGGTTTCGGAGCGTATACGGCACCATAGACCACATTCACACAGTGCGGCAGATTATACAGAAGACTGAAGAGTACAATCAGCCCCTGTGCCTAGCATTTGTGGACTATGGAGTCCCTGCAGCGTTGCCAAGTCGACTGGCGATACATCCAAGTGATTAGATGTATGTACGAAGCCGCCACCATGTCTGTCCAAGTACAGAATCAGCAAAGAAGTCCCATACCATTGCATCGTGGAGTGAGACAAGGGGACGTTATTTCCCCGAAATTGTTCACTAATGCAATGGAGGATATCTTCAAGACGCTGAACTGGAAAGGACGTGGCATCAACATAAATGGCGAACGCATCTCTCACTTGCGATTTGCAGACGACATCGTCATCATGGCAGAAACCCTGCAGGACCTACAACAGATGCTGAATGACCTGGCCGACTCTTTTATACGCATCGGCCTACGGATGAACTTGGATAAAACCAAGGTCATGTTCAATGAACATGTTCTACCGGAACCGATTGCAATACACGGTTCCGTTCTCGAAGTTATTCAAAAATATGTGTACCTCGGGCAGACATTGCAGTTAGGTAGAAACAACTTTGAGGACGAGGTGAATAGAAGAATTCAGCTAGGTTGGGCAGCGTTTGGGAAGTTACGTCAAGTCCTGACATCGTCGATCCCACAGTGTCTAAAGACGAAAGTCTTCAATCAGTGCGTCCTACCTGTGATGTGAGCCGAGACGTGGACACTGACGGTACGGCTGGTCCACAGGTTCAAAGTCGCTCAACGCGCTATGGAAAGGGCTATGCTCGGCGTTTCTCTGAAGGATCGCATCAGAAATGAGGTAATCCGGCAGAGAACCAGAGTTATCGACATAGCCCACCGGATTAGCAAGTTGAAGTGGCAGTGGGCTGGCCATATTTGTCGAAGAACCGATAACCGTTGGGGTAGACGAGTTTTGGAGTGGAGACCGCGTCTAGGCAAACGTAGTGTAGGACGTCCTCAGGCGCGATGGAGTGACGATTTGCGCAAGGTGGCTGGCAGGAGCTGGATGCGAGTAGCCCAAGATCGATCTAAGTGGCGTGCATTTGGAGAGGCCTATGTCCAAGACTAAAATAGGCTGTTGATGATAGTTTTTGATAATTCATTAAACATACAGGTTTTTTATAACATCCGAACAATTTGTTAAAAAAAAATTAGCTAGACGTCAGATTTAAACACATTTTTTATAGAATATTTTTTATGTTAAAAGGTTGGCAAACATTCTAGACCCCATCTAATTCCAAATCATGCACCAGATAACATATTTTTACTTTTTAGTTCTATTTTCGATTTTGAAGTCGGTTTTTTTGTTAATTTTTTTTTTGTACTTGTGTACGTTAAACTGCATTTGTTTGCATATGTCGCAAAAAATGGCAGAATAATTTGAACAGTATTATGTCGCTATGACTTCTCTCTCCCTAAGTAGCCCTAAAACGAAAGGCCCCATACGGGGATACCTTACAAAGTTTTCCGTTTAGCTTCACGCAGTTATTTCCATAAGGCGGGTATACCACAGAGGTTTTAAGTTTGGGATGGGCTTTCCTTAGATTTGAACCCGGGATCTTATGAACAAAATCGGCCTGATATCCTAAGAGATTTCAAGTGCCCCAAAAATACCTTTGTTCTTTCCCTAAGATTGTATCAATTATTTCGTAATAGGTATTCAGAACGATCTCATCTTACCTAGTGGAAAGCACAGCCGGCAAAACTTCTGTTTAATAATAGAAACGGCGAATATCTCTCAAAGAAAACTTTTGGTTTTGATTAAAAAATAAAACCTGTATTCACAGACTTTTCTCAAAGCTCGTCTGAGCATGAAATTCAATTAATTAAAATGCTTAACTTAATTACTTCATTGCTATCTTTGCAATTTACTAGCACAAAAGAATATTATGTAAATAAAATAAAATGTCTATGAATATTAATAGCATTAAAGAATTTAGTTACGTACCGTATGTACGTTATTATTTATCATGGTTTAGTCTCACATTTCTTTTACAGCATAATTATAAAGATTCATTTTTATATCATAAGACCATATTCATTTTTATATAGTTTTTAACTTTCATGGTCACTAACCTTATAGTTAGGATAGGTGTCGTGTGAGGCGGGTCGTTACGTTCCCTAAAATATGGTTGAGCGAAGCGAAGCGAAGGTTCATGCGTCATGCTCGTGAACGGGTGCTGCCAGCACTCATACATTAATTGTTCACCTGCACAAAATGCAGGTGAACAATTAATGTATGATTTCACATTATGTAATGACAGGTAACTTCATAACAGTGGCGGACTAACAGGGGGGAGGAAGGGGCAAGTACATTAGGAGCATTTTATTTAGGTTTGGCTCTATCTTAACCTTGAAAAAAACCGGTTTTCCTAAAATTTACTTAACTTCTTACAACCTTTTTTTGTGTCTGGGAAATGCCGTACGCATCCTTCAACCACCGGGAGAGCGAGGAGAAGGTATGTGGGACTAGCCAGCCCTTGGGTCGGATAAAATGAGCAGGGCCCTACCTAGTCCACAGGGCCACTAAAAACGCTCCTGCACCGTTCACCCGGCACGGGTCCCCCCAATGCGCGCCGGGAGTACGGGCGTGGTCGTGGTACCCGATTTCCAACTGGCCACGAGGAACTTCTTACAACCTGGGATCCTTTAAAAGAGGGGTGAAGAAGCAACATGCAGGCCGTCAAGGTGAGGATGGATGGTCTGGCGCGGAGACGCGGAAGAATCCCTAAAAGGGGGATCCCGCAGTTTCGCACGAAAGCAGCTTGGAGGGTATTCGCAGGGTTTTTTAGCGGATATTATGCCATAAAGCGCCCGTAAGAGTTACGGGGTCCTCAGTGGGCAGCCACTGTGGGGGCTCGTAAGGTTTGCGGGAGCCAGGTGTGAGGTCCATTCGGCGGTGTGCCTCTTAAAGGCGCCGTCGTCTGTAAACAGAGTTTTTGCCTGCGTCACAAAAAAAAATTGAACTGCTGTACCAGCTATCTTCACGTCTGGACTTTACCATCACTTAACATAAGGTGGGGTGGACTCATTTGTCGGAACTATCCATAAAAAAAACTTTGGTTAAAACTGTTTACGAGGCAACTTTAGATTGTGGTGATCTGAATGGCTTTATAATTTAAATGGAAAAGCGTTTGAGAGACACAGAGTCTTCACAAGAAACCAAGTAAGTAGTTTCTAAACTTCAACTTTTTGATCCTGAATAAACTCTTAAACAGTGTTAGAATTTTTCCAAACGCAGTTTTAAAGTTTGATGAGTTTTATAGTTTTTGGTGAGTTGACATAAGAATCCATTAGTTACACTTTTGTTTAAAATAAAAAAAAATATACCTTTCTATAAATTTAATATTTTATTCTACTACATATATCATGTGTAAAAATTTATTTAAATTTGATGAGCCGTTATTACGTGTCCGCGTATCCAACATCTAAACAATACATTTTAGGTATGATACAGATTTATCTCTGTTTCAAAGTAAATGTAATGATTTATTTTATCAGAGGGAGAAGGATTACATAACAGAGAAAAAACATATAATTTATTGTATTTACTTTAAGCATTTAACTGTTTTATTTATAAATCGAAAGTAAATTTTACTAGTAAATAATCCAACGCGGTCCAGGCAGCAGTCGGGATTCGAACTCGCACCTTGTGAGCTACCTACCTACAATGCGAAGATATAGCACTGCCTTGCAGCCTAAGAAGTACTTGAGGAAATTTGACGCGGCCATTAAGGTCGCGGTAGTATAATTGGTTAGGGCCCGTGTAGCTGGTTCAAATCCCGTCTGCTGCCTGGATTGCGTGGATTTTTTTCTGTTAAGTTTTCTTTGGATCTATATGACATATATCTTTAAGTATACTTACTTAGTCTTTTATTTTATTAGAATAAGTTGCTACTAAAATTGTCTACAGAATTATTCAAGGGAATTTAATATTGACAGACAGCTGTTACCAAACACACCCGTAGCAGTTCGTAGTTCGTAAATTAGCTACGACATGCTACGAGCAGTTTAGTGTTTGAATATATTAATATAGAATTTTAATATTGAAAAGATTTTTCTTATGGTAGACGAATTCGATTGCGCAAGTGGTTAGCGCATTCGGCCTGCGATCGTTTAAGTTAAGCAACTTTCCTAATGGTCGGTCATTGGATGGGTGACCAAAATATTACTTATTATCTAGGGCTCGGCCGTGCTTCGGAAGGCACGTTAAGCCTTTGGTTCCGGCTGCATCTGCTGTCGTTAGCACTTACCAATTCACATTGCGCCCGCGTGGTGGGTATAAGATCCATACGGAAGGCCTGTGCCCCTGCAGTGGGGTCATTAGTAGGCTGATGATGATGATAGTCCGTTAAATTACTTCACCCCATTTAAGCTAAATATTGATTGAGTCCAGTAACAGTTCATGCTCGTGAATTTCTAAGTTGATGCAAAGACTTGCTCTGAAAAAATCAAACTGACTGACAAATAGATTAGTTAATATATGGAATATGGGTATTTGTTAATTGTATTGTTATTAAGTAACAAGAATACTTGTTTTTTATGAAGTTGATGAGTTTTTAGATATGAAAATTTTGGAGTCTTATTCTAATGCAGTAATCATAAAATGAATACAGAAGATTTTTCTAAAAACATTTTTTTTTTCACAGAATTCATACATACACTATAAACAACAATATCGTGTAAAGTGGTTCATTACCTTTCCGTCTAGACTAACTTTTTATCTATTTTTTATGCCTTGATCACACTTACCGAGCAAACGGGCGAGACAGTGCTCTCGGCCGAGTACTCGGTACGTATAAACATAGCGCCGAGTGCTCGGCCGAGCGCACTTACATGAGTTTTTAACTTCCATCACAGTACCGGCCGAGAAACATTATACCGTCTCGGCCGCGATACATTTTACTGTCTCGCCCCTTTATTCGGTACATGTGATCAAGGCATTAGTGTAGACCACCTTATTTTATTACCCCAATTTGTTTTTCAACCTCCAACATAATTTGATTGACTTGAAGAATGCTTCTAACAGAATATTTTATGAGCCTATAAAACTGGCTATTGATGGCCACATTTATGGCGATCATCACATTTAAATTTATTTAACTACTGATTTTTTGTTCAGATCTAAATTGGCCTTGATGAGACATTAAATATGTACTGGTCCCACCGTTATGTTTCTTTTTACGTACAAAGCATGACAAGCAACATCATCACCAGCCTATTAGGGTCCCTACTGCTGGGTCACACTCCTTCCATATGTATCGAATAGGGAGATTGGGCCATGGCCCACCGCACGGGCCATGTAGGGATTGGTGGCTGCTAACGATTGCAGATACAGCTGAGACTAACGACTTAGCATGCCTACCAAAGTATGGTGAAACTCGAGATAGTAAGTTTTGATCACCCATCCAATGATCGACCGTTGCGAAAGTTGCTTGACTTCCACGATCGCATGCCGAACGCGCTAACCGCCTGTGATATCGAGCATATGAAAAGGTATATAGCTCGCTAATGGTCCGTACTCATCAGTATTTAAATAGTTTTACACTAAAGCGAGTAAAAATCAACTGGACAAAACCGCCAAAAGGACAAATGCTTTAAGCGAAAAGGGTTACAGACAAACGCACTTTAGCATTTGTAAAATTAGTATGGATTCTGACATTGGCACTGATTCAGATATCACATTTATTGCATTATAAAACGCCGTCATACTTATAATCGTCATCACGATATTTTCCACGGGGAGCCTCCGTCTTGATGGGTAGCGAGAATATTGAGTTACCGTTTGCCACCGAGTCGAATTGATTTCACAAATCAAATTACATAGACCATGTTCCGTAGCTGTGGGACTTGCTGTCCCAAGTGTCTTGTCTTTACTGCTAATGTGGACATAAAAGGATAAAAAGGGTTTGGGCTTTTGTAATAGCATATATACATTTGGAATGTTTATTGAACTGTGAAAAATTAAGTTATTATCATCTATACTTATAATAAATCTGTAGAGAGGTCAATTCTGTACATGAAATATATTTTCAAAATAACTATCAGGGGGTGATTAGTGATCGATACTAATGCCAAAAATGCAATCAGTAAAATTTTTGTTTGTCTGTGTGTCTGTCTGTCTGTGTGTATGTTCCTTATAGAAACAAAAACTACTCGACGGATTTTAACGAAACTTGGTACAATTATTCTTCATACTCCTGGGCAGGTTATAGTATACTTTTCATTACGCTACAATCAATAGCAGCAGAGTAATGAAGGGAAATGTTGGTAAAACGGGAGAAGTTACTCCATTTTTAAGCGTCCGTCGCGTGTGCAGCCTTAATGGTTAAAGTTACATAGAAATCAAGAAATCATGTATGACGGAAATATTCTACATAACTTTGTCTAAAAAATATCCCGCAACAGCATATGTCTATATTTTATGGTTGACTCACAATAACACGTGTAATTATATAGATAAAGTCATTGTTTATAGCACAAGCCTGAGAACAAAAACTATATTTTACACTACAGCTCTACACCGAAGCGAAGCGAGGGCGGGCCACTAGTTAGTAATAAAACTTTAAGAAACAAAGCGCAATGTTTAAAGACTTAGATCTATGATTATGGAAAGAACTTTCAACAATCAATTTTTTTTTTGTTTGTGAAGTTTGTAACCAAAAATTTTATATGAGTTTTATTTTATAATAACAAAGAATTAATTATTATAATCTTGCTAATTCAGTTAGTCCCTCATCATCATCATCATCAGCCTATTATTGTCCCCTTTGCTGGGGCACAGGCCTTCCCTATGGATGGAATAGGGAGATTGGGCCATGACCCACCACGCGGGCCCAGTGCGGATTGGTGGGTGCTAACGACTGCAGATGCAGCCGGGACCAACGGCTTAACGTGCCTTCCGAAGCACGGAGGAGCTTGAGATAGTAAACTTTTGGTCACCCATCCAATGACCGACCACTGCGAAAGTTGCTTAACTTCAACTATCGCAGCCGAACGCGCTAACCACCTGCGCACTTGAGCTCCTAGTTAGTCCCTATTAGGTTCATTTCCAAAATACGGGATATCTGCCAATACCTAAATATTGGTAAGTACTGCTTAGTGACTACGGAGTTAAGTTTTAAAATAGGCGACCCTTCCTTTGACGGACCATTTCAAAATTTACTGAACTTCTATAATTGTAGCTATGGAAAAAAAACAATTTCCATAATCTGCGATTATGACGCACTAGCAATGTGCGATGGGGCTCCTCTATGGCGCTTACTAACTACAAAAAATACATTAGTAAAAAAAATGCTTTGAGTTTTATATATATAAGATAGATTCTATTGTTAAAAAAAAATACGTTTCCCTAAAAATTCGCATTCCCGAAACCATCAAGGTACAAAGATAGAAAATTGATTGTCACCTTATTCAGTACAAACTCTTCAGTATCTATATTGGTAGGTATTGTGCTCATGCCATTGTTAATTTTATATAAGCCTTACCAAACATGACACGTAGCATCATAGTTTGAAGGTTTAGTTGATATAAGGATGGCAAAGGCATGTATGACAGAATCCAATCTGCAAGTGTGTCAGTTACGAGTAGGGCGACCATACTGTTCGATTAATCTCGTGTATGTACGTTTTGGTAATTGGCTTAACTCATCTCGCATTACAAAAATAATCTGTACTGGGTATTGGCCCAGATGGTTTGCATGCATTTTGGAATTAACGTATTAGTAAGATTGTTTAACAAAATTCATAGTATAGATAATACCAGACGAATGTATTACGAAAATGATTAGCTTAAATATTTTTTCTTACCTATCCCAAAAAAACTTAACGGAAGGACTTGCAATGAATATAGATTAATCAGAGAGAGAGTAAAAAAACTTATGGACGTGCTAAAAAGTAATAATCGAATATATCGACATCATTTGATACTATTAGTTTAATATTATCAATTAAGCACTGACAGTTTTGGAATTAAAGTAGACCTAATTATTAAATTTTGAGGTTAATTCAAACAGTTCTTCTCAGTTTCTTATATGTATTTTTAAGAATATTGTCGTCCTATTTTTTGAATCTACAAAATATCAGTCATTGATCCACCGCAGCAAAAAGATTTCTACAATGAGAATAAGAACAGGAGCTAATGCACCTATAGAGCTACAAAATATACGCCATCACGACGCCGGTTTGCCGAGCCAAAGACTCCAGCCAAAAGAGTCGACTAATCCATGAAATATCCGGGATGTACTCAGCGTCATGGTCACCCTGTTCAAAGCCCAGTAATGTTTGACAGCGCTGGGACGTTAACAAGCTTTGGCCACCAGCTTTGGAAACAGCTCACATTGAATTATGTAATGGGCTAATTAATTCCGTTCCCACGGGAAATGCTCCGGAATAAAGTATCACCACTATCTTGCCTATTAGCGTAATATTATATCTTTATGAATAGATGCAAAAAAAACTGTAATAAAATATTAGTATACTGAGAAACTGTCACTTTTACTTTATAACATTACAAGCCTTAGACTAGCCCGTAAATTTATCCCCATGGAATTAAGAATTTATAAAATTGCTTGGGGTTCCCTAATATTCCAAGCATGAAAAATCCAAAAAATCTACCTTTGGACCGAAACGTTATCTGTAGGTCTTTGAGAATAATATTTTTTTCTAGGGTAAACAGAATCCTATAACGAATAATTTCATCGATAAATAAGATACTTGTCACATATTCTCAGATTCACATTATGAAGGTTATATCTGAAGCCACAAAAAAAAAGAAAAAAAAGTGTGTCTGGACCACACATCTTTTTAAATAATCTAGCAACAGGCGGTGTGTAAAGAGGAATACAGCAGCGCACGCATCACTCATATAAATATGTATACGCGATAATATGCATATATACATACATGTATATTTATATAATATGTATATATACATATTATGGCGTGTGACGCTCGTAGCATTTCAGCCTTCGCCGAGTTACCCTCCAACTTTCATGCTCGTTTGGAAGAGCTGCGAATGGATGCCATACACCCACATATAATATATAATCGCCTGACGCTCGTGACGTATTTCCGTTTCATCTTTTCCATACTATTTTTCCATTTAAACTCCGCCCGAAAAAAAGTTACACTTTAAAAAAAATACCGAAAGCACACGAAATGGAAGATGTGTATATGGAGCCTACCTTGTAGCGCTCTATTCTCTCTTCCTGTACTATAAGAGAGATATAAAGGAGCCCGCCCTCGCTTCGCTTCGCTGTAGAGCTGAAGTGTAGACTACAGTTTTTGTTCTCAGGCTGGTATTATACACAATGACATTCATCTAAGGTTCTTCTTATACCTGCATGCAAAGTCTCAGCCCGATCGGTTAAAAATTGACAAAGTTTCATTCCCTATTTTATCTTATCTTTATTTCCCTTGGGGGTAGAATTGATCAAAATCCTTTTTTTAGCGGATGCCTACGTCATAACATCTAAGTGCATGCCAAATTTCAGCCCGATCCGTCCAGTGGTTTGGGCTGTGCGTTGATAGATCACTATGTCAGTCAGTCACCTTTGAGTTTTATATATACACACATCAAAAGTGTCGAGGGATCAACATATATTTTTGCAATAACTTTTCTCCTGATTGATATTAATTAAAATTTTCTTTAAGGATTCATCAAATAAAGTGTTTTCGTTTGTCACAGTAACGATAAACCAAGTCACCTTTGCATTAATAAAGAAATTTGCCATTTTCCTAATAAAGGGATTTTTGACATTTGAACCACTAACACAAAAGTTCGAAAAAAAGACTGAAATAACAGTTTTCTCTAAAATTTTATTGGGTAACTTAAACAATTAATAATCCGTATTTCTACCGCGAACACTAACAACACAAGAACATCGGTTTGGCATACTCAAAATGAGTTCATCCAAATCACGCTGTGGAATGGCAGCCCATGTTCGTTGCAACAACAAAAAAAGGTCTTCTTGCGACTGGATACCCTCCATATTCGGCAGAGCTCTTCTCTGTAGCATATCCCATGCATGCTCAATCGGGTTCAAGTCTGGCGACTGAGCAGGCCAGGGCAGGACATTGATGTTAGCTGCGGCGAGAGTCTGTCTTACAACTCTTGCGGTGTGCGGTCGTGCATTATCATGCATTAACTGAAATAAGGGACCGATTTGCACTTGTAGAGGAACGATGACGTCTGATACAATCGTCTCAGCATAAATTTGAGCGTTGAGGTTGCCTCTGATCCAAATCAACTCAGTTCTTCCGCCGATCCAAATACCCGCCCATACCATGATGGTTCCACCACTATAAGGATGGACTTCCTGGCAGGATTTTAATCGCTGTTGGCGTCCAGGGGTTCTCCAGTGTCGTATACGTCTTGTATCCGGTCTCATACCAAAACGAGACTCATCAGAAAAGCACACGAAACGCCATTGTTCTTCTGCCCAATTTCTGTGTTCAAGAGCCCATTGATATCGAATCCTACGATTGTGCATTGCTATAGGTGGTACCCGTAGCGGTCTTCGGGAATGAAGGTTCACTTCATGCAAGCGGTTTCTGACTGTTTGGTCGCTAATTAAGTTCCCTGAAGAGTGATGAAGCCTCACGGCTAACATCATGGCGGTTATTGTTGGAGCTCTTCGAGTTAAGATTTGAATGTATCGGTCTTGTCTCCGTGTGGTGCAGCGATACCGTCCTCCATGGCGCTCAGCCACGGTACCAGTGCTTCGGTATCGTGTCCAAAGTCGACTGATAACACTCTGACTTGTATTCAGAGCTAAAGCCACAGTACGTTGCCGGGAACCAGCTTCTATCATTCCCACGGCTCTGAGCATTTCTTCCCTGCTTAAATGACGTCGCCGCTCCATAATAACGTTGGTTTTAATCAGTAGTAGGGAAACAGTAGCACTAATAATGTCTTCAATGCGTTGTATGTTTTTATAGGGAAAATATTGACAGCTGATTTTCATCTTTTACTCGAATTTGATTCACAGTTCCTGATTCAAATTATGAAATGCACCAAAAAGGATCCATATAAATTTATAAAATCATAAATTTATTACAAAGCCACATCTCAATCTCAAGAAATCCGCATAAAAATGCTTGATCCCTAGACACTTTTGATGTGTGTATATAAGATAGATTCTTTGCCGCAATCTGGAAAAAAAACTGTATGTGTGATTAATTTCATAGAAATCTATTCAACGATTGTGTGTGAATGAGTATAACACTAATATTATGTATATTCGTTTTAGCCGTAGGTAAATAAGATGGCTGTTTATCCTTATCATCTTCTCATCAGCATCAACCATGATAAGTGCCAGCATAAGAAACTTTATATTTACATACCGCACCTGAGTTTATGTATCTGAACATAACCGCCACGCAAATTAAGTGCTTTTACCCTATCACAAACCACAAAAGTGCCTCAACATGCTTAAAGATTTAACTTTTCAATACAACGGCTTAAGAGAAATACATGCCTAAAAGTTACGTAGTAACAATTATGCTATCTGTGCGAAAAGATCGGAAACTTATCAGATAATATGTGATTGATATAATGTAAAAATGACTATACATTCAGAGCAAAAAAGTCTATTTTGCTCAATCCCGCAAGGCAACGTATGTGGGTGTATAATTTTTTTGTTATACATAAATGTTCTACCAAAATTATTTGATAGTAGTGAAGCACTACCAGTCCTCTTTGCGGATGACATAATCAATATTGCTAAAATTTCAGAAGGAAAATGATCCAAATGCACTATTAGAAAAAACTTCGAGAACCATAATTTAGAGATTAACTTTAAGGAAAGGAAAGCTATGCAATTCAGAACATATAAAACACCACCATTAAATGTTACAGTTAATTACAAATATATTAATATCGACTTAGTAGATGCATATGAATTACTCGACATAACTATAAATAGTAATTTAAACTGGAAAGTCTATTGATTATGTTAGAACTAAATTATCCAAATTTATATACGCACTCTTTGAAATTAAACAGAGTAGTAATTTAGAAACAGCTCTATCAACATATTATGCATATGCCTATTCTTGGTTGCGATACGGCTCTATTCTATGGGGTAATAATGTTAATTCACCTGATCTTTGTGTTATGCAGAAGAAGTGTATTCGTATCCTTGCACAAATAGACAATACAGTAGAGCTGCAAACCTTTTTCAAAAAGATATAAATTTAATTACTCTTCCAAGCATATACAACATTATGCCAATTTAGTCAATGCTGCGAAAACCCAGAAAAGAGGCCATTTGATCTGGCCCCTACTTTCCGGGATGTGACCGTACCGATCACCGACCATCTCGAGCTACTCGGTTTTCATTGTCACCAACCCTCAACTTTGGCTCATACATTGAGTCTATGGGTGAGGTGATGATATAAAGAAGAAATGTAGATGTATATGTAACAAGTATTTACTCGATGCTCAAAATACAGAAAGTTAATATTTCGGAAAAATTAATGCAAACAATATTTATATGAGAGACGATCTTTTAACATCCGGTATCGAGAGGCGCGGTCGCGAGGAGTGGCGCACGGGTTGCGTCGGTTGTGTTTCGTAGCACACTGTCGCGGGCGCCGGCCGACTGGGAGCAGGTTCCTCGTCTCTCGCCCCGCGCGTCCCGCGTGCAGACTAGGGATGGGGGCACGATTTAGTGACGCGCCACAGCACCCCCCTGGGAGAATCAAGGTGTAACCTGGAAATAATCAGGAAAATTAACTCGACGACCTGAGCGAGTTGCCCGGGTTGACATATTTCCGTTCAGAAATCCTTCTGTATCGGCCATGGAATAAGCTGGCTTAGCTCTGTCTATAGATATAGTGACAGGTGATCTGGTCTGTTGTATGGTGATTGTTTTGTCAGTCCTTGAAATAACTTTAAATGGTCCTGTGTAAGGCGGTTCGAGTGCTCCACGTAATGCATCTTTTCTTACAAAGACTTTGTCGGCTGTAGCTAAATCTTTGTGTACAAAAACTGACGGTGAGGAGTGTCTTGTCACAAGTTGTGGTCTCAGTAAAGACATTTTGTGTTTAAGTTGAGATACGTAATCCGGTGGCTTAATAAAGTCAGTCTGTGTGGAGTGAAAAAACTCACCAGGGATTCTCAAGGCCTCACCGTATACCATTTCGGCCACGGAGCATTGAAGGTCCTCTTTCCACGCCGTTCTTAAGCCGAGTAAGACCACAGGGAGCACGTCTGTCCATCTTGGTTCACCGTGAGCCATCACTGCCGCCTTGAGGGTACGATGAAACCGCTCGACCATGCCGTTGGCCTGCGGGTGGTAGGCCGTCGTATGGCGGAGCTCAGCCCCGCAGAGCTTGCTGAGTGCTCGAAACACCTGCGAAGTAAATTGACGACCTTGATCTGTAGTAATTGTCTCAGGGCAGCCAAACCGTGATATCCAAGAATTGTGGAATGCCCTAGCCACAGTTTCAGCCGTGATATCAGTCAGGGGAGTAACTTCTGGCCAACGAGTAAATCGGTCGATTGCCGTAAGACAGTATTTGAAACCGTCTGATGGAGGTAAAGGGCCTATCAAATCTATATGAACATGAGAAAATCTGGCATTAGGTAGCTTGAACTCTCCAACAGGTGCAGAAGTATGGCGCTGGACTTTGCATCGCTGACAGGCTTCGCAGGTCCTGACCCAGGTATGGCAGTCTTTCCTCACGTTGGGCCATACGAACCTTTCAGTAATCAACTTTGTAGTTGCGGTTGCTCCTGGATGGCTCAGGCCGTGCATCTGTTGAAATACTACACGCCTGAGGTCTTCAGTGACAAAAGGGCGAGGTTGGCCGAGGGAAATGTCACAGTAAATCTCAAATTTCGTACCTGGCACTTGAAGTTTCTTGAAGAGTAATGACGAACCACCGGAGATGAGACCTTTAAGCTGAGGGTCTTCCTTCTGCGATTTAGCTAAAGATTCCAGTACATGAATTGAAATTTTACTAAGTGGTTGATTTATGGCTTCAATCCTTGACAAAGTGTCAGCAGTAACGTTATCTCGTCCTGAGATATGACGAATATCTGTAGTAAATTGTGATATAAAGTCCAGGTGGTTGAATTGACGAGGAGAACATTTTAGCATCTTCTTCTGAAAGGCGTAAGTGATGGGCTTGTGATCTGTGAATATTACAAAGTGCCGACCTTCAACCATGTGCCTGAAGTGTTTGACACTTTCGTATATGGCAAGCAGTTCCCTATCATAAGCGCTGTATTTGATTTGCGAGCTGGATAGTTTTTGCGAAAAGAAAGCAAGTGGCTGCCACTGGTTGTCTACAAGCTGTTGCAAAACTGCACCAATAGCAGTGTTAGAAGCATCAGTAGTCAAGGCGAGTGGGGCATCAAAAACATCCGGTATCGAGAGGCGCGGTCGCGAGGAGTGGCGCACGGGTTGCGTCGGTTGTGTTTCGTAGCACACTGTCGCGGGCGCCGGCCGACTGGGAGCAGGTTCCTCGTCTCTCGCCCCGCGCGTCCCGCGTGCAGACTAGGGATGGGGGCACGATTTAGTGACGCGCCACAAGTCCAAGGCCCAATTAGCAGCCAAGAAGTTGGGTATCCCCTCGAAGGTGCGACGATACTTCAAGCCGGAACAGTTGCTTACATTATATCAAGCACAAGTTCGGTCGTGCATGGAGTATTGTTCGCACCTCTGGGATGGATCGGCTAAGTACCAACTTGAGGCGTTGGAGGCAATTGAGAAACGAGCGATAAAGCTCATTGGAAATGACGCGCTTTGCCGGGCAAAGTTACAAAGCCTGGAACACCGACGCAAAGTTGCCAGTCTTTCGGTGTTCTATCGGTTACATTTGGTGTGCAGAGGAATTACATGAGCTAATTCCTCCCGCCCCTTTCTACTACCGGACGAACAGGGAAACGGCAAGACGACATCGATTCACGGTGGCAGTTCCAAAGACTCGCACTAAGCGATTCGCTTCTAGCTTCATCGTGCGGACTGCCAAACTGTGGAATTCCTTGCCTGAGCCCTTGTTCCCCGAGCACTACAAGCTAGCGGTCTTCAAAGCAAGTGTGAACCGGTTTTTATTAGGTAAGCGCGCTCCATCGTAGACCATAATATTGCTTTCCATCAGGCGAATTATGGTCAAGCGCTTACCTATTACCGAATAAAAAAAAATGTGGTTTTGTATTTAAAAATTCTAACGCGTTTAATAAAGTTTGCCAAACACATAATATTAATACCTGCCATAAATATAGACTAAATCATCCCCCATCAAGACTAAACATGCTAAGCAATAGCCCTTACTACATGGGAGTTAAGATATTTAATAAATTACCACATTCTAAAAAAAATAAAAATCTATTACCATTTATATTACAAAACTTAAAACTTCTATTCTTTGGATGAATATCTAACCCTTACTACATGACAGTTAAGATATTTAATGAATTACCGCATTCTATAAAAAAAAACTATTACCATATTTAATACAAAACTTAAAACTTCTATTCTGTGGATGAATATCTAAATTTCAAGTTGATAATAATTTAACATATGAATGCACAAAGTTAATTAAAATTATTCAAATATTTTGATGACTATTTATTACAACTTTTTGAAAATTGACCAAAAATATAATAAATCAATTTAAGTATATAATAAGATATCAGAATACATAAAAAAGGGGAAAGCCTTGATAAATTTAAAAAAATCCATTAAAATGACACTTTTACAAAAAATTTGCTATTCACAAGATGGATTTTTAACGCAATAAAATTGGAAATATTCACTATCTGTTTTCTCTGTCTATTCTGTTTAAAGTATTCACTATTTAAGTATAATAATTTAATATATTGGCTTAATATAATGACCGAGATTCTTATAAAAATGTTAATAATAATGAAATATGCATTAAATTCAATATTATACTTATAAATACATTTTTATTATTGTTGTGAATTGATTTTAACAAATAATAGTTTCTTAATCTGTATTGGGTTTTGACAGCCCTTCCGGTAAAAAAGACAATGTAACTTGCTTCCGGCGAATGATCTAAGATAAGGAGTTCAATGTCAATGTGTTTCTTAAAAATAAATGTTATCACCAGTCATACTGTGTTATTATTCAAAATAAAACATGGTGACAGCGGTAAAAAGGAAATTTTGTATGTGAGTACTGAAAAGAGGATTGAGTATCGCAAGTTTGAATAGATTAACCTGGATGAAAAAATTTGGCGTACCTAGTCATCAAAAATGGACGGAAAATATGCAACCTCATTAGTGCTACTGGATTCAGGTGATATGAACATCAACTGGCTAAAATTTAAAAGGCAGCTGCTAAGTTATTTGGATGCGTATGCCCCCACAAGTGATGACAAGCAAAAGATTGGATTATTGCTTCATCATGGCGGAGATGTATGCCAAGACATATACGAAAGTTTGGAAGAAAAGGATAAAAAGGAAGATTTTTTAAAAATTTTGAAAATATTTGAAGATCACTTTGTACCAGTAAGAAACATTACATACGAGAGATATGTATTATTTACAAGAAAACAATTGGATAATGAATCATATGAAAATTATTTGACAGCTTTAAGAAATTTAGGAAAAACTTGTGAATTGGGTGAACTACATGATGAGTTGATTAAAGATTTCTTTATATGTGGCATAAAAGATGTGAAATTGAGAAAACAATTATTAAGTTCTACAGGTTTAACTATAACAAAGGCTCTGGAAATATGTAGAACGCATGCTGTGATTGATGCACAAGTGTCAACTATGGAAAAGTACGGTGAACTAATTAAAATAAAAGAAGAACCTCCAGAAATAGACCAACTTACAAAACAAAAAGGATTAAAAAATTATCAGCAAAAAGTTAAATGTCAATATTGTGGTTTCAATCATGTTTATGGTCGTTGTCCTGCCTTTGGTAAGTTATGTGCAATCTCCAAGAAGAGAAATCACTTTGCTAGACAATGTAAATCAAAACAAAATGTAAATGAATTGATTAATGATGAGATTACCAATAGCGATTAGGAATTACAGGTAAAGGGCCTTAATATACATTCATTAGCTAAAACAATATCTAATACCTGGTATACAGCTGTATTGACAATTAATAGACATGAAATAAATTTAAAAGTAGACACTGGTGCTCAATGTAATGTTCTCAGTCTATCTCAAATATTGCAAATAGGCTATAATTTGACAGATATTGAAAAAACTGACATCAAAATCACATCCTTTACTAATCAGATAGTGCCAGTAGTAGGAAAACTAACACTTAATTGTATATTTCTAAATCAATCATATAAATTAGAATTTTATATTGTCAACCAGAATTGTTCAAATATTTTAGGATTATATGCTTCAGAACAATTGGGTCTTATAACCAGGATTGAACAAATTAATGTTATTCCAATAGAATATGAGCACCTATTTGATGGACAAATTGGATGTATACCAGAAAAGGTAAAGTTAGAAATAGATCATAATGTAAAACCTGTTATTTCATCTGCTCGTAGATTACCCTACGCTCTACTGCCAAAAAATTAAATTGGAATTGGACTCCATGGTGAAAAAGGGTATTATTGAACCAGTAACGGAACCAACTGATTGGGTGAGTCAAATGGTTGTTGTTCTTAAAAAAGATGGTACCTTGAGGATTTGTTTGGATCCCAGGCCGTTAAATAAGGCTTTAAAGCGTGCGCATTATCCTTTCCCTACAGTGGATGAGATATCCGCTAAGTTATATGGTGCAAAGTGGTTTTGTAAACTAGATGCACAATCTGGTTTTTGGAACTTGCCTCTTGATCATGCCAGTTCTAGGTTATGTACTTTTCAAACTGTTTGGGGCCGTTATTGTTTTCTTAGACTACCATTTGGTATAAGTCCAGCAGCTGAGATATTTCATAGGATTATTCATGAAACATTTGCTAAGTTACAAAATGTAGCTTCATTTCAAGATGATTTAATTTTATGGGCTAACACTAAGGAAGAGTTACAGTTAATATTAATAAAGGTTCTTGAACAGGCATGTAAAAATAATATTAAGTTTAATCCAAAAAAGTGTTTATTTTTTGTTAACCATGTTAATTTTTAGGGCACAAATTTGGAGAAAACGGGGTTAGTATAGATGATGAAAAAATTAAAACTATTCGAGAATTAAAACAGCCTACTGATAAAAAATCATTACAAAGATTACTTGGTATGGTAAATTATGTATCTAAATTCATCAAAAATTATTCAGATTTGTGCTCACCCTTGAGAGATTTATTAAAAGATCAAAATGAATTCATTTGGGAAAAACATCATGAAAATTGCTTTAAAAAATTAAAGTTATGTATAATAAATGCACCTGTTTAGCATTCTATGACCAAAATAAAGAATTAATTCTAAGTGTAGATGCAAGCTCAATAGGCTTGGGAGCAGTTTTAATTCAAAATGGACGTCCAATAGCTTTTGCATCTAGAGCATTAACAGAAGTACAGACAAGATATTCACAAATAGAAAAAGAGCTGTTGGCTATTTGTTTTGGAGTTGAAAAATTCAGACAATACATATTAGGTAGAAATTTAGTAAAAGTTGAGACTGATCACAAGCCAATTTTAGGTTTAATTAATAAACCATTACATAAAATTCCAGTAAGATTGCAAAGAATGATTTTAAAACTGCAACCATATTCACTGAATATTGTACATACACCTGGTAAATACTTATATATTGCGGATACCCTATCAAGAGACTTTTCACTTTTAGGATGTGATACAGAAACAGAGTTTGATGACGATTTAGAGTTGCATGTTTCTATGCTAATAAAAAACTTACCGGTAACTAAAGAAGTTTGGTGTAAAATAAAAGAGTGTCTTGATAGTGATCCTATTATGTCCAAGTTAAAACATTTTACTTTAAATGGTTGGCCTAAAAATTATAAAGATATAGATGAAAATTTGAAACCGTACTATGATTATAAAGATGAGATTGTAATTCTAAGAGATTTATTATTTAAAGGTAATAGAATTTTGATACCAAAGTCTTTAAGATCAGAAATGTTAAAAAGTTTATATACAGGACACCCAGGTATATCGAGAACTAATTCTAGAGCGGAGTTAACTATGTTTTGGCCTGGAATTATACAGGATATAAAGAAATATGTAAAGTCTTGCGCGACATGTTTAAAATATCAAAATAACAAGCAAAAACTATGTTTGCAGTACAAGGAAATTACTAAGTTTCCTTGGCAAGAAGTAGGATGTGATATATTTGAATTACATCAGAAATATTATATAGTAGTTGTGGATTCCTTATCTAATTTTAATGAGGTATGTTCACTGAATGATTTACGGAGTGTTACAGTAATACAAAAGTTGAAATCCATATTCTCAAGGCATGGCATTCCTTTGGTGCTCTATACTGATGGAGCACTCTGCTTTGATTCAGAGTTATTTAAGAATTTTGAAAAAGATTGGTGCTTTGTTCATATTAAATCTAGTCCCCATTACCCCCAATCAAATGGATTAGCAGAAAGTGCAGTAAAAACTGTTAAAAGTATTTTTAAAAAAGCATTAGATTCTGGAGAAGATCCATACCTGGCGTTATTGAATCACAGAACAACTCCAAGGGGTACCATCCACTCACCTGCATCAAACTTGATGAGTCTTCAATTACGAACAAACATACCTTGTTCATTTCGGTCATTGGTTCCTAAAGTAACATATTTCAATGATACAAAGAAGTTAAAGAATATGAAGCTTAAAAGTAAATTTTATTATGATAATAGTGTAAGAAAAATAATTAATTTTAGCCCAGGACAGTTAATAACATTTCAAAAGGGAATTAAAGATGACAAATTCTGGTATCCAGGTAAAATAATTAGAAAGCATGACAATCCTAGATCTTATGTTATTGAGAGTAAGGATGGTAGGAAATATGTCAGAAATGAAATTCATATTAGATTGGCTCAATATGATCCTGATACTGAAATTACTTTAAATAATACACAATCGTTTACACCATTATCTCAATGTGTTAATGATAGAACTAGTACACATATATCTATAAATCAGTCTGATCGAAATGTTACTATGCCTGTTACTCATTCTAATGATGATCCTGATACTGAAATTACTTTAAATAATACAGAAACGTTTACACCAATATCTCAATGTGTTAATGATAGAATTAGTGCATGTATACCTGTAAATCAGTCTGATCAAAATGTTACTATGCCCGTTACTCATTCTAACGAAAATTTGTCTTCTGATATATCTTCTGACAGGAATTATACTAGACCTAAGAGAAATATTAAGCGGCCAAGTCGATTTGATGATTATGTCCTAGAATAAGTTATGCTTATGCATATAATTAGCTGGTACTTATTGCTAATGTTTGTTTAATTTAAAAATATGTAATTTTCTTGTTTTTCTTTGAAGGATAAGATGTTGTGAATTGATTTTAACAAATAATAGTTTCTTAATCTGTATTGGGTTTTGACAGCCCTTCCGGTAAAAAAGACAATGTAACTTGCTTCCGGCGAGTGATCTAAGATAAGGAGTTCAATGTCAATGTGTTTCTTAAAAATAAATGTTATCACCAGTCATACTGTGTTATTATTCAAAATAAAACAATTATTATATAATTTTATCATCTTCGTTTTGCAATACCCTTACAGGATCATGTACTATAACTAAGAATATATATGACATCGGTTTACCTTTGTACATGAGAGCAAATAAATAAATAGATAGATTTAATTTAAATCCAGAATACTGAATGAGCGGGGGTGTCACCAATGCCTTGTGAAACCAATTTATTTATTCGTCTTAACAATTTATGTCGAGTGTTCCGTTCATCATGAAGATTTGATTCCCAATTAAGTTTAGATTCGGAACGGGCTTTTTGATGAGAATTTATGTTACAATTTCATAATTAAAAATGAAGAATTAAATGATCTCTCTTGTAATGGGAGCATGAGAGGGGAGACTCTCTTTGTTGGAAGAAAAATTATCTTTGTGCTTTAATTAGTTTGAATTATCTTATTTGCGTGTAATAAGTTCCAAAATATACGCTTCTGAATATTTACTGCTGAAACAAAAGTCTGATAATTTTTCAAATAACGAATATAATCTTTGTTGAAATTAGTAAAGATATTAATTACTTTAAACATAAATGTCACTAGAGTTTGCAAAAAGTAAACATTTAAATGGTTTATATAATAAAGGTGGTAAATCAGCATATGGGCCGCCTGATAGTAACGTACCCACAGAACACAGAAAGAGGTTACAAGGGTGATCATAGACCGCTTGTACGGGAACCGATGTCGCCGGCTCGACCACACTACACTTCCACATAATAGATAAAAACAAATCAAACGATGCGACATCAATCAATCGAACCAATCAGCGCTCACACCCAAGCGAAACAAAGTTTTGGTCAAGTTATGAGCATTTTCTTACACATAACTGTGGCGCGCTTGCTACTCCCACAAGGCCCTCCTAATCTCTTTCTGTGTTTTGTGAACGCACCTCGATAGTTACGCTATACCGCAGAAGTTACAGTTAGGCTGCGGCTAAGTTTGCGACCACGACTACTATTCACCGTAAAACGGCCACGTCGCTGGTCGTTTTAATAAAGCATTAATAATTATCTCTTAAATAAAACTAGTTTTAACGGGTTAATGCACGAACTTTATTTATTTATTGACGTTTCGCAGCTTTTCAGGTCTGCATCGTCAGAACAATGATGAGAATGATGAAATATGAATGAATGAATAAATAAATAAAGTTCGTGCATTAACCCGTTAAAACTAGTTTCATTTAATGAGTGATGTGCGTGAAGACCTAAGAAATAAATATCTCTTAGTCAAAACTCATTGCAGAAAAAAACCTCGTTGTATTGAACTGTCCGTATGAAACTGAGAATGGCTGGTCGTGGCCTCGCCGCATTCGGTCATAACAAACAATACGTAAGTTGGCCGCAACGACCAGTCATGCCGGCCTGGTATGCGGCCAAGTTCGCAATGCTTATAATTATGGTTTCTTTAGTTAGCCCGGTCATTGCGGCCACTGGTCGTGGTCGTGGCCGCCTAATGAGTGGGGTACCTAAGAGCCCGCCATAGCATATAGTCGCTTGCAAAACCATTGTGTCTCATATTTGTTTCTTAGGTTTTCACGCACATCACTCATTAAATAAAACTAGTTTTAACGGCTTAATGCACCAAAACTTTATTTATTTATTGACGTTTCGCAGCCTTTTCAGGTCTGCGTCGTCAGAATACTGTTTTTTTTTAATTTTGTCGAGCCACCTTCGAAAGACTTTTATTGAGCGTTTGGGTAGCTCTACAAAATTAAATAAAAAATCAGTATTCTGACGACGCAGACCTGAAAAGGCTGCGAAACGTCAATAAATAAATAAAGTTTCGTGCATTAACCCGTTAAAACTAGTTTTATTCATTGTATCTCACGTTGCAAAAGCACGTTGCCTATCCTAACACCATCTCTTTCACTTTGAGGTCTTGGAACTGACGACCTCAGCGACTGAGATGTTTGTACGCCGGGTTTCAAGGTGTCGCTGACGCGAGAGGTCCCGGATTCGAACCCCGATAGGGGCATGGATGTTTAATATGTATTTCTATAAAAAAAAGGATATATATTCGGTCCGTTACCCTAGTACCCCATAACACAAGCCTTACAGTGCTCAGTTTGGGGCTGGACTAATTGATGTGAGAATTAGAAAAAAACATTACTCACCAACAGAAACACAATACCAAAATGTAATGCTATCTTAACAATCAATAATTAGGTATTTCATATTATCTCTATTAAAAAAATCTCGCTTTTAACTACATATTCTCATATTTTCTTTTCTTCTGTTTCCGGGCATTGATTGTTCTTGCACCATTTCTTATATTAATATACTTTTAATGGTGGTAATTATTGTTAAAAAAGAAGTAGATTTTGAATGTACTTTAGCTTATTAGAAGAGGTAAGGTGAGTTATTCAGTAGAAGTGCAATCTTATTATTATTCAGGGTGAGTACACTTCGCCTGTTTGTGTTCGAAAAAGTGTATATATTGTAAACAAGTTCACTTACCTACCTACCGACGAGACGGGTGGAATATTGTATGTATTTACATGTAAATGTATATTGCTTTGGTATAAAATTTCAGCTTTATACGTCTTAGGAGCTGAATGTAAATACTTACAGATTTTTCTCTTTTGAATGGAATCTGTATGAGCGTTCGCTCACACCGTTGAATTGTCTCCGAACAAATCTTGCAAATCTTCGTGAAGATGACACGCTTCATCTAAACTGCTCCAAGTTTATCCGATCAGCTTAAGTTAGAATTTTATTTTGTTTTTCTAAGCCGTTCTAGTTATGGCGACTTAACCTATGATCACAAGGGTTTTGGGTTCAAATGAAACCGAACATTCTAGGATTTTTCCTTTCTTTCTTCTTAATAGGGTATTTGACAAGTTTTAAGCAACGATCTCACGTTATTGACTAATGTATGGAAGTTTAAAAAGTGGATATTCATCATTCTGTTCTGTATTTTTGTAAAAATAACCAAATCAAAAACTCCATTTTCAAGTTGCCGTGAAAATGTTTCTCTGCACAATATGGCGTCTTACTAGTGTGACGTCACACTACTGTTATTAAAACGTCAAATGATACAATGTAATGTCACTTTAACCGGAAGTTTACTTGCGTGTGACGTCATTTTAGGCTCCGCCAATCCCTAGCGTTTTGTGTCATGTGACAATAGATAAGAAAACTATTTTTTTTTCGAGGGTTTTTAGTAAAATTATGAATATTTTTTTTGTAAAAATAGTAAAATCCCTGCCAATATTCATTCTAAACACAGATGCTAACAATTGGCACTTTATTTTTAATACTGTCAAATACCCTATTATCTTACAAAGTTCTTTTTGTACCTTACCAAACTCTTTATCCTCAATAGCAGTATTTGAGGCAGCTCTCGCTGGAATTTACTATGACGCATGTAAAATCTGCAACACTATTATGTAAGAACAAATGCAAGTTTCATTGCAGAATCCTCGGTATCTGTTATTTATTAGACAAGTCCGTCCGTCCGTCTGTGGTGCTGTTTCAGCGGCCAAACCGTAAGAGATAGATAAAGAGAATATTTAAGTTATAAGTTAAGAATAGCCTGATAAGACTACAAACCGGATTTGAGTAACGTAGCACTTCCGGTTTTCGAGAAATCACGAATTTCAAACGAAACCACACAAAATCTCCGAAGTTCTCAATTAATTAAATACATTTTTTTTTTAATCAGGTTTTGGTGAACATTTGGTTCACTGGTTTGCTAGTTATTTTTAATTAGAATAAGATTTTCAAATTAAATATTAATTCACATCGGCGGATTCCGCGGTGAAAAGTGAGTTTGTTAGTTTAGAATAGTACTGCTGATGAATCGTTGATACTGAATAATTTATTTTAAACTCCGACATCGTCCATTATGTATCTGAACTTTGTTTCAAATTAAAAGCTACCAAAAAACAAGGTGTCAAGTTAAAACATTACCTGCTGATGTAATACAAACGAAAAACCACTGCTGCATTTTTCAAACACTTAGAAAGCAATTACTGCAGCGACTGAACCTCAATGCAGTTGAATTCGGCGCTATAACACGATATTGTAACCAACCACGTGTTTCTTTGAATTGCACTGGTTAGATACGCATGCAAGTAAAATTTAATGCATATTCCATTACAGTTGGTGTTATCACCATCATCAATCATCATCAACAGCCTATTAATGTCCCCACTGCTGGGGCACTTGCATTCCCTATGGATGGAATAGGGAGATTGTGCCTTGACCCACGACGCGGGCCCAGTGCGGATTTGCGGGTGCTAACGACTCAAACCAACGGCTTAACGTGCCTTCCGAAGCACAAAGGAACACGAGATAGAAGATTTTTGATCACCCATCCAATGACAGACCACTGCGAAAGTTGCTTAACTTCAACGATCGCAGCCAATCGTGCTAACCACCTGCGCAATCGAGCTCCAAAAATTGGTGTACTCAACCAAAAGTTATTACGTAAGTGTTAAAGTTAAGTGTAAGTTAAGCCACTTTCGCAATGGTCGGTCATTGGATGGGTGACCAAAAAACTTATTATTTAGAGCTCCTCCGTGCTTCGGAAGACACGTTAAACCGTTGAAAGCCTATGCGCCAGCAGTGGGGAGATTGGTTGTGATGATGATGGGCGCGTATTTTGGCTGTGATGATGATGGGTGCGTATTTTGGCTGTGATGATGATGGGTGCGTATTTTGGCTGTGACGATGATATGCGTATTTTTGTCAAAGTGAATTCATTGGGATCTCCATACAGTAAGATAACACGTTACCCTTTCTGAGTACGAACGGACAAATTTAGTGAGGGTTACGTATAGGGTTGCCACGTTTTTTTTGTCCAGATAAAGTACATTGGATATTAAAGGTAGAAAAAAAAGAACATTGTGTCCTTAATAAAGCACTTCTTATTCTTCTTTATTAGTAAGCTTAAAAATATATTTTACGTTGCTACTAGCAACTTTTAATAAATAATTTATGGCTACTAAAAATCTGTAGTTCTTTTCCGCAATAGGAAGGGTCATATTACAAAGCCATACAGCCACGAAAATGTCGCAGTAATAAGCTAAGAGCGACATATTCATACTGTCTGTCCGTTTTACGCAAAAAATCTTCCTATCAACCTCTTCTTGTATATTTTATGTAAAGTCGGATGTAAATAAATGAAATAAATAAAATGTGATTTGATTATCGGGTATTAAACCCGATTAATCAAATCACATTAAAATAAAGTATTTTCGCGTACTTTACTGCTGGTATAAAGTATAGAGTACAATTACCCAAAATAACGTCCAATACTTTATAATAAAGTACGGGTAGCAACCCTAGTTACGTATCCAAAATATAACTACGGTCTCTACTACTACTATTGATGCTCCATTGTTCTCGTCTGTTCTTTCATTTCTATGTCCGTGAGAGTGTCCTATGAAACGTTTACTTTTAAACTTTGCACAAAATCATTTTGTCTATTAAAATAATAAAAAAATACATTTATTCAGTCTAGGCTGTTACGAGCACTTGTGAAGGTCAAGAAGCTACGCCATCGGTTCGCAAAACTACGGCGGCAGCCTTGTACTGAGAAGAACCGGCAAGAAACTCAGCAAGGGCTGTTTTTTACTCCCTGTATTGTTACAGAGTCATCAAGTTGAAAAATTACTTTAGAGATTCTCCATTATATCATTTAGAATATAGATATATAGTTACAATAAATTTTATAGTTAACTTTATATCACTACATAGTATAAAGCAAAGTCGCTTCCCACTGTCTGTCCCTGTGTCCCTATGTATGCTTAGATCTTTAAAACTACGCAACGGATTTTGATGCGGTTTTTTTAATAGGTAAAGTGATTCAAGGGGAAGGTTTATATGTATAATAGATGCATAATATAGTAGAGAAACACTGATAATTTTAGAGGGTTTTAATGTGAGGTCGTAATTGAACACATTTTTTGCGCTTCCAATTCAAACGCTGGCTGAACCCTACGAGATAGATCAAAATAATGTACTACAATATTGTACACCTTAAAAAGGTCTACAAAAAAGATGGTATATGTCTATCTCTTAGGCATAACCCACAATAATCATTTTTTTATTCTATACTTTCTACGAGAAATAGTTGCTTATTAACGAAGCGATTTTCAGCAATATAACATTCATCCTTAACCAATTAAGTACCTTTAATACATTGTGTATTAATTAAAAATCAATTTGGCCCTTTCATCAAATCATGTAATTTAAATTAATATTTTCAAAGATATTACAGATTTTAAAGTGCAGGAACATAGCGGTTCCGACGCTACCGGGCGTTGGGCCTAGCGGCGCGTGCGTGTAATTAGGTATAAGAAGAATGTCATTGTGTATAATAAGCCTGAGAACAAAAACTATACTCTACACTTCTGCGGGGCTATTCTGTAAAATTTTCAGGCTCGGATCCGATGCGGATCCGCAAGTTTCCCATATAGATTGGCGCGGAACCTCATCGGATCCGCGCGTGAAAATGTTACAGGCCCAGCTCTACACCGAAGCGAAGCGAGGGCGGGCCACTAGTTTAGTATATAGGAAGCGGCGTCTGATAGATACCATATTACTGTTATGCAAAATGACTAATACTCATCAAATAACAAATTACAAGAAATAAAATTGTGTGTGTCAGCTCCGACGCACGACCGGAGTTTACACTCTAAAAACGATTGTCTTTGAACAGACACAAAACAAAATCAAGTCCGAAGAAGTCGGTTACAAGTAGAGATACCTCAGGAATCGTCCCATGGTTTCGACTATCATAGGTTCCATGTCACACATTTTATCATCTAACATCAGCGATATTCATCATATATTTTATTATGTATTTCTGGAAACACACAATTTCAAAAATATCACACACTAGTCATCATTTTGTAAATATGTATTATAATTCCATCTGTACTGAAAATCACTATTCCAGAGTGCTGGACACTTACCGGCATTTCTCTATATTCTGTTATTTATTTGTTTTCATTAATTTTGCTCCGATTTTATCTATTTTTAGTTTATTTATTTTATTGACATTTGTGACAACTGTTAAAATATAAGTATTCATTTATTAAGGGATAGTATAAATAAGTAACATGGCAAATATTAAACTAAAACTACACTAAAACTAGACAAATATTAAAAATATTAAAAAAATAACTGCCCTAAGTCTTCCCCGTCGGCAAAGGTTCCCAAGACGCTCGCTGGCGGCATTTCCCCGCTGACTGGCGAGGCTTATGCGCTGGGCGAAATAGCCGCCAGCTCTGCGGTCTCCAGTAGTCTCCACCAATCTTTTTGCAATTTCTTTGAAAAGGTGGTGGGCACCACTTAATGTTTTTTATCCGTTGCCATGGCTAAAAGTGAAAGGTGCGCAGATGAGGTTGCGCACAAAAACGTAACGAGGTCATTAATGTCATTCATCGATAGATTATACTCCTCACATTTTTCTCAAACCGGGCCCCTTATATATGCAAATCGATTCTTAAGGAGTAAATTCCAATATATATAATGACGATATAACGACATATAAGTAATTGATCTAGTTTTTAATCTTGTATAACAGTATTGTTTGATTAGCCATTGGTCGGTCGGTTTTATAAAATGTCTAACTCGAAGATATACAAAGACACAACATGCTATACCATTCATCTACCTTTAATTAGGTTGTGAGAAGTTGAGCATAGTGGGCATTTATAAGTATATTTATATATAAATATATTTTAAACACCTATGACTAGAGTACAATGTATTCATCACACAAACATCTGGCCCCACCGAGATTCGAACCCGGGACTCTGCGGAGGTCGTCAAAATAGCTAACTAAGCAAATAACAAATACTCTAAACAACATGCATCATAAATATGAACTGCAAGTTTTACCAGTTTTACCAGTCATGATATTAATAATCTATCCTAAGTTTTTTTTTGTTTCAGTCACTAATAAATAAAATTAGTTATTATTAACAAAACAATATACATAAAAGTATTAAAAATGAATTGTAATAATAATTGATCAAAGGTTATAAGTTTAAAGTGCTTTTTCGAGTATATATTCTATATTATCTTTTGGTCTTCGGTGGCTTTGTGTTTCTGTTGGTGAGCAAAGTTTAAAGGGCTCAAGGGTTTTGGTCAGGACAAGCAAAATGTGGATGGCTTGTGGTACTTTATTTAGTCGTATCAGTCATATTAATTGACTAACTACTTCTTCTTGTGAAGCCAATTTAAATACATCCACCATATCAACAACAGTGGAAAAGCAAAATGGCTTATACGCCACTTTAGTGCAGTTAAACTACCTTTTTACCCGACTGCGCAATACAAGAGCGCGAAGCGCGACGCGCAGACCGGGAATGGTGTTTAACAGTCTATTTGTGTATGTTTGTTCCTTTGTGGCACACTAGAGACCTAACGCCTGGACCGATTTTGATGATTCATACATCAATCGTTTCGTCTCAATCATGGGAGTGCTACTAAAGATATGATAGTAATCAAAATTCAATATGAGTTCAGTCGGGACCCATTATTGAAAAATATTATGTATTCTTCAATATCTAATGGGTCCCGACTGTTAAAGTAGCTTTGTTCCTTATTAACAGAATTACAGACTAGTGGACTTGTTTTTTTCTTTTCAGTTTTTATTTGAAGTATAACTAAGCAGTCGGGTTTTTTGATTTTTTAAATTTACCTTTTTTACAGTTTTTATTCAATGTACATTCTTAAAGCCAAAGGGGAAGATCTCCCTCCGAGCTGGGTGATAGTAGCTCGTGGGCTCGATGGCGCATGAGGTTAGCACGTTCGGCTGCGATCGTTGAAGTTAAGCTACTTTCGCAGTGGTCGGTCATTGGATGGGTGGCCAAAAATCTTCTATCTCGAGTTCCTCCGCGTTTCGGAAGGCACGTTAAGCCGTTGGTCTCGGCTGCATCTGCAGTCGTTAGCACCCGCCAATCCGCACTGGGCCCGCGTGGTGGGTCCTGGCCCAATCTCCCTATTCCATCCATAGGGAAGACCTGTGCCCCAGCAGTGGGAACATTAATAGGCTGATGATGATGACATTTTTAAGCAGCACAAAAGTGGCGTATAAGCGATTTTGGTTGTCCACTGTCGATTTCATAGAACAAAATTAGTTACATACGATTGCCAAGTTGGGACAGGATCAGAAACAATTAATGAAATCCTCAAAATCAACTAATAACAGTAATACATTAATAGGTCACTTCACAAAACACATACGTGTTTTAAGAAAAAAAAAAAATGGTTGCCTGTAAAGTCGGTTTTACGGGCGAAGATTTTACGTGACAACGTCTTTTTCTCGGTAGAATATTTATTGATATGAATATAATTAAATTGCACAATAGGAACAAGGAATTGAATGAAAATAAGAATTGCACAAATTTTAACTATAGAAATATATTTTGTTTACTAAAACATTGTACATGTAAACTTAAACTTAACACGAGAGACTCATCGTAACGTTACCGAGCGTTACACTTTTTCATAAGTGACTCCCAGCCGCAACCTAATTTAAGACGTTGTCACGTCAAAAATATTACCACAATAGAAGTCCGTACTAGTCACAAAACATTTCAAAAAGTAATATTCGTCTTGCAAACTCCTTGACACGGCAATATCAACTGTTGTTCACCTTCTCTATATATTTTCTTCCAATAGCCACGCCATTTTCATCTCTATGCACAATACAACTGTAAGAGATCATTATAACAACAACAGCAAAATCAAAGTGGCAATTTCAACTCTACGCAGGCACAAGGATTCAAATAGATTTGATACAAATATGTCTAGATTTATGTGACAACTACACTGCCTACGTAAACTAATAAACAAATATATTTTCTTTAACACCTAACAATATCAGATACTTACTTCAGAGTCAATGAAGTTAACATAGCAAAAAATAGATAATCTTCTTTGGATATACAACATACATACTTACGTCCCCAAAGACTGAAATGTGACACTCGAAATATGAAATTATTCATTTTCATGCGTTACATTAACTAAATACACCATCATAACATTAATCAAAGTTTGCCATTGAAAATTCTTTATATAATCCTATTATAGGTACGAGTACTTTGCAGTCTATTGAAACCCTAATCGTATGCTATCCCAATTTTGCTGCAGCGGCTGTTAAATGTAACCGAGTTTACTTATTTTCTTCAATTCTTACGCAATGTGGCGTTTCACTCTAATATGTACTCTAGCACAAGTAAACAATGCGTGCGAAGGCAACGTAGGTGCGTTGGAAATCGTTTCAGTCACTGAAGCGTTTAATCGGACAATTAACGCTGCAGCGCGATATGCTTATTATACAAAATAGTCCAGTTATCCTTAATTAAATGTAATTATTATAGGTTAGTGTCTTTGTTCGGTGAGTGGAGACGGGCTTATCGACTGGGCGGCGCCGGTCGCTCCCGCTCGGCCGCGCTCGTCGCCGCACCGCTCGGCTACGCTCGGCACATGTCGGTATTTCTCGCTACGCTCACAAGAAATTTAAGGGCTGCGTTAGGGGTTTTCCGACGAGCACGCTCTGCGTCTATTGGGCTGCTTTACCATCGCACACCGAATTAATAATAAGCTATTGCTCCAAATCACGATAATTATAATTAACTATTAGAAAAGTTTGTATTTCTACAAAAAGCGAGGAAGCATTATAGTCAACGTCACAAAATTATGAATCAGGTCTACTATTATGGGAAACACGCCGCCTTCGGCTTTCAGTCGAAGCTCAAGCGGCCGCCCAAAGGAGTCTAAAGAACCAATTGTCGTCACTACAAAAAGACGATAGTAGCAATTTCCCTTTGCCGACAACCCTTTGCGAGGCGAGAGGCTGAGCGGGCTCCGGGCACATGGCGCGGGGCGCGGGGCGCGGGGACAGCGGCGAGGGCGGGACGCGCGCGGGGGGTATGCCCGGGCCGCCCCGCCTCAGTGGCGGCCTGCAGTGGCAACGACGCGCGTGTCGCCTCCGACACTTCCGCCCCGCGCACACCTAATCCGCTCATTTAGCAAGCAAACGCCGCATACGGTGTGGTGGCGGCAGCCCTGCGGCGCCGAGCCCCCAGGGCCGATGCTCTGATGAGCGGGGCCCGACCGCCGGCCCGAGCTCCTTCGATCGTCCCACCGGCATGTGATATCGCGCCGCGGCAATCGACAAAATGATTGTGTGTTCGATTGTTTACGTTAACGATAGTTGATAAACGGGAGGCAGACGTTGGCATGCTAATGTGAGTATCCGACCACCACAATTCAGCGGCGGCCACGCGGTCGCTGGCGCTGTGCTAAAGCTGTGAACGCATGATGAAACAGGAGTCGCGTTAAACCGCGTGAGAGGGAAAGCGTAACGTTCTGCATTGCGACAATGTGCGAACGCGTTTCGGGTTGTTTTCTCGCAATGAGTGTCACAGCGGCCGCTGGGTTGCTGCAGTAGCTTTTCTATTTGGAGAATGTTTGTAAGTGTATATGTGGATTGTCGGCAGTCGGACTGTTGGTGGCGATAGTTGGACTGTGCTGTGGCGCGGGAGAGCGGCACGTGCGCTGGTGGCGTGCGGTCGGCGCGTGTGCGTCGCGCGCGGGTGTCGGGCGGGTGCGTGGTCGGGTGTTGCACGCGCGGTCGGGACGCGCGGGCTGGACGCGCGCGGCGGGCTGGCGCCATGCGGCGGTAGCGCGGCGGCGCGGCCGAGCGGCGGGCGGGCTCTCGTGCGCTCTCGGCTATGTGCCCCCTTTGCGCTACACTGTAAGTATTTACTAATTAAGCAAAAAGTCAATTTACCACATGTGTGATAAAATATGTATGTTAGGTAAAGAGATAGATTTTATATATCTTAAATATCGTAATTTCAAATTTGAAGCAATATTTACATTAAAATATTGTTAAAAAATAAAACAACAAATAATGGCGTAAAAAATTATGATAATGCGTTAAATCTAAAATCATTCATTCTTTCTTTTTGTGTGTTACTTTGTACAATAAAAGTTTAGATTGAGAACGAGTGTGCAGTAAGCTAATGTTTTAATACAATAAATACGTTATGAATAAATTTTTTTTTTAAATCGCTACAACGCACACACACACAATAAGAACTGCCAAAAAAACTGTAGAGTCTCGGCCAATACCGCTACTTCAAAAAAACACAGTTACCCTCCATATTAATGCAAGACATTTAATATATTTTGCATCAATATTTCTCTAACAGGACGTGAAAGAGATAACTTTCTTCTCACATAAACCTACCTCAAAGATATACATATAGTGTCAGTCTCTTATTATGATAGTAATCAGAAGAATATTTCAGGGGACCGAAAAATATGAAAAAAAAAACTTACTTATTTGTCAATATGGTCTCCGGTTTCACTTAGTAGGATCAGGTGAGGTACAGTAACAAGCGACACACTTTAACATAAGTAATACAGCTGCTTACTATGGTGGCTTAAGAAACTAATAAAATACTCTAAGATAAACCATAAACAAATTAGAAAAGGGCAGAGATATACTCTATGTTACACTGCCCACTCTTGAACCTTTTACATTTTCGTATCTTAAGCTAATTTAACTCTAAAAACTCTCCAGACTCTCTTTTTTTCTTTTCTTAACAAACTTGGAAACTTCGAATAACAAAAACAAAGTTGCGACCTTTGAAGAGGGATATTCCCCGGCTCCATTTGCTGAAATCAGCAATACTACTACTTTTCAGCAGCTTTCCACAAAATAACATTTTACTTACTAGCTTATAAATCTTGCTATGCGGAGTATTATCCATTTATCCTCATATTTTTTTCCTCATGAGACAATGATACTTTTTTATTTATTTAAAACTAGCGGCCGCTTGCGTCTTCATCCACGTCTTCTCTCTATCTTTAATTTTTTGAAAATTCCACAGGATAATATTTTTTCGGGATAAAAAGTATGTTGTGCCTCAATCAAGGTTATAAAGTTTGTATCTACTACATTTCATCCAAATCCGTTCAGAAGTTTTAGCGTGATTGATTAACATAACAAACATACAAACTTTTACATTTATAATATTAATATTAGGTGTTTTTTTCTGATGAGACAGTGTTACTTAATTATACTTGAAGTCATAGAAATACAGGCCTTTTGTATTTGATAACCATGGGCATGTAATACCACTTCTCGTTCTACTAACAAGTCGTTTACAACATATAGTGTTTGTTGCATTATGTTTTTAATATATTAACGACATTCCTATATCATCTTTCAAGAATAGTACTTGAAAGTAAAAATATACAAAATTTGAAATATGTATTGTTTTTTACATTTTAATAGCCTTTTTTTAACTTTTGTGAAAAAAGTTTTTGTCTTTAAATATACTTTTCGGAAAAACACTTGTTAATGAAAGAAAGAAATGAAAACATGTAGAATTGATATTTCAGTTGATTACCCTTGTCGATAACAACA
Source organism: Chilo suppressalis (assembly GCA_902850365.2). NCBI lineage: Eukaryota > Metazoa > Arthropoda > Insecta > Lepidoptera > Crambidae > Chilo > Chilo suppressalis. The sequence continues at coordinate 5,480,734 of OU963907.1, forward strand.
TATATCATGTCTTCAAATATCATGCCTACCCATTACGACTATATGTATACAGTCAGCTGACAGATGGACGAGTCACAGCGGTGGTTCAGTAATAGGTACAATTCCATTATCACCCTTGGGAAATAGAATTCTAAAAATAACAAGATAGTTGCATATAATTTCTGATAGGAAAAGATGCTGCAACCTCGCGTCATACCGTTTCCCATGAGATATTAGTCCGAAATCTAGACATTCAATGGTACATAAATTTACATCAAGCTGAAATTGAGTAACATTGTTTTAAACATAATAAAAAAAAACATATAACAATTCCCCATCGTTCAGGTACACGGAAAAAAAATACTCGAGGTTAATGGTTAAAAAAAAGCATTTTACGCTATTTTCGTCAAAACGCTAAGTTTTATCGTAAAATTACCTTTAACCATTTTTTTTAATTTATTTTTCCTAAGAGCCACCATTTCTTGGAATAATTATTCAAAAAGGTGTAAGCGTCATAATTATGCACACGTTTCCGCGCCATCTCTGAGGTAATGTACTTAACGGGTTTTTTTAACGTGGTTTTCCCAGTAGGCCTATTCCTGTTGTAAGGTTTGTTCGTTGGAATTGATAAAAGCGATGGAAATAAAAAAAACCGGTCAAGTGCGTGTCGTGCCACACGCAGTGTAGAGTTCTGTGTTTGCTTGTAGTTACCACAAAAGGTTTGAGCAGGAGTCTTTATTTTCTATATCGGTAATTATAATCATCATTATTAGTATCAATCTACGTGTCTCAACTAAAATATCCAAACAAAGTCAAACTGCGTCTCAAACTCAATTCTATATTATTTACTAAGATTATGGACTCCATAAACTGGAGGATATTCATCATTTTGTTGTGTATTTTAGGAAAGAAAAAAAAGATTTTCAAGTTACCGCGAAAACGTTTATCTGGACAATATGGCGTCTCACTGGAATGCGACGTCACACGACTGTCATTAAAACATCAAACGATACAATTTAATGTAACTTGGACCGGAAGTTTACTAGAATCTGACGTCACTCGTCCCAGGCATTTTCAGTCACATAACCATTGAACAAAAAATTACTATCTTACGATTTTTTTGAAAAGTTATGAATTATTATTGTACATGTTAAATACAAATGCCAACAATCGGGGTGATGACGGGGTACAGTAAACGAAATTCTATTAAGTCCGTCAGTTAGATGATCAAAAAATAATGGACACGTATTTTTTCTTTGGGCAATCAACCTAAAAATGACGAAGTTATAGCGCGTCAAAGTTTGGGAGTAGGGGCTCGTGACGTCACTTTTGAGTGAATTTTCACTAATAAGTGTACTCAAACGTGACGTCATGCGACTTTTACGAAATACGAAAATGTAACTGCAATGTTTAAATAATGCGAAAAAAGAAAAAATACGTGTCCAATACTTTTTGATAAACTACCTGGTAAACGAAGAAAAAAAAAATTGTCATCATCCCTATTGGTACATTATTTTTCATAGAGTCAAATAGGCCATTTCATGCGCTTTTAAAAATAATAATATAAATTCATGTTATTTATCCAATCGTGATTCAGACATTGTAATGTCAGTCTTATTAGTTTTCTTATGATTTAAGATTAGGATAGTAACATAATCCTCTTTGGTATTTACTTACTTCTCTTGATAAGAAAACGACCTCTTTGGTGGTAATACCTATGGTTTAGCGTTTTGGTTATAGATAGTAGGGGAGTCCACGCGGGGATTTTTGGATTTAATCGAGTGCGGAAGAATAACATATGGGGGGCAAACTTGCACTTAGTTAAGTACTACCAACGTACCTGAGTCACCTTTGTAGGACCGAACATCTAGGGCAGCCAAAACAAAAATTCAACAAACGGCTATGACTTTTAGCCGCGTCCAAATCGTCAGTCTTTTAAATAGGAGCTACTGGAGGGTTCACGTAACATCCCCTCTTAAAATTCTATCTCTTCGTACGGTCACCCTCATACCATGCAAACCGCGGCAGAACCATCTTTTTCTGTTCTTAGAAACGTAACACGAATTCTGTAGTAGCTTCTACTATTCAAAAGACTGATGATTTGAACACGACGAAAAGTCATGGCCGTTCGTTGTTTTTTTTTTATTTGCTGCCCCAGACGTTCGGCCCTCCATAAAGTGCTTTGGTGTGGTGGTAGTACTTAACTAGGCATGTATCCTCCATCACCTTTTCTTCAGAGGACCACGCGTGCTGGCCTACTTTGCCATCGACTTACTGTGGCCACTATTCCTACACGAACAAAGAAATTTGACGACTCATATCTTTGTCGTACTATTCGTAAGTGGAATTCTTTACCCGCGCACGTGTTCCCTCCTTCCTATAATCTGGGGTCCTTTAAGAGAGGCGTGAAGAAGCATTTTTGCGGGCCGGCAAGGTGAGGATGGTTGGTGTAGCAGTTTATAACTGCTGTACCAGCTTTCTTCGCGTTTGGACTTTATCACCACTTAATATCAGGTGGGTGGTAGAGTCATTTGCCTACCTAGTTATATATATAAAAAATAAGTTGCCCCCCCCCCCCCCCCCTCTCCATATGTGAATCTGCAGCGCTCGAGTAAATCCAAAAATCCAAGCTTTCAGTGTCCATGTAAATTATTAAAAACATTTCAGAAGTGTACATATCGGGTATTACGAGTACATATAATTTCGCATCTTTTGTTTCTCTAAAATTATATTTTAGAGGAGGAGTCTTTTTTTACAGACGTCGCATAACAATCTCTTAATCATAGATGGAGTACAATACGAACAAAACAGTAATTAACAAATACAAAAGATAAAGGCAGAGTGAGGCGAACTGGGTCCGGTTCTACGTACCTGCTGTAAAAGTGGCCAACTGCGGTTGTGAGAATGAAATATTGCTATGTTGGTGTAGTGCGTCATTAGAGTTTCGCTATTTTTGGCCACATCGCGTAGTTTTAATGTTTGCTTTTGCTTTAATTTTGCCATAATTTTATTTATGCTGTGTACAGTGTTTTGGGTGGCAGTTTAGATTATTACCAGATTTATGTTTTTTAACCATGCGATAACTGCACTCTGTTTGTGTACCTATTAAATAAATAAATAAACATCGCAGAATTTGGTTATAGTATGGGAAGCCTATTTTGAAAACTATGCTATTCCACTTTTTGTGATGACCGGTATTAAACATTACTGTTTTTCTACCTCAGCCAGTGCATTCTATAACAACAAACTCACTTTTTCACCGCAAACATCTCAGGCACTAAGAGATTCATAACTTCTAATTTCTTTTCGATGCACCTATTAATTAGGACGTGTATTTATGTTTATCCTCTTCTACAATAATGATCGTTTGCTTCGAAATCTTAAGAAAATTGTCAGAAGAAATATAATATTTTAAAGATACTAATTGCTTATATTAAGTACTGTTTGTTGCAACTCCATAATTTGTTTTAATAACATTTTTGCGCCTTTGTCAATAATATTATTTATAGCATTGAAATTAGTAATATTACTGTTTTAGAAATGTATTTAAGTTTGATTACTGGTATTCTTATTTAAGTTTTATATTCATTACTGAAATTTAGAAACAATATAAACAACAAATCTTTTTAACATGTATTTGAGCCAATAATAGATGATTAAAAATATTGCACCACCATCATCATCATCAGCCTATTAATGTCCCCACTGCTGGGGCACAGGCCTTCCCTATGGATGGAATAGGGAGATAGGGCCATGACCCACCACGCGGGCCCAATGCGGATTGGCGGGTGCTAACGACTGCAGATGCAGCCGGGACCAACGGCTTAACGTGCCTTCCGAAGCACGGAGGGGCTCGAGATAGTAAATGTTTGGTCACCCATCCAATGACCGACCACTGCGAAAGTTGCTTAACTTCAACGATCGCAGCCGAACGCGCTAACCACTTGCGCCATCGAGCTCCTCAAAAAAAAAATTGCACCAATAAATAAAAATACGGTCCCATATATCTCACATATAAATACAAACGAATCGCCGTAATGTTTGTACGCGCATAACATCCAAAATATTGAATCAAATTAGTTTTTATTTCGTTGTTGCTTATGTTGTTGTATGTTTTGATATTGTCAAGAAAAGGTTTTTTTGATAGATTTTGTTTAAAATAACCACAAGAGACCACCAGATAATTGCACAAAAAGCGGGTATTTCGTATTGAATTCTCTATAAGTACCTCCATTTCTTATAAAATTTATTAAAGAATTAAGTAAGGTGGTAAGTGTAACAAAAGCTACAGTGTAACTTAAGGAATATCTTTGCCCTTTTTAGGGTTCTGTTCCTCAAAAGGAAAAAACGGAACCATTATAGGGTCACTTTGTTGTCTGTCAAGACCGTTTTTCTCAGGAACGCGTGGAGGTATCAAACTGAAATTCATAACTAATATTCATGTCTACTGTCCCTTGGAGCAGTGAAAAAACCAAACTTCTAAGCCAAAGCAATCAAAAGAGCAAAATCAAACAGCCGTTTATGCCGCAAATTTCCGCAAATTTTCGAAACTCGCACGGAAATCAAAACCTACTTAGAATCTTGACATTTGTTACGAAGTAACGTCTTATAGTACAGATAAAGGAAAAATTGCGAAAACCGTAAATTTTTAGTTACATCATAAATAACAAAAAATATTTTTAATAATTATTAAAATATACCTACAGCTTTGTACGGAACCCTCGGTGCGCGAGTCCGACTCGCACTTGCCCGTGTTTTTATTTGTCTATGATCTGTCTTGACGTGTTTTATTAGTTTTTTAAGCCATCACCTTAAGCTGATGTCATTAGACTTCAAATGGCAGGGTATAATACAGAGATACTCTTTAATGTTACACTGTGCTTCTTGTTACACTTTCTCCTATTCAACTCTGCCCTGGTGGAAGTGAAGAGAGGTGACTAGTATTGTATAATTAAGACAGCAAAAGCTTCAATTTCGCATAAATCCTTTAACAATTAGGGTTGTTTATACAGCATTCACCGTTGTTTTGATTTAGGAGTAGGTAGGTAATTACAATTGTTTTGACTTTAAATAACTGTGCCAACGTAATATGTGTGCCGTACAATCACAACTCTTCATGCGATGCGCGTGAGTGAGCACTGGCGGCTATCGCAGCCAATAGAAACATTTATCTCACAGAACAAGCACTTTAAGTCACAGAACACAGAAAGAGGTTAGAAGGGTGATCAGGGATCGTTTGTACGGGAACTGATGTCGCCATCTCGCTCCTACTTCACTTCCACCTAATAGATAAATAGCCAATCAAACGACGCGGCATGAAGCAATTAAACCAATCAGTGCTCACGCCCGAAAGCAACGACGCAATCAGAACCAAGTTTTCGTCAAGTTACATTTGCTCACACATAACTGTGGCGCGCCTGCCCCGCCACAAGACCCTTCTTACCTCTTTCTATGTGATGTGGACGCTACGGCTAACTCACACACGCGCAATGGTATGAAACTTGTCTCTATAGCTAGCTACTTTACTCATGTCGTACAATATTATAAGTACAAACCGCTTTGGCAATAGCGTTGTTACGCCCTGCCAACTGCTTGCGATGGTTGGCAACGATAAGCAAAACGGAAAACGTTCATGGCGCTGTAAATACACTGTTGTCAAATTGAAAGCGATCACAAATAATAAAGGAGTTGCGCATGAGAATGACGAAATAATATAGTAATGTAATTTCTTTGGAATGCTGTCTGCTTGTATCAATGATATATGACTCGAGGTTGAGTATGAGAATGACGAAGTATACTTACGCTATTTCTTTGGTCTGTTGTCTGTCTGTCACTCGATTTTATTCAAACTTCACTTCTTCTTCCTAGCTTTTATCTAATAATAACGCTACCTGAAATAAGAGTTAGATTTTTGAAGTGAAAACTTCTTGCTTTGTACACTTTTTTTTTGTATGGGTAAAAAATGTTAAACTTACGTCAGGTTAAACACGTGGGCTGATCGCATCATGACACACAATAAAATTGGAAAGGTTGTTGACTTTCAATATATTGGATGAAACATAGTAATATTTTATTTTACCGTATTATAATAATAAGTCTGTATCTAGGTCGTCCACGTGGCAGCTTTATTGCGAAGAAAATGCATTTTTTTACAATAGATGTCACTTACATATAAACTTAATTCATGTAAGTTTATTTTTCTGAGAGATGAACTTTTTTAATGTAAAATAAATTTCTCATGTTTGTGTACGATAGCGCAATAAATAAATATTGTATTCTACCACATACCTGATAGTACTTTTATACTGATAATTAAAGCAATTCGTGCAAAATTATTCCCTTACCAGTCCAAAATATCAAAAATGCACAACGTTAATATTCAAGTTTTCACTTCTGCCGGCACTCCGTCGTTTTTTTTAATGTTAAAAGGGTGGCAAAATTGTATGTTCCGCTTGATGGTATGCGACCACGCTTGCGATACAAAAAGTATCACTCGCGACGTTGCCTACCCTGAATCAATCTCCCTATCCTGTGGAGCCCTAGAACCTTACTTGCCGACAGAAACACAGCACCACTAAAAGGAAGTGTTATTTTACTATGGTTTTATGTAAGTCGGAGGTAACTTCCCCAGAAGAGGACTCCAATTCTAGCTGAAAATCCGATTTATCCCACCTCTCTTATTGGTTAATGGTGTGCCTTTACTATCTAACGGAATGTGTGCTTGTTTGCCGCAAGTTTGACATTAACAAACATATGAATCGCGATCTTTGGTGGCATATGTAACTTACATAACTATTCAACTATTTTAAATAACTATTTAAATATTATATATAACTATTAAACAGTCCTGAGTGTCGATTCTGCTACGTTAAAGTAGTAATCGCGTATCAATTGCGTTTCAGTAGTTTTGATTTTTGGCAAAGTTAATGTTGTTATATTTTCAATTTTTAAGTATTTAACTGTTAACAGTACAAATCTCGGTTACCTACAATCCGAAGAGATGGCGCTGCCTTGCAGCCTAAGAAATACAAAAAACAATTCGACATGCACATTAGGACCGCGGTAGAAGCGGTCAGTGCATCCACCCGGATAGCGATGGGTTTCAGTCCCGTCTGTTGCCTGGTCCGCGTGGAGTTTTTCTGGTAAAATTTTCTTTACATTTGAACATTGTTACTAAAATTCAAATAAATCTGCTTACTCGTTTGTTATTGTTATCTACCTACATTTTTATTTATCTTATAGTAACAATAACTGTGTCAATAATCGATACCACTGAACCTCTATCCAAGCACGATTTAATGTTGGCATAACAAAAAACACCATTGAACTTCAGTATAAAATAAATTTCAACAGTAAACGGAGAAAAAATAACCCCGAACACACTGAGACAGAACAAATGACAATGATTAGACTTTTAATATAGACAAAAGCGGCATCTATATAAAAAGGAGATACTCTGTAAATATAATGGAAAATACAACCTCATCGCCGAGTATATATTAATGAGCGTTCATCCCACAAAATTGATATTCGTTTGTTCTGCCTGGTTCTGCCAAATCTCCTCCTATCACAAAGAACGCGTTTGATAAATGGATAAAAACCGTAAATGAATTTGAGGTCGAAAATAATTACGCTCACGAGAGAGGTATTATTTTTGATCTTGAGAAAATTCTAATGCGTACCTTCGTAAAGTAGGTTGGCGTTTTGTTATTCGATAAGAAAGAAAAACAGGTTCGTTTCTTCATCAACGTCTATAAGGCCACTTCTTATGCCGTAGTTTTACTTAGGTATTTGTATTTGACGTTCGTATATTTGAAAACAGTCTGTCCTTATCATGCTTTATGAGGAATGAAAAGGGCACTCTGTTCTCAAATCTACTAATAAAAAACACGAATAGCCAAAAGGAGTGTCGGCATTACGATTCTTGGTTACGAAGGAAATTTATCTTTTGAATAAATTGCGCGCTGTTTTATCAAAGATCCCACATCCTTAGGAAGCATATTATAGTATTTTATGCGACTTTCATATCAGAAGGGTTATTAAAACACTAGAGTATTTTATGAAATAGGTTGACTCGAGTGTTGAAAAGTATCTTGACATTTACCTTATGGAGTTCTTATACCGATATCAAACGGGCCAGTCAAAAAAATGAAATAAGGTACAGGCGCCAATGAAGGCCCACGTAATTTCAAAACCTCGTATAATCTTGTAGATAAGTAGTAGTGTAAAGAAAAAACATAATGGAAATTGTAATAAATTTATTTGAGAAACAAGATATCAAAAACCTGTAATAATAACTGTATTTTTTAAAGTGGGCTATCCGGGCCATCTTCGGCGCCTGCACCTTAGTATAAAAATATAGACCCGGCTCGTTTATGACTATTTAAAAATCAATACTCAGTCTGTATTTTTACAAAATTGAAACATATTAAATTGTAATTTATTTATTAACTTTATTTGTCCGTTTTTGGGTCACAGACATACATGTATGTACTAAATTTTAACTTGATCAGTCTAGTAGATTCCGAACAAATCGACTTCTGGCTATTACGTTTCCAGGTGATCGAGGCAGGGTACTGAGATTATCTTAAGTTTTAGCCAATAACTACGTCAATGTAACATCTAAAATTGCAATTATTAAATTCTGTAGTGTAATATAACGAATTTACGATTCATGAATGCAAAAAAGTATTTTGAAAACAATGGTTTTTAAATAAATATGTATCAGAATACTGTTAAGTTCATTGGCCGCAGCAGAACCTCACTCACACAACTCATCGTAGCGACAAAGTCAACCGCGTGCCGAGACGGACGCCGAGTGTTTGTAAGCTAATTTCACTTTGATCTTTCACTCAGTACTAACTGCAACGTGCTTGTCGCGGTAATTCAAACTGATTTTAACGTGTTTTGATGTAGCAGGAGACTGAGGTAAAATCAGAGAGACAAAACATAATGCACTTTTTTCGAATAAGTTTCGTATTTAAGGTAAAATGAGACAAACACATCGCCGTCCCTGGAGAATAAATTATAAATTGCCATTATCTTAGTTTAAGTTTTATTTAATTTTTGTTCTCTGTTGGTACTGACATATCTACTCATTTTTTTTTCGTTATTTTTATACAGTTATTCACGGAATTACAAAATATTACAATAATATTCAATGATTCTACTCATGCCAAAAATTACTAGAGTGAAATGGTTATAGAATATTATCAAGATGTAGTTAAAACTGTTAGAATGACAAATATGCATACAATTATATTCTTGAACTAAATATTGGACTAGATAATGATAAACTCAGTTACCATTTTATTCTCGTACCAAATTCGCCCAGTTGTTTCGTAAAATGATGTGTCAGTAAAATGGCTCTTATGGATTTTGTTAATTAACAGGTACTTGAACCGAATGAAGCTCACGTCGTTAACGATAACCTTATAGACAGAGGAAAATCAAAATCGCTTAACCGCTACTTTAGTAACTTATAACGAAAGTTTTTTTTTTCACAAAAAACGTCATATTTTTAAAATTAAAATATCTATATTATAATATCTTGATGCAAGGAAAAAGGGTAAATTTTCGTCTACCACAAGCAAAAAAAAAAGTAACCGACAATCACAATAGTCCTTTTCAACGGATACGATCATCAACAACCACAGCACAAATCAAAGAAAAAAGTCAACTGAATGTTATTTGAAAGAATGAAATGCTTGATGTTATAATAAGGATGATGATGAGAAAATTAAATGAAATTCTTTTTAGTCCGTCAATTAGATTAACAAAACAACAGTGGACAATTATTTTTTATTTTGTCAATCAACCAAACGATTGCAAAGGTTGGGAGTGGGGGCTCGTGACGTCACTTCTAAGTAAAAAATGTACCAAGGCGTGACCTCATGCAGCTTTTCAAATCAAATCTGTAATGTTTTGATTATCTGAATAAAGAAAAAAACACCATATCCTGTTTGATAGACAAAGAAAACAAATTTAGTATTCTTATTAGCTGAGTGATTTTGTCACTCAAAACAACTTATTCACTACAGTATTGATTGAATGAATGAAAAGGAAAAAATCTTCTAAACTCGGGATGAAATAACGGTGATGCAGACGGCTGAGCCAATCAAGCTCAGCCAACAGAGTCATCGAGAGCTCTTGTGGCGTCTAGAGGCATGCCTAGAAAGGGAAAATGTTTTGCAGGCACGTTACCGATGATGTAGGTATTAAAAACATCAAAAGTGTCTAGGTATCAATAAAAATATTCATATAACATGTGAATGCAAAATCAACATGTTTTAATTAAATAAATCTAGTTTTAACGGGTTAATGCACGAAACTTTATTTATTGATTGTCGTTTCGCAGTCTTTTCAGGTCTGCATCGTCAGATAATGTTTCTTTTTTGAAAAATAAAACAGAAATTTAAGTAAAAATCTTATTTCGAAGACTAGGATTAGTAAATGTTATGATGATGGAGCTCGATGGCGCAAGTGATAAAGCAACGTTCGCAGTGGTCGGTCGTTGGATGGGTGACCAAAAATTTACTATCTAGAGCTCCTCCGAGTGAGGTGCGTGAAAACCTAAGAAACAGATATGTTTTAATTAATATAAATACTCGTAGTTTTCAATTTCAAGTCTCCCGCCACCCATTATTATTGTAAATATGTGGTCACACTTCTCTAATCTGTATCTTCAACAGAGACCATTGATTGGTTATTGTAATTAAAATAAAGATTTCAAGAAAATATTGCGACTGGAATAGTGTGCTAGTGTTAGCAAATTTTCATATAATTGTACTCTGCTCATTAAATCAGATTAAACTTGACGAAATTAAGTGTTTCATTAAATAAAACCACCAAGTAAAGTAATTTCAAGAAATCAACAATCAGCGACCGTAGGAAGGGTTCAAACTTACTTGGTGGCAGGAACAACATCAAAATAAAAAAATGCTGCGGTTGGCATACAACGCTTCGAACTCGCCGTCGGCGCCGAGAGAAAGTTCATCATCATCATCATCAGCCTATTAAAGTCCCCACTACTGGGGCACAGGCCTTCCCTATGGATGGAATAGGGAGTTTGGGCTATGATCCACCACGCGGGCCCAGTGCGGATTGGCGGGTGCTAACGACTGCAGATGCAGCCGGCTTAATGTGCCTTCCGAAGCACAGAGGAGCTCGAGATAATAAATTTTTGGTCACCCATCCAATGACCGACCACTGCGAAAGTTGCTTAACTTCAACGATCGCAGCTGAACGCGCTAACCACTTGCGCTATCGAGCTCCATCATCATAACGTTAACTAATCCTAGTCTTCGAAATAAGCTTTTTACTTCGTATATTTATGTAAAGAGCTCGGGTATGGTGGGAGTACTTAAGAAGTTGCAAGCTTGCCCTTATATTATTCTGCCGCGGTCGAATTAACTAAATAATTGTTAATGGCCAGCTACATCAGCAGTTTTGTGTATAGAAGTCCTAAGATTTTGAGTGTTATATAAAAAATATGCAGAGAATCTTAAAAAAAAAAGACAATTAAAATCTAGTGGTAGCCACAGATGAGGTACAGGAATTTTTCGCAAATTTCTTCTAACACACTTTAATGTATACCAAACTTGTGCAAGTATACCGCTACGTGGAGGGCAGCTATTAAATTTGTATTGTAGCTTGTGTTTTATTCTAATTCAATTTTAACTAACTTTACTGAAAACTTCAGTTAGTAAAAATCAAACAGTGCCCACATATTTAGGGTTGTGTATTAATAAAAATGGAAGTATCAAAAGCGTGGATTTCCATGCGAATGTATCGAACGAAATTTGCTTTCGCCACAAACTAAGCGACATTACAATCGAAAAATGATTGCCACTATACTAGGACATAAAACGGCTAAATCTCTTGCCACAAAAATATTTATCCGGGAAAAATGGCAAACAAACAAATTTTTCCGAACGCAAACGCGTAAATTTGGGTTGAACGACCTCCGAAGGTCCATTAATCGCATCCATGCCACGTTGGGCGCCAGCTTCGTGGTCTGGCATAAGAAGGCTTACGTCCACCATTTTAGTCCCATGGACCTCGTTCTCTATTTGAATATTTATCAAATCACCCCTCCTTTCATTGAGCCCCATCCCCTCCTATAAAGGTTTGAGTTTTTCCTTCATTCGTGCTGTTGGATAAACGCTTTCGGCGAACCATCGGTACGGCCAATCGAAAAGGTATTTTTGCTTCATTATTATTTTTCAATTCCGGTTTGTTTCGAAGCGAACAAACACTGTTATTCAGGAAAAGCACTCTCGGTTTTTTTGTTAGTTTCCATCAGTCTTTTGTAATTAATCTTAACGGAAAATTAATGGAAGGGAAATTATTATGAAAAAATCGTTGAATTCCACTTATGACGGAAGGCTGGTGAAACTTAAGCCCCTTAATAAACGAGGAATAAGCTTAGACTAGTTACGCCGTGTTTTTTTCTTATCACTCAAATGTCATTTGTCATTCATTGAACAGAGACAAAACATGGAGTAATTAATTCAAGCTGGTTCTTCGTTTAATAATAAGGGAGGCAGTGATGACTCAATAATCCGAGCTAAAATAAAAATGAATAAAAAGTCTGTAACAACAAAATGTATCTTTTAACACTTGGCTCGGATATTTATCGGAACTAAACTTTCATGGTTATGCCACAAAAAAAAAACATGAATAATTGGTAGAATATCTTTTTCTTAATTGAATTTAACTACATTTTCAGTTAAAGTTTTCAACTCATTTTATAAATAATGCAAAACAAATGTAAATTCACCATTTCACAGACAGGTGACAACTCAATTTTAATATTCTAACTAAATGAATGAATACGAAGAAAACTAACACATATAAAATTGATAACAATAGGCTAGTTGACCCTTTTTGGAAAAAGGTTTTAAATGGTGAATAAATGTTCTATTAGACCGAAAAAAAATGTATTGTATTTTTTTGAGACCTAGAAAGCTACAAATCTTTAATTTTAAAATAGAATTTTCATGGACATACAAAAACGCTGTCGGCCATTTTAGTCTATAGATTGTCTATGCTATGATGTCAATTATAGTAAACAAAAACTCGTAAGCACGTAGAAAATAACTTATCTGAGTTTATGATAAAAAGAACACGATTTCTAATAAATACCACGAAAAATAAAGTAATTATCATTATTGTATTGTACGAGAATATAAAAACACATCCTTGAAGACTCCAGGAATGTTATGGATTAAAGTGCCGAAAGAAATTAACCTACGCAACTTTATTACACTTATTCATATGTTGTATCAGTTTTATGTTTATTACTACATTGTAATACTAAATGCACTGTACTTACTTATATGCCTTGTCGTTTCTCTGCTCCGCAGAGCAAAAATGGGGGTTTAGTGCAAAAAATTCACCAACCATCAATGCGTCAATTCTTGGCAGATTTGTGCTTTCTGTTTTCACAAAGCCGGCATCCATAATTAGTTTTGTCAAAAAAAAAGTAAACGGAAACTTTTCTAAAGTTAAAAGTGTTTTAAGATAAATTTATTCAGACTAAAGAATCCACCCACAATAACACGCGAATGACATTTAGTTGTTTACTGAAAGAGACGTCACAATCATGGCGGATGTGGCGAACAGCGTTTTTAGTGTTTAAAAAATATAGACTAAAAAATATTTTTTAAAATTAAATTTCTACAGCAATCTTCTGCTTTTATGAAGTGAAATCGATATATTTAGGTTCCTTAGACCAAATACTGTAAGAAATAAACATTTATTTAATACAATTCGATATGAGTCAACTAGCCTATTAATTGTATATGCAAAATACTTACTAAGACTTAATTTAAATCACTGAAAGGAGAGGTTAGAAGAGAGTTAAAAGAATATTGAAATTTATAACAAGGGAATAGAAAAATTATACAATACAAATATAGCGGTTTATTTAAAAGCTTTATTCATCATCAGCCTATTAATTTCCCCTCTGCAAAGCCTTTCCTTACGGATGGAATAGGGAAGAAAGGTTCATTATTGGAAATACAAAAAAAGGAAAATTTAGGAGAGTTCCCCCAGAGGAACACGCACGCTGGCCTACGTTGTCACCGTCTAACTGTGGCCACAATTTCAACGCGTACAAAGAAATTTGGTGACTCATTTCTTTGTCGCACTATCCGTAAGTGAAATGCTCTGCCCGCTTATGTGTTCCCTTCTTCTTACAACCTGAGATCCTTTAAAAGAGGCGTGCAGACGCAACATGCAGGCAAAGTAAGGATGCAGGTAGAACTGCTGTCCCAGCTATCTTCACGTCTGGCCTTCATCGTCACTGAACATCAGGTGGGGTGCAGTCATTTTTCGGACCTATCTATAATATATATATACATATATGTATATTTCTTCTCATAATAATTATTAATGTGAAAATACTTTGCTTAGTTTGCAGGTGCAGTTAAAATATATTTTTTATTAGCGAAACTCTTATTAAGGAAGTAACCACAAATTGGATCTTAAATATATATTAATCAACGATGCTTTATATATTACTAATGTCACTTAACGATTATGGTGTCAAACATCTGTTCCTTGTGATGAATAAAGAAATCACTAATGACTTAAGTTGTCACTTAAAAGGGCATAAGAGAAACTAATTGATATTTATTTTTGGCAACACCTAAAACCAGATGAATGCTACGTCGCGAGTCGACAAAATTGACTTCCCTTCAAAATGGGACTACAAATAAAGTTCCTATTTAACTCTCAAACTTTTCCGTTTAAGTACCTACCTACAATGTATTTCTGTAAGGAATTCCGATTGCTTATCAAAAACCCTTACTGTAAATAGTGGGGGAAAAGTTTGTGAGATATTCCAACAAATACCAATTTACCCTGAAAATACAAACTTACAACAACAACGAGAAAACTCCCTTACACAAACGCCGATATTCAAGCGTTTGAAATTTTCAACCGTATTAAAATATTCATATACATAAACACACATATTTCATAATATATGCTCACGCTTTGGGAATTAAATACACACAAATATAGACTTTCATGCTTGGTAATAGATGCGCTGGTCTGGCCAGGACCGCTCGGGAACCTCTGTCAAAAGTTTTGATGCGCTTAGAGCTTCATTTATAACAGTTCAGATTTAATGTTCAAACCGTAATGGAAATAGTTTGTGTAGTCTCTTTAAGTTGTATTTAAAAATGCATAATAAAATGTTGTCTATTTTAAGTCAAATTAGGTTCTAAATAAATAATTAATAAAAATATAATAGGCCTTAGTGCAGGATGTAAATAACAGAAAAGTCAAAAAACTTGCTCCTAAACGATACGTATAAAAAAGTATTGTATTTGTTACTTATTTTACTTAATTGTTTCTATTAAGTGTATTCATAAATTATGAAGCAGAAAAAGATGCTCGTTGTTTATAATTTCCTTAAAATAACTAAATAAAAGAATAAGATAAATAACTAAAAAAACTAGCTACATTTTTATTCATACTCAAAAAAAAATCTCTTCGTTCGCATAAACTTCTAAGCTTTTTTTTGGGAGTGGCAACGGGGTTATGTGGGACTCCTCACGACCCGTCCCGCCCGCCCGCTCAGCTAGTCCTAAGACTGGCTCAGCAACCGCTCAGAAGGGAGCGCCCTACCCACTAAAAACCTGATGATGTTCCTCACCTGTCAGTGGGACAGCGGACCAAGAGAGCGACAGCGTGGGTGAGACAACGGCACTTGATGAGGCCATGGGAACCCTTTCGGAGTCTTCCGCAACCTCACCAGTGAGCGTCCGAGTCCGAGTCCATCAACCCTCGGAAGAGGGGAGTGTTGGGGATGCCCTGATCATCATCATGGGCATCCCCAGCCATCAGCAAGGCAGGAGATATGAACCTCCCAAGTACAAACCCCGCAGGCCTCTGCCGGGGAGAGCCTGAAGACAAAAGGGATTCCCCCGTCTCCTTGCCTTCACCCTCCTTCGTCTTCCTTCCAACTTCCTTCCTCGCGAACCCTCTCTGCATCCTCCTTCTGCGAGATGACATCCTCACAGAAAGAGGCCATAGCCTGCCAGGGTCGCTGCCCAGCATAGTTAATACTATGCTGGGCTGAGAGAGATCCCTATCCCGCTGCTGCATAAACTTCTAAGCTGCCGTATTGTGTAATTAATCACCAAAACCCCTTAGCCATCTCCCCATCTTTTAGCCTACCTTTTAGCTGACGAAGTATACGAATGTTGACACACCACCATTAAATTATTTCCCCTCTAATGATACCTTTATCCACAAGGAAATTCCTTTTCTTGCGTACATCGAGAGAAAAGACATTTCTTTGTGATCACGCAAAACACATTATACGCGTAACAAAATTGATATAAAGACAAGGAAAAAGAGAACAAAGCAATGTTATATAAGATACATATAATGCGAAGCGCACACGATACCGTATGACCGCCACACGGATTATAATTAACTAGAATAAATATGGGACAATATCATATTCAACGTTTGTTTTAGTAAGTAACTGCCATCATACAGAAGACACAGTGAATTAACACTACATTTGCCACGGGGAAGGGGTTAGACGCAATTCATAATTCTTATAGTAATTTGTGTACTAAATTATAAACCATACCTTTTGTGAACATTTTAGTGAAACTGTAAATCGTACGATGAACAATACAATCAGTACCCTTAGTACGAGTTTGAGCTCACGAAAACTATTACAGTTTTCGTAATTGTAATTATGTTTCTATGTCCATTTTCGTGAAAAGTAACCAAATATAGTTAAATTTGAAGAAGACACAAATGATTTAATGAGAGATATTAAACACTGTATATTTGTATTGAAACAAAAACAATAAAATCAGTACCCTTAGTACGAGTGCGAGCTCACGAAAACTATCATAGTTTTCGTAATTGTACAACTCGTACTGAGGGTACAGTTATTTCGTGAACCGAAGCCGAATTTTTATTATTAGTCCCTAATATATAAACTTAAGTGCAGTTATTGCATTAACTTAATACGCCACGCAGCTTACAAATAATGAAAAAAAAAAATACATTTAAATACTGTAAATGTCACCGCAGCAGAAACAGAAGTCAAGTCTGCCCTAAGATTAGAGTTTCTAAAATTTTCTTCCCAGCTAGGATTCCCGAGGAAAAATTTGACTAGAAAAAATGCTGGACCCGTGACCTGGCTTAACAGCTTATTGCTTTTTTATTTTATTTTCTTATATATAAAATTAAACAGTACTACGGACAGAACATTTTAAGACATGACAGTATAAACATCCTGATGCTGTTCTTGAGTTACCCATAAATGAGTTCAAATGTCACATTAAAAGTTGTTTAGTTAAGAAAGGCTATTATACTATTAAAGAATACTTGAATGACAAAACTGCATGGCTGTAACTGCAAAATTGTTTTGTATTTGTTTGCAGTGTCGTACAGATAAATTACCTTAACTCTAAGTAACCATTTTGCAGATTGGTTTTAGTGGTTATGGGTAGTCATGCTCTCTTAAAAATCTCTTCGGCGGTGTCGTGTGGGGCGGGTCGTTGCGTTCCCTAAAATATGGTTGAGCGAAGCGGTGGCTGGTTCATGCGTCATGCTCGTGAACGGGTGCTGCCAGCGGAGATGAGTCTGCTCTATACTACTTTATTATTGTAATGATAATTATTATTAATTTTTGATTGTATTTTACATTACACAACTTGTATTTATACTGTGTGACACAGCAATCAAAATGTAAGTGAACATATATTATTTCTCTGATAAAGATTTAATGGCGGTGTGGATTCTGGTATGTTTTTCTAGACCTGAACTTGGTTTTGCAGTGGTGTATCCTTGTCATTCTCTATACAGACTGAAAGGGGGGGACTGATGTTTGATTGGTTTTGGGTTGGGAGAGTATTGCCAGGGTCGACAACAGTGTTTAGGTAATCACATGCATGTGTCCTGCCGTTGTGTTTATAGTTTGTTATAATAATGTACACTGGTACCTATATGTATTTTTTTTTTTTTCTATTTTAGTAACATAGTATCCATGTGTGGTTATGAGTAGTCATGCTCTCTTAAAAATCTCTTCGGTGGTGTCGTGTGAGGCGGGTCGTTGCGTTCCCTAAAAAATGGTTGAGCGAAGCGATGGCTGGTTCATGCGTCATGCTCGTGAACGGGTGCTGCCAGCGGAGATGAGTCTGCTCTTAATTCACTGGGTACTACTATTAATCGTTGTTCTAAACTTTAATCGTTCATTATTATTATTTTCTTTTTGCCTAAGCGGTAGGACACGTCATTCCTAAACTTTGTTAAATCATTTTTTTTACATATTTTAATTTTTTATTTTATAGTCATAATTTTTATATTATTTGCATTTTTTTTTGTTTGTAATGAAAAGTGACTTTATGAGTTACCTCATATTGAAGTCATTTTTCAATTTGACGACTCTGTATATAATACAGGGAGAAAAAAACAGCCCTTGCTGAGTTTCTTGCCGGTTCTTCTCAGTACAAGGTCTCCCGCCGTAGATTTGCGAACCGATGGCGTAGCTTTTCGACATTCACAAGTGCTTGTAACAGCCTAGACTGAATAAACGATATTGAATATTGAATATTGAACACTTGTACTGTTAACAGTGCATTTTTACCAAAATGTTGTAATTACAAATTAAGGCCATGCACGATATGTCTGTATGTATAAAAGGCAACCGTTACTATCTGATCTATGAACGCACAGCTCGAACCACTGAACGGATTGCATTGAAAGGACATTGCTCGTTCCCCATACATTGAATGCCAGAACGCACAGCAATGAGAAAATGATAGTTGTGTTCGGAATCATTCATAAACTCGCATCAAGCATTTGTTGAAATACGGACAACCTGAGGAACTGTGACCCACCACAAAATGTATTAGATTTTGAGGTTATAATTATTAAACGTAATCGTAAACGATGTACACTTTATAAATTCTTAATATATTTTTTGTTTTCCTCTATGTATGCACTTAAATGATATGAATTAAATAAACATAAAATACAATTAATAATAAAATAATAAATGCTCATATTCATATTACTAGTGATAAGTATTATTAACTAATGAGGATAGGTACCTAGTTCTATTCTTATGTTGATAAATACCTATATTGCAGTTATTAAGGCTATCCATTACAAAAAGGTTGGAATAGAATTGAATAAAAAAACTTTTATTTGAAATTATTTCTTTTAGTACCTGTCATTTCGCTCCGACTGCCTTTGACGCTTGATAACTGATTAATCGTTACTTAAAATAAAAATAAAACCAAGACACTTAAAACTACAGGATTAGGATGACATGTCAGCAAATTGTGCAGTAGTTACAGAACATTCATTTTTAGTTTTTTTTACCACAGAATGTCCTTTTACATGTCTACAAGAGTAATAGAAAAATAATAGTGAAGGACATTCTTTTGTGCATGCTGGGGCTAAATTAGACGAAGTCACACATTATGACACAGCTATCATGTAGGCGTGCGGTAAGAAAGGATTTTCCAAAACTCACCGCCTAAAGGGATGAAAAGGGTATGGACGTTTGTAATGGGAAACCAATTTTTCCACTCAGACGAAGACGCGGTCACACACTAAGTTTATTATATATTGATGCGCGTCCACAAAATTCATCTGATGCCTAAAGAACAGGTTTAGTTGCAATATTATCCAATGGGAATGATAGAGTTATTGCATACGCAAGTAGAAGTTTAAAGTCCGCTGAGACGCGATATCTGATTATAGACTTAGAGCTATTAGCCATAGTTTGGGCAGTGAGGCATTTCAGACCTTATTTATACGGTAGGAAATTCCAAGTTCTAACCGATCACAAGCCTCTTATTTATTTATTTTTTATGACAGATCCTTCCAGAAACGAGACAGAGCGCTGAATAAGCTTGTTGGCATTTTGACCGTGTGTGTGTACTAACCGTTATGTAAACTCTTTCGTAGTTGGAACTACTAAGGGGTCGGACTGGTTGCTGGCCGATATATATTTCCTAGAATGTATCATTATATCATTTCAGTGAAAACCCAGATATTTTTTATGTTACAAGGGTGAAGGGTGGCAAATAAGTATATGGTGAAGAAGCAACATGCAGGCTGGCAGGGTGAGGATGGCTGGTGTGGCAGGTAGAACTGCTGTATCAGCTATCTTCACGTCTGGACTTCACCTTCACTCAACATCAGGTGGGGTGGAGTCATTTGTCAGACCTATCTATAAAAAAAAAATGGTCCGCCTGATGGTAAGCGGACACCATTGCCTGTAGGCGATTGTCGATAAAGCTATCAGTTGCACCATTGACTACCCAGCTATGGTACAAATATCTACAGTATCCCAACTTCATAAAAACAGTCAAAACGCGGTTCCTTCGTGCTAGGTGTCCATTCACCTTGTTTTCAGTATACTTTAGCTGGGTAGAAAGATTTCATAAAAAACAAATGACAAAAATATGAAAAACACATATTATTCTTTACTTTACATTCAGCCACCACCAAGCGCCCACTTAATTATGTGCATAAAAATGAAATCGGTGATTGTTTTGATCAAGTTTCGAAACACAGGTGAATCGTTCAACACAATCGGTATTCAAGCAAGCGACTGATCGATGTCTCGCAAATTAGGAGCGGTTGAATCGTCACCAGCGGGGTGTAAGGAAATTAACCGGAACCGCTCCTATCCGAGCCGGGAAGTCGTAACCTGAACGGAAGTTTCGCTCATTCGTACGCGGCAAACCAATTAGTATCGGTATCGATTGCCCGATTCAATCGGATACCATTCCGACTGGTTACAGCTGAGCCACACAGGACTCGCGTTCCTTTTTTTAAAAAAAATCGATTAATTTGTTTCGAGTTTCAGTCACAGCTCTAATTAATGATTGTTTCAAAGCTTTTAGGAGTTTTTTTTTATAAACGTAACGTTTTTATAACGTTTTTTAGTAACGATGTGGTTTAAGCTAGAGCACGCAAACTCAAATAATGACTATTTACTCTTGCCTTGAAGATACGTATGTTATGTATCGGGGAATAATGACGCAGGAAGGGAATTAGTTTTAGGAATAGTAATAAATAATCCTAAAGAATTTAATTAATAATATTGGTCTCAGACCTTGGAGTCAATCGCCTAACGAAATTGCTATGACTATCCTATCGCTTATATTTTCATTTTGTTGTTTCTGAAGGTCTTCAAATAACTTACGCTCATTTTCTTAAATATTGTTGTTACCAATACAAAAGAAAAAAAAATGGCATTTGAAATGCCCCGCGCACCGGGATTTAGCAATCCCGTTAGGTGATTGGCCACCTGCATTAACGTTATTGGGCAGCACTGCATTTAAGCCTAAGTGTTGCGAGATACTTCGTCCAAGGCACTATAGTTCAGTTTGGCAAGTAATAAGCACTACTAAAAAAGTCCGCGACAGCTTATGTGTATCTTTCAAGGGTGTCTCACTATAACGTTGAAACCACAGAGCACCTCTAGTTAGTACTATTTTTTTATATATAGCCAGGTAGGCAAATGACTCTACCCCACCTGAAGTTAAGTGGTGATAAAGTCCAAACGCGAAGAAAGCTGATACAGCAGTTGTAAACTGCCACACCAACCATCGTCAACTTGCCAGCTTGCAAAAATGCTTCTTAAAGCCTCTCTTAAAATACCCCAGATTGTAGGAAGGAGGGAACACGTGCGCAGGCAAAGAATTCCACTTACTAAAAGTCGGATGAAAGAAATGTGTCACTATAGAAGGAAAATGAATTTACTTGCACTCCAACGTGGAGTGAAGAGCATACGAAAGCAAATACTGGTACTTTTAATTCAATATTTATTTTGTTAACATAGTTTCAACCAAGCACTCAGACTGATGCATACAAAATTGTACAGTTCAAAAGCAATTAGCTCCGCATTAATTTGTCTATTTCGCTTAGCACGCTATTTCGCTAAAACTGTAATCCACTCCGGCCTGTCAACGAAATCTA
The DNA here is from genome assembly GCA_902850365.2 of Chilo suppressalis. NCBI lineage: Eukaryota > Metazoa > Arthropoda > Insecta > Lepidoptera > Crambidae > Chilo > Chilo suppressalis. Next base: position 5,502,694 of record OU963907.1, read on the forward strand.
TTCGGATTTCTGTGTTTGTAAAATATATGTTCATTTATTATTCACAGTAAAATAAACAAAATATTTATCTAAAGCATTACACTGGTCATAATATTATTTGTTCATTTTTATTCTAGAGTTACTTTAACATATATGAGAACTAGCGGTCCGCCCTCGCTTCGTTTCGGTGTAGAGCTGAAGTGTAGACTACAGTTTTTGTTCTCAGGCTTGTATTATACACAATGACATTCATCTATGATTCTTCTTATACCTGCATGCAAAGTCTCAGCCCGATCGGTTTAAAATTGACAAAGTTTCATACAAACATTCATTCCCTATTTTATCCCCTTGGGGGTAGATTGATCAAAATCCTTTATTAGTGGATGCCTACGTCATAACATCTACCTGCATGCCAAATTTCAGCCCGATCCGTCCAGTGGTTTGGGCTGTGCGTTGATAGATCACTATGCCAGTCAGTCACCTTTGAGTTTTATATATAAAGATGTTTAAGTAAACAATTTACACTAGTAAGGGTGACTCCGCCAAATACAATTTGCAAAAAAATGCCTTCTATTTTGCATTTTAGATATAAAATTGAAATGTTAAACTCTGACGCAAAATAGTTTTCCACACACTTATGTATAATAATTTCTAATTTTATGAATACTACAAATAGTATTGGATGAAATTATGTATATGAATACTATATTAACAAAATAAATATTGAATTAAAAGTACCACCAGTGTTTGCTTTCCTATGGTCTCCACTTCACGTTGAAGTGCAAGTCCTCTATAGTGTTATTATCTAGAGGTTTCCTGAGATTTCATCCGCATTTATTTGAGCAAAAGGTGATAGAGGTCCACCCTTAAAAGATACATCTATGCTGCCGCGGTCTTTTTTAGAGAACTTTTATAGGGGAACAATTCCGCCATACATGGTTTTGGTGTAACGTTTACCGTTAAAGCACCGCAATATAATATTTATTCCCCGTCTGGCAACATTTTTTTAGCGGTCTGCTCTTATGGGTCGTAGCGCTATGTATACCTATCATCATCATCAGCCTACTTAATGTCCCCAATGCTGGGGCACAGGCCTTCCCTATTGATGGAACAGGGAGATTGGGCCATGACCCACCACGCGAGCCCAGTGCGGATTGGTGGGTGCTAACGACTGCAGATGCAGCTGCGACCAACGGCTTAACGTGCCTTCCGAAGCACGGCGGAGCTCGAGATACTAAATTTATGGTGACCTATCCAATGACCGTCCATTGCGAAAGTTGCTTAACTTTAACGATCGCAGCCGAACGCGCTAACCACTTGCGCCATCGAGCTCCTCCTGTATGCCTATAGCCTTCATTGATACATGCACTATCCAACACAAAAATATTTTTTCAAATCGGACCAGTAGTTTCTGACATTAGCGCGTTCAACCAGACAAACAAACTCTTTAGCTTTATGATACACATTAGGATGATTCTGAATCAGGAACAAAAGAAAATACAAAATGCGCCCACTGCTGAAAATACCTTTACTGCTGGGTACAGCAGCTATCTTCGCGTCTGGACTTCACCATCATTTTACATCAGGTGGGCTGGAGTCGTTTGTTTGGCCTTTCTATAAAAAAATGTATTAAGATACACGATAGTCAAGTTTAAGCACCTGTCCTGCAAATAGAAAAAAAAACAAAAAGCTTACAAGCTACACTACGTTTACTCGTGTCATTACTAAAGTATCACTTGCACCTACCCTTTTTTATATCATTGTTATAAATATATATTATCATTATAAATTTCCTGCAAAGGCTTCGCCACAGGGAGCGTGCGGCGAGGATATTTGTGGACCATTTCTCCCAGCCCGTAAGCTCGATGAAATGTGCAGGCCCTACCCAGTAAAAAACAGAAAAAAACTCCTACTTCTTTCAGCCGACACACACTCTGAAGACCGAAGTCCCCCCCAGAGCGTGTCGAGAGCGCGGGAACGAAGTACTCCGCGGTTTCGCAGGTGTAAACCTATCCTAACCATATCGACCTACCGACCCCATGGAGTCCGGAACCTTATTTATTATGTTTTTATTTATTTTTAAGCATTTAACTGCTAAATGTTTAAATCTACGGACGAGACGTCCGTCCGCTGCCTGGTCCGCGTGGGTTTTTTTTTCTAGTAAACTTTTCTTTAGATTTTAACCTTATTTATTGTACACAACACGACCAAAAGGTAATGTTAATTTAGTATAATCTTTTTGACGTCTTCCCAACACGGATCCTCCAATCTGAGAGAAAAATAAGTTTTGTCATACCTCTGTTGAACGTCATGTCAATAAACGATACGAAGATGCAAGACGGATTACTGTTTTATCGAAACATCCCCCGCCCACGCTATCAGACTTCGCTGTGTAGTTTGCAACGAACAATGAAGTTGGGTATTCAACAACCTGTGAATTTGTTCGAATAACAAAAGAATATAAGACTTACTGCAGTTTCATTCAAACTTTTCGATTTAACATTTTGTATCTAGTTTTCTTATTTGTTGTTTGTTGATGTTTTACTGTTTCTTAGGATTTCGTTTTTCATCAGGATCTATGCTCAATGTATTGGACTTTAAACTTTTACAAATATTATTAAAATCTTTAACATCAGGTGAGGTGGTGTAATTCTAATTATATAAAAAAATAGGACAAGTGCGAATTGGAATCGCTCACCGAGGGTTCCGTACAAATTTGTAGGTACATATTAAGTAACTAATTTAATATACGTTAAAAAAATAAACAAAAGAATTTGGTCACCCATACAAATTATGAACGCATAAAAAATCGTAGTTGTGGCACTCGTACGTGTGGCTCTAGTTAAATGAAACAGGAAGAATGGAAATATAAACCTTAAAATATAATTTTTGTGTTTTGCCAACCGGGCGAATACATTACTAACATTAGCCACCGGGATCATAATGAATATGTAGATTATTTTCTTAACTAATACAAATACCTGTTATTGCGAAATGTTGACAATGTTTTGTAAGTTTCTTTTAAAATAATATAATTGTTTGTAATTGCCTTTTATATTAATGTTTGTAATTAATATAATAGGCGCGAAAAATAAATCTGCAGTACATGCGTGTGAACATGCATTAGGGGGACCAGCCTTAACATTAGATTTGATAAACCACAGATCCTTGAAAAACTTGTTTTATTTAATGAATGATGTGCGTGAAAACCAAAGAAACAAATATAATTGTTTGTGATACTAGTATCAAGTTCGCTCGTTTTATTCCTATAAAATTACCAATTTGTTCAATTATTCCTATTAGTTTCATTCAGTCTTACAGTCCATCGATATCAAGTGATAGTTTTTATTAGTCAGTAAGTTCAATAATATTAGAGAGATAAGAAGATGTAAAAAATACATCGCACAAGCGCATATTGAATGTCATTCAATTGGAAAGCTGTGCCGTTTATTTTAAAATTTGATCGATTCTGTTATTCATTGGAGGATATAAAAAACATCGATCTCAATCTACTGCAGAGGTAATGGACATCCCGTGTTACACTCGGATAGCCTCAAAACCTTTAGAAATAAACGAATATGAAGCTTTGTTTCAAACCGCTAATTTCTCCATAATAACATTTTTATAACATCGCCTCATTTCTTTCTTCCTTCTATCGCATGTCACGTTACAATCGGCCGTGAAGTAAAACAGAGGGAGACAGTTCTATACCAACATCTCTTTCCTACCAATATTATAAACATGAAAGTTTATTACTCATGCAATCAAGTATCAACTACTGAATAGATTTGAATAAATTGGGATTCGCATAGTTGTTTATGACCTGGATTGAAACATATAATACTTTTTATCTCGAAAAAATTATATGTACCTGTGGGGTTCTCAAAAAACCAAAGTAAACGCGGACGAAGTCGCGGGTGGCTGCTAGTTACAAATAAATTGCATAAGCACCTTGTTTATTATGATGCCGCTCAATGCAGTAACGTAAGTTACCAAAGCATCATGTACAAAACACATATAATCATCGACAATCAAATTATCCAAAGTGATGGACCCGTAAATCTCCACAGTATGAATAACCGTAAACGGATATGTCCCAATATATATTTATGGGCGAACTCATCAAAATTACGGCCTCTCGCATCTCCCACCAACAACATTTCAAGTTTGACACTAACCATTGGGAGCTTAAGTGATATTGTAAAATGTTATGAGCTATGAAACAAATGGAGGATTCTCTCCTCCAAGAATCGTACTTGGGAACACCAAAAATTATTCAAAACTATTTTAGTTTCATTTCAAAAATAGAACAGTTTTAAAAAATATTCGCACCATCCGCAATCCGAGCCAGAACCAGAATTAAGGTAGGGCAGACGGGGCTGTGGCGCAGTGGCCCCCACAACAGAGATAAAAAAACAAATCGTAAGTGGTCCGGCCCAGATTTAGTGACCTCCACTCAGGACACCTCTAAATCCGGCCCTGATCCTGACAGACGCACTAATGCCTTGATCAAATGTACCGAGAAAACGAGCGAACCAGTGCTCTCGGCCGAACTCGATACGTATAAACATAGCACCGCGCTCTCGGCCGAGCGCTCTTACATGAATTTTTAATTTCCATCAATGTCTCGGCCGAGAAACATTTTACTATCTCGCCCGTTTATTCGGTACGTGTCATCAAGACTTACGTACTTAATCACGCAAAAACTACTAAACGAATTTGGATGAAATTTGGCACGCATATAGTTTATGACCTGGAATGAGACAAAGGATAATTCTTAATCTCGGATTGTTTTGGGTTCCTGTGGGAATCTCTAAAAGATAACATTAATGCCGCTATTGGGATATATTTCCAAAAACCCTTTTTAATATAGGAAGAGAGTACTCTTCAAAGGAACCGAAAATTAGGTGTTGCATGTTCACTTGTAAAATTAGCAACATCTTTTTTAAGGATGAGGGTGGTGCTTCATATAGCGATTTTAAAATTTAGATAAAAAAAATAAACTATTAAGCCTATAAAAAGCTCTCCGCCAACCAATGACGGTGAAACAAAAGACTTGATACATTTGAAATTATATTTTATGTGGCATATAAAAATAAACTCAACACTAACAAGGGACAATGCAAACGAACATCTGCTTTAGACTAAAACCGCAAAAAAAATAAGTTTAAAATCCAACAACCTTAAGGTGTGTACGTTGCCCGACATACTGTGGAGTGCGGTACACCAGAGCGAAAAAAACTTTCAGGTACGTTCAGAAAGTATTAGAAGAGTGTTATTCGCACTCTACGTCGAATTATCGATGGGCCATTTGTCGTAACTTACTTAACAAGCTACTTTCAAGTTTCAATACGTAAGTGTTATGGGATACCATGGTAACGGATAGAATACATAAATACCGATACATATATAAGTATATTTATATAGAAAATACAAATTAAACATCCATACCTGGAGTACAAAGGCTCGTATTCATCACATAAACATCTACTCCCACCGGGATTCGAACCCGACCTCTCGAGCCACTCGGCCGCGGAGGTCGCCAAACGATCTGCAGACGCTTGCGCTATCAAAAATATCGCTCGCACCGTTGCTTACCCTGATTAATCCCTATCCCGTGGAGCATTGGAACCTGACTCACCGACAGAAACAACAGTAAATAAAACTAGTTTTAACGGATTAATGCACGAAATTTATTTATTTATTAACGTTTCGCAGCCTTTTCAGGTCTGCATCGTCAGAATAATGATTTTTTATTTTCTTTGTCGAGCTACCTTCGAAAGACTTTTATTGAGCGTTCGGATATTTCATTGGGAGATTTTATAACAGTAGTTAGTGTTATTTTACTGTGGTCTGCTAGCGATGCGCGATTTTGAATAATACCAATCATTCTGTTCCACGAATCATTCGACTAAGTCGACTGCGCTTCATAATATAAAATCCTTTAATCTTGTATCATAGTGTCTGGCATCCAGAAATCAGAAAGGGAACCAGTTGAAAACCAACGTCAGTCTGACTCATGCTGAACTGTATCCTTTTCAGCCAGCTGTTTCATGCAGCATGTTTTTTAATGTCCGTCATTTAGTGTATATATATATATATATATATATATATATATATATATATATATATATATATATTTGTATATGTGTCTGTTCCGAATAAATATTTTTCATTTCCTCATTCGACTGGAGTCGAAGATATCGGCCGGCCTGCATCGCACGTAGCGACATTTGACATTAGTAATTTGACGACCTCCGTGGTCGACTGGTTTGTACGCTGGGTTTCATGGTGTAGCCGACTCGAGAGGTCCCGGGTTCGAATCATTTGTGCTCCAGTCATGGACGTTTAATATGTATTTCTATATAAATATACTTATATACCTAGTACAGTATATGTATTCTATCCGTTACCCTAGCATCCCATAACACAAGCCTTACAGTGCTTACTATGGGGCTAGGTTAATTGACGTGTGATAAAAAAAATGACGTATACTACTAATTTGCCTTTCGAATAGCCAAATTAGTAGTTACGAATTAGTCGAAAGGTAAAATCATTCGTAGTCGCGCATCGCTAGAGGCTGCGCTGCAATTCGAGAGCAAATGTCTCTTAAAAAATATGCCTTTCAGTGGTTCTGTATCGGCTGTATTTAGTCTCTTTACTGGGCTGAGTAGATTTATTCTAATAAAATTTTCTTTCGGTTTATAAAACTTGCTAGTTAATAGCTACTTTAACAATTAAAAATAAATTTATTTTAACAAGAACACTAAAAATATTCCATTAATTTAGCTCCCTATTTTGTCTAATGTCATTGTTTCTGCTTTCGCAGAATAATGAGTTAACATTCAATGAAATCCGAAAAATCTTTGCTGTCGTACAGTAAGAATGTAATTTTTTTAAAGCAATAGAACGAAGCAGTTCATTTTCCCTAAAACTGTTGTCGTAAATAGATAACTTCATTGTAGGTTAAAGCGCTTTGTTTGTGTTATTTGCCAAAGTAAATATCAGGAACATTTTACAACGAGAACCAGCCGACTTATAATTTGAAAGAAAAATAAACTGAAAATGCTGAACGAAGGCAGCGGAGGCAGAGAACGTTACATAAACAACTGCAAAGAGCGGTGTTGCCAACACAAAAGTAAGTATAAAATTAGACTATTCAAAATAGCGTAATATTTATGAAATCTTATCCCCTTATTATAAACGAAATACGATTCTTTATAATAAAAACTTACAAAAATGTGAACACGTAAAAGTTCTTCATGACTAAAAACTGTAAAATTTCGACGACCTCCGTGGCCGAGTGGTTTGTACACTGGGTTTCATGGTGTCGCCGACTCGTGAGGTCCCGGGTACAAATCCCGGTGGGGGCAGATGATTGTGTGATGAATACGAGCAAAATTCAAAATGGCTACTATGGCGCCAGTAGCGTAATATGTCAGATACTTGGCCGGCTTATCTGATAAAATTAATAATACGCTTTTTAGTTCAATCGGAATAATAAGTAAAGTTTTGATAATCATAATATTTTTTTATTAATAATAATAAATATTTCCAACACACACACCAATTAGCCTAGCCCCAAAGTAAGCACTATAAAACTTGTGTTATGGGATACTAGGGTAACGGATAGAATACATATACTGTACATATATAAGTATATTTATATAGAAATACATATTAAACATCCATGACTGGAGTACAAATTACTCCAGTCATGGATGTTTAATATGTATTTTCAGTTTTACGAATTAAAAGTATTGCCCAGGCATTAGTTATTTCATTTTGAACTATTTGTGTTCTTTATAAAAGCATCGAAGGCATTGGTTTATCTTCATAACACAGAATATACGCAATATTGTTATATTAGTGCACGTGCTGCGTGTTTGAATGTCCAATTATAACTAAAGCGAATTATGGTCATGCACCACAATTTAAGCGGATCACTTTTGAGCCGCGAGTGCCGTATCTTCTCTTTTTGTTTTAATCTAAGATTCACAATAGAAAAAACGAATCAAAACGTAATTCTTAAACGACTCGTAATTTTCACGCGTATAAAAAAAATGAGACAAAATGTAAATATAAAAATTTATAGAACTTATAAATTTTTATGTTGTGCCCAGACTTCGGTGGGGCGAACAAGGGTAGGACGTTAATATTTGAGGTTATGTTAGATGTATTGGGTCACCGACCCTACCTATAGCTCTGGATAAGGATGCAAAACAAAGACTCTTGCGTTAATCAACTGATTAAATTAATCTAACTTTATATCTTAAAAGAATACCTTTATTTTTTTTATTTTATAAAAATGTCTTTATTGGCATTAAGTTTTTAGTTGTAGGTATTTTTAGATTCGAAGCATTGTGTTTTTTATGGGTTTTTTTACAGGATTCGAATTTTTCAGTTTTTATACCTACTGCCATCCTTGTTTTACAGACTAATTATTGAAAACATACGTACATGAAGAGTAAGTTAAAAGGGATGATATTTTAAAATTGTTTCTTGACAGTTATGAAGTGCAAGACCAAACATTTTTTTAGTTTTTTACAATAAGTATCTCGAACGCACATTTAACTGTATTTTTATTTCATTACCTACTTCTGATATTAAACACGAAAATTAGTTCTTTAATAATAATTGCAACAGAGAGTTTATTATGAAGTTGACATCAACACATGTTTTCAATTTTTGATCTCAGCTTTCAATTGACGACTCTGTATGAAACAACGCAGGCAGCAAAAAATAGCCCTTGCTGAGTTTCTTGCCGGTTCTTCTCAGTACAAGGTCTCCCGTCGTAGATTTACGAACCGATGGCGTAGCGTTTGACTTTCACAAGAGCTTGTAACAGCCTAGACTGAATAAATGAGTTTGAGTTTGAAAAATATAACTATTAAGCTACGTGATTATTTAGACAAAACCTCTAAAACCCTATGACTTGCGCCACACGTCAGGTTGGAACTACAAAGCCCCCCAACCCCACCCATGCTTCGGGGCACAAAATGGCTACAATAAACGCTGGGGCGGATAAATTTTGCGTTTCGCAAGCTCCATGTATACACTTTTTAAAGCGGATACTTGTGTAATGAACCATTCCAATTCTGGCTCGAGAGAGTCGTGCTGGAATGTGTGAATGAATTCTTCGGAAGCGAAAACAGCGCGCGTCGTAGCTAAAGATTGATGCTTTGTGAATGAAAAATATTCGAGCGTCCTCGAGCTGTGTCGCTAAGAAATATAAGAGACTCGACAACAAGAGAGAGTGTAATAACATTACTTAAGTGTTTTATATTACGAAAATATTTCCACACTCGAATCGTATAAGAAATCGTATATAATGACGAAGTGACGACCTCTGTGGGTGGTATGTACGCCGGGTATCAAGGTGTCGCCTACTCGAGAGGTCCCCGGATTTAAATTCTGGTGGGGCAAATGTTAGGAGCTCGGTGACGCAAGTGGTTAGCGCGTTCGGCTGCGATCGTTGAACTTAAGCAACTTTCGCAGTGGTCGGTCATTGGATGGGTGACCAAAAATTACTATCTCGAGCTCCTCCGTGCTTCGGAAGGTACGTTAAGCCTTTGGTCCCGGCTGCATCTGCAGTCGTTAGCACCATCAATCCGCACTGGGCTCGCATGGTGGGTCATGGCCCAATCTCCCTATTCCATCCATAGGGAAGGCCTGTGCCCCAGCAGTGGGGACAATAATAGGCTGATGATGATGATGATGGGGCAAATATTAATGATGAATACGAGCAATTGTACCATACTCATGGATGTTTATATACACACATCAAAAGTGTCTAGGGATCAAGCATTTTTATGCGGATTTCTTGAGATTGAGATGTGGCTTTGTAATAAATTTATGATTTTATAAATTTATATGGATCCTTTTTGGTGCATTTCATAATTTGAATCAGGAACTGTGAATCAAATTCGAGTAAAAGATGAAAATCAGCTGTCAATATTTTCCCTATAAAAACATACAACGCATTGAAGACATTATTAGTGCTACTGTTTCCCTACTACTGATTAAAACCAACGTTATTATGGAGCGGCGACGTCATTTAAGCAGGGAAGAAATGCTCAGAGCCGTGGGAATGATAGAAGCTGGTTCCCGGCAACGTACTGTGGCTTTAGCTCTGAATACAAGTCAGAGTGTTATCAGTCGACTTTGGACACGATACCGAAGCACTGGTACCGTGGCTGAGCGCCATGGAGGACGGTATCGCTGCACCACACGGAGACAAGACCGATACATTCAAATCTTAACTCGAAGAGCTCCAACAATAACCGCCATGATGTTAGCCGTGAGGCTTCATCACTCTTCAGGGAACTTAATTAGCGACCAAACAGTCAGAAACCGCTTGCATGAAGTGAACCTTCATTCCCGAAGACCGCTACGGGTACCACCTATAGCAATGCACAATCGTAGGATTCGATATCAATGGGCTCTTGAACACAGAAATTGGGCAGAAGAACAATGGCGTTTCGTGTGCTTTTCTGATGAGTCTCGTTTTGGTATGAGACCGGATACAAGGCGTATACGACACTGGAGAACCCCTGGACGCCAACAGCGATTAAAATCCTGCCAGGAAGTCCATCCTTATAGTGGTGGAACCATCATGGTATGGGCGGGTATTTGGATCGGCGGAAGGACTGAGTTGATTTGGATCAGAGGCAACCTCAACGCTCAAATTTATGCTGAGACGATTGTATCAGACGTCATCGTTCCTCTACAAGTGCAAATCGGTCCCTTATTTCAGTTAATGCATGATAATGCACGACCGCACACCGCAAGAGTTGTAAGACAGACTCTCGCCGCAGCTAACATCAATGTCCTGCCCTGGCCTGCTCAGTCGCCAGACTTGAACCCGATTGAGCATGCATGGGATATGCTACAGAGAAGAGCTCTGCCGAATATGGAGGGTATCCAGTCGCAAGAAGACCTTTTTTTGTTGTTGCAACGAACATGGGCGGCCATTCCACAGCGTGATTTGGATGAACTCATTTTGAGTATGCCAAACCGATGTTCTTGTGTTGTTAGTGTTCGCGGTAGAAATACGGATTATTAATTGTTTAAGTTACCCAATAAAATTTTAGAGAAAACTGTTATTTCAGTCTTTTTTTCGAACTTTTGTGTTAGTGGTTCAAATGTCAAAAATCCCTTTATTAGGAAAATGGCAAATTTCTTTATTAATGCAAAGGTGACTTGGTTTATCGTTACTGTGACAAACGAAAACACTTTATTTGATGAATCCTTAAAGAAAATTTTAATTAATATCAATCAGGAGAAAAGTTATTGCAAAAATATATGTTGATCCCTAGACACTTTTGATGTGTGTAGATTAATACTTATTAGTGTGTGTGTTATATGTATGTATTCTATTCGTTACCCCATCCCATAACGCAAGCCTTATAGTGCTAACTTAGTGGCTAGGCTAATTGGTGTGAGATGAATGGTAGAATTATTTATTTATTTATAATAAATATTTCTCCAAGTACCAAACGACGGTCTGAAGGCAGGCCCCCTACGAGATAGACTGACGATCTTGTGCAGGTCGAGGGAAGTCAATGGATACGAGTGGCGCAGGACCACAGAACACAGAAAGCGGTTAGAAGTGCCTTGTGGACGGGGCAGGCGAGCCACAGTTATGTGTGAGCGAATGCTCATAACTTGACCAATAATTGGTTTTGATTGTGTCGTTGCTCTCGGGTGTGCTGATTGGTTCGATTGTTTGATGGCGCGTCGTTTGATTGGCTACTATCTATTAGGTGGAAGTGTAGTGAGGGTGAACTGGCGACATCGGTATCCTTCTAATTTCCTTCTGTGTCCGTACGCTGTACCGATCGGTGTGAAGATCACTGGGTTTCCATAATGCTGCAGCTGCATAGGCGGAGGCCATCAGGTACTTGATCAGTCTTAAGGCTGATTTGATGTTGACGAATCACTATGAGGGATGAATCGAATTTAAGGGACATTTTTGGAAATTGCGAGAAACGTTTAAAGAACTATGGATTTTCTATTTGAGTTGAAATTATCCCCTGGATAATACTTAGTTGAATTTCTTATAAAACTTTCTATATAATAAATAAATCGCTTTTATTTTATTTGTAAAATTTTCGTTTTAACATAGCCATGCTCGAAATATTATAAAAAAAAACAGATATTTATATCTACGATATTAAAATAATATCATCGTCAATATTACACATCCAGTAAGTAATATTTTTTTTCTAATATACTCATTTTATTCCGCTAGGTGTACCTTTAACAGTGCGGCGAAAACAAACACAACCTAGTTTTGAACTGAACCAGCGCATAAAGCACACCTTGCCTAACACTAAATATGTATATGTGAATGTAAAATGGTACTCTTTCATAAATATATCCCGTATTCCCTGGCGGTAAGGATCAGATTTCTGTAAAGGTCCCCAAAGTATCCGCTACTATTTTATCCGCAACTGTTTTACCTACATAAAGTAAAAAGAAAACATTTTGTACGCGAGTTTCTGTAAAAGAATTGGCTTGATTGTGTGGACTTTTGTTTACTTTAATATACGTAATACCTTTTCTATGTTCTGTCAAAACCAAAAAAGAGTAAGTACTTCGATTATAGAAGTCTGTGCAGAAAGAGAATGGGATTTAGATTGGAGGGCGATGTAGTGCTTTTCTATCGTATTTGTAAGGTTTTACCCCTTTTAAACATGATTTAATACAAAAAACCGCAAAAAATCACAACAACAAACAAATCCGTATCAATAATAAAACTTTGACGTTTTACAGATTGCTGGGTTTGATTGCCAAATACAAATCTTAATGTTAGTTCTGTTTTACGCCACGCCCATTTTCTTTCCGCACAGACTCTACCGAAATTTGCTTAACAATTTACAGTATAGTTTTATTTCCTATTGTTAATGGATTTGATAAAGTATATTTATTTTTTTCAATTTATTTCCAGTTTGTTTCTATTAAAGGTATTTTTAAAAGAAGAAAGTTCTGGTCGAAAACTTGAAAGAGCATGAGTATTCAGATCGCCACTAACTCCATAGCCTTGCCAAGTTTGTCAGAGGTTACAGATGCGCGCGATCCGCATCATAGGCAATGAGGAGGTGACTAAACACCTCAAGCGTCTTCAATTACGCCGTGACGTGGCGCCATTTTAAGCGTTCTATCGTTTAAACCACGGCTAGTGTTCTGAGGAGTTCTTTTTTTTATTCATTTTGGTTACATGGAAGACCAACAGCTTATCTTATAGTATATTAAGTATACTAGAAATGAATAGCATTAATTAATCTAAAAAATCACTCTCGAGGTATCTCTATTGAGTGGCGCCTTTGTTAGACAGTGATCCCACTATGTCTATTCCAATTTGGTAAGAGCCTAATACATTGATGATACACGGTTTGAGAGGCAAAAGTTTCGGGCTATTATTCAGGCTTTGTTCTTATAAGAGTCATAAAAACTGCTAATCTACAGGATTGAATAATATCAATCAATAAATTTCGAGAGCCACCTTAGGGGAAAGCCTTGGGGAGAATATAACCATCATTCATTTTATCTTTCGTATACGCTAAATTTAAACACAATTTTAAAAGATGGTTCAACTCTCCCACCTGGGCTAGTCTCCCGGTTTTCCCCTATGCTTTGAAAGTATAGTGAACTGGGAAAATTGCCCTACAATAAAGTGCAGTAGGAGATATAAAGAATTTTCTCTGGACCATTACCGCGTGCTAAATGTCTTGATCCGTGAGCTAGAAAATCTGGCCGCGACAGCTTAATACAACGGCGCTGCAGACAGAAAAGGATAGATATATCCCCGTAATGGCCTAGCCGAGCCAAAGGCACCACTCGTAAATAAATGAAAGAATGTGTATTTTTTATTCCCAACCAGCCACGCTGACTTACACTCTATTAGGGAGGGTTAAGGTGAATCTTACTTTTTACACTGAGATATCGTATACGCAATAAAATACGGAAGCAAGAGTCCAAACTGTAGATAATAAACTAAGTTTTCAGGATTAGTAAAGGATGAAATAAAAAAAATGATGTGGTTTTATGATACCGTGATGCAAGTGAAATATTTAATATCATTGACAAAAAAGTCCTACCTCGGATTCGAACCCGGGCCGCTCGCGTAGCATAATTCATTTATTTATTTATTGATTCATTTATTTGTACAAATGCGGTATAAACATAAAGGTGACAATATCAGATATGTACGTTTACCATTTCTGGCATACAATTTTTTACTTACAATCCAAAATTTATGTAAAAATAACAAAATATGTCATGCTCGCCTATTTATCAATTAAAACAGTTTAATACTTAAGAATAACAAAAGCTAATAAATTCAATAAACAATGTCAATATTATCAATCAAATCAAAATTATTCCATCATGCCAAATAATATTAAAATAAAACAAATCCAACATCTGATCCAACATTAGTAGATACATGAATTGACAAATCAACGGAATGTCATTAATATACACAAGAAATAATAGTGGAGCCAAAATCTCAACTTCTTTTTGTTCCAGTAGTTCAGACTCGTAATTTATGTTCCATTTCTCTGGACCATCCTATACTACCATCAAGTGCAGGAATTTCGACATGATGAGTGCGATTGCTTAAGTTACTTGAGAGCCATTTCAGAGTTATACCAAGTAAGCCATATTTGTCACATTTTGTTAAAAATAGTTTATGATTCGCAAAATCGAATACTCTAGTCATATCAAAAAATATTTCTGTAGTACTGACTTTGTGATTTAGATTACCTACTATGTTATTAAGCAGATTAAAAGCAGCCAATGTGGTAGATTTTCCTTTCCGAAACCCATTTTGTTCAGAACATTATGTTTTATGTTTATTACCCATTATGTTTAGTAATAAAATTAACTATTCTCTCAAACATGACTTTTTCAAGTATATTCGCTAAAATAGCTATACATCAAAGCTATTGGTCTGCAATAAGATGTTTTTTTTATCTCCTTTTTTAAATAAAGGTTTTACTTCAGTTTGTTTTAGTCTGTCAGGAAAACACCCTGGGAAAGAAACAAGTTTGTAATATATAAAAATACTGGCGCTAGAATTAAAGAAGTATATTTAATTACCCTTGTTGAGATGTTATCGTAACCAATAGATAATGTATTGCTAAGAGATCTGATCACCTTTAAAATCTCCTAATAGTCAGTTGGGAACAAGAACATATTTTTATCATTGTCTTTTAGATTATGATTATAAGTATTACATTCTATATCTATACTAGCTGACCCAGCGAACTTCGTACCGCCCTAAAAAAATAGGGGTTGTCCAGCGGACAAAATTGTGAATCTAAACCATTCTCAGATCCCCTTGAACACACACAAAAAATTTCATCAAAATCGGTCCAGTCGTTTAAGAGAAGTTCAGTGACATACACACTCACACAAGAATTATATATATAAAGATTAGTCAAATTTATTAAATAATTATTCAATATCAATGTCAGATGGATTTTCAATTTCAATGACAATAGGTATAAGTTTATATTTGTCAAAATAAGTCTTTGTTTGGTTAGTATATTTATTAATAACATTCCATGCTGCTGACCAGAAATTTTTGACTTTGCTAATGTAAATGTCATTTCAGCGTCTTTAAGCGGAAATCACACATTACTTAAACAGCAATCGCCACAAAAATGTGAACACGTAAAAGTCCTTCATGGCTGGGTACGTCTTAAAGTCTGTACCTGTTTTAAAATTCAACTCTGTAGGTCAAAATTAAATATGTTTTACTTAAATTGTTTCGAAAAATAAATAATAACTTAATAAAAGAAAAAATAGTAAAATGTGTGTTATGTTTAAATACATTATTCAACTAATCACTTCAAAAGAAACATTAATCAAGACCCGACTGGGAATCGAAGCCGATACGCTGCGATAAAAATGATGGAAATCTCTACAAACGTATAATACGTACAATGTACAATCACCATGGTTGTTGTGATGCCTTATATCCTCCAAAACGTCCCATGACACTTGAGTGTCATAAAAGTTTTTCCAGTCAGCACTTGAGTGTCCTTTGTGGCCGGTCCAATTTTTTTGCTCATTAACTAGCATTAGCTTTGGAAAGCATCCTTATCGCTGCTTGTACTCTCTGTAGTTTAGGCAAAATATGTAGATAGCGTTGTCAAAAAAAATGCAGTGCTCTCTCAACTTTAGATTTTTTTACATCTATCTATTACTTAATAATTGCAAACATTGAAAAGGTAAGGATTGATGATAAATACCAAGCCTGTATTAATAAATATTTTAGGCACATGCCAAACGATTACTACTTAACTATTCAGTTATTGTAAAATATTGGGCAAATTTAAATATTCTGTACTTAAACTGTTTTGAAAAAAAAAATATTAATAATAATGAAAATAATAATAATATAAGTTCCGTTTCATTGAATCTCAAATCACAGCGATACTAAAGAAGTTTTCACTTCAATAATGAACACCTTTGAGTACAATCATAAGCTTGATAAATATTCAATTAAAGATCACAAAATGTCGGTACACTGTCCTCTACAAACACAAGTGAACAGTATTAAAAACACGCGGAATCCAATGTATTGGCAAACATCAAGCGTTCGTGCAGTAGGTAGGTCTTTTATTTGACGTTTTCCACCGAAACAAACCGGTGTCTGTTGCGCGACAAACGCTATTGTGTGTCGCGTCGCGACGAAAATTGGCTGCGTGTCCTAAAACATTTATAAAATACCAGGCAGAGAAGCATCCCGTGCCAACAAAATATTTTACTCACAGCAAACAGAAATAACAGATTTCCGGTTTTAGTTGGTATTTTTTTAACGATTAAACGTATAATGGCCGCTGTTTGTTTTCTGTTTTCTTTGATTTGATATTGTTGTCTTTTTTAGGGTTCCGTACCCAAGAGTTCCATTGGCAGCATTTGGGCACCCTGACTATCCTTGATTCCTGAGATTAAAGTGAAGCGATGACGCAAGTGGTTAGCGCGTTTGGTTTCGATCGTTAAAGTAAAGCAACTTTCTCTGTTGTCGGTCATTGGATGGGTGACCGAAAATTTTACTATCTTGAACTCCTCCGTGCTTCAGAAGGTAATTTAAGTTGTTGATTGGTCATCTGCAGTCGTTGGCCCACGACCATCCACCAATCCGCACTGGGTCCGTGGTCATGGCTCAATCTCCGTTTTCATCTATAGGAAAGGTCCCCCAGCAGTGGAGACATTAATAGGCTAATGATTAGAGCGTTCGTTGTGTGATCGTGGAAGTTAATCAATTTTAGAGATTGACTACGTCAAAAGTCTTTAGAAATTTACTACGTTAACAGTCATTATGTATATACACTTCTGGACACATCTATTGGCCCACCTTAGAGTTTAGGTTTCGATGGCCCCTACCGAAATATGATTGCTAGATTGAACAAAAACTGTTGATGCAGTTTTAAACCTGATACATTTTACCATCTTTTTCGATCGTATTGTTTTAAATTTGAAGTCAGAATACCATACGACATGGAGCTACGCCTAACAAGTCGGATATGCGCCTTGTTAAAGGCAATTGATTTTTGAATAAAAAACATGTTTTATCAAATAAAGGTTTAATTTAATAACGCGTGTTGCCTCCATGGGCATCTACCACAGCTCTCATACGATTAGGCATAGAGTTTATCAACCGCTCTATGAAACTTTGAGGGATCATCTCCCATTCCTCTTCTATGGCAGTTTTCAACTCCTGCAACTGGAAACGTCGTCTGGGCAACTGGCTGACGAGCCCTAACACGTCTTTTTAGCTCGTTCCACGTGTGCTCAATGGGGTTCATGTCTGGGCTTCTGACTGGCCAGTCCATAACTGTGATGTTCACATCCCGAAGATATTCCCTGACGATGCCGACCGCATGGGCTCTTGCATTATCATGCATAAAAAGGAAATTTGGGCCCACATAGTCCGCGTATGGTATCACGTGAGGTTCTAAGCACTCACGAATGTACATTAGCGTAGCGTAGCATTTAATGTTGGCAGCCGTGGTCCTGTAACAACCTCAAGTTGAGTTTTGCCGCTCGCGGATATACCGCCCCAGACAGTCCATGAGCCACCGCCATAAGCAACCCTCTCTTCAAAGCAGCATTGTGCGAAACGCTCTCCCTTACGTCAGTAGACCTTCTTCCTTCCATCATTGCCATGTAACACAATTTTAGACTCATCAGAAAAGAGTACACGGCTCCAATCTTGCTGTGTCCAATTTAAATGACTGCGTGCGAAATGAAGGCGCGCTGTTCGGTGGGCTCGCGTTAGTTTGGGCCCATTAGCTGGCTTGTGTGGTACCATATCGCGTTCTTTTAACCTTCTCCGAACAGTTCGAGCGCTCACAGATACTCTGTGGAAGTCGCGAATTTGTTTTTGTATCTCAATGGAGGTAAGGTGACGATTTCTCAAGCTGGTCGTCACGATTAATCGATCCTGCCTTTCAGTTGTGACCCGATATCGTGGCCTTCCTTGGCGACGAACAAAGCCGCCAGTCTCTAGGTATCTCCGATAAACATTTCGGACCGCAGATCGACTTAAATTAAGTTGAGCACTCACGTTTCTTTGGCTGTGTCCGGCCTGAATAAGTGCCACAGCTTGGGCGGCGACTTCAGGTGAAGTATCCATAGATTATTGATAGAACCTCACCTTAATGTTAAGAATAAGTAATGTTTGTTGCAAAACCAAAGATATCAATCACTTTTTCAAGAATTAAATCCAAGTAAACCAATAAAACCAAGTTTTCTTAGTATTCGATTGTTTGATATCAACAAACAGGCTCCAAATTGTCTTTTGTTTTTTTAAATCCTGTGTTCGAAATTCAAAAAAGACTATTGAATGAAATTGTGAATGTGCCAGGTTCAAAACTGCGTAAAAACTTTTTGCTCGATCTAATATAAAATTTTAGCTAGGACCAAACGACACTGAAAATACAAGGTGGGCCAATAGATGTGTCCAGAAGTGTATATGCATATAGGAAAAACAAAAAAATCTAGGCTCTACTATACTACTTATAGTCAAACCGTAAAATAACTTGTGTGGAGCAAAATGAAACTGATAATATGTTGTTCGAAACGTACTCACTCAATTTATGGCCAGCCATAGATTATGTCTCTTCTTTTCTGCATTGTGCATTTTTTGTTATCGGCCTTACCAATACGTTATTAATTGGTAATTCTGCTATTGTTGAGCAGAATTAATATGCAAATAGCTTGTGGCAACTTTGTACAGCGGCTTCAGCTTTTACTGCCACTTCAGACTACTGGACGGATCGGGCTGAAATTTGGCATGCGGGTAGATGTTATGACGTAGGCATCCGCTAAGAAAGGATTTTGATCAATTCTACACCCAAGGGGATAAAATAAGGAATAAAAGTTTGTATGAAACTTCATCAATTTTAAACCGATCGGGCTGAGACTTTGCATGCGGTATAAGAAGAATCATAGATGAATGTCACTGTGTATAATACAAGCCTGAGAACAAAAACTGTAGTCTACACTTCAACTCTACACCGAAGCGAAGCGAGGGCGGGCCCTAGCGGCCCGCCCTCGCTTTTAGAATAATTCAGAATGTCGTCGCTGTCAAACCAATGTCTGCATTGTGCAGTTTTTGGTTACTTCGTTATTTTCGTCATTTTTACTAGTATACTAACCGAATCTTTGAATACAAATACTGCAATGCGAGTCTTAAGCATTATACGGTTTACAGAGGTTGCTTATATTATGCTATGTGCATCTAAATATTGTCAAATATTACCAACTTGAGGAGCTCGATGGCGCAAGTGGTTAGCGCGTTCGGCTGCGATCGTTGAATTTAAGCAACCTTCCCAGTGGTCGGTCTTTGGATGGGTGATCACAAATTTACTATCTCGAGCTCCTCCGTGCTTCGGAAGGCACGTTAAGACGTTGGTCCTGGCTGCATCTGTTGTCGTTAGCACCCACCAATCCGCACTAGGCCCGCGTGGTGGGTTATGGCCCAATCTCCCTATTCCATCCATAGGGAAAGCCTGTGCATTAATAGGCTGATGATGATTATTACCAGCTTTATTCACATAAGTAGCAGATATTATTTTTCAACGACCATTGTGCCTTATTATTTTAATATCTGAAAGTTGAAGCTACCATTTCCACTGTTGATACCTATGTACTTATAACAATTTTCAAATATAATTCCGCTGTTTGGCTCTATAAAAAAATATTTCTGTAGGGCGATTTTGTAAAATAAAATCTCACTTCTGATTTCGGTAGCTGCCATTTTAGACATTAGTTTCATATTAATTACGCCATTACACGGAAAAATGCCGCTATGTCTGTAGAAGCAGCCAGTATTAGATATTTCACATTTGTCAGAAATCCGAATAAAACAGATAGTAAGTGAGATTGCATCTGACAGAATACCTATGGTGATGATCTTGCAATCGAAAATAAAACAATTGCTCATCGTTAAAAAAATGCATTTTCTATGTATAAAACACTGCTTTTTCAAAATGTTATCAATTTATTACACAACATTTTTTTTAACGGGAGAACTTATTTATTAAAAGAAACGTAATTATATCAACTTTAATAAAGCGTTTGAATGTTATAATTTATTCTGAAAGCGGAATTCTCGAAAAACCGTTTAAACAATTAATTTACAAAATCCCCATCGCGATGATTCTGGGAGGAATTACTGGGGAAAAAGGGAGCGAGTGGTCAGATCAAAGGATTTCACACAAAAAGAATAAATCTATGGAAAGTTTTATCGAGATGAGGGGCATTATACACTTACAAGTTAAAGGCGGAAGCGTAGATACTAGTATAATTTTACATCATGAGTATTTTATTGGTATCTTCAATTCTCTTGATATATTTCAATTTTCAAAAATGATTTAATATGCATAGAGCTTGGATAATACATGCACGATAATGTTAGTGGAATTAAGACATACGTAGTCTTGTGATAAAAATCAGTGCATGAAAACAGACTGAGGTGGTGTGTTTCGTAAAATAAAATAAAAACTTACGCTTTTTGAAATCCTTTCTAAACAGCTTTAAATAAATATTTAGTTACTGTTGATGAAGTTGATTGCTTTAGAATTACACTCGCTGATCGAAGTAATTATTTAATAATTTTGGTAGTAATTATGACTGTCTTTTTTATATTTTTATTTTTGAACCAATAACTGCTAGATGTTTAAATCTGAAGAAAATTTCAGACTAGGCAGCAGACGGAACTCGAACCCGCATCCTTCGCTATCCGGGCTAATGCACTGATCATTATGCTACCGCAACCCTGATGACTTATTCTAGTATTTCTTAGGCTGCAAGGCAGCACCATCTCTTCGCATTTGGGTAACCCACATATGTGTTTTAATCAATAGCATGCAATTTATGATGTTTGCCAATGTTAATAGTAAGAGAGAGAAAAATATTGAGCTTATTCACTTTGCCGCTAAATTCTTATGCCTTGCACCTCTTCTCAGTTTCGATTCTGTGTTCTCGCACTACTCAATAACCATGACTTCAGACTTTTAGGGGATATAATAAATCCTTGACCCGCCAATAGAACGGCGTAATTACGTGAGGTAAATACTGTTCTTAGCCCTTTGAGAGTTTGCTGCCTCTGTTGTAGATAAGCCCGGTATAGATTGAAATCCTTTTGTCTCATGGGTATAGTGCGATAAGTCGTTAAATGGGTTCAGCTCTTTTGGAATTCAATAATGTTGTAATTTTGAAACACAATCAAGATTTAAATTTTAAACGGGAAAAAAGGCTCTCTGTTGCTGATTTGGGTCCTTCATAATAATTAAAATTAAAATTGCTCTCTTCCATTTCTTATAAATGTTATGCTTCAATCAAATAGCCTCATATTATCAGAAAACCGACATCTTGGAAGGTCAGGTAGTATTACCTAACAAAGGTACAATCTATTATTGAAATACACTTCCGAGAAAAATCTTAGATCAACAAAAAATGTGTATGTGAAGGTGTGAATAACTAAGTAATATTATGTGTAAACAGGAATAATATTCTAATAAAACACGGAAGAATACCTTGTAATTTTAATTTCACAGCACCGTTGGTTAGTTAATAGTCAACATAAGTCTATTTTTATTAAAACCGACTTGTTATCGAAACGTGGAACAAAGAAAACGTATTTATATTTCCATTATCGCACAGTAAATCAACTTTCGGAGTATCGCCACGAAACAAAAGTGCCCCACTAAATCTTGTTTATGCCGGCCGTAAACTGGTTTAGAGGGCAAGTCGCCATAAACATTGGACGAGGACATTTCATACAAAATTCATTGCTAACAAGGGCCCATTTATAATTACCTCGGTCTGTGTAGTAGGCGAAAACCTAGGAAGGAGAATAGAACGAGCTTTCAAAATTGTATTTAAAATAGAGCAAATAAAACGTCAAATCGTTGCGAGAATCGCAACTAAACAGTCTCGCACGGACCAATGATCGAATTGACCTTATGTTTGCGTTAAATTAAAATACAATTTTGAAAGATTTTTCAACACTCCCACCAAGCCAAGTATCCCAGTTTTTCCCTACCCTTTCACTATGCGCATGGTGCCTAGTGATTTGCCTTTTTATTTTGCAATGCCTACTAAATTCTTCATTGTAAAAATTACGGGAATATTCTCAATTACTACGGGAATATAAAATAAATAACAGAAACATTTTTTCTATTAATATTACCCGGGAATATTCCCAAAAAAATCCCACATTTCCAGGAAGGGCACATCACTAGTGCGAGTGACCTTAGCATTCCCTCGAGGAAATACGCATTGCGCCATCTTAATGATACATTACGAAGTTTGTCGCTTCGAAGTTTCACTTTTACCAGGAATGCAGTTCTTTGTGTTATGTTAATTTGTTAGTACTTATTTACTTACTCAAAATGTCAGCCATACTCAACCGGGGGAAGAACATAGAATACGCCACCTGTCAACTTTCCTCTTACAATAAATATCTGCCTAACAATGGATTATGACTTATTTATTTTAATTATGCCGTCACACAAAATAAAAGAGGAGTGCTAAACACATCTTCAAGATGCTCCTTACTTTCTACTGCAAAAGAGGAATGAGCGGCAAATGTGTAAGCGAAATGGTGTAAAATAGATTCTCTATCCATCGAGTAAGTGTTTAAGAGCCCTTTTACAAAATTGCACCGCTGCCGTACTGATCAGTAGGTAGATTTGCACTAGTATATATTGAATTTTACGGGTGATATTTCGAGTCTTTTAAAATAACAATTAATGAACTAATTATAAATATATATACATATTCAATGATGGTAGATTAGATTTATGAAGGTTTTTGATAGTAATTCTATTTAATTCAAGATCAAAATACAAGGTAAACCTGCATTATTTTTTGGGAAAACTCACGGAGGTAAGATGTTTTTTTTTTGATAAGTAATGAGATAGAAAATCAAAATCCTAATACATTATGTTACAACAAAAACATATTTCTGATGTCGTAGTAATTAATTTGATCTAATTTATTGAACATTATTGAGAGATTGAAGCGTTTGAAGCTGTGCATATTATAGTTTTTCCCGTAAACTACCTGCAGTACAACGATCATTACAAATAACGGAAAATAGTATTTGCAAATATTCTACAATAACTTACAATAGGAAGAATAAAGCTACTGTTTACTTCTATTGGAAATAGTCAAAATCTTTTCTAAGGGGGTAAACGGGGCTCTCAAAAATTACGATTTTTTGCAAAAAATATGAAAGGGCTTTTAAGATTCATTGAATAATAATCGTTAACTTTGTTTATAACTTTTTAATCTGACTAACTTTATTTTGACTCCGCCGAGTCACTCTTTTTCTTCTTTATTGATTATGTTTGATAGCTCTGGAGAACATCAGACCCTTTTACTTACACGTTAAAAAAATAAAAGTAATGGAACTTTATCATCTTCTCTTATTATGAAGTGACTGCCACTACTGTACTAGCTTGCAGGTAACAGACATAGAAACTAACTATTAACAAATTATCTTTTACTGATTTTGATCAATGTAAGGTTGGATAAGTTTGAGTTACCAAAACGGAGTCCTAGCCGCGGTCGACGGTCACAATCCAGTTTGTTTTGAGATTGAAGTCTTAGTTTGACACCGCCCCAGTTTACAAACTGCAATACAATGGTGTCTCCCTGGCAAGATCCGCGAGTTTTATCATACAATTTACATTTTGCAGTAAGTGGAGCGAGAACCGACGGTGCGCATCGGTTTTGGCGTAGTGTCAATATTTCTTAAAGTATTTTTTTTATTATGTTCGAATCGGTAATCGCGGATTTTCTCTTCTTAAACTTTATTGTTTTTAGTTTGAGTTTTTTTTTCATATAATAATACCTAAATGAAACTAGGAACAATATATATATATATATATATATATATATATATATATATATATACATATATATGACGCGCGATCGCATTCTTTTCCGCTCAGATGATAAAAGCCTGTTATATTTGTTTACGAAACAGACAAAAGCTCAATATGACGCTGGCCTTTGGAATACTGAAAATCTAATAAAATATACAAAAATCTCGTTTCACACTGTTTGTTCTCAAATTCCTCCGAAAAGGCTTCACAGATTTTTATGTTTTTTTTTGTATATTTCATAGATCTGAGTGTGGGGAAAGGTTATTTTCCGATATCCATGCGAACCAAGTCGCAGGTACCGCTAGTAATCTTATAAATATAAAAGCGAAAGCTCACTCACTGATTTACTTATTAACGAAAACTACTAGATTTACAAAAATGGCATTTGACAGGTAGCTTGTGAGGTTAGTCGTCAGCTATGAAAGCATATTAGAATAATTCCCTCTGAACGAATAGGTCCTGCCCAATTGTTTGTATCTGGAAAAACATGACTGTAACCGTTACATACCGGGAAACGGGCATGCACCGGCTCGATGGGCTCCTCCCTGCCATTTCCTCCTGCCATTAGCAGGGCTATACCTGGCACGCACTATTAGGATTGAAATCCCTCCAATGTACGCCTGCACGCTGGGTGAGCGGGTGTTTGAGCGGGATCATGCGTTAGAATTTCGCCGCCGCCCCCGCCCCCGCCGGTGATTGTCCGTTGCCGGACCCACCCCGATGTGTAGTTCCCCGGAGCAACAGGGACATCGCCCATCACAGGAACTGTGCAATGGTGTTCCCTAGTCAGGCCGCTGGCGCCCTAAGGAGCGGAAGGGAGAGCGTAGTTCTCCCCGTCCCTTTCTCCTCGCCAACGACGCGAGAGTTGACACTCCCCATCAACCCGACACCCACGGCTGTCGGACCTCTCTCCCATAAGAGAGAATCACAGGCGACGCGAGATGACTAGGGACATGACCGAGCGACGAGGCTCACTCAGATATCCCCCAGCCGGGGGCGTCAGCTGCGGCGCTGAAAACTCAGCGACCCTACCCCCATGGGTCTTGTCCCTAGTAGTAGGAGGGTCGCACTATCTTCTCCCTATGATGTGGCCAGATGGTCGGCCAGCCCCCTCGCATACTGCGCAGCGGGGCTTAGCACGGCATTTTACCGTCCGCGCGTAGAACCCGCTACACCACATCTGTAGCACAGCTGGCTACGGTCATCGCTTGAAGGGCATCTTAGCGCGGTGTGCCCCATGCATCTGTAACAGTGTATGTGAGGAAGGGAGGTAAGGACTCGTACCCTCGCGAGACTTCATCCCACCTAGGTCCTACCCTACCTAACGAAAGTTAGTTTGGATCTTCACCATTACTAGACCTATAGTATAGAATTGGTGCTACGCGTATAGCAAGACTCAAGTCTAACAAGCGTAAAATAATGTTGATGCATCTCGTTAACAGTTATTTTTCACGCCTTTCGAATAAGTGTGTCATCTTGTCGTATTGGTAACTGAAGCTCAGCGAGATGGCGATTGTCATTTCACAGCATGCTTCAATGATTGGGTGCAGTATTGTTGGTAGTGTATTTCTCTTATAAATATACTTTAGCAGAGAAAAATCTTTTTCTATTATCATCTTCTAACTGTTAAGAGACTATCACTTATCGATTTGGAAAAAGAAAGGCAATAAATAAGTCTATTAAAGTAGTCCTGATATCCTTTGATAGACTTTTATTACTTCTGTGGTAGTAAAATTATCGGATATTCTAATAATGGTTACTTTGTTTCTGTTATTAATAATTAAACTCTTGAAGATATCCTCGAGTTCATTTTAGTAGCGTTGTGACAAAGATTTGTATTTACATAATAATCGTTTGAAAATGATAAGCCACAGCAGCGCTTCGTTGGAACTAAATTTCAACAGCCTAAGCTACTCTATAAGACACCTGGGATAAGGTAATTTCATTTGTATTGTAATAATAATATGAATACAGTTTCGAGTTTTGCCCACGGCTAGTCGTTCTGTATACCGCAGTACTACTGCTGTTGTCTAGACAGTACATCGTTTTTTTTACTGATGTGTCTTGTAGTACGAGTACAACGAGCAATAAAATTTAGCCCTGTAGTTTATTTATATTTCTAACAACAACATAAATACCTATTTTTTTTTTTTATTTGAATAAGGCAGATTGAAAAGGTCATTGGTTTGCATAATAATATATTATTTCTAATAAAATATCTTGCGTCAGATTTAACTTTTAGCCGAATAAAAGTATCTGAAGGTCATCAGAATAGAGAAAGAGATTCTGAAATATCCGATTTTGTGCAATCACTGTTAGAAGTGGTTAAATTTATTCACCGCAGTAGTGCTTTTAGACACACCAGTAGAATGATGGGTGAAGAAATACCGCGGTACTTTCAATAGTATCACGGGTAGATCCATTGGGAAGCGGCGTTAAATCAAAATTTTTAAAGTAAAAAAAAAATGTAATAAGGTGAAAAACGCACAAACTGTTAACCGCGGCGGACGGCGCGGTTGTTTTTGTATGGCTCATTAGCGCCTTTACGCGGTTGCCAGTGCGATATCGTACCTACATGCCCATACAAATTAACATCCGCGCAACCGCCATCCACCGCGGTTCGAGACTCCTGCGTTTTCCACATTATTATAAAATTTTGTCACCTAATCGCCAACGAATGTTTCAAAATAAGAGTTAACACACACTCAACATCCGCACAAACCAATTGGACTCGAAAACCGATGTTCCGAAATGTTCTATTTCTAGGTTTGTTACCAATCGGAATGGCTTATTAGATTGCAGTAATCTTAAAATCATAAACTTTATTGCTTCATGTTGGTACATACATGGGTTCTTAAATTTAAAATAAAGATTCACAACATGAGCCCTGCAAGGGCATTGCAAATTTTCTTAATTTCTAACAAACAATAGTAACACTTAACAGTAATACAAGTGATAATTATGTTTATATATTATTTTATTACTTGTCCTGATTAAATAGACATAACATTAAAGAAATATTTACATTTAATTATTTTTATCATTAATATAAAATTGATATGCATTTATTTATATATATTTGTTTGAGGTTCTCTATTATAACTTGATAAACAATTATTTAAATATATATTGCATCAATTGAAAAATTGTACATTTTTTATTATTGTTATATTATTATTTTCAATATTAGTATACTGTCAATTATTATTTTCATTATTAAGGTATCCATCAATATTATTAAAACAGTTATTAATTAAGAAATCTTTTATTTTTTTACTGAACATTGTATGTTTTTCTTCGTCTTTAATATACTGGGGTAATTTATTATATAATTTAATAATATGGACTGCAGTTAAGGAGTTTTGTTTTGGATGGTGGAAAGTGTAATCTTTTTTGTGTCGGGATATTATGGGTATCCTCAATTTTTTTAAATCTATACTTATAATAAATCTGTAGAGATGTCAATTCTGTACATGAAATATATTTTTAAAATAACTATCAGGGGGTGATTAGTGATCGATACTGATGCCAAAAATGCAATCAGTAAAATTTTTGTCTGTCTGTCTGTCTGTCTGTGCGTATGTTCCTTATAGAAACAAAAACTACTCAACGGATTTTAACGAAACTTGGTACAATTATTCTTCATACTCCTGGGCAGGTTATAGTATACTTTTCATCACGCTACAATCAATAGCAGCAGAGTAGTGAAGGGAAATGTTGGGAAAACGGGAGAAGTTACTCCATTTTTTAAGCTTCCGTCGCGGGTGCAGCCTTAATGGTTAAAGTTACATAGAAATCATGTACGACGGAAATATTCTACATAAAATTGTCTAAAAAATATCCCGCAACAGCATATGTCTATCTTTTATGGTTGACTCACTATAACACGTGTAATTATATAAATAAAGTCATTCTTTATAGCACAAGCCTGAGAACAAAAACTATAGTTTACACTACAGCTCTACACCGAAGCGAAGCGAGGGCGGGCCACTAGTCAATTAATATTATTAGAAACTAATATACATAGGTCATATATATAAATCGATACCAATGTCATTATTTTATACCAATGTCATAATTTTTAAACATTACTGCTACATGCATCAGTGTGATTGGCATAATGCTAATAAAGAGAATAGGTAATAAAAAGGCAGTAAATAATATACAGTGTTTTCACCAAAGCGGCTTATCTGTAGCTAAATGTGAGGAGTTCGATGGCGCAAGCGGTTAGCGCGTTCGGTCTTCGATCGTAGAAGTTAAGCAGCTTTCGCAATGGCCAGTCATCGGATGGGTGACCAAGCATCTATTATGTCAAGCTCCTCCGTGTTTCTGAAAGAATGACTAGCCGTGAGTTCTGGTCGCATCTGTAGTCGTAAGGGGGCCTAGTGCGTACTGGGAGATTCCACGGGTATTCCCTTATACGCACTAGGCCCGCTTGGTGTGTCATGGCCCAATCTCCCTATTTCATCCATAAGGAAGGCCTGTGTTCTAGTAGTAGGGGCATTTATAGTGATTAAGATCAAAGATTACTATTTCATTTACTCACTCAAAAACCAAGTGGCTTCTAACCTACTACTACTACTATAATGGCGACCTCCGTGGCCGTGTCGTTTGTACGCCGGGTTTCATGGTGTCGCCGATTCGAGAGGTCCCGGGTTCGAATTCCGGTGGGGGCAGATGTTTGTGTGATGAATACGTGCATTTGTACTCCAGTCATGGATGCTTAATATGTATTTCTATATAAATATCCTTATATATGTATAGTATATGTATTCTATCCGTTACCCTAGTATCCCATAACACAAGTCTTATAGTGCTTACTTTGGGGCTAGGCTAATTGGTGTGTGTGTTGGAAATATTTATTACTAGCTGACCAGGCGAACTACGTACCGCCTTAGCGTAGCTTTGATGCACTACTTTATTTTGTATAGCTGACCTATCTTATGTATGAGTACCTATTCAATTTGAACTGGAATCTATAATATCCTCCATATAAAAATGAATCCTTATTTCCCTGGTCTCGCCATACCTGAGGACTTTACTAATTTTTATTAAATAAAAAACAACATATATATTTTCATAATAGTGTTTATTCCATATGGTTCAATTTCACTCATATTTTTACAAATCGCTATTGAACAACTTTGCATTTTGAAGTAAACACTGAGCTCAACACCACGCGCGCTCTAGAAAGCAACTAATAGCCTCTATACCCTTCACTGCTTCTCTCTATTCTAATGCTTTTTGATAAACTATACGGTACGAAGTTCGCCGGGTCAGCTAGTCCATAACCGCGCTAACAATAATTTTATTAAGTTTTTGATAAAGTTCGTTTTGTTTTAAAGACTAAGATGTTTTTTGTTTGCTAATAAGTGTTTGTTCCCGTCACAGATTACCACAGATTTTTTTTGTTTTAAATTTAATGACGTTGACATTTGTCAGCGCGGTTATCGATGTGGTGTCACAGATTACCACAGATTTTTTGTTTTAAATTGAATGACATTCGTTACGTTATATTTTTCAATCTTTCTGAGAGATTTTCTTTATATTTTTTTCCGTAATAACCTTGTACAGAGTATTAGAAATCTACAAAAAAAAATCAGCCAAATCGGTCAAGCCGTTTTCATGTTATGTCGTGACAACGGAAAACGGGTTTCATTTTTATATATATATAGATTATTAATAAAAAAATATTATGTTTACCAAAACTTTACTTATTATTCCGATTGAACTAAAAAGCGTATTATTAATTCAGATAAGCCGGCCAAGTATCTGACATATTACGCTGCTGGCGCCATAGTAGCCATTTTGAACCTTTGCCAAGGCGTTACCTACAGTCCTCTCAAAATACAGGGTGATAAAAATTCAAGAGACATGTAATGTTTTTATATAAATGTAACTGTAACCAAATATAAATAGTGAAAAATGTCCCCACTGCTGGGGCACAGGCCTTCCCTATGGATGGAATAGAGAGATTGAGCCATGACTCACCACGCGGGCCCAGTGAGGATTGGCGGGTGCTAACGACTGCAGATGCAGCCGGGACCAACGGCTTAACGTGCCTTCCGAAGCACGGTGGAAGTCGAAATAGAAAATTTTTGGTCACCCATCCAATGACCGAACACTGCTAAAATTTGCTTAACTTCAATGATCGCTGCCGAACGCGCTCACTAACTGCGCCATCGAGCTCATAACTTTTGTTAAAATAACAATCAGTCCGTTTTTATTGAAATCAGAATCCAAGTTATTTTTTCTTCACCCTGTATAGCTGCAAAGTTGCGGACAAGTTTTTGTGTATCTCAGTAGTTGAGATACGACATCGTTACTTGTATGTTAGGGACCTGACATTGCTCCTCTGAAGGGTTATTTATTTTCCTATTATTTCGGAATAATAAACGGGGATAGTTTCAAAAACAAGGGGTGAACTGGTGACTGGAATGAGAATAGAAATGAGAAAGTGTGCATAAAAGTTTAGCGTTGTGTTGGGACCACATCATAGGTAAATAAATATATCTATAAACATTGGGCAACATTACTTTTTTATTTGATCCTTTGATCCTTAAAGTAAATCAGGAAAGGGTAATACGAGACCACAACCTCTATCATTCGGGATAATATTAATGTTCGATAGCTATATTAAGGAGCTCGATGGCGTAAGTGGTTAGCGCGTTCGGCTGCGATCGTTGAACTTAAGCAACTTTCGCAGTGGTCGGTCATTGGATGGGTGACTAAAAATTACTATCTCGAGCTCCTTCGTGCTTCGGAAGGCACGTTAAGCCTTCTGCATCTGCAGTCGTTAGCACCCACCAATCCGCACTGGGCCCTTCGTGGTGGGTCATGGCCCAATCTCCCTATTCCAACCAGAGGGAAGGCCTGTGCCCCAGCAGTGGGGACATTAATAGGCTGATGATGATGATGATGAGCTATATTGATCAAATTGGGAAACAAATCTGGAAATAAAATTTGACGTTCTTACCGTTCGATTACACGAGTTTTAAAGAATAGAGAACAGTAGATGTTTTTCTCCTGATTTTTAATACACCCAGAATACTTTAAAATATAGCACTATCCTTTAGTTTCACCATATTTTAAATTGATGATAATTTCACAAAGTTTTAATATAAATACTAGATATAATAGGGATGATGACTAATTTTCTTTTTTTCGTTTATCAGGTAGACTATCAAAAATAATTGGACACTGGTATTGTACTGGTATGGTACACATTGGTATTTTTTCTTTTTTCACATAATGTAAACATTGCAGAGATATACTGATTTGAAAAGTCGCATGACGTCACGTTTTGGTACAATTTTCACTTAAAAGTGACGACACGAGCCCCTACTCCCAAACTTTGACGCGCTATAACTTCGTCATTTTTTGGTTGATTGCCCAAAGAAAAAATACGTGTCCATTATTTTTTGATTATCTAACTGAAGGACTAAATAGAATTTCGTTTACTGTACCCCGTCATCACCCCTATTGCAGCACAGTCGATATTGATAACATAATAACAGTTAGTATATTCGTTCGGACAGCTAAGAGTGTAGGTATGATCCCAGTCTGATACCAGGGCCTTGTTGAATTTTATACAGTGCATTACTTTATAATTATTAATGGCGCAATTACACTTGGACGTTATCCTGAATACGAGTGCCAATGACTTAATTGCATTTGGTCGTTAGCCCGTTTTCGGGTGCACGAAACACATTACTCGAATTCGGACACCCAAAGCAATATTTGCATTTGGAACACGGGCTATAGAACGGTGTCGGGTAAACAAAAGGAAATCTATCCGAATACGGGCGTACTCGACTCATTTCCACACTAATGGCGCGATTACACTTGGTCGTTCGCCCGAATACGAGTGCCCATGGAATTCGGGTAAACGACTAAGTGTCAATAAAGGGAGTCGCTTACGCCCGTATTCGAGTAGTTTTCGTTCTGGTTACCCGATACCGTCTTCCAGTTCTTCTTCAATACGGGTTAACGACCAAATGTTATTACGCCATTATTGTTATCGCAAGCGTAAATAGAGTTATCAGTGAGGTATATCGGCTGGCGACTCGGTGGAGCATAATCTTGTTCGTCACCCCAAATTGTAGAAAAAACTAGCTACTTGAGTGCAATATTAAAGAAAGCTAATATTAAAACAAAAATCACCATTAATGTAGGTTTTTCTGTAATTTAATTTGTACAAATTTTATGTGTTTACTCAATGACAATAACTATTTCCGTTCAAGATATGGAGTCTTGTGTCAGAGCAGCGAAAGCATATTATTAGGGTATCATTTGTCATCTATTAGTACGAACATCTAAAAAAACTGATCTTTTTAAGAAATCTGGACTTCCGTACCGTGTGTGACGAGTCCATATAAAATGTATGAAAACTACAAGAAATAGTTTTGTGGTTGTCGTCGGTGGCCCGTGTGCGGCGACACTTAGAGTACGTTATGCAACCAAATTTGAATAATAAAAAACAAATATCACAGAAACGAAATATTCCTTCCGAGAATACAGTACAGTACAGCAGTACCTATTTCAGGCTAAGAAAACCCACTCCTAGTTAATGTGTACACATTCAGACTCCACACATTCCTGTTTGGAATATTTTTCTTCCCTCTTGCTTTTGTGGGGGCGTTTTATTTTTACGGCTCCGTCTTTTAGAATATTTCCCGTCGCCTCGCCCCTTCGTAATTCTCCGGAATACCCAAATACTTGGCAACGTTTGTTGAAACTATAGTTTTTTAGGAAATGATCGCCACCTTTTTCAGTTGTGACTATTACCAGAAAAACTAATACGCTTTTGTTCTTAATACAAGTATTATTTTATGGAGATTTCCTTTTGATATTAGGATATTTGATTGACTGCTTTTTTGTAAGATTTTTTTTTATTTGTTTACGGTAAAGCTGTTACGGTTTAGACGTTCTTATTATAGTTAAAGGATGACAAACAAAAGAAAGATATATCGATTATGATGATCGAATTAGGTCATAAAAAAACATTGTAGAGTCTGTGCGGAAAGAGAATGGGATTTAAATTGGAGGGTGCTATAGTGCTTTTCTACCGTATTTGAAAAGTTTTACCACTTTAAGGCATGATTAAATACAAAAAACCGCAAGAAATCACAACAACAAACAAATCCGTATCAATAAAAAACTTTTGTTGGATGGGTGACCAAAAATTTACTATCTCGAATTCCTCCGTGCTTCGGAAGGCACGTTAAGCCGTTGGTCCCGGCTGCATCTGCAGTCGTGAGCACCCACCAATCCGCACTGGGCCCGCGTGGTGGGTCATGGCCCAAACTCCCCTATTCCATCCATAGGGAAGGCCTGTGCCCCAGCAGTGGGGACATTAATAGGCTGATGATGATGATGATGATGATTATAAAGAAATACGATAGTCCGTGTTGAAAGAAATGCTTTTTGTTTTATGTAGTCAAAATAAAACATGAAAATATTTACACAGCGGGTTCAAATTTATATTCAATACTTTTTATTCCGAAAAAAGTAAGGATATTTAGGAGATCAAAAAACCAAAGTTCACGAGGACTAAGCCGCGGGCGGCCACTAGTTCCACTTATAAAATTTACCGCAATAGATATTGTCAATGAAACAAACTTCGTAACTGATGCAATAGGTTTATTGTGAAATTTTACTTTTGACAACAAATTGACTGTTAAATATGCACTGCACTAGTCTCCAATATACTTGATAGAGTACACTTATTAAGTGGGAAGTCGACATTACGTATAACCGCTTTCAGCTGTTCACGAAGTTCGTTAGTAAATAGAATGGTTTCGTAAGATATAGATCTTTTGACGCGCAGAAGATTCGGCAGTATACTTTCGGACAATCCAAAAACTTTCTTTTCGAGCTTGGTATCTGAATGGATCATTAGTGGGTCGCTGTGTCGATCGTTCATTTCCAATAAACTTGCCGCGTAAGACAACAATCCTCTGACACCGTATATTACCACGACTAAGAAAAGCGAGAAACCGGCTATTATGTAGTTCTTCTCGATTCTACTCAGCAATATTAGCTTCTCGTATTCGTTCAAATAATTCGAGAAGATGAGTGTGTGGATATTTTGCAATGGAATGTACATACCGAGGTAAACCACAGACAAGAAATAGGCGAGTACGGTGCAGTAATAGACAGTGCGGTAATTTTTAGTCGCTTCGCCGATGTGATGAGTAATTTTCCTGACGTCATAAATTGGATTGAGCATAACGAGGATCAAACCCATCTGCAGTAGTAGCATGAATGTCAGAAATATGCAGCTCCCGTCCATTTTCTTGGTCTTGGTAATGCCGGTGGTGATTTTTATTAACTTAGTCACATTTTTTGCTAAAACTGTCTTCTTACGGTGGTATTTTAAAATATTTATTTTCTACATTTCTGTTAATCGGATGACAATTTTCTGACAATGCAGTGACAGGCATTTGTTTTGTGAAGCTTTTTTTTGTATTCTGCCTGCACGAGGGCGGTTGGCGGCCTGATTGAACTCTTCACAGTTTAAAAACTTCGTTGTAAGCAAAACGTTTGGCCGTTTTACGATGGTTTTGCTCTAGTTTTGTTTATTTTTTTTGCTTAAATAGAATCTTTTTAACTTATTAATTGAAAATGGTTATGATTGAGAACTATATAAAAATGCACCATTATAAAACACCTTTTTGTTATTGATTTAAATGATTCTTAATAAACAACTGTTTGTTTGCAGAATAAAAAAACTAAGGAAACTATGCTATGAGCGCAAGGAGAGCCAATATTTTGTTGTAAGTCCTAAGTATTTTTTGTACCTATAATAGGTTAAACAAATATGGTTAATTAGTATTAGAAACCTGGTGATTGGCCAAAATAATCAAACACTTAAAGAAAGAAAATAATAATGTCAGCAAACTCTGAGAAAACAATTTATTGTTCAAAATCACAACCATAGAGCAAAACGACCGACGCTATGTTCACAACCCCAAAACATTTTTATATATAATAATTTGTGGTTATCTTAGAGATCAAAAACAAGCAATACATACATAAAAATGAAACCAGTTTATTCAATCCATTAATTTACTACCTACAAAGTTGGTACAATTTTAAATGTTTAATTTTAAAACAATCAAGTTACGATGACAAACCACGTCTGTCACAACCGCGTAATGCTTCACACAAATTATTTAATTTCAACACTGTACGATAAACTTGAGAAGCGTTATCTCTCGTTAAAATTGCGTGTCTGCACATCAATTCAAATTCTAGTAATCTAGCAATCATGCTTAAAGAGTGTACAATTCTCTCTATAATGACGTAGCAGAATAACACCATGAAAAAGCAGAGATAGCACATAGACATTTTGCTCAAATAGAACTCTAAAACGAGGTTAACGTCCTTTACTTCCAGTAAAAGGTTTTTGTGGTAGTTAGTTTCCCAAGACATATCCATAAAACTGTTGCAAAAGAGGCACGCTATTACAACGCCCAACAGTTTAGAGGTGTTCAACGAGGTATCCTGGTATTGGCACCATACATTTCTTATGTAATATGGCTCAGCAACCGGCTTCAGTAGGGCTACAATGAAAACAACTTCTGCAAATAGTACAGATCCTACCACAGCGCTGAATAAATTAATCATTTTGAGCCTTTTGGCTTGTTTGGTCTTGGTTTAAATTTTCTGTGTTGTCTTCCTGGTCTGTTTCTTTATTAACGTTGCGATTAACATTAAGGTCAAAATTTATTTCTCTGTCTGTGTTATTTGAGGCACTTGCTGTACCTGCTTTCTCTGCGTCAGATTTTCTTCTGTTCATAAATTCACTAGTTTTCTTCTGCGTGGCTCTCAAAAATGATTTTATTTTTTTGTGCTCTATTCTACTGAAATCTATGAAACTTGGCCAACGTACTGAATGATCATCATTGTCATCAAACTCTTCATCAATAGTAAATATTGAATCTTCTTTTTCAACTTCACTAGTCAAATCAACGTCGATCAAATCATAATTTCTCATCAAATCTGAAAATTCATGTAGTTTAGCAGAAAAGTGAACAAAGTCGAACAATCTTCGGAGAACTAGAAGGAAAAACATCGACAGACCACCAAGCAGATAATTTCTACAAGCATTAGTCAAATCAATGACATATTTTAATCTTACTCTAGGATTTTCTATTCTGTCCAATCCTCTCGTTACTTCATAGCTTCTCATTACTTTTGTTGGTTCAATAATTCCATAAGATAAAACGCAAAATATGTACAATATGACAGAGCAAATCCCTACTGGATTATTTTGTATAGATGCTGTGATATTTTTTATATACTTGGACAGTTGTACAATGTCTATAATAGGCAATATAAGTAATAAGATTGATACCATTTGCACAAAATTTACTATTACCAAAAAAGTGGTTTGGAAATCAAAAATCATTTTATTTTGCTGCAATTTATAAAACTATAACTTTTAAATCAAAAGCATTTTTCTACATTGACAAGTAAGCGTCAATAACATCACAAAGAATTTAGTCTATTGGTGCTTTTAACTCGGAATTCTAACTGAGGATATACTTGTCTAGTTAATACATGGACTAAATATTTCGCTACGCTTATTAAATGTAGAATATGAAGTTAAAAAACCAGTTTAATGTTACTAATTCGATTGGATATTGTATAAGAGTTTTTTTACAGTTTTTATTTAATTAATGTTTTAGTTTTTCTTGTTTATTCAAGAAACTCAAAGCAAAATGTTTTACTTTGTATTAGGCTTTTATATTTTTTTTTTAATAAGAAGTAGTAAGATAATTTTGCTGAGTAATTAGACAAACTTAGTAAGCCTAAGTGAAATTTATCGTCTACATTAAACAGTAAGTTAAGGCCATTCAAAAGTATATTTTAATGGTAAGTTTGTAATGTATTGTGTTTTGTTACCTGAAATTTTAACACTTATTATTTTTGACAAAGTTCTACATAATAGTAATCTGTCCGATACAAACAAGTGCAAAATTGTCCCAATAAGCAAAACTTAATATAACTATAAAGTGTAAAAATACACAATAGATCTTAATTAAACACTTACATGTAAAATAATAATTGTTTGCTTTATGAATACTATTGACCGTGCAGCATGATATTTTTATAATAATCTAAAATTCAGACTTCGTATTGACGCTATAAATAAGTATGTTTGATGAATATGTTCTTCTTGATATAATAATAAGATACGAAACGACCGGCTCCTTCGTCAACACTTATCTCTGTGAAGAGACGAAAATCGTTTTATAGCAGTCACCCCGAGTGCTTAGAAAGTGCGTCACCCATTCACCGTGATTGAATTTGTTATCAACCGTCACCCACAATGCCGTATCGAAAACGAAACTTGTAACAAGATGCCTATTTTACATCGCCGTCACCATCGGCAACAAAATAGCGACACACACATACCGTATAATATAATATTGTCTCACTCGCAGTCACAGCATATGTGATTCGCTGTGTTCACCTGTAAGCATCTTGCGAACGCCATTAGCGAGAGTGGGACGGCGATAGTCCCTGTCTCTCTCATGCCGCTCCACGTGGCTCCCTCGCCAGGTGTCCTCAACCTACCTTTATCGCAGCTATTACCTATGTCGATTCAATTATGCTGAATTGTTTACTTTCCGGATACCAATATTTTCGGAGTTTGCGGCTGCTCGGCGTCGCTACACACAGCGTCAGGCTAGGCCAATCAGGCTCTGCTGATAATCTTTTAATTAATGGAGGCGCCCGGTCGTGCAATAACTTAGATTGATAAATATTTAGTAAATAGCTGGGGTAGTTTGCCCATGGATCTCGACCTGGTATTAACTAATTAAGTCAACATAATTTATTTTGATCAACAACAACAAATTTTAAAGAAACGACGGAAATAAAATATATATACAACACTGTATATGAGGGGAATAGCGGATTTGCCTCTGTTAACTGGCAAAGTTACATGGCCTTAAATTCTTATACATTATTTTTTTGGGTTTAGATAATTACATTTGTTTCATTATCTTAGCAAGAAAAATAGCTTTTTTCTCATGTTCATGTTAGCACAATGTGTAAAGTGTTACACCCAAGGGATAGATGCGTCACATGAATTTGATATTCCATTCCTTTCGTAAGTCGTCTTAACCCATTTCAGGGGCTACGGCGGCTCTCTTTGTCTAAGCACATTATTATTCTTGCATATTACTCGTCCTTTCGGGATCTGCAGGAGTGCGTGCGTGACGTCATTACATTCAAAACGTGACTCAAACTCACTGGATTCTCGCTCAATCTGTATAATAAATGCCGTTCTTGTGTTATTATAATTTTTGTCGACTCAGTTCAGATTATTTGCTAGGGCCATTGGAATTTAAACTCTTACCTTGTCGGCACAAGGATCAATTTCATTTGTGCAGGACGTAGAATGGCATTGGAAAGTGAGTAAAGCCAAACACTGAACTTGCCTTTCATTTGCCTTAATCGGTACCTTTTGTGACAAAAAGGTTACGATATATCTTTAAGCCTTCACCATTAGTACTTGAAAACTGTTCATATCATAGAGAATTTTAATCTGCTATCATCTGCTTGATCGTTAGAAGTGTAACCCTTGATCATATTTTTTTTGTGACAAACATTTATATTATTTCACTGTCCCATTAAACATTTCTTTTGGAACTTAACCATTGGCTTGATTTAATATTTTTATGTATGATATTTATTAAAAGTGAGTTTGATGGTGCAACTTTAAACCAGAAAATCTGTATGACGAGAAGATATTTAAAAAAAAAACATCTGAATCACAGCTGATTTTTACTTTTTGATCTTTTCCAATTGTTTAATGAATTATTTTATATATAATCCAGTTTTTCAATAAAAAAATATTATTACCACTTCACAATGTGAAATATTACTTAATTAGTTAATTAAATAGATATTTAAAATTACGAAACCAGAATACTTTATGTTATCAATCATAAGTAGCAATGATGAAAACAATTCTTACTTATAAAAGAACTCATATTTTGTTATTCGTACACATTTTAAAAAGTAACATTTCATGAAACCATTTCAATTATTATTTTTCATCATTAATATCACAATTATAATAAATGTTATCCTAACAGAGGTTTGTTCACTTTACCGACGGACAGAGTTTCCACGTATCCAGCCTAAAAAAGATTTACCATCTCTGGATCAGTAGGCATTTTTACGTTTCATGTTACAAGTAGGAAGGTAGTTGAATGTTATTAAAAACGACTCGTTTAACCTAATTTGTTTCTTTTCAGGTAAGTAAGCGGACCGTCGTCAACCAGAACCCACGTCTAAGCAGGGAGGTATTCGCACATGACTAAAGAAGTCACAGAGGCAAAGTTTAATTCAGTAGACATATTGTGTTAGTGAGCACTGGCAGTCTGTCACAGCCAATAGAAATGTTTACCGGCGTACCCGACAGGCCAGTCTCAGAACAAGAACTATAGAAAGGGTTTAAACTCAACTCATAATGTTGTCTAATCTTTACATACAGACCAAAAACGGGATAAATATTTATATGTTGCTATGAACCTATGCATAGCATGCGTACCACTATACAAACGTCAAATTGGATACCTTTGTATAGCTTGTGGATACCTTGGTTACTTTTAAGTTACCGAATCAATGACAAATAGAACCTGCCATCACGCCACTACTGATTTTTGGTTGGGTAATACTTTGTTTGGAAATATTTTCGATAATAATGTCGATGGGAGTGTACGCTCAAATGCCATAGCATTACTTCTATGCTTAGGCCCACTTGAAGTAAATTTGCTACACCTTGATTCAACTAAAACTAGATGTAATTCATAGAAATATGTCAAAATGTCAATATAAATTTGACATCATTGTAAGGGATGAATCTTGTTTTAGTTAAATTTTAGTTTTTGTTCTGAGCCGCCAGTGCTTACTCACACACGCGCAATTGTATGACGCTTTGTCTCTGTACGTTTCTTTACTCATGTGGTATTAGATTGACGCTAACCCTTAACCGCTCTCGAGTTGAGTACCACGCGGAGATATTTCCACGGGCATCCTTGGGTAAAATAAAATAATGAAATGTAAGAACAACAAGAGTCTTCGTTTCTATTGGATCGTACTTCATTGTCTATCTACCTATTTATTTTTGATGAAATAAGAAGAACAACGATACTTATTAGGGTGACGGGTTCCTATTGATAACTCATGTTATTTTTGGAGAGGACGAGCTTTGAGATTTTATTTAAGATAATAATTGTGATTTCCATTAATTGAGGTAGGGCGCAGCGGATATTTCGCTCGAATTAGAGTGCCCGTCTGTGTATACATTCCGTATAAAAGAGATGCACATAGTAATAGTTCCCTTTCCACTAGTTTGACACTGAGCGACAAGAGCGATCAGAGATTATACTCGCTCAGCGATTCAGGCTCAGCATTCCTCGCTTTTCTCAAAATCGCGCTCGTGTATTTTAGCTCAGAGCTTCAGGAGGCACGTTAAGCCGTTGGTCCCGGTTGCATCTCCAGTCGTTAGCACCCACCAATCCGCACTGAGCCCGCGTGGTGGGTCACGTCCTAGTCTCCCTATTCCATCCATAGGGGAGGCCTGTGGCCCAGCAGTGGTGACATTAATAGGCTGATGATAATGATGTATCTACGAGTGAGTGCCGCGTGTAATCACACACTCGCTTCCCGGGGCTGGCCTACTCGTTTCTAGTTTCTAGCTCCATTCGCTTCTCGTTTATCGTCGGCGATGGGGCAAGTGTCTCAAGTACTACAATTTTCTCACAGATAACAATTTGGCCCGTTAAAATCATTCACCAATTTCAAACCTACTTATTACTGACATTTTCCACAAGGATTATGATGCAGTCTGCCAAACACCAAGTTGAATTAGCTTCGTTATTTTCTTGGAGCACGGACGCGTTAGTTCGCTTCCATAAGATCATCTCCGATACCTATCAGGATTAGATCCGAAGAGAGAAAACAGATATTATGTGGCAGGAAAGTTAGTCCTCCCCTTGTAAAACAGGTTTGGAACTTACTCCCGGGAAGCTTGGAATCTGACAGTTAACAAACACACGGATACATCCAAAAAGATTTAAATTTATAGTTTTATCTAAAAAGGTTTGTGCGTTTTGGGGTTGGTGAACTGATACATAGTATTTTGCCCTATCGCCATACCATTTTGTCTCTAACACTCGTTCAGGTTGACTGGTCTTAATGCCATAGGCATACTTTATGCCTATGGCATTAAGTCCGCCGTTTGCATATGTATGGCAATGATGTTTAAATAAATACATAAATAAATAAAAATACTTCCTTTGATGCTAAAGTTATAATTTCTGACAAGCGCGTATAAAAATTCACGAGGAAAATATGCTCTTCCTAACCTTATTATAACACTTGAATAAATGAATAAAGTTAGATTAGGTTAAAAACTAAGGGACGTTAAATTTATCATCAATTCACGAAGGGTATCCATTACTTATTATTTTCCGTATTTACTTTAACAAGTAATAAATCATCTGTGTTCAGACAACTAGTGTACTACGGTAATGTGCTACGAGAAATAGCTACGTTAGCATGCTACGAGAAATAGCTACGGTAGCATGCTACGAAAATAACTACGTTTAATTGTGCGTATGAGCACAGACCAATCAACAGATAAATTGATCTTTACTCGTAATATATTCAAATATATTACGAGTACAGATTAATTTATCTGTTGATTTATCTGTTGTCGATTTGGTATATGGGTTTTGAAACCCATATACCAAATCGAACTCAATACATAACAGAGAATTAAAATAAACTGTATTTTGACGTCTATTAAGATTTGATATTTTGTTTGTAAATTACTGTATGTACTGTTACAGTACATTTTACATTTATTGACCGACAGATATTTATTTTGCGACAGAAAAGATAAATCTATATGCAATTCAAATTATTTGCCCAGCAGCTCAGCCGTTTCGTTTACAAAACTACAAGTAAGTGTCCCGCGGCTAATAGTTTGCCGCAGTTTACCATGCAAAAGTTTCTTTCCGCCAGTTAAAAAAATGGATTATCTTTCTTATTTACAAGTAATTTCTTTTGTTATCTACGAAACTACCGAATACCCAGATTGGACAAAGTATTAACGATGGATTCGGTCTCATTCTAATCACAACGAAAGAAACGTACATTCGAAAATGATCTCAATATCGATTCCCGCAAAGGTCTTAATTCAAAAGTAAGATAAGTTGAAGCACGATGTTCAAGCTTGCTATCAATTTCGTTCCGAAAACTTTCCTACTTGTTATGAATTTATCTGATTGCGGATCTCTTTAGCTTTACAAGAGTTTTTAAACACCGAAGCCTTTCCTCATTGGACGAAATGAAAGTAAAATCTTAACAATCCAAACCGTTTGTAGCTTAGTAGACGTGTCACGCGAATCTCAACTCCGACCCCTGAAGTTAAGGCACACGAAGAGACAGCGGAAAATTTGTCCACGGTTGGATTTTATACGGAAAGTTTTTTCGGTTTCTGATTATTGGAAGTTGTTTTTTTTTTCTTTTTGTTGCGAAGCGGATTCGCTTCGGAGGCGTGATTTGGATGGGAAGGGCTGATTTCCGCCTCCTACAGTTGTATTATTATATATCATAGATTTCGACAACAACTTTTGCTGTTGACAAAGAAGTCGCGTATTAACGAAAGTATAACTTGTACAAAGGAGAAAAGTTATCATATTTTTTTATACGCGGTAACCAAAACATTTCAATGGATTCATAACGAGCTTGCTAACAATGTTCCTATTTTGTTTGATTCGGTATGAAATATGAGCGTCGCCGAACTTGTAGCTATTACCGCGCCCTGGCAACAGTTATTTGAAAACATGTTTTATTACATATTTTGATATATTGTTATGCTGTACAAAACTGATTTTGGGGTAGTATTATAATTTTGTTGAACTGTATCCTATGTACGTGGACGAAATCAAAATTCAAACAGCACCTTTCGTTATCCGGGCAAATGTACTGATCACATTTTATGCTACCACAATCTTAATAGACGTTTAAAAGTTCAAATAGTTAATATTAAAGATGATGATAAACAGTGAGATATTATAAAATTACTAGGAAGTATAATAATGGGGTGTATTCTTTTATTAAATTTTCAAAATAGTTGAATAATAAAATAATACTTAAATATAAAAGACGCCTAAAGTACGTAGTAAAATGAGTGTGTTAGAAAGTACCTCGAATTTTGTTGCGCGTTAGAAACATTGTTCACAACATTGCCGACTGTTGTATGTCAAAAAACCCGGATACTATATTCTTCGGTATTTTCCGTAAATTCCTCATGTTCATAATTTCGATGTCACGCTTTTTGCCTTTTAGTTGAGTGACAGTTTGAAGAAATTATTAAGCTTAACTACTAAATATTTCCGGACAGATATAGGGGAATAAGGAAGTAATTTTCTATCAACTGAATATATAAGATTTAAAATTAAAAACAGTAAATAATGTATACAAAATACAA
Organism: Chilo suppressalis; assembly: GCA_902850365.2. Lineage (NCBI taxonomy): Eukaryota > Metazoa > Arthropoda > Insecta > Lepidoptera > Crambidae > Chilo > Chilo suppressalis. The sequence goes on from OU963907.1 coordinate 5,546,614, forward strand.
ACTCAACTTCGGATAGAAATTCCAACTCGACGTTATTTACAACGTTATTCAAAGAAGTTACATGCTTTTTCCGATGCAGAAAGGGGCAAATTCAATTTGCGTGCTCTAGAAAGTTGACCGGTTGTACGGGTAAGTAGTGGCTATAGAATGGTAAGCGAAGCGGTTACGTCAAATTGAAAAAAAAATGTCTACTGCTACAACTATGACAGTAATTTTGCCGTTGAAATAGTATTTCTTGAGGTTTTCACCAAATCTTGGTTGATTGTCTGATTTTAAGAGTTGAAGTTTTTTTTTAACTAAGTCTAAATTAATCAAGAGTCTAGAGTGTGTTTTTTTATTTAAGTTACTTGTTTTAGTATCTAAATAAAAATTATAAACGATTGAAAGAATTTATAGTATAATATTTTTAAAATCTATTACCGCGTAATGCGTGTGTTGTGAACGAATGTTTTAGTATTATTGTATTAGAAAAACACGTAGAAAAATTCTTTAGCGACCTTCATTTTACTATTTCATTTTAGTTTTATTATACATCGTTCTCAAGATGACAACACAACGGAGGAACAAACGGCAGCGAAACTTTGTAATAGAGTTCCATTGTCACAGTTTGAGTAAAGAACCCTTATAAAAATTAATAAATAACAACAATTAAAGACTGACAATTATACGGTTCATGAATGCAAATTACATCTAAAAAAATCACGACCAAAATCAACATGGCAGATTTCACGCATGAAAATAATGAGAATTATCGCCGCTATTCTTATACCACTATAGCCGAGACCTTAGTTCTAAATTGACACAGAATGTAGTTTCCCAAGTGATTAGAACGGGAATGTGCTAAGTCTGCTAACTCGCGAAAGTGTAATGTAGTGCGGAAGCGTCACATTGCCTACAACGATTCGGGATGTTAAGATAACGCATACGCAGAATAGCAAATTAACTAGATAAATAGATGCAATCTCAAATATATGCTCGGTGCGGGTACGATAACAAAGTTTGCGAGCGCGTTACTGACGTGAGTGAGAAACTGCGCTGGCTCATTTCAAACCGATCAAACTTCTAAAAGTTTGCCTACTCGAGTTTACTTTTGACACGACTGCTTTGTTTTTTTGAAGTGTACATATATATATATATATATATATATATATATATACATACTAGCTGATCCAGCGAACTTCGTACCGCCATAAAAAAATAGGGGTTGATGGTAGAAAGATGAAAATTTAGTGTTGTATGTATTTGTGTATAATGTATCATAAAAAAAAATAAAAAAAAAATATCTAAAATTGAAAAAAAATACTTAGGGGTGGATTACCCTTAACATTTAGGGGGATGAAAAATAGATTACATCCGATTCTCAGACCTACTGAATATGCATATAAAATTTCACGAAAATCGGTCGAGCCGTTTCGGAGGAGTTTAACCACAAACACCGCGACACGAGAATTTTATATATTAGATATACAGATGGAGCTAAAGAAGTGCCACTTCAGTCGTGTGGTCATAAGCACACTCGCTTTTTCTTTTTTCATCAGAGTTCATATATGTATATCTGTATGTGCGCTTTTTTATTCTGCCTAAACTGTCTCATTATTACACATTGAACAGAATTAAATGTAAAAGGTCTCGTTTGATGCTTAACATCATACACTGGTTGTTTCCTTAGAAAACGAAAAAGACAAAACCTATGGGTATTTAGCCAAGACCTGAAAGGTGTCAATTCATGTATAGGGGATGACAAGATTATAGTATTTTCAAATATAAGTTTAGGTTTAGAGAATTATTTTAGAATCGACATCGTTGCATTGCTAAATTATAACTATATCGAAAAATTTTGGCCGAATAGATTTTTTCTGTTATTTTTTTTAAGATATAAGTCTTTATAATAAACATTAGGACCCTTTTTAGTACCGTATTATGAACTTAATTTCTTCATTAATCAGAACATTACCCCCTTATTAATAAACGAGGAATATGCTTAAGCTAGTGTTTTGTTCATCATCATCGTCATCAGCCTGTTAATGTCCCCACTGCTGGGGCCTTCACAGGCCTTCCCTATGGATGGAATAGGGAGATTGGGCCATAGCCCACCACGTGGCCCAGTGCGGAATGGCGAGTGCTAATGACTGCAGATGCAGCCGGGACCAACGACTTAACGTGCCTTCCGAAGCACGGGGAAACTCGAGATAGAAGATTTTTGGTCACCCATCCAATGAATGACCACTGCGAAAGTTGCTTAACTTCAACGATCGCAGCCGAACGCGCTTACCACCCGCGCCATCGAGCTCCGCATGTGTTTTGTTCATATCACTCAAATGCCATTTGTAATTCAATCAACACAGACCAAATAAGGAGTAAATAATCCAAGCTCATTTTTCATTTATTAACGAGGAAGTAAACGTTTAACATCAGTACTGTAAATTACTCATCTGATGCTCTTACGCGATTGGCTATTATTCTTATGTGAACATAATATCCTTTCAGCTGGTCTTATACTGCAAATCCACTTCATTGTCCCTCAGTACATACGCACTCGCAAGAGTGTATCATTCATACTTTTTTGTCAAAGTCTCCAGAAGAGGCAAAAACAAAAAGGTCAGTCTGCCCGCGCAGTATATATATCACTGGCAATCATTTATCAGAATATAACTAGTGGGGCGGATAACATTGTGCTCTGGACGTTCCCGTCGCGTTTTTTGCGTGAAAGCTCTGTGGAAAAACACAGCATTTACCGAATTGTTCATATTTCTGTTTAGGAGAGTTGTGTTTTGTTTTTCTTGCTTGGTATCCCCGGACTGTTGTCGTGCATGCGAGCGGCCGCTCAGCTATGTGTGCTGAATAGAATTAATAGTTTTGGGTTGTTTGTGCAAAAAAATATTTTCGAGTTCGCAGGAACATGATTTACCTTTTTATTTAGCTTTAATTTGTTGACAGCGATTCTAGTTAAAATTGTGAGTCAATTACAAATGTGACGTGCCGTGTCGGCAAGAAATGCGAACTTTGGGATACCATCAGAATGAGGAAGGTTGCGTATCTAGGGCACGTGATGAGACACGAAAGGTACACCTTTTACAATTAAAAATGATGGGCAAAGTTGTTGGAAAACGAGGCGTGGTCGTAGGAAGAAGTCTTGGTGGAGGAACCTACGAGAATGGACTGGAATCTCGAGCGCCGCTGAATTATTCCATCTCGCTAAGGATAAGGAGACGTGTGCTAAGCTGACTGCCAACCTTAGCTGTTCGGAGAGGCACTAGAAGAAGAAGAAGAATTACAAATGTGACATTAGAAAGATTATCGTCCTCTTTTATTATTTTTTAATATTGACATAAGCTGACTAAAGCTTATTTCATCTGTTTAAAAAGTTTTTTCCATCCGTCCTATTTTGAATGGCTATTTTATCCGCTTATGAAAAGTTTAACCCTGACCTTTGCGATTAAGATCATACCGTAGGGAGGACCGCAAAAAAGTCCACCCTAAGACTTAAAATCAATACGGAGGCATTGTTTTCGCCTACCAAAAAGCATTTTATTCTCCCGACTATGGCAAAAACAAAAGGGTTTATGATAATACCAATCTATGTTTGTGTATTCCAATATGGCGGTTAAACTATTGAACTGTTTAGTTACATACCTAAGGTGGTGATCCTACCTGTATTAATATTATAAATCTGAAAGTTTGCATGTTTGTTACTAATCATGCAAAAACTACTAAATGGATATAGATGAAATTTGCTACAAATATAGTTTATAACCTGGATTGAGACTTCAAACAATTTTTATCCTGGAAAAATGTTAGGTCCCAGTGGGATTCTAAAGTTATAAGAAGAAAATCAAAGTGACGCGGACGAAGTCACGAGCGACCGTTAGTAACTTATAATTATGGTACGGGGCGGGGTATTCTTTTGGATTTAACTTACTTTTCCAGTTCACAAGTCTATTGTGTGCTCCAGCCTTGGTAATATAACACTTAGACATAGTATCAAATGGACGGAGCCAGATGTTTGACAGCCTGAATGACGGATAGAACTGTTTTCCATGCATCTTTGTCTAACCTGTAGAGTGTACCTATGAGAGAGAGAGAGATGAAAGAGCAGTTGCCGCAGTTAATTTAGTAATAATAAATATTTCCAACACTCACACCAATTAGCCTAGCCCCAAAGTAAGCACTACAAGGCTTGTGTTATGGGATACTAGGGTAACGGATAGAATACATATAACAGTACACATATATAGGTATATTTATGTAGAAATACATATTAAACATCCATGACTGGAGTACAAATGCTCGTATTCATCACACAAACATCTGCCCCCACCGGGATTCGAACCTCTCGAGTCGGCGACACCATGAAACCCGTCGAACCCGGGACCTCTCGAGTTGGCGACACCATGAAACCCGGCATACAAACCACTCGGCCACGGAGGGCATCTAAGTTGACGTAAGTTTGACAATGCTGAGTATCAGTGTAAATTATGGTCTACGAGTGTTCGAGTACTATGCTCACAACATTACGGTGACGTGTGGTATTTTCATAAATTTAATAGATTTTATAGTGTTAGCCGTGAAAATTATATAAAACTATGTAGTAATGCCGTGTACAGCTATGTTCTGTTCATCGAAAACGATAAAAGAAAGAAACAAAATCTCGGAATTATCATTTCATGTGCAAGTCGTAGTCATGTCTTAGCAAACAGTTTTGAACATAATACTGGTATTTTTATATCAGAATAATACAATCACTGGGTTCTATTGAGTTTAAGTCACAATTTTTCACGACCCAATTGTATTAAATTCATGAATATACCAATAAAATTGTATACAATATTCGCATTGAAAATAATATATTTTAGAGCTGTGCTCTTATTGTTTACATAGTGTTATCGATAGCAAATGAAATGCAGTATATTTTTAATTTTAAGGCATTTAACTGCTAGATGTTCAAATCTTAAGTTTTTTTTTATATGTATGAACAATTTGTTTTAGTTTCTCAAGATGCCGATATGATATGTCAGCAGATCAAAGCTGAAAAGGTCACCTAAAATATTTTTTGTATTGTAATTATCATAAAGACGATATTTACACTTAGAAACCAAATGTGGGTATCGGTATCGTATAAATTGAAATGCATTGTGAAAATAGATATTTGAAATACATAATTAAAATAGTATTTATTACAGTAATGTATTGCTTTATATAATATTTCAAAATGTAATAAATAAATAAATAAATATTTCCAAAACTCACACCAATTAGCCTAGTCCCAAAGTAAGCATTGTAGACTTGAGTTATGGGATACTAGGGTAACGGATAAAATACATATAAAAGTGTATTTATATAGAACTACATATTAACCATCCATGACTGGAGTACAAATGCTCATATTCATCACACAAACACCAGCCCCCACCGGGATTCGTACCCGGGACCTCTAGAGAAGACGACATCATGAAAAGCGGCGTACAAACCATTCAGCCACGGAGGTCGTGAAATATATTTGAAGTAAATCTTTTATCTGGATAAAACATAACCACGAGTTGATGTCAAATTGAAAACTAATTCATTTTCATATCGATAACCTAAGCCACAATATTATTTTTGTCGCTTCTCTAGACACACTCATACAGGCTCACTAACAGCAACACACTCAGAAAAATGGCCACGCTTTTTTGTGAAATGCTCCGTCCATTTGATACTATGTTTATGATATACGTACCAAGGTTTTTCTAATGATGTTTTTCATTTTAATATATTTAGTTTTAAAAGTTAGCTTTGAATCCTCACGTTTTTTTATCTTGTATTGTATCCAATACTGCATGTTAGGTAAAATAAGATGACTCTGCCCAAACAACTTTGATATTGAAGATGTTAATAGACATTAACAGTGCACCTAATATTAATATCACTATGATTAAGATTGAGTGAACCGGTGGTGTTGTTATATGTGCAAACCTTGCTCATGACATGCTTTGCGGTCACTTGCCACATCCTATCATTTGCATCTATCTCTCTAAAGTGCAACGTAATATATAAACGAAATAGCTAAGTCGCGTGCATGTTTATTTGTATAGGCATAGAGGTACGAAAACGCACTGGTATCCGCGTAACATAAGCGCGGCTCATGCGTTACGGCCACTAATCTTAAGATACCACTTTATAAGGTTTTGTCAACGATATTAAACACCCTAGTTACACCTCGTGCGCTCAGAATGTGTTCCAATCAAGAAGTGCCTGAACACCACTCAAGCACTTCTTGGTTCACAGTCACGCACGGACCGTTGAAAAGTCAATTTACCGCAGAGCTCCGCAAAAAAATGTGAGAAAATATACTTATAGTACCTATATAAAGTGTCGTTTTTTCGACTGATCTAATAAATGTTTGTTATTTCAACGCATTTGAAGCAAATTTTGTCCTAATACTTACTATAAACTGATTTAATAGACAATATTTGTGATATTTAAATACATGGTCGGTAAATCGCTAATATAGCCGTCTCTTTTCCTCGCGGTCCGTACCTGCTATATTGCTAACAGCGCATTCAGAATTGCGCGTAGAGTCAAAGAAATAAGGTCTATATTTTCCCACATATAGCAATAAGTCGTAAAAAATTGCGGGCTTGCATTTCGAACTGTCATAACTCTTTGACGCATGTGTTTTAGTTAGACCTTATACAGTATACGTTAAAGGTGACCTTCAATGTTTAAATAATGCGTTATATTATTTTGACTACGCGACCGCCTTACGGAAGTACCTATATAATATCGTTAGGTTTTGTTCACAAAGAGTGAAAATGATACCCTTAGACCCAATTTCACCAAACTTTATCATATAACAGCTTGTCAAGTCCTTTAAAGGACTGTTAATGGTTTTTTTGTGTTCCATCAAACATTAACATTGGATTTTTCTCCTTGATGCGGTGTTAAACTTAATCACGGGCATAGCGGTCCGTAACATGTTTAACAAAGGATTCTTATGTATCAAACTACGTCAAAATAAACATCGATAGAATACTATTTACAAAGGTGAAAGTGTTTTAAGTAATACAAATAATTTTCAAAGGATATTAAATTTCGCATTCCCACAATTTATTAAACTGTTTTAAAATAATACCGTGATCTATGCATTTATATACTTACTTATCAAATAACAAAAAAGGAATGAAAAATTACCACATACAATCAAAACAACAAACTATAAATCCCGGATATATTTGACATTTCAACGAGCAAAAACAAGGCATAAATAAAAACACAAGTGTTTGTGTATCAAATCTATCTAATGAATGTTATTTCAGTTTTGGTCGTCTTACCTTATTATGCTTCCGTAGAAAATAAGACACGTTGTCATATTTCGTGCCAAACAAATATTGACATTATTTTTTGTCGTATTAAAATACGAGTGAAAGAGTTTCAAGTCATTCGCTTAATGGTTAATTTAGTAATGGTCTGTTACATTTTCAATGTAGCACGTAAATTAATTTAACAGCCTTGTTAGATTTAAAGAGCCATTAGCTAACTAACGATTTGACGAAGTGTGGTGATTTTGGTGGGTTTAGTCTAGGTTTAGGTTTATAATTCACGCGGGCCCAGAGCGGATTGGTGGGAGCTTACGGCTACAGCCCGGATCAACGGCTCAACGTGCCTTCCGAAGCACGACGGAGCTCTAGATATTTTTTTTGGTCACCCATCCAATAAACAACCATTGCGAAAGTTTCTTAACTTCCACGAATGCAAGCTAAACGCTCTAACCACCTACTTCATCGAGCTCCTCAAAACCTTGAGTATTGGTGTACATTACTACGGAGATCCTTGTTCTCACAGTGGAAGATCTACAACTAATTTCCAATGATAGGGTTCTAAGTTTTTCCCTACAAGTAAAGGCGGAAATACGAGGCAATAAATCGGTATTAAAATTAGTTGAACCAATATGAAAGATGAAAGTAAGCTTCAATTCTAAGAGGACGCGCATCTTGCACATCTATCAAACGTCCACAGAAATAGGCTGACAATAAATTCTCCTTACGCTCCTTGTAATAATCGTAAAAATGGCCGAGTCATCTCGCGATCACCAACGTGCGTACATACAGTCACTTACGGAAACGCGCCTGCACACCGAGCTTCGTAACTCTTATAGCCAAAGCAATATGGTATGATGTGTCAAAAGTGGTGGGTGTACGCATTTCTCTGGGCGGATGTAGGTTTTATGTTTGTCACGTGTCTGTGCCGAAATTCGACGCGCGAAGTTTATAACCCTATACGCGTAATTCACTTTGGGTGTTGCGCCTTCGAATTTCGATCATGTTGAACGTATCTTCAGGTTATGTATGTTTTGTCGCTGTTTGTATTAAGTCCTGTACCCTACAGGTTACTATACTAAAGAGATCCATTGAACGTCAATATTGTTATTATAGTGAAAACTTCTTAAGCGGCGTTGTACACTTTTTTTTCTCGCGTCAGGTTAAACACGTGGGCATATCGCATCACGACACACAATAAAATTGTAAAGGTTGTTGACCTTCAATATATTGGACGAAACATAGTAATGTTTTATTTTACCGTATTATAATAATAAGTCTCTATCTAGGACGTCCACGTGGCAGCTTTATTGCGAAGAAAATGCTTTTTTTTATAATAGATGTCGCTAGGTGCGCATAAAGTGTGATTCATGTAAGTTGATTTCTTTACAATAGATGTCGCTAAGTGCGCTTTAACGTGATTCATGTAAGTTGATTTTTCTGAGAGATAAACTTTTTTAATGTAATATAAATTGTCATGTTTGTGTAAGATAGCGCAATAAATAAATATTGTATTCTACCACATACTCGTACATGATAGTACTTTAATGCTGATAATTAAAGAAATTCGTGCAGAATTATTCCCTAACCATTCCAAAATATCAAAAATGTACAACGCTAATATTCAAGTTTTCACTTCTGCCGGCACTCCCGGAGTGCAACCCGTCGTTTTTTTTTTATATGAGACGAAACAAATTACCCATTCCACCTGATTTTAAGTGTAAGTGGATTCCAGTCGCGAAGATTGATGATGCGGCAAAAGGACTACGTAAGGATCTTCGTACGAGCCTTGAGTTGTGAGTTTTGCGGTCCACACGTTGATATTTACTCGATTTATGGCGCAATTGCACTTGGTCGTTAGCCCGAATACGAGTGCCAATGGAAGTCGGGTAAACGACTAAGCGTAAATAAACGGAGTCGAGTACGCCCATGTTCGGGTAGATTTCCTTTTGTTTACCCGACACCGTCTTCCAGCCCGTATTTCTGTGTAAATATTTGCTTCGTGCACCCGAATACGGGCTAACGGCCAAATGTAATTGCACCATTAGAGTAACACCGTATATAAGTACTCACTATAAAACAAAATATTACTATTAGTTCAGACAATTTTCAATAAATGAAAAGTATATATCGAGTGTCGAATCTGCAACCATGGGACATACGTGGATCCTTTCACCACCATCAACCACCGCCATAATTTAATTACATTTCACTGATTTATTTATTTATTGACGTTTCGCATCCTGATCAGGATGCGTCGTCTAAATTATGATTTATACGCAGCAAAGCTCCAGACAGACACAAGTCAGCTCCACAGAGTAAATAAAATCATATTACAGACGAAACGTCAAAAAAAAATCAGTGCATCTATAACGTTGAAACTTGTTTAATTTAATATTTCACTGCATTCTTCTTTAGTGTGGAGATAACTTCACCGGACTAAAATTCGAACGCAAAATAGCTATCCTAGGTAAAAGTAACTTGAGTATAGTATAACTTTCTATCTGCCTAATGCAATTCATTCGCAATACTATTACGATTTTTCTGTCGGCACCCGGCACATACGCGAATCGGATTTTCGTAAATCCCGTCAGTACTGTATGTAGTAGCGCTACAGTTCCAGTGTCAACTCTCGGTTTGCCATGAGTTCTGAATACGACAGCGAAATTTATTTGTGCGTGTACGTTATTCCCTTGAGAGGTCGTTGAACAATATTCTCAGTATCAGCTGGGAGTAAATTCAACGTAATATTTTTATAAATACTTTACTACAAGTCCTTTCAGTTTCACCCGATTTAATTTGGAGAAAATGGTATAGCGAGTCAAACTTAAAAAAGAAGCCTTTCAAAAAGACATCATGGACGTTTTTTATAGAACTTTTAAAGTGAACAATTCTGTTATACATGATTTTTGCGTAACATTAACCGATTACACAGCGCACGCAATACCTATTATTATTATAACCTATAGCCTTCGTGGATAAATGGACTATCTAAAACATTTTTTTCCCAAATCGGAACAGTAGTGCCTGAGATTAGGGCGTCAACCAACCAAAGAAACAAACTCCTCAGATTTATAATATTAGTACTTATAGATTACCTATGATATTTTCGAACATCAACAACCATTTAAACCGATTCTGATAGATAAAAAGTGGTAAGCTACATTTTTTGTCAAAAAAATGTCACGTGATTTTAATTAGGATCCACCTAGAGATCAATATCAGTTAGCAAATACACCCCTTTAGATACTTTCCTATCCATCATGACCAAATACGCTGCAATGACAATACAATAAGCACGGTTTATTATATGTAAGTAGAGACAATTACTAGCAACAGACTATTGTCTCGTGTTGTGCAGTGACGTGTCACAAGAAATGGGCACTGGGTATGCCTCAGAATAATAGGGCATGCAAGAATAAATCGTACAAAAGTGACATTAAACAATTAAAAATCTACTTAGCGTTTCAACGCATTAATTTATAGCTTTTGTACATATTGCAATGCGAATGTTCAAACCACATCTCGTGAAAAGGGGTCCCAAATTAAGGCACAATACATAGCTCGATCATGATGTTAAAACAACTGAGCATCAAATAGTTTTAATTCGTTTAATTCGCTCGTGGAATGTAGGTAGGGCTGAAGTTTTGCGAGTCCACATATTTTGTTGAGCAAGCTGTGATGAAAGTTCGACAGGTTAATCAATTGTTTGCAGCACACCATGTAGACAAGGTTGAACATTGCGCATTATCCACCGAGATAGGGGAAAGAGCGGAAAATAACTGAACAGAACAGATGAAAATAGTTTTTGCATACTACTTAGCTTATAAGCCAATAACATCGCTCAACTTTGAAACCTAACTTGGATATTTGTTAACTCATAATTATGAAATTTGGATACCCAAGTTGATAATTATTTTTCTTATGGATCAGTTAACTTTCGAAATAGCCCCATACACATTTTGTGAAAATTTGATAAGTACTTTTGGGTATAATAGAACTTTTCCGAAAAAAAAACAAACAGATCACATATTGAATTCATTTATTTTATGTAACATAAAAATGCGCCAATATCAATGGCGTTCATGTTAGAGCTTGCATTCTTTAAAATTTCATCTAAGTATATCTTTTGAAATGTCTCAGCAATATGCCGCGTATTCATTAGACAACATTTGTTGATACACTGTTTATGACGTTCATCACCTTGTTTATAAACAAGTTTACCGTAAACACTGTTTCTGAAATATGACCGTCCACACTTGTCAGTTGTTTCTAAGGTGTCGCCCCAGTAGGTAGTGTTGCTATGTCCTGATTATGTTGTATTTCATGAGAGTACTTCTAGAAAAGAAAAAGGTGGTGGGTTCGAAACTATGAGTACCTTATAAATAGAAATTATGTATTTGATGACCTTCGTGGATTTGATAGGTCTTTCGTGGATTTCGTTATCAGAATGTTAAAAAACTGAATTTTGAAATATGATTTATTCAGATTGATTGGACTATCAATAACAAGACAGGAAACGCAACTTCAGAATCCTAATCAGCTCCAGCAAAGATATAGTGTTACTTTAAGATTTCTTGCAACGGGTGACTCATATGTCTCACTGTCATAATACTTTTAAAGTATCAAAGCAATTCATCAAGAGGTTACCTTATACCAGAAGTATGAGCATCGAAACTTTGTCATTGGACAACACTACGTCCATGCTTAAATAAACAATAAACCTCTTGCAACACACGTCCACACCTGTCAACTTTTGTTTATAAACAAAATGTTTCGTCTTGCTCTCCAGTCAGAGGGATAGATTGGGGAATACGGCAACATGTATTTGAAACAACGTGTCATCACTTTTGCTTTTAAACAATTTCTAGATTGTATACGGAGGTGATGCAACATTGTTAAATACTGTTTATAGACAAATGTTGCCTAATGAATACGCAGCTCCTCATAAAACCCGGAGAAACAAATTTCAACATTTGTAATATTTGATAAATTTGAAAGGTTAAAGAAGAAAAATATGTAGAAAGATTACGTTACCTACATATATCTTACCCCATCATCCTTAGATGAAAAAGCAACCGATCTTGTATATTTTATGTAAGTACAAGCGTGTGACGAAAATCAGTATACAACGCAGCTGGCGTAACCGCTATGCGAAATGAATCACGGAATCAATAGTGGGTTATTCATACAGGATTATTCATTCAAAACGCATAAGCAAGGCTCCATTTATCACCCGCACCATTCTTCAGTGGGTGTCATGGATTCCATCACTTAGAATATGGGTGAATCGTCAATTAATTCCTGTCGTACGTTGACAAAGAAGGCCATTGTAATAAGAGGGATGTATGGAGAGCCCTTACTGTAATGGATTTTATGGACCGTAAGAGGCCGCTTCGACCGCTCCTTGCGACTGATAATTGCTTTGAGAGTCGTTCTAATAATTAGGATGGATTGATGGCTTACTCGACGCTCTAAGGCGTCGTGTTACAATATATCAAATTGTTATGACACACGCAAAGTGATCGTTAAAGATTGATGTTCTCGTAACCCTTATTTTGATTCTGTCTATATAAAATACTAGTGATCACCCTCATCTTCGGCGTCAACTTTGTTTTCTGAGAATCCTACATTGATGAGGAACCTTACATTTTTCCGGGATAAAAAGTCACCTATGCCCGGATCGTAAACAATGTGCGTACCAAATTTCAGCCAAATTTGGGTGATTGAGTAACATAAAAATTCACTATTATCAATCAAAGAAAGCAAAACCAAAAATTTTGGCTTTGTCTTAAACTCCGATTAAATGCAAAATTTGCTTAAGTATGTTTGCTTACTTAGCACTTAATTTTGATGAAGGGGCTTAACGATTCGATTTGGAATTCACACGTAAGCTCCTTCGGGGGAAGGAAACCGAAAACCAGTGTTTACCCTGCGAGTAAATGGTTCGCTCAGCATTCGGCCTCTGGCATCTTCCGTACACACAAATTTGAGCTTGAAATGTAATCCGTAAAAAATATCCGTCCGATTTTATTCCAATAAAAGTGAACAACGCCGCTAAAGAAGTTTTCACTTCAAAAAAATCAAAACATAAAGCTCATTTATTTGTCAAAGAGCTCATGGACGTACATGGTACGAATTGAAAGGCAAATAAAAGTTCCCCTGAGCAAATTAGAATAATATATCAACTCACGTTGTGTTAAAATATTCGGTGGCGAAAGCATGAAGCATTCGTGTATCTCATCAGATATTTTTAATGCTACACAGACACCGCGTTCTATGAGCTAGGTGGTCTTCTACTGACTACAACTACAGTTAACGTTAATAAACCCATTCGGTTTTAGGGTTCCGTAGTCGTGACAAGGAACCCTTATAGTTTCGTTATGTCCGTCTAGATCATTAGCACTAGAGAGCTGTTATTTTGTGGAGATATGCATATCAATCACGCCAATAAAATGGTAGAATAATATATTGAAAAAAATTTTTTTTAGAGTAGCACCCCTAAGTGAATTATAATATATGTAGATAGAAATCACAGAACACAGAAAGAGGTTAGAAGGGCCCCGTGGGCGGATAGGCGCGCCACGGTTGTGTGAGCAAATGCTCATAACTTTACCAAAACTTTGTTCTGATTGCGTCGTTGCTTTCAGGTGTGAGCGCTGATTGGTTTCATTGTTTGATGACGCGTCGTTTGATTGGCTATTATCTATTAGGTGGAAATGTAGTGGGGGCAAGCCGGCAACATCGGTTCCCATTGAAACGGTCTATGATCACCATTCTAACCTCTTTCTGTATTCTGTGATAAAAACTCTTTCCGAGCCAGCAGGAAAAATACGGGTAAGTAAAAACGAAAATTTATGAAATGTGTACGTACCTACTTTGAGGACAGATAAAAATTTATCGGTCACATACATATCGGTCGGTGAATCAGTCCTTTCATTCGTTATTTCTTGGCATCCGAATGAGATAGATCAGTTTAATCTCGGCTAAAAGCCTGGTAGTAGGTACTTCGTAATATTATATGAGGTTGGACAATTTTATTTACCAAGAAATCGCGTATGATACCTACCGGTTTAATAACGGCCATGGACGTAGTAATGATACTTGTGCTCAATTCTATTTCTGTATATTTTTTTGTAATGGAAATAGTAATTTTCACGTAGTACTAAGGAAAAAGTAAGAGCGGGATATGGAGTAAATATAAATCCCATAAAAACATTTTCATGTAAAATGATGCCAAAACGCAACAATATGACTTGCACGGTCAAAAAATTATCAAATCTTATGTCAAGCCATGCTTCTAATTTCTACATACATACTTTAATTCTACTAGGCCCAACTTCAAAAATTCTGTACCTTAGGAAAATATATGGCTTAGCCAACACCACGAAAAAGTAGTATTATTTTACTGTGGTCTTCTGTGGGAGTTGCTTCCCCAGACGGGCGCTCCAATTTGAGCGGAAATTCAATGTGCCGTACCTATCTTAATAATTTCAGCTTCCTAGGACATTAGGAAATACCATAAGAATTTTGATAATCATCAGATAGTCAGTGATGAGATTTGGATATTTTAGATTTCATTGAATTCTATAGTTTAAGAGATGTGCAATTTAAATTGTATATGGATATATATATATATATATATATATATATCCATATATATATGTATATATATATATATATATATATATCCATATATATATATATATATATCTATATCCATATACAATTTAAATTCTAATAGTTTGCGAGTGCGAAATAACTATATAGTTATTTCGCACTCGCAAACTATTCGAATTTGATATTGGTTCGTGCTAAGGGTACTGAACGCTACTGAGCAACGGTTCGTACATAATTTTTTTCGCTTCATTCCAACGATATTGAAAACTAAGGATACAAAATGTGTCCAAATCCAGAAGTGCTTGCAGTACTCAAGCACTTTTTGGTTCATAGTCACACGCGGGTCATGAAAAGTCAATACGCCGCGCCGCTGAGCTCCGTAAAAAATGTGAAAAAAATACTTACAGAAGATTTACTCATTGTGTCGTTTTTTGGACAGATCACAGGTGTCATATTAATCATTTTGTTAATTTAAGTGCATCTGAAGCAATGTTTTTTACAGCTACGGTGCAAGTAATTATACACCGTGAATTTTGTGTTAAGAAATGAGAAACTTAAAAATCGAGTAAATTAAAATAACGCGATCAGATATAAATAGTCAACGTACTACACCCCTATACACAAATATTGATTTATATGACGACCTCCGTGGCCGAGTGGTTTGTACGCTGGGTTTCATGTCGCCGACTCGAGAGTTCCCGGGTTCGAATCCCGGTGGGGGCAGATGTTTGTGTGATGAATACGAGCATTTGTTCTTATACCAGTATTTATTGATACCAGTCGTGGATGTTTTATATGTATTTCTATATAAATATATATGTGCAGTATTATGTATTTTATCCGTTATCCTAGTATCCCAAAACGCAAACCTTACAGTGCTTACTTTGGGGCTAGGCTAATTGGTGTAAGTGTTGGAAATATTTATTTATTATATCGGTTACAAAATATCCCTGAAACGGCGCATATTTGTAAATAACATACGTCATCATTATCATCATCAACAACAGCCTATCTTAGTCCACTGCTGGACATAGGCCTCTCCAAATGCACGCCACTGAGATTAATCTTGGGCTACTCGCATCCAGCTCACGCATCCAGTCACTCCATCGCGCCTGAGGACGTCCTACACTACGTTTGCCTAGACGCAGTCTCCACTCCAGAACTTGTCTACTTCAATGGTTATCGGTTCTTCGACAAATGTGGCCATACATAATAACATACCTATTATGGAATTACTATCCATTAAAAGTACGTGGATTCTAAAAGTATGTTTATTTGAATCAATGTAAAAGAATTACGATTGTTAAGGTTTCATGATTGGAAAATTAGAGAGTTAACGTTTAAACATTTTTCAAACGAATTAATAATAAAAAAAACAGAAATATAACCTAAAACTCAAAATTCACGGTGTATACGCATCAGCAAAGACTTCTTCCGGAATCATTTGAACGGTACTTAAATCCAGTAATGTCATATTTTACATTGTATTTACACAAACGCAAAATTACTCAAACGCAAAAATGAAGTTAATGGAAAAAATTACGAAATCCAAAACTTAGATTTTGAATCGGAAATGTTCCTGCATACGACAGTGACGTAAAAAGAATTATAAACGTAATACATAGTTACCCCGTTATTCGAGAAAGCTGGAAACCGCAGCAGGAAATCCGCAAAAAGCATCATATACCAAACTCATTACTCCACACGCTCGGATTACGTGTGGCTTCGCTTTTTTTCAATAAAAAGAAGCCGTAATTCATTCCGGACAACAACAAGGTTACATGAAAATAAATCCTTAAACATTTGATGCAAACACGTTCCCCTAGCACTAGTTGGTTGGTGTTTGTACTATTGCGGAATTTTGCGCTCTGTCACTTGGCGAACAAAATGTTTTGAACGGTTTTCTACGGTAGTTTTTACTACGCCCCGCCTTCGCGTCGGACGCGCCAATCCAGGCCGCCGCACAAAAGTAAGTTCATTGATTGAGTAATGAATTCAATTGCATTTGTTTTAGTTGCAATTTGTCATCCGCATCGTGATCGCGACAGCGCTATTCGAAAAAGTAAGACAGCGATAATTACATGTCTATGAATGAATTTTTACTACGCCGCTACCGCAAGCGATTATGGCATTATGGATGACAGAGCGGGTCTTCCCGCGAGTGTACCTGAGCTAATCAGAGGGGTGTTTGTTAATCCTGATTTCCTCTAAGGACATGAAATCTAAAAAAGAATATTTAAAAAAATGCACTAAAGTAATCATAGTCGATTAAAGTACGCAAGGATACATTAGAAATAAATATTTAGTAGGTACTCTCTTAGACAAATGTTACAGAGAGGAAATTCTAAATGTGAGATTTATATTAGAACTCAATGGCGGAGGCTTGAGGAGCTCGATGGCGCAAGTGGTTAGCGCGTTCGGCTGCGATCGTTGAAATTAAGCAACTTTCGCAGTCATTGGATGGGTGACCAAAAATTACTATCTCGAGCTCCTCCGTGCTTCGGAAGGCACGTTAAGCCGTTGGTCCCGGCTGCATCTGCAGTCGTTAACACCCACCAATCCGCACTGGGCCCGCGTGGTAGGTCATGGCCCAGTCTCCCTATTCCATCCATAGGGACCTGTGCCTCAGCAGTGGGGACATTAATAGGCTGATGATGATGATGATGATATTAGAACAGACCTGTAGCAACTAAATTAAATGTTTGCATTACGGAATCGACTGATAGTATTAAGGTGAATGTATGAATCCGAAATTGTTTAGCGTTATACGAAGGCTGAAGTGAGTATGTAATTTGATGTGATATGAAAAATGATGGCGCCAGATGGGAAAACGGCTAGGCTACGTTCTTGGTTTGGTGAATTGCAATTTTATTTTGGGCTCTTTGTTTATTGAAATGGTGGAAGATATAAAAAAGCTAGTTAACTGATATATTATCTACGCTGGCCCAACATCCCAGAATATGTGACTCCTATATATAAAATACAGATCAATACTTACATTCCTTAGTTGGAAATGAATATATCTGGTCGAAGAACGCTCAAAACTCTACATTTATTTTTCTGATTCCTCACAGGTGGGAGAAGAGTGAATGAGACATCGTGAATGCCCTACAGTTAACTGTGAGGTTTTTCCAGACTATAAAAAACGGAAAACCTAACTTGAACTACACAGGACCCCTGAGACTCTCGTCAGGGCAGGACACGCAGGACAAACACCATTGCGATTTATGCATATATATTTAGTGGCTGTAATAACTTAGCATGCGTGATTCAGGAACTCCTAAGCAAAACATTACCCTCGTATCTTGATGCCATTATGATATATTGCAGATATCGTGCTATAACAAAAGTGGTAACATTGTTCTGTATGCATTTTTATAAATTATATTTCATATATACTTCAGGATATTTATGAATTACACCACTTAATCAATTCGTCTGCAATAGTCCTTAACTAGAATCGGCGACAAGATTTATTCTCAACAGTGAAGTCGAAGATGGAAGATTTTTTCAATATAATGCAGGTTTTAGGAGTTGCCATTTAGCGCTGGGAACTACCAGCGTTCACATTAGCGACCTCTCGAGGCGAGTGGCTACACTTGAAGCTGTGGATGAAAGTCAAACGAGGCCTTTTAGATTTCAATAACGTTACAACTGGGACAAGGTCGAGACACAAATGTTGCATTGATTTCATATACATATTTCCTCCCTTTATCCCATCAGGGTCGCCAAGCCGTCAAAGTTGTGGGCAGCGTGATACCATTGAAAGTTTCCTGGTATAAACATCACTTTACCAAAATTATTCCATGTTTACACCTCTACAGCCACTGGTTAGGCTAAGACTATTTTTGTTGTGCAGAAGATACGGGAAAAGTAATAAGAATGACATTATTTACAGTTTATAATAATAAGAAATTTAGTGCTCAACAAAAGTAGGTACATGAAAGATTGAATGCCCTGATTTCTATGCTAGGATAATATAACCCTATGTAGCAGAAATCAGTGTCTTCTCCCAAAGAAATTTTAAAAACTACTTAGTTCACAATTAAATATTTCATGTCCTCAATGTGTGTGTGTGTATCCTACGTTCAGTTTATAATCTTATCCTTCAAAATAGTTTCCAAAATAATCCTACTGATTGAAGATAAATTAACTAGCTTGAGTTTATTTTTCTTTCATTTCTATAGCCCCAGACCAGATTACCAGGAAGCAGAAACCAGAGAGGTATGGTTTGATTTTTATTGAAATGATGTTAATTAGTCGCAAACTCGCACCACCTTTCGCGTGGATTGCATTTTTTGGGAATTCGGGAAAAATGACAATGATAAAATTTAATATTACCATGACCAGGATTTCAGGCTCAAAAGAGCTGAACTAAATATTATAGTATCTGGATTAGTAAATCAATTATATAGTCGGAAAAGAATTATGTAAAAGCACGTAGAAGACTTCGTACCTTAAATGTTCATATTCCATGTAGGTATTTGTATATAATAATAATAATATACTTTTATTTCAGACACAAGATCCAATCCTACAATTTACAAATTATTTCATCAAATTCCAATTCATAAATATATTTACATTATATATACACAGAAGTCAAATTACCACATTCACAAAGAGGTCAGTCGTATCATGATTCAGGATGCTAATTGCACCCATCGTTTATACATATTCGTATTGAAAATTCTCTCCACCAGAACTGATATAATAGAGTTCCTACATTCCTCAACCCTGGACATAAATTTGGCGATGCGGTTTCTTTGAATGGCATTAAACGAGTTTATTTTAGCCTCAAGGTACATTTTTGTAGCGCTACAACAACGCTCTAACCCCATAAGTTGCCTAAATATATTATTGCAGGTCACCCGTATTCCATCATACGCCTTATATAATGCACATTTGTCTAAACATGACACTTTTCAATTAAGCGACAATGAAAACGATTATGAGATTCACCAACTAGAATGATTTTTTCTCTGAGTCTCTACTTACTCTCATTTCAGTTAATTGTGTAATAGTTGGACGTGCTCGCGAAAGCAATTGTTTTCAGGTTCTGTGAAATTACTTTGTTAATTAATATACAGACAGTACCTACAGGTAATCCGTTACTATCCATCCCTGAGAAAGCACCTGGTTTTGGATTTCAGTGACGTCACAAAAGAGGCCAAGGCCACTATTCTCCTAACGTCGTTCAGTTGTTTTACCGAAACGTTTCCTTTGTGTTCGACTGGTATTATATTTTTTTGTGTATTAAGTTCTTTTGTGAACACTTCCTTGAACCGAAACAGTGAAAGTAATGTATTTTTCATTTGTTTTGGCACAATAATTGTACTGCACCTATCTCGAAGTATAGAGTCTGCAAATATCCTTCCAAGTCTTAATTTCAACTTCTATATTTTAAGAGAGAACTAGCGCAATAGGTACAGATACCTATATGGCTAATGCTGTTTCTTTACAATTGACAATATTGTCTACAATCCAAAATAATAGAATTTTCTTAGCCTGTTATTTCTTCGTCATTATCTGTTTGATAACTAGCCAGTTTTTTGTTTTATCCTTCTATTATTATAAATGTGAAAGTTTGTATGTTTGTTACTTAATCACACAAAAACTACTAAAAGGACTTGAATGAAATTGGATAGGCATATAAATTATGACCTGTATTGAGTAATGTTAAATTTCTTTGGGATCCTTAAAAAAACTTATGTTAGTGCGGACCAATAATATTATCTAACCACAAAAACTGAAAGAGGGAAAAATAAGCAAAACTAATATTAACTGTATGCAGCAAACACAAAAATCCACAACATCCCCTCACCGACGAAATCCGAGCAAGTTTCCGCAATCGCTGACTAAAGTAAGTATCAAATAAAAATTCTGGACGCACTTAAAAGTCGAAATATCATAAAAACTCTCTCTCGTTTACCGCACAATAAAAATGTTATAAGAAAGAATATAATGGTTAGGTATGAAATAAACAATGGTTGTAAAAGGTAAATGTTTTGGCCGACCACTAAGGTTGTGAACCGAACTTAAGCGGTAGCGATCCGAAAAGCGATACCTACAAAGATACTAAATACCGTTTTATATTTTCTATTAAATCGGTTTATAGTAAGTCATTCGTTATTATTCCCATCAAATCATTCGTTAACCGTCCCTTTGAAACCAAATCAGCTTCACCGTTTAACAGAATTAAAGATGCATAAAAAGAGATATGCCATGATGTTGACATCTTTCACGCTACACTCAAAGCCCTCAAAGATCATTTGTATGGTAACGTTCAAACTGATCAGTAATTTGTTACTGTCACAAATATAAGTAGGTACCTACATATAGTCAATGTTGTACATGCCTGCAATGGCAATTCACACGGTTGAGTACTACCTGCATCTTTAAATCTTTGTGAGGTACACATTAAGTGGTTTTCTTTGTTTACCTTTATTTATTAATAACAACAGCAACATTGATAAAAAAATCTAAACATCTACTTGTTAAGAATAACTCTCAGAGACGAAGTCAGGATAATTGGATGCTCAAACGAACTTGCCTGGGGTGGGGTTCGATCTTGATTGTCCTGACTTCGTCGAAGAGATTTGATGTCCCACCCATCCCGATTTTGATGTTTTTTTTTCTCACTCTTATCACCCCTTGACAATGTTGCTGTTTATTTCTCTAAAAAAATGATATCAGTGTCGAGCGGGCACACCAAGTAAACGGGGGAAAATGACAGCTATAACTTTATTTAATATAACTGTGAATAGCTCGTGCGAAGGAATACAGCGTAGAGGGCCTACTACTACAACAAAATTTGCTTCAAATGCGTTAAATTAACAAACATTGATTAAATACCACTGTCGAAAAAACGACACTTAACGTACTCTATGTATTGTTTTCGTATTTTTTTCACGGAGCTCTGCGGCGTCTTTACTTTTTAACGGTCCGCGCGTGACTGTGAACCAAGAAGTGCTTGAGTGGAGTTCAAGCACTTTTTGATTGGGATACATTTTGTGCGCACGTGGTGTATATCTAGGGTATTTAATATCATTGGATAACTAGCATTGGATCTTGATCTACCTGCGATGCCTTTGTAGGTAAACGTGAGTGCCATGGACATTCGAAATCTAAGATATGCTTTCCGTACTCTTAGATTTATATTTACTAACATAAGTTATGTAAGTGTATATTCTGATTATTTCATTACTGTTTGCTTATAAGATGGCTTATATCAAAGCAATATAAACAATGTTTATGTTACAATCAATGATATTAAAACCAATCAAATCAAATAAATACAAAAGTCCAATTAACAATAGGTATCCAATCGATTTTTTGCGTCCCTAATAATCTTATGTTAGTTAAAAATTTAATTATCTTTAAATTTAGCGGTTAATTTTTCATTACTTCTTTAAAAACACGATAAAATTTTTGTTTTTGTATTATTTTAGTATGTTAATATAAATGGTGTAATAGATTACATCTGTATGAGTGTAGTGTTAGAATTTTTTTTGATTTTTATTTGCTCATAGTAGTGCAAAATAAGGTACGTACTTAACAAAAAGAAACACTATAAAATATTTTACTCACTTAGCTCATGACATCCAAATGAAATGGCGAAAAAAAAGACATTTAAGCACAACCCGAAGTTTATAACTAGGATAGATTTATCAAAAGGCTTGTTGGACACTGCCATGAAAAAGTAGAAAACCGTATCAAACTTTCTTTTAAACTCGCCCTCTCTTGTTCCGCGTTGTCAATCGTCCCCCATCAATCTACCATCGATGTGACAGCGCAAGCGGCTACATTTTTCGCGTTATGCTAATCGGTAAAGTTTGAGATTCCATTCGGTAATTAATGGATTTGTGACATCATCATAGCAGCTTCATTCGAGGATCTCGTTAAGATAATAATAGAAGTATGAACAATTGTGTATTACAATAAAACTTCGTGCACGTGAATCATTAAATTAAACGATGGGTTGAATAGAATATGATACCATTTTTTGTCGCGTGATATCTATGCCAGATTTTATTTTGCCAAAAACAAGGATTCAAAAAAACAGTTTTTGAATCCTTAAAAGCTAATTATGTTTCAGCTTTATTTTAAGCCTAAGCGACTTTGAACTATTGCCAGAGATGGAATACCTAAAATTTTAATCAGGATAACTGTTATTTGAAACACCTAAGAGTTTTAGTATTAAATGCAGATTGTTTCGTTCAAATCGAGCTAGTTCAGAAGCTATCCTGAGCGTGGGCTCAAATTCTCAATTTAGTGCTTACCCCCGCGATCTATGACGTCAACACGTGGGTGGGTGAAGGGCCAAACATATACATAGTTTTGTATTACCTGTAGATAGATATTTGTAACGCTATACCTTTGTATTAGGTTAAATTTTATTTTGGCAAAATTAATAATCAAATATATTTTTTTATAAATTTAACAGTACGTTATATTAAAATTAATTAAAACCGGAAGTGTGAGATGGCGCGAATAAACGATGGCCGACTGAATAATGGCGGGGCATGAGGACACATTATTCTGTACCCTTAGCACGAACCATTATCGAATTTGTAACGTTTGCGAGTCCGTAATGTCATTGTCAAATGTGTACTGATTTTTAGTTCTCGTTACGTAGTTTATGCCACTGCTGTTCAAGTTTCCATCCAAAATTTGACATTGATATTTCGATTTGCAAACTATTTGAATTCGATAATGGTTCGTTCTAGGGGTACTGGTCATGGTCGCCGAAGTGTTCCGACGTGTCGTCTCTAATTATAATTATAAAAACTGCTAACCTGGAGTTAAAAAAACAAGTTTTTGGTTGGTTCCTGAAGGAGTTTCCTTACATTTGTAACTTACCAATATTGGATACCTTATAACAATGAAATTGCGAAGCAGCGTTTTGTCGCTGTTCACTTAATTTTAATTCATTTGAATAATGTTAACAAAACACAACGTAACAAGCGCAAACATATCCCCCGTTATAAGCGGTTGTCAATATGAAGCTATTTGCTGTAAACAAAAAATCATATTTGAATTTCCATCTGCCTTGATATCGAATGATAACTACTGCCTAGTTATCTATTAGAAGTTCTAAGAATTAATGTCAAAATAATTTAAAGGTAGCTTGCCAATATTACGCGATAATGAGATCTGTGACAAGTCTCCAGAGATCTGTAAATTTTATACCCTATGTTATTTTATTGCCATTTAAGAGTTGATTGAATAAACTTCACCTAAAGCCCTAAAGATACCTAAAAAAACACTATAAGATGTTTTTAGGTTATTAATTACGAAGAAGAAGGTCCCTTAAGTAGTGACTGAATAAATGGACTCGCTTGTTTTTGATGGCATGCATTTTTGAGTACCTACCTAACTAGGCTAGGTATGACAATTTTTAATAAATAAATAAATATTTCCAACACTCACACTAATTAGCCTAGCCCCAAAGTAAGCACTGTAAGGCTTGTGTTATGGCATGCTAGGGTAACGGATAGAATACATATACTGTACATACATAAGTATATTTTTTCCATCCATGACTGGAGTACAAATGCTCGTATTCATCATACAAACATCTGCCCCCACCGGGATTTGAACCCAGGACCTCTCGAGTCGGCGACACCATGAAACCCGGCGTACAAACCACTCGGCTACGGAGGTCGTCTTAGGAGGTCGTCTAAGGTTTAATAACTGATTTACTAAAATATATTTTCATGTATTGATGTTCTTTTATATATATTTTTGGTATACTATATTAAAGGTATATTTTTCTTTATTTCAGGTAAGTCTCGCTCTGCTGATGACACAACCAAGGAGGGCCCATGTCTTACGGGTAGGCCCTTGCTCTATTCATGTAAATAGAAAAACAAACGAGTGTGCTTATGACCACACGACTGAAGTGAAACTTCTTTAACTCCATCTGTATGTATATATATATATATATATTATACACACACATACACATATATATATATGTGTGTGTATGTGTGTGTACAATATATACATGTATGTACATATACATATTTCTCTTGCTTATATCCCCCACCCAACTCCCGTTCGCCTCGCCCGAACTAGCTTTTCGTAACTTAATAAATTGAAACTTGAAAAGTCGGCGGTTATACCACAATAAGAGTCTGACATAACTTTGCAGCCGGCTCTAGGGTATACATGAGGCTTTCACACCCGTTCCCCCGCCTGGGAGGAAACAAAAAAAATGTAGTTAGAAATTACCGAAAATACAGTGTCAAGTGACATATTCTAAAGAAGGCCACGATATCTAATTATACTTTCACGTAACTTTACCGAAAGAAAAGACAGAGATTTTTTATTACTTCAAACTATGTACCTACTTCGTCTTTGTTGATCCGACAACATCATGGTCATCTTCGCTATATCTTCCCATTGGGCGGAGAATATAATTTTAAGCCCATTGAATCATGTTTTAGAGGAGCATTAAACGTGATGACCCTCTCAGGGGTACCTTGCAAGTTACTGGCTAATTGCAAGCTAGCTTCTCTGTGAACCTTTAATAAGTAATGTTAGGGACGCCTACGGTTTGCACCAGCCTCATTCACACCGTAATGTAACCAGAGATGCCTATTTTTGTTAACATTAGCACTGAGACTCTTTCTTTAATGCTAAAATTTTCTTTTGTTTCTCGAACAACGTAATTCTTTAGAATTGATTCTTTAATATGAAAGTTCAAATAGGACTTATCTTATTTTTTGGCAGCTTGAGTCACAGTGTAGTAAGTTGATGAGTGATAGCAGTATATGATTGTAAAAAACCAATAGTTAACTTGCATGCAACTTCCGAAATATAAAACAATATCTATCCCGCAATCAAATAAAAACATATTAGCGTGGTTACTTACACATTTCGCTAGTGATTGAGAAAGTGAACATACTTACAAAAAATAATATTGTTATATTTTATTTCAAAACAAAATTTAAAGGTATTTCATCAAATAAAAAAAATATAATATATTACAAACATCAATTTGCTTAAACAAAAATACAGCTATTAAAATTAAAAACAAAAGTGAAGTGGTAGATTTATCTGATTTTAAGTTCAGTTCGGTTCACAAGAGCTCTTCTCGGTGTAACCATGAATCAACTTTAATATGGATCAGGACTAAACAACAGTCTTTTAATAAAACAACAATGCGGCGATAGCTTGTCTCGTGAAATTTATATTAACACCGAGATTGTCTCATGAAAATTGCCAAATTCATAAGCCCTTTATGTTTGTCTGTAACTTCACGAAACAGGAAAAGTTACTCAAGATATTATCATAGAAAGGTGTATTGTTTCCTGTTTGATAATCTGCCAGATTAATGACTGAGCTTGTAATTATTGCGCGCTTTGTTGATTGATTCAAAATGTACGAGTATTTTGTAGCATAATAAATATTTAGGTATAACTCTACATTTCATTACCCGATTCTAATGGCAAGACTCAAAGGTGATAAATAACTTTTAAATTTGGTAAATTGAAATTTCATATATTTTGAATAAAATAATACATGTGATATGAATACAAATTTTAATGATGTCTCAAAGCGCGGCTGCAAGTCTAGTTAGCAAAATAGAGAAATAGCTTGTGTAATGGCTTAATTGCACTTGGTCGTTAGCCCGTATGCGGGTGCACGAAAGACATTACTCTAATTCGGGCATCTGAAGCAATATTTACACTGGCTGAATACGGGCTGGAAGACGGTATCGGGTAACCAGTACTAAAACTACCTGAAAACGGGCTTACTCGACTCCGTTTATTAACACTTAATCGTTTACCCGAATTCCATTGGAACTCATATTCGGGCTAGCGACCAAATGTTATCGTGTCATGAGTGTGTAATTAGTTAGAATGGAGATAATTTATGTTCTTATCAGTACATGCTCTTGCGCCATAGCCTTGGAAAATGATGATTATTGATTAATGTAAACGATGGTTACTTATTGACACTACTCTTATATAAATCAATTGAGGAGCATCTGTTGGAAAGGGGCTATTTCCATGCTAAGAAAATGCTGATAAAATTAAAAAAATGTATGCTGATTTAATGGTGTATGTGAAGTGTATTTTTTATTCAGGTAATTCATGAGGAGGCCACTTATTTTTAGGGTAAATTTATTTATTATTGTTATTATTAACAAGCACAAAATTAAGTAATTAAAAATGGAAGTAGCACGTTATGGTCGGATATTCGGCAAATAGCATGTTTTGATCAGGAATGGTGATAAACTTTTTGAAGATCATTTTTATAATTGGAAGCTACAGTTATGCCAAAATATATAAAACAGCTTGGCATTGATTAATTGTCATTACTTTTTAAGATAAAAAAAACATACAAATTTGATAGAATGCACGTTTTTTATCTTAAAAAGTAATGACAATTAATCAATGCAAAGTTTTTTTTATATATATGGCAATTAAAAAAAAACTTCAAAAAAAATTGATAAAGAAATATTATGTGTCGAACAACAACTTTTAAATGAGCTAAAAATAGCACCGTTCGAATAGAACCGCGAATTTAAGTTCAAACTTGAAGGGGAAATCATCACTTTCAATCAAGACTAAACACAGGCTGTGATAGGATCTTAGAAAACTAGTAGAATTCACGAAAAAAAACTATAAAACAGTAAATACGGAAATAGCCCCTTTTGAACAGACGCTCCTCAATAGGGGTGATGACGGGGTACAGTAAACGAAATTCTATTTAGTCCGTCAGTTAAATGATCAAAAAATAATGGACACGTATTATTTCTTTGGGCAATCAACCACTAAATTACAAAGTTATAGCGCGTCAAAGTTTGGGAGTACGGGCTCGTGACGACACTTTTTAGTGAATTTTCACTTAAAAGTGTACTCAAACGTGACGTCATGTGACTTTTCAAATCAATATATCTCTGCAATGTTTATATTATGTAAAAAAAAGAAAAAATACTTGTCCAATACTTTTTGATAATCTATCTGATAAACGAAGAAAAAAAAATAGTCATCATCCCTATTGTCACAGCAGTGGTGCAGCGCTGGTTGCTTAACACACACATTCAACACTAGTGCGCCGACAGAATCGCTAATAATTAAATCTTATAGTTTGTCTTTGTATTTTTGAATTCAATGCTTATAGACAGCATCGAGTAAGGTGGTAGCATCTTAGGGCTTAAAAATAAGTGTTAAATTCCTTCAGTAAGTGAATAGAACAATCAACCAAGGTCTACCGTTTAAGAAAATAATGAAAATGCTTTATTAAACTATATTTGTGACCGAGTTTTTTATTGCATAGAGCATGGGACAGCAGTAATATCACCTCCTCATTTCCATCTTAAACATTTTTCACGTAAACGACTTAGTCTTTCACGTAACGAAGTATGACCAACGAAATGGTAATAGTCGCCGATTCAATTCAGTCTATTCCAATGAAATTTCCTTCCACACGCACGTGTTCTTCTTTATTAAAGTCTTGTTTAAATTTTTTTAAAAAAAGCGCAGATGGAATCATTCGTCAAAGTGTTTTATTATAATCAAAACACTACACACTTACATGACAAACAAAAACGAATAACTAAACAAAATCGGAAAGCTTTTACGTCGAAACAATGCGTCAACATCCAACAAAACTTTTTGTATGAGTCATCACTGCTGGCTGCTATATATTATGAGCCGAGACAGATCCGTCGGCGTAACAATCTCGACGAACTGAAACAAGTGGATAATTCAATAATTTTTACGCCACTCGTCGCTCGCAACATAACGGGAACATAACCGGAGTGCGTAAAAAGTTGGCCTGGAACAGCCATCGCCACGGTATCATTTGGCAAAGTTTTCCTTTCCAGCGATTCGACAAGTTAGTTTCTGGAGGGTAGTTCGTGCGGTCGTTAGGCGCGATCGTGACTATGTTGATTAATACATCCCCTGATGAGGTGGCATCTTCCCATCTCGCTTTATTGTTTTTCTTATTTCTCTTGCACCGTTTAACGTTGCTGATTGATCGTTTCACCGATGTATTGTTATTTGTTAATCTTGTTTTGTTTTGTCGTTAGGGGTTTGTCTATTAGGTTGAATCTGTTATCAATTTGAGATGAACTCAATCGTCATACATCATTGAAGCGACCGTTTGGGGAAGTAGCCTCCTCCATAGAGAAGATGTGGCCAAATGTAAAACAGTATTATGATATTAATGTTCCTGAAGTACGGTTGCTTTACGGGCTTTTTAGTGGATTTGCTTTACTTGAGGAGCTGAAAGTACCCATTTTTTACCGCGAGAGCTATCTTGATGATCGGACTTCATTGTGATATAGACTGCTATTCAAGTTATCCTCACCTTGCTAGCCTCAATACAATCCCCTTGACAGTGGAGCCCTGGAATCTTACTCACTAATAAGAAATTGCCACACCATCAAAAGGTACTGTTAAAAGGCGGTATTCAGTAAGGGCTTTGATAAAAAAATCCGCTTTGCTCTACCTTTCTTAATTTGCATTCCATCACCTAAAACATTTTACCGAGATGCCTTTATTAAATCGAGGATTTCTTTTCTCTTGTACATGCTAACTTGTAAGCGAAACTACAGAGCTTATTTTAATTAAAAATCTTTCTTCATTGTAACTATTTGGTGAATGTTTTGAGTTAGAAATGGGATTTTCTATTCCTCTAGTATTTCTATAAGGACTCCCTATTGAGATTTTCGAGCCTTTTCTTGCATTTATATTCAAATATTCAGGCCCCTCGGAGGAAATTCCTGTCAAGACGCTATTAGTATTGATGTTGGCGGTGTTCACTTGTACTTGCTCTGTGAACATCTATCTCATATTCTGAACGTTTTCGATTAGTTTTCGAACTATTTTTATACGAACCTATCATTTTGGGTAAAAATAATCTTTAAAGTGATTTAATTATATCTTGATTTTTAATTTACGCACACACACACCACACCACAGAACACTACACCACAAGCCACTAAACGAAATCACACCACAGCTACCTTTTTATTATTATCTATACTAATTGGTTGAAGTAAGAGAGATCTAAGTTTTATTTTTAATAGAATTTTTTGTTTGCCTTACTGTGCTACTGAAAGAAAATTTAGGAAAAATAAATTTAAAAGCGACGACTGCTACTTAGCGTAAAAGCATCGCACTCGACATACTTATTAGTAGTACAGCTCCCGAGCCGTTGCCGTAAATTTGAAATTTGACACATAATTCACATCCAAGTAACGCTGCGGTTGTACCCTTAGGATCTCCCGTGAGATGAGTTCACACTCGAGAGTGTTCACAAAAAGGATCTGTGGATTATTTTGCAAGGTCGCATGGTCCGATACCCTTACTATATTAACTTACAACAAAATCTATCTATATTACGATGAAAGCAAAGTAGTACCACTATTTTATGTAGTTGATATTTTTTGGGCCGCTCCCGTGCAGTTAATGCGGTATCTAGGCTGTACAAATTAAAATTAATTAATCAAAGCGTGTAGTATTTTTATGATATAAAAAATATTCTTCAAATGATCTAATGGGTTAATTTAAATTCAAATAATGTAATGAAAATGCTTTTAATGAAATCTATTCATTCATTCCTGTTGTATATTTTCCCAATAAAAAATTGTGTGCATTGAAAAGATGAAAATTCTTTATTCGAATTTACCGCATAATATAAAAATGTTGTGAAAAGTCCAATTTTCACCCTTCATTGACATCTGTTGGCTAAGGAGAGAAATTTGCACAAGAAAAATACGACATCTTTATTAGTAGGTAATGACTTTAACTCAAAATCATTACGCATAATATAATTACTCTCTGTACTCCATCCATAGGGAAGGTCTGTGCCCCGGCAGTGGGGACAATTTATAGGCTGCTGATGATGAATATAATCATTTATATTGGGTATAAATTATTATACACCTGTGGGCTATATAATCAGATATTTTGTTTTATGATTTTGAATCATGAAACAAAAAACATGAAAACATGTCTGAATTTCTTTCCCTTCTATTCCATTTATATAATCATACTATGTACTTTGATCTTATATTTCACCCTTATAAGTATATATTATTCAAGGCATTTCATGATGACTTCAGGAATAAATATCGAGGAACAGGCCCTGTGAAAACTCCAGCCGCCTAAACATGTTAGCCGAGCTTAACCCAATGCGAGCGTGGACAAACAGTTACATGTAGGCAAATAATGCAAGAGCTACCGTCTAGACGTTGGCCAAGTTTGAATAAGACCAATGCAAGTGGCCAATAAAGAAAACGTGGCTGCGTGATAGAACTCAAAAATTACACTTGACAGAGTGGAAAACAGGTGAAGGATGCCGGAAAAGGAAAAACACAGTTCCAGAGGCAAATAAAAGACTTGCCCGCACCCTTACCAGACTTAATAGGGACAAACTCCGCATAATTATAGGAACCCTAACTGGTCATTGTGGCCTAAACAAACACCTATATACAGCCTAGTAATAGACAGCCCTCTATGCAGAGGATGTATGGAGGCAGAAGAAACGCCACAGCATGTCATCAGGGAATGCAGGAGTATGGTCGACCAACGGGCACGGCTTCTCCATTCGCCAGCATCGCTTCAGTCTGCCAAAGCTGCTTTCCTCCTAGACTAACTTAGGCTGGCTAGAGTAAACGGGAATGTTTCAAGACACGCACAATAGACCAATGATTAGGGCTAAGTGCGGAAACCGCCCTGAAAAACTAAAACTAAACTAAACTAAAAGTGGCCAATAAAGACGAGCTTTATGGAGCTGCCCATATGTTGGTGCGCTCTCGGTTATTATGGACGAGGTGAGACAAATGTTGGCGAGCGACAGCGTGTGACAACAAGCGAAGCCAAATAAGATCTATACACGTTAGCGCTTGCTTTTACTCGGCAAATTAGGCAAGCGATACTGATCGAAGACAAGGCAAGACTATGCTGTCTATACCTTGGTATTGACTTTCGCTTGACCAACATATACAGGCGGCTTAAGACCTTAAATGTATGGCTGCGAGGTAACCCATATCATAACCTGAACTAGTAACGGTATCCGTGCTCGCTTTATTAATGTAGAGGTTAATGTGATAGGTAATAAAATAACTAATTAATGTACTCGCTCCGGTAATTGTAATGAAATAACTGTGAAATGGGTATTTTTATGATCGCCCTAAATTGAGTAAACGGTTAATTTGTTTGTTGCCTATATCCGTGTGGTTAATTTCGCATTTGTTACCGGGAGTGGAAGGAAATCATAGGATTAGCCTTCTGGTAACTTTCGATTACATTATATGTGTATGCTTTTAATAAAATTAGGTAGGCAAATGTCTCAACGTCACCTGTGTTAAGTGGTGACAAATTCCAGACATCTAAATTTCTGGTCCAATAGTATGAACCACCCACTAATTGTGGAATACATTTTCACCAGCAGTGTTTCCGGTTTCCAGGCAAATACGACCCGAAAACTTAAAAAAAGCGTACTTCTGCCTTATAGGTCCTACATAGACATCTGCAACACCTAATATATCAGGTGTTGCAGATGTCTATGGGCGACGGTGATCACATTCCATCAGGTGAGCAGTTTGCTACAAAAAAACCTCACCTTGCCGGCCTACACAAATGTTTCTTCACTCCCCTTTTTAAGGTTTGTAGGAAGGGGAGAACACGTGCGCGGGCAAAGAATTCCACTGGCGTATCCTATTATTTTGGTATATAAACGGATATTTACGGAGATTCACTGGTACCTAAAGTATTCATCTTGTGAGTACAAGTATTATACAAAGATAACTCTATAGAGTAATGTTCACTTGTAGTGCTGATTCACTGGTACCTAAAGTATTAATCTTGTGAGTATAAGTAATATACAAAAAATAATCTATAGAGTAATTTTCACTTGTAGCGCTGATTGACTGGTTCCCAAAGTATTCATCTTGCATCGACTTAAGGGAAACCTTAGTTTAATTTACTTACAATAACATCCCTGCGACAATTAAAATATAAATATGTATGATAAAAATAGTTGAGTTGTCAAGGTTATAAAAAATTTCAAAAACTGATTTGCCAATTTTCTTCAAGGAGGGTGAAGTTTATTGGTACCCTCAGGCGTCTGTAAATAATGGAGGGATCCGATGTGTATAGGAAAATATAGGCAGCGTTGTTGTTTGAGCGATCAGTTTCAGACTAGCTGAGGGGCAAGTTTTGAGTTATGATGCCTATATTATCGTGTTCGATACAAGCGGAATTAATTATTCTTGGAAGTAGGTATATTTTTGGCTTTAAGAAAAAGAAGTAGGTGTTTATTTTACCTTTATGAAGGTGATGTTTTCAAACTCAAACTCAAATCATTTATTGCAACCATAATGTGTACATTGGGTGGTAGGTACTTCAATAAACATGAGCATTATGGACACCGTCAGGTACGCAATTGATTGGTATCAAAAAAGGAGGATGGGCTTTCCAAATGAACAACACTAAAATAATAAAAATAATTAATTTCTGGTTTGTTTTGTTTTGCATTGGATGGCAGATGGCCTATGAAGACGCGTATTCAAGAATAAATGTCGTGATGTTGTATTTTATTGAAAGTCCACACACAGACGCCGGAGGCGGACCTTTAGCGATCGAGATATTTAGTTGAAAGTCGCCTGTCGCCACGCTAAAACGAGTTTGTACTCTTTTTTTCACGGCTACTATATAAATAAGGATGCGGTTCATTCGAAAGTCAAAAATAAAGGGATTACCATTAAATGACTGAAAGTCACAAATCTTATATTTAATGGGGTCTGAAGTGGCCACGAGAGTCGGCGCGCCACCCGATGTGCGGTTCGCCTAAGAGTTGGAATTCAGCCTAGGTATTATTTTATTCTTTTATTCTGCTGTAACATGTACGGAAAATGTAGGCAGCGTTGATCTTATTTTCGAAAATTTGACAAATATTTATTACTAGCTGCATTAACAGACACTGCAACATCTTACTAGCTGATGTTCTACATTGAAGCTATCGAATTTGGAAGTGAAATTTTATTAACAGAATAGCACGCAGTTCTTAATGATTGCTGTATGTGACGACCTCCGTGGTCGGGTGTTTCGTACGCCGGGTTTCATGGTGTCGTCGACTCGAGAGTCCCGGGTTCGAATCCCGGTGGGGGCAGATGTTTGTGTGATGAATACGAGCATTTGTACTCCAGTCATGGATGTTTAATATGTATTTTTATTTTATATAAATATACTTATATATGTACAGTATATGTATTCTATCCGTTACTCTAGTATCCCATAACACAAGCCTTATAGTGCTAACTTTGGGGCTAGGCTAATTGGTATGTTATAAATAAATTAAAAAATAAAGATGAAAATACAAAACAAGGAGCACTAAGGATTACGGAGGCCTTCGCTCGGTACTCGCGCCGTTTCAATTTTCCCACCACCCACGGGAGAAGAATGACGTCACGGGCTCCCGTAGGCGCCGCACTACCCTCTTTACGTCATATTGTGCTCCCTCCCCTAATAACGTTCAGCCCATTTACTTGCCAAGGTTTTTGCGTATTTAAGTAAGTAATGTAATTTTCATTCATTCCGCACCGATCCGGAATTGAAGGAGAGAGATAGAGAATTCATTTCGATTGTAAACTTATTTCGCGAGTTAATGAAGTAAGTACCTATCTATCGCTTTGAAAACGTTTCAAAGGAATACGGTTCAATATTTGTTTCGTTGTTAATTAGTGATTTTTGTACGTGAAACATGCTTTTCTTGTTGTAGTTTGCAAACCACGTTGGGTTATCAAAGAAAAGGCCACTTCTAAGATAAATAAATATTAAATGAATACATGAAACTATCTACATGATAACTAATAGTTATAAATAAACTTGAAAACGGTTTTATATTTAACTAGCAGCCACCCGCGACTTTGCCCGCGTCAACCTTAGTTTACTGACATTCCCACGGGAACCTAACATTTTTCCGGGATAAAAAGAATACAGTGTCTCAATCAAGGTTGTTAACTATATGCATACCAAATTTCATCCATATCCTTTCAGAAGTTTTTACGTGATTGAGTAACATACAAACACACAAATAAACAAATTTTCACATTTAAAATCTTAGTAGCATCTGTAGGAAGTAAGATTTTAATTAAGAGATATTTTGGAAAATTTTGTTGTAGAGGACTTTGGTTAAGAGTAAGTATCCTATGTGCAAACCAGCGCATAGGATACTTACTTTTAACCAGATAATGATTTATCTGTGTGCCAAATTTTGTAAAATTTTGTAAAGTATTTGTATATTGGTGGTGGGATATATAGAAAGAAAAAAAATGTAAAGAGCGTGTAATTCACCAACAAACAGACTTTTCAGTTTGGCGAAATAAGTTGTTTTTTGTATACCTGTATTTTTAATGAAAAAAATAAATAAAAAATAAAATAAATAAATTTTATAACCTAGTGCTACCTTACTATCATCAGTTCTATCTCTTTTATTTACAAACAACGAGTTACAACCTAATATAATATAATAACAAATAAGGAGTAATTTTACATGTAATTGTAATTATATGATTATTTATACGCTTAGATAGAGCAATCCTCATGCTTTTTCATGTAGGTGCACCTCTGTATACTTACATGAAAAAGGAAATAAATTGTATTATTAATCCAATAAAAACACACGCAAAGACAGCGGTTCATCTATCGCGGTATGTGTGTGTGTGTAGCGACGAGCATATCTACCATATGTAGTAGATATTTTTTGAGCGTCTTTTGTGCAGTTAATACGGGATATAGGGAGTTTAAAGTCAAAGTTTCATGTATGCATTTGTCTTTACAGCAATGAGTATTAATTTGATACAATATGTAATTTGACATTTCCTTTAACTTATTAATGAGCGTGCCACTTAAAAGCCCGTCGAATTCCCATCACGTGCGTAGAGAAATTTAGCGGTACGTTAAGGCTTAACAAAAACAATCTTAAATTCCTGTACACTAGAGTCGGATTAACGCCTCATTTGGCATGGTGTATCCGTTGTTCATATTGGGAGTCCTATACTCGATACACGCTCCGTTCAACTTCGCAGTATCGATGATTCAGAATCATGGCACTTTTTCCGGGTTCCGTAAAGTAAAACCGTTTTTGTTGTTGTTGTTGTGAATTTATTGGGATATTCGGATTGGCCGGAAAAATAGGAAAATTTTATTTGTTCCTCTCACGCATTGTTTTATTTCTATTTACATATATTTCAAAACAGAATTGAGGTTGTTATATTTTTGTTTTGAACATTTACCTGCTGTTTATTTAAATCTAAAGAAAATATCACTAGAAAAAAAACTCCTTGATCTAGGTTTCGAACCCACATTTTCGGCTATTCCACTAACCAATAACTATGCTACCGACCTTATTGGCCGTGTCGATTTTTCCTCTAGTATATCTTAGGCTGCAAGCCTGGATGATGATGGAAGATCCGGGTTCGAATCTCGTCTGAATCCTGGACTGAGTGGAATAATGGTTTTTTTATAGTAGAATTTTCTTTACATAAAAAGAACTTTTTGAATAAAACTAGTTTTTTACGGGTTAATGCACGAAACTTTATTTATTTATTGACGTTTCGTAGCCTTTACAGGCTACGTCATCGGAATCAAATTTCTATTTAATTTTGTCGAGCTACCTTCGAAAGACTTTGTTTCGAAGGTAGGTTTGACTTTTTTTTGAGAAAGAGAGTCTTTCGAAGGTAGCTCGACAAAATTAAATAAAAATTTGATTCTGACGACGTAGCCTGTAAAGACTACGAAACGTCAATAAATAAATAAAGTTTCGTGCATTAACCCGTAAAAAACTAGTTTTATTCAAAAAGCTCTTTTTATGTAAAGAAAATTTTACTATAAAAAACATTATTCCACTCGGTCCAGGATAACAGAAACTAGTTTTATTTGATGAGTGATGTGCGTGAATACCTAAGAAACAAAAAAGAGCTTTATGACTTGAAATTTCTAAACTCATAATTATATAACAACCAACTTCTTAAGCTAATAATTTTGTAACAAGTTCTTTTGTCGTTCGTTTTCTATAAAGTAGCGCATTGCTTCGGTTCTTCTCGTTCCATTTGTCTCAAAAGCCTTCGAACGCCTCGAGCAAGTTAATATTTATGTTTTACACAAAGAAGATCCAATTACACCATGCTAAGGGAGCCAACGGCCGAATACAAATTTCAATATATTCCAATTTGCGTAAGAAACCAATGAAGTATTATTTCATTTCCGACTTAAGGGTCAGAGATTAACGAGAGATTAAAATTTCTCTGCAATTAATCCATGGCAAAAGGGTTGATTAAGTCGTATCTCTGGTACGACAGGCGAACTCCGACTGTCACTAATCGTGAAGTATTGGCCAATAAGGAAGAAGGCTATTCAAACTTTAAGCTGTGAACTGAATGAAGGCGCAGCGGAATGCGGGACGAAGGCGGGTAAAATCATATTTTGAAAAGTATTGTATACCTTTCATTGAATTTTTACGACTATTTTTTAGAACATAAAAAATCTCTAAGAGCCTTTATTTTTTTTTACATATCAGCTTAAGACTTCCTCCCTCCCTTATTATTAAACGAGGTATAAGCTTAGACTAATTACGCAGTGTTTTGTTCAAATCACTCAAATGTCATTTGTCATTCGTTGAACAGAACTAAAATATGGATTAACTATAGCTTAGTCTTTGTTTATTAGAAATCAGAAATCAATATATCTTTATTCAAATTGAATGTATAGTACAACACTTTTGAATCGTCCAAACATTATTTTTCCCTACCACTCGTTACTGGACATATTGTTTAGCAGCGGAGAAAAACGAGCGAAAAGAACTCCACAACATTAAAAGCATAATGTAACAACATTTACAAATCATTATGTTGTTACAACGTCAATACAATCATGATTTATTTAATATTATAGAAAACCTGTGGGAATGATTGGAACAATTCAATCCCAAGCATTTTTGTCTGTAATATAATCAGACACTTCGTAATAAGCTTTTTAATAAGTGCTTTTTTATACTATCTTTGAATTTATTTATAGTTAACTCTTGGATATTGCTTGGGACTTTATTGTATAAGCAACACAAAGACCTTTAAATGAATTATTGATTTTGTGAAGCCTAGTAGCAGGTAAAGTTAGTTTATTTTTGTTTCTTGTATTAAGTGTGTGAACATCACTGTTTTTAAGAAACAAATTAATGATTTTTTTGAATTCTTACAAGTAATAAATTTTCGTATATGTATTGTTATGCGACCGTCATTATACCAAATTCTTTAAACCTATCTCATAAGGAATCCTTAACTTGAAGATTATAAATTGATCAATTAATAAGTAGAGAAAGTATATTTATACTAAATTAAATTACACCAATACTAAAATGAAGAACAAAATCATGGTAATTTGCTATGTTACATACCAGCATGATACTACGTACATATAAGTAGAGCTTTACTAAAAACTATTTCCATTCCAAACCGGTGAAAATAATGTAGTCATATTACTTCCCAATAAATGATAATAATACCTAATAATATACAACCTACAAAAGTAGGTTAAGGTAATTTGTATTTAAATTTTATACATTAGGTAGTTTTTAGGTTGTTGTTATTTTATACCTATAAAATAAAAAAAATTACATCCCCAACGCTGACGTCAGGAATGGTGCCAGCACGTTGAATAGTCAGTCTAACCCGTTGACCAAGGTAGTTGCCAGCCTTTTGATCACCATTCACCTCGTTGAGTCTCATAGTTTAAGTTTCTCTCTTATTAGAGTTTCAAGCTTTAGTAATTTAAGTATTAATATGTAAATATAATATAATACCAAATTAAATTACCTAATTCAATATGAAAATGACGCTGACGATAAACAAAATAACGGTAATTAGCAATGTCAGAAACCACCATGAGATTTATAAGTAGAGAGAGAGCGACGAACGAAATTTTGTTACAACATCAAAGTACCTAAGACTTTGATGTTGTAACAAAATTTCGTTGGTTTTCGATCGCTTCCGCCAGCGTCTTGCTTATAGCCTTACCCTTATTAGATTGAGGCTTCCCCAAATTAGTTAATCCACAAGTTAAGAATGAATAAATAACAAGATCTTTTCCCGGAAACTCACGTAGCCTTGAAGTAATTTAGTTCAGTTGGAAGTGGGGTAGCTGTGTTTACAAACCGAATGCATTACCAGAAAATCTTAGTGTATTTTTGATGTATTTGTAAGATGCATTTTTTTTTCCAAGAAAGTGCGTGTATCGGTAGTTCCGTATTCATCCTTTGACGTCTCATCCTACTAATTATATTTTCCTTACTAAACCTATTTATGTTCCTCAATCAACCCACAGATATTTAATAGGTTTTTTTTATATATGTAATAGAATCCAAATAAGTAAATATATGGTTAGAATGAAGATAAATGGTTTTTTATATAGCCTATCATCATCTGCGATACTAGAAAATCGATCGCCATTTGCCTATCCTAACTTCTAATATGGTAAACTCGTAAACATGATCCAGGATACTAACTTGAATGGAATAAAATGGAAAACCTTTATTGGCCATCTTATGTACAAAAAACAACCTGTAAATAAAAAAAAACAACCTAAGAACAAAAAAAAATAACAATAAAACTAAGACGGCCAATCAGGACTCTGCCTCAGCTTATGCTGACACAGTGAGAGAATGCTCTCTTACTGTATCAGCGCTAGTATTCTGGCAGGGTCAGTGCGAGGACGTCTTAGGCGTTAAAAGCAAACAAAATAATAATAATAAATATAGGCCAATAGGCCTGATACCGTATTGACAGATTGATTGAAGCGCCAGGCAGTGCTCATCCATATCACCATCCCGCATGACGAGAACCTCGTGAAGGCCGAGAAGGACAAGCTCAGCAAGTACCTGGACTTGGCCCACGAGGTAACCGCTTTGTGGGATGTGGATTCGAATATAGTCGTTAGTGCGAACGGTCTCATAGCGAAGAGTCTCGACCAACATCTAAAGAGTCTCTCGCTAGATGGTTGGGTCAAGGGGCAAATGCAAAAGGCAGTACTCGTGGAAACGGCTGGCATCGCCAGGCGGTTTCTTTCTCTGCGGCCATAACCACTGGTAGCTTGGCGCTAGCTCCGCTGCTGATGGCCTTCTAGGTTAGGTTTTTTATACTATATTTATTTTTGTATTTTCATTTTGTATTCTACTTTTATATCTATTTTATAAAAAACCTAACTGTAAAATATAATAAATGAGAGAATAATAATAAAAAAACTAAAGTCATGACGACATCGAGATTAGTATATTGTACTTTGATGTTTTTGTAGCATACGCCGGTTTTGCAACATGCTCTGGTATTTCCTAGATTTTTACCAAATTTGCAAGGGAAAATAAGCATCTGACACCTATTAAATATGTCTAGGTGGTTTTTCTATACCACGCCAAGTTTTGTTCTGGCTCAAGCCAGCCTCACTTTAAAGAGAGGTTGGCCTAGACGGCGTACCGCTCGAATTGGAACGCCCATCTGGGGAAATAACCTCCACCTTATAACTCACTGCACGAAGAAAATCACAGTAAAATAACACTTACCATTTGGTGGTGTTGTGTTTCCTTAGGTGAGTAAGGTTCCAGTGCTCCACAGGGTAGGAAATTGGGTCAGGGTAGGCAACTGGGCGAGTGATAATTATGGTATCCCAAGCATCTATATGCTATGTTGGCCGCTTACTATCAGGCGGGCCCATACGTTTGTTTATTTATTTATTTATACTTTGTTGCAAAAATAACAGCAAACGGCTGACATAATGCTAAAAGGCATTCACTACAGTTGACCAGAAAAAAATAGGGGGGTGCAATAAGGACAAATGTACAATAAACCAGGGGATATATATCAATATAATACACACATATTTAAAATATACAACAATATATACATAATCATGCCAGTAAAATATAAGAACGCAGATTATTAGCGCAATTACACTTGGTCGGAAGCCCGAATACGAGTGCCAATGGAAACTAAACTGGGAAACGACTAAGTGTAAATGAACGGAGTCGAGTGCGCCCGTATTCGGGTAGTTTTCGTATTGGTTACCCGACACCATCTTACAATCCGTATTCCAGTGCAAATATTGCTTCAGGTGCCCGAATTTGAGTAATGTCTTTCGTGTATCCGAATACAGGCTAACGACCTAATGTAATTGAGCCATAATGATATTGCGATAGTGCTCACTAACTAATCTCTTAAATGCAAATTTGTTAGGAGCTTTACGTATATTGGGGGGCAAGTCATTCCAGAGTCGAACAGCCGTGACAGTAAAAGAATAAGAGACGAAGCCGAAAAAGAATGGACGGGAGTATGCTGAAGGAGGTTGTCCGTTGGTCAGAGGAGGTCATGAAAATCACACAGAAACCTAATTCTGCTTTTTAGGTAAACCGGTTTATGTGGATAGTAAAGAAAATTAAAAAGCACACAAAGAACTTTATGATGTCAGGTCGTATTTATGTAATACGGTGGGCACTAGGCCGCGTACTCAGCCCCCACGAGCGGGCCATCCTGCGCACGTCTGCGGGGTCCCCGCGATACCCCGGGAGACCCCTGCCGCGGAGCCCCGGCTCCCGCGGCTTCGCGCTATACAGCTTAGAGGGTGTTCGCAGGGTTTTTTAGCGGATATTATGACGTAAAGCGCCCGTAAGAGTTACGGGGTCCTCAGTGGGCAGCCACTGCTGGGGCTCGTAACGCTTGCGGGAGCCAGGTGTGAGGTCCGTTCGGCGGTGTGCCTCTTAAAGGCGCCGTCGTCTGTAAATAGTATTTTTTGCCTGCGTATAAAAAAAAATGGTCGTATTTATGCAAGTCATATATGAAGCGAATGCAGTTATTTAGAAGACGATCCAACTGATTTAGAACATTTTCATTAATATCTGGATAACATACGTTGGCATAATGCTTAATGCTTGTTTGCGACCCTTTTAACATGAAGAAATCCGTATTTTCAATTTAGCGTAGAAAGTTCCATTCGGCAAATGTCCTTTTTCGTAACGGAATCTGAACCTTGTAGATACTGTGATAAGAGCATTTACGCGAAATATCATACGAAATGTCATACCCAGGAGTTTCTTAACGTATCTATTTTACGTAAGTGTGTGCCACTGACACGCCGCTCGCAACACGAGGACCCTCCAGTCCAGTTTGTGCTCAGAATTTTATCGCAACATTATAAAGGCCAAGTTGGGAAAAAAAATTGATACGCATTTCATTTCTGTCGTTAGGTTAATTTGACAAGTAACGCTGCTGAAAAATACAATTTTTCTTTTTTACACTTCTAAACTACTAAGTTAGTTTGAGTATTTTGTTATTAAGTAAGTAAAATTTAGCGCCCCAATCTATAATTTTCTGTTGAACTTTCCATGGTTGTCTGGAGGCTTTAGCAATTAGACCATTTGTGAAAGTCTAGACTACTTAATTGTTTACTCAACGCCACCTTGCGCAACGTATGATGTGCGTAGTGGCTAAAGAGCGAAAAAAATGGTGATATTACGGAATTTTTTTTCGTCTGCCCATTATCATCATCCTATTAATGTTCTCACTGCTGGGGCACAGGCTCGCCCTATGGATGGGATAGGGGGCCATAATCCACCAGGCAGGCCCAGCGCCGATTGATGGGTGCTAAGACTGCAGATGCAACCGGGACCAACGGCTTAACGTACCTTACGAAGACCGGAGGAGCTCGAGATAGTAAAGTTTTGGTCACCCATCCAATGACCGACCAATGCTAAATTTGCATAACTTCAACTATCGCAGCCGAACGCGCTCACCACTTGCGCCATTGAGCTCCTTAAGTCCTTGTCTTCTACCCATATACAGTTAGTAAATTGTGAAATTTGAGTTGTCATGATGTCATTTTTACTTTTGAAGAAGTATTGTTTGCCTGACCTCGGTCCCTCTTCTTCTCGTTTTACTCTTCTCACCCTTCCGGGTGGATAACGGCCCAACCTTTTTTATATAATATCTGGAAAAGGCGCTACGCCTCCCTTGAACCACCGGGAGTAGCCCGAAGAGGGTATCTGAAGATTCGCCCATTTTACCTAGCCCAGAGGCTTTGGGAATTAAGCAGTACCGTATACCCAGTAAAAACCAGATAGTACTCCTGCACTGGTTACCAGTTACGCAATATGAGTACCGAGGTCCCCGTAATGCGTTCCGGGAGTTTGGGTAGTGACTTGGCGCCCTATAAGAGACTGGACACGCGCCTGCAAGGTGGGCGACCCTATTTTCTACTCTTGCAGCTACCAGGTCGGATGTGAAGGAATGCCTCAAACTGCCACGCGGTCTCTGACAATGACCAAGCCAATCCAACTTAACCATTGTTATTTTGCGTTGTATAACAAACACCGTCCACGTGTGAGCCATTTTGGGCTTATACACTAATTTGAGTTATTTTGTATTGTAACTTACTTGGTTTTGTTATTACTATCGTTATTTTATCTTACTAAGGTTCAGTCTAAGATTATGAGGCTATATAATTACTTTTTATTGCTTTATTGATCGAATAACGGCTTCCTAGGGGAGTAGAAAGTCTGACATTACTGCAAATCGTATTGTGTATTAAAGCAATCTCGACTCGGAGCTTACACGGTCCACAACATCAATGAAATCAACTAGCGAGCGTAAAGTAAACAACAACATGCCGACCGGCTGAACTGCCTGACGCAATGA
This sequence comes from Chilo suppressalis, assembly GCA_902850365.2. NCBI lineage: Eukaryota > Metazoa > Arthropoda > Insecta > Lepidoptera > Crambidae > Chilo > Chilo suppressalis. The sequence continues at coordinate 5,590,231 of OU963907.1, forward strand.
AATTATACGAGCACTACTGTTACTCATATAACAGCTTTATAGCTAACCAATAACTCTTACTGCTGTACACTTGGCATAATTTGATGCTGTTTTACGCGGAGTATCGTCATTTTATCGCCCAATAATTTAAACGTGTATGAGCCGTAATGTTGTATTTTGAATCTATTTATGATCATGTCTTTTAACTTTGAGAGCTTGTACACTTGGATGTTTATTTGTTTATATACTTACTATTTTTTTGCGCATACCTGCTCTTAATTTTAATTTATTTATTTATAATCAGGCAACGTAGGCCTATAGATAAATACTTTGTAGTGTAACAAATTTACAGATATAGGTAATACATTCAATGTTATAAAATAAAATTATTAACCATAATAATATTAGTAGAAACCTGATTAGCACGTATAGACGGCGACATGTGACGCGGAGTGGTGTCAGGTAGTCGGCCTCGGATCCGCCGGAACACAACTCCTTTCTGTTAAAGATCTCCCATCATGAAAGTCGCTAGGTGTTCGATCGGTACCCGCACTACAAAGGAATTAAAATTCACATTGTGACGGGACTCCAACCATCGCACGGTCCCTCTCAAGGAGAATTTGGTCTTAATCCGCAGGTACTCTACGATTTCCTAAAATCTTCCTCCTTCGTAGAGTAATGCAGTCGGACACGTCGTCGGTATTGCAGGATGCAGTAGATGGTTTTGGTCCGGTCGGGGTGACACCACACAGATTGTGGCGAGTGGGCTTCCTCTTAACATTTTTTGTGGGAACATTAAGAGGCTGATGATGATGATGATGATGGGCTTCCTCATCTTTTAATAGAAGTCTGATTAGGTGATTACAAAAATGTTTGACTTTGTCAAGCTTATATCATTGCTTGCGTTCCTCCGCATTATTTTACCTGTTTTTAGTGTTTATAGGCTTTTTATCTTGTTGTTATATAAATAGTGCTATGTAGGTTCTGATGGATTTATGATTTACTCATCTTTATAAAAAAAAGAAGTTACAAATATTCATTATTTATAACATTAATTTAAAACAAATTAAGTATTTAATTGATGAACATTTTATTGTACACCATAAGTAATAGGACAGCTTTTGAGATCCCCTTATTTAAAATGAAATAAAAAAGCGCCATCTTTTCATATTGTATGTTCCTATCATTCCAAAAAAGAATATTTTACAAGTATTAAACATCCGAAAGAATAAAAAGCGATAGTCTTCATTAGTTTTATTTCTTATGCTGAAATAAAATATGATGATAATAAAACCCTACACAATCTTCATAAAGTGATTTCGTTCTTATGTGTAGGTGTTTATCACTGAAATTCTCTGTTCCTGCAACTTTTTTCGCGTGGAATCTCATGCGTGTCGCCTGCTTATCCCGTGGGAATTTCGTGAAATAGTTTCTTAGCGGGCGTCACATACTCACTGTGTGACACCGACATGCCCAAATATAAGTCTGAAGATTTCAGTTCGTAAGGACGAACGGAATTTTGTTTCCTTTATTTTAACAAAAACTAAAGAATCAAATTTCTTTGTAGATGAACTGGAACTTTGCGCTTTTGCCTTACGTAGTGAGAGAATGTCAGTGGTAGGATAACATTAGACACAAATACTTTAAATCATAATTATTATTATAAGTATCATGTTCTCTTTAACAACCATCATCATCTTTAGTACATGTTAAATGTTGAATTTAATAAGAACTTTTTTTGTTGCTCCATTTTTAAACGACGAAAAACACGGAGGAGGTTCTCAAGTCGACGCGTAAATATTTTTTTTAATGTATGATCACGCATAACTTTTTACGGAGCAGTCCGATTTTGATCATAGCATACCCTGAAGTTAGTCCCATATTAATTTACAAACAAAAATCCTACCCTAAGGGTGGGAAAATAGGGTTAAATATTCACTCACAGATTGACGCCGAGTTGTATATTAAGATCGGTGTCATGCATCTCTGATAGATCTGAGTTCCCCGTTACTACTTGGGTTGGCATAGCATCGATTCCAAATATTAATTTGACTAAAGATAAAAAAGCTTTATTATTTTTAATTTTCGGCTGTGGATTTTTTTGTTATTTTTTTTGCATAATAATAATAATAATATAGATAATAAATATATCCAACATTCACACCAATTAGCCTAGCCCCAAAGGAAGCACTAAGGCTTGTGTTATGGGATGCTAGGGTAACGGATAGAATACATATATTGTACATATAGAAGTATATTTATATAGAAAAAGATATCAAACATCCATGACTGGAGTACAAATGCTCGTATTCATCACACAAACATCTGCCCCCACCAGGGGGGCACCACACCTTGAAACCCGGCGTACAAACCAATCGGCCACGGAGGTCGTCAAATGTCAAAAAAATGTCTCAAGCGGATGGAAATTGCACTCGCACTGGTCCCTTACGCTCTGAGATATCGTGTCCGTGAACTATGTATGTAGATTACTTTCGGTACTAATTATTTTGTGACAGGACTTCCAGACGGAACATGGAGAGCGATCTATGACCTACCGTACGGGTGCGGGTGTAACATGCCTGCTGAAACACAGACAAGCTCGAGATGAAATTACTAATGGTCATGTTTCCCATAAACGGCATCTGTGCATTGTATAACACGGACGTAGATCGAACCAGTGTTGCCACCTTGGTGGTTTTTCCACCAGAACTGGTGCTTTTTCACGGCTTCTAGTGGTATATTTTCATCATCTAGCGAGTAAATTTTTTTAGTGGTTTTTAACATGAAATCTAGCAACATATTTTTGAGGGGGAAATGGAAAACTTTCCGAAATTTCATAATGTTCTATGTGGTTACTCACAGTTATTTCTGTAGCATCTCATACATATTCACTGGTTTTTTATTTAAATTAGGGTTTTTTGTTATCAGAAATGTAATTGTAATTTAGCGGATTATGGTGTATTTTATTAAATCCGAATTTTTTAAATCTGGCGATTATTTACCTTTGACTTGGCGCCTTAAAAAAATCCAAGGTGGCAACACTGGATCGAACACTAATCATTGAATAATGGAGCTCCTTCTATTCAAAACAGTGTTATTGTGAAAGGTATCCATTCTATCGCCTCAAATCATCTATATATATAAAATTCAAAGGTGACTGACTGACATAGTGATCTATCAACGCACAGCCCAAACCACTCGACGGATTGGGCTGAAATTTGGCATGCAGGTAGATGTTATGACGTAGGCATCCGCTAAGAAAGGATTTTGATCAAATCTACCCCCAAGGGGATAAAATGGGAAAAGTTTGAATGAAACTTTGTCTATTTTAAACCGATTGGGCTGAGACTTTGCATGCAGGTATAAGAAGAATCATAGATGAATGTCATTATGTATAATACAAGCCTGAGAACAAAAACTGTAATCTACACTGAAGCGAAGCGAGGGTAGGCCGCTAGTAGATTCATATACTAGATAGAGCGTTGGAAGACTTCAGACTTCACCATCAACGCTGTAAAGTTAGACCTGTCACATTCCATGGTCAATTTCTTGTACTCACAATCCCATACAGGAGATGATTTCTTCTAGCATCCAATATCTTTAAAAACTATTTATAAATATGGTAAATTATAAATGTACGCAATATTTTTCACAAAAAGTCCGCTAAAAATCATCTTATTACCTAATAAATAGCTGACTAGACAGGCTGTAGTTAAATTTGTATTTATTCCATAATTTTCATTAATTTATCATTCTATATCTCGTTGAAAAGAACAGTAAATACAGCGAAAGCGATAAATAAATATAAACAAGGTAATTTTGTAAGTTCGACGAAGCAAAACAACGTTGGAACCAGATGTAATATCCTTAGTGTCAAACATAAACGCAGTAGAGTGCGAATTGCAAACTTTGAGCGTACCTCGCACCTGGCCGGGGTCAACGCACTGGTATAATGAGAATGCTACCTGTGAGACACATGCGCTTAATGTTCGGAGAACGCTTTGGATTTGGAAGGAGAAAAGTATTCGGTACAGTTCAGTTTCACCATACAAGGAACCCTTATAGTTTCATCGTGTCTGTCTGTCATATTTTGTGGAGGAATGTATATCAATCACGTTGACAAAATGGTAAAATCAAATTTTGAAAAATATTTTTTTTAGCGTTGATCGTCATGTAACTTGGGGATGATTTTTTTTCATCATCTACCCCATCGTGTGAGGCATCGTTGGAAAGGTCCTTTAAAATTACTTACGGGTTCCTAAGATTATTTTTCGATTTAGTGATCCGTTTTAACTCGTATCCGTTCGAACTTTAATGTGCTAATTTTTGTTCGCTAAAAGCTCAACTATTGGCTTACAAAACTTGAAAAACTTCATGATAATAATTATTTTTATGAACTGAAAGGAAAACTATAACTATAAAGATAGATTCGTTAGTTTAGGAGTAATTGTCGTTCAACTTTGGTTACAGAAAATTTCTTAGCAATTGTAAATTCTTTAAAGAAAACATGAATAGTGATACAGATTAAATTATTATAACACTACCTGAAAAAACTCTTTAAAAACCACAATAAAATATCATTAGTTCCACAAACCTACTGCGAGTACCAATGGCGATGGCTTCCGAATTGAGCCATCGTTACGTTTTAATAAAGAATAAGCACTTATAAATATTTGCGGTTATACTACGTATTAAAAAAAAAAACGAATGGGGTTTGAGTTTTAGACGCAGTTTGACTTTCATTTAGGTATTTTAGTTGAGATACATAGTTTGATATTAATTATTTGTTTTCAAATCAGATACAGAAAATAAGGCTCCTGCTGAAATATATTGTTGTCACGACAGGTAGCTACGGAACCCTACACTGAGCGTGGCACGACACGCACTTTGCCGGTTTTTTTTTGAGTGTATATGCTGTTGGTCGCAGCTGACCTTTACAGTGACACCGGATTTGGGGACGGCGAGATCCTAAGGGGACCTCAAGCTGAGAATTGGCGAGTGCTTCTAGAGGTATTCCAGGCGGATGGCATCTCCCCATGTGAGGAGTCTCCTCTCCGTCTGGAGCCCTCTAGACCACTCGAACCTGGGGGGAACCACCATACTGGTTCGCTACATCGCTAGCTCTTGCGGATTTAGTCAAATTAACGATGGTAGCAACTTGTTTATAAAGTAACGGAAATGTTATACAAATGTTTACTGCGGTGAGTACAATACCCATTTTTTGTTTATTACATAAATCCGGAAATAAAATTAGTGTTGAATTTAATTAAATTTAAGAAAAATCTCCAATCTTCGGATGACTGCATAACATTTCTGTAAAGATTCTCCGTACTTTGGAAATCAAGTAAGCAGATCCGCATTTACAGTTATTAGTGTTAACCATGGAGCAGCACGGCCGGGCCGACCAGGAAGGAAGAAGATGTTCACAGATTTCCTCTGTCGATTTAGACATAGAAATTTGGCATAATCATGTAACGAAAATCATCGCATTTACGATAAAATTACCGCATGACGCGGGGATCACGTCCGCATTGCAGATAATAACTTTACTGTTATACTTCTAGTCGTCCAGTATACCTATATATATTGGTTATATTACATTTTTTGTATAAAAGGGATCCGTATAAAATAATTCTTTTAAAATATAACATGCATATAATAAATACTACTAAATAATACATGACTTTATGAGTTATCTCATATTGAAGTCATTTTTCAATTTGACGACTCAGTATATAAAACAAGGAGAAAAAAACAACCCTTGCTGAGTTTCTTGCCGGTTATTCTCAGTACAAGGTCCCCCGCCACACATTTGCGAACCGATGGCGTAGCTTTTCAGCATTCATAAGTGCTTGTAACAGCCAAGACTGAATAAACAAATTAATTGTTTTGAATTTTTTGAATAATAAATTAACTTGTATATTATTCCCGCCTAAATTTAATATGAAGCTGAAAGGAGACATGAAAAGAACATAAACTTATTATTGAAGTTCCCCGTTTTTAATGACCGTGACTCACTTCATTGGGAACAAGAGCTACGTAGCGAAATAGAAACGAGATGATTGAGCTAGATTGTGGATTCACAACACGATTATTATAGTATAAAATTTGAATAGAGATTCTTTGAACCTTGAGATGACATTGACTTTCTTTATTGAGCGTGTTTAAACATATCCAAGTTTTGTATGGTCCACTGAACAGTTATAATAACATTTTTTTTGCTCCATTTCTACACAAAAAAGTCCAGTGCTCAAGAAAGACTGTTTAATTAAAATAAGTAGGATAATGTTCTTATTTTAAAGTTGAAGCTCTGCTGTTACGGGACTTGGTGTTGTGGGATTTTTCTTGGCAAAATGCATTTGCCAAGAAAATTGCATTGCAAGACAAAAAGGGGGCAATGCAAATTCCACTTTATTCACCTGAATGTAACCACATAGGTCATCAAAGAATATTAATCCTAGAACGCAAGGAATAAGAGTTATTTTTGTTTTTTTTTTCTTTCTTGCATAGACGATTCTTTCATTCATATGTATTCAGAACTGCATAAAATGTGTATATCAGGCTTGAAAAAAAAATTAGCATGTGAACACATTAAAATATATTCCAGGAGATTTTCTGTTGAATCATATTTCATAAAGTTTTAAATCTGCTTCAAAGTCACGTCTCTACAAAATATCGTTTGCTACTTTTATGTATGAAATTTTCTTGGTTTTGAACAAAGTATAGAAAGTCTAATACAATCCCACCATAATCATTTTCATGTAAAATGTTGCCTAGACCATAATGGTCTCATTATGATTCACTTTGTTCATTTTTATATTTTTCAATATCTTAAAAACAGTCTCAAGCTATTAATCACAATTTAACCTAATAATAATTATACTCGAAGAATCGGAATGGCAATCATATAATAGAAAATAAACTTCCTACAAATTTCACTGCAACGTTGTAAAAAGAAAATGGCGCCATAAAATTGGAAGCTAGTGTGTTATATCAATTAAAGTTATTTTATTGCTTTCAACTTCCTCCGGGGATCATAAAATTTATTTTATGTATGACGTTACGGTCCTTTCAATGGATAGCGGTAGTTTGCATAAAATATGTTGTTAAGCCGACTGCCGCTTGTTTGAATTTATGCTAATTTTGGCTGAAATATCTTTACTCGATAAGTGACCGTGGATTTGTTTGCTAAATACACTTTGTACCTTTCGCGTTGCAATATAAATATAACATTTAACAGGTTTTAACGCACAATTTATCAACGGTATTCGTACCTTCTTTACCCCGACGGACGTTTCGATCAAGATACACAGGTTGTGGTCACGGGGTGACTCTATACTTACTAAAGTGCGCGTTTCAACCCGTTATTTTTTTTATTTACGTAGATCTGTATTGTTTAGTTTATCACAAAAACCAAAGATAATGTGGTTTTTAATCAACAATATTCACCAACTTCCACGAACGCTGATCAAATCCTTTCTCTAATACAAATAAGCAAATAGCTTTAAAAAAATATCGATTACACTGCAACCAGGCGCACAAAAACACGGTAAAACAGAAGGCGTTCCTAAAGCAGAAGGATAGAATAGAATATATTTTATTAACCCTCATTTATACATTTACAAATACAAATTCATAAATCTCAGGGCTAACCAAGACCCTGCCTCAGCATAAGCTGATCATCATTGTGTCGCATCAGCGCTGTTATTCGTGCAGGGCCAGTTAAGTGATACAAAGAAAAGACATGTAAAAAATATCATTTCTTGTAAGGATGTATGGGCTTAGCATCCTTTGCTTTTAAATAGAAATAATAGTCAGTCAAAAACAGCAAAAAACACAACAGCATAACATGCAGGCTATAAAGGAAAAAAAACAGCATGACAGCAAGCAAAGTAATGCAAAACAAAGCAAAACAATTCGTTTCATTTCAGCCTGAAAATACATTTAAATTCAAAATATGTATACATGATTGATAACGCAACCACCACCCAAACATAGCAGTTAATCATTAAAGCAATAAGCATAAGAAAAAAAAAGCGTTTCATTAAAATAATACGATTGAAAATGAACTAAAACCTCTGAAAAGCGATGTCTACAACTTCGGATTGCTTGTCTCTGTATGGGCTCCCCCGGGACACATTGTTAAGATAGATACATAGTACAATCTTACGCTGCTATAATAATAATGACATTTGAAAGTAAAAAATATAACCTCTTCCAACGATAACAAAATGTCGTTTCAATAACAATCATTAAAAACAAATACCTATTGTGCTCCCTGTTTTCACGTATCCCATGAAAAAAAATGACAACGGAAAAGCTATTTCGTCGGACGAGGTCCATTATTTACATTACACCCTAAACCAAGACACCAGGAGATCAGAAATACTAAGGACGTCGAGTAAACTTTCCATATTTCACTTTTATGTGTGGACGGGCGAATCCCATGTTTGTCAAGGACTGTTAGTTATAGATCCTTGGAGAGACCTGTCTAATCCCTTTCGAGGACCGTCTGACCTAAAATTGAAATTCTCGGCCCTTCTTAGGGTGATGTTACTGTGACATCCCGTATACTTTGTAGCATTAAATTTTAAGTAACGGCGTCATTATTTACGCTCGAGATGAACTTACATTCTCCTATTTAGGTCTGTGAATGTGAATTAATATTTGCTGCCATTTTATTCAACATCACCGAGAATTTACCCGCAAGGCTCATATAATTTAAAAACCATTGCATTATAATGAATTCTTCATTGTGTACTGTATACAGTATACAGGCAAGAATTCCGTCAAAGATATTATTTTGACTATATTTTTTGCCATTAATATTAAGAAATGTTTTGAAAGCATCTAATGTTGTTAATAATATACATTATTATTGCTATTATATTGCCTTCAATACTCTGAAACGACCTCTATGAACATAGCAAAGGCTCCTTATTTTAGAAGTTTATGCATTTTTACGTACGGCATTATATTCTGGGGTAACTCCGTACACGTGCAGTCGTGTGTCTTCTTTGTTATTTATAACATAGCATGCACTCAGATGTAACTCTTACAATTTTTTTTAAAGAAGAGGAAATTTATCTAACATTTTATTAGGATTTTAAATTTAAAATGAAGAGTACAAACTCTTAAAACGAAGAGTTTGTAATGGGAAGTGGTTGAACTATAAAATGATTTAGAAGATTTTCAATATTTTGATTTTTATTAGATGATTAATTATAACTTAGTTATAGACCAAAACGTATAAAAACTATTTTTTTAAAAGAAGTATTAAAAATACCCTTGTTGTAGTGAAATTATTACACCGAGGATTGGTCTTGCTTGACTGGTGGATTTTAAAGTTATGATTACGATTGAAAGTTAGATATATAAGTAAATCTGTAATCATTTACCTGACCAAGTTCAATATCCATCTCAGAACTGATATATTGTATAAGATTTTTTTTATATATACAGCGAATTCTATTAATACAGCTTTTAAAATCCTGGCGGACATTTTCCACTTCAAAACTTTAACTTACAGAGCCACTACGATTGAAATATGAAGCTGTAATTTAAGAGACGTCGCGGAACGTACATTTTCCGGTATTTTACGTCGAACGCTGGCTCTGTTCGGTGAATGTGAAGTACAGTTCCTAGTAAAGAGTTATTGTAAATGACGTTAAGTTGACAAATCGTAACTATTCGTGGTTCTGAGACCTCCCCGAACATTTTCTGTATGCACTTAGTTGCCCCTAAGCTTTTAGCGGGAAAGTGTTCTGCGTTCTATTGGAAGAATTGTCACGACAAATGAAGAGTTCAATACTATTAAAATATGAATGAAGGTATTATGGAGTTTATATTTTCCAAGAAAAATACTCGTAACATTGAAAGCATTGCTTAAAATTAATGGATTATTTTTAATGCTCGTTTCTATTAAATCATTAATTGGGAATCTACAGTTTTCACTTTTAATGTATTTTAATGTAATGTATTAAAATATGAGGTTGTTGTTAGTTGAGTAAATTAATATGGCTTTGAGTTCTTCAATTATGATTTTCAAGTAAATTTTCGGCTTTGTTCACCCTCATTTGGGTTTAGAAGTTATGTTTTTGAAAGCATTCATAAAAGGACACGTTCCATTGAATAATATATCTTTATCTAATTATGTATATATATTCTATCCATTTTAACATTTCACCGACATTATCGCCAATATTTGTGGACCAAAAAAATGTCTTTGCTGAATTCTTGGTCAAAATACTTTATTGCACGGACAGTCGGCAATGGTTGCCGCGACCATAACCGCACTCCCGGCGTGCATTGAGGGGACTGCGGTCCTCAGTATGTACGCCGGGTGACCGGTGCAGGAGTATTGTCTAGTTTTTAGTGGCCCTGTTCAGGGCGTTAGGTAGGGCCCTGCTCATTTCACCCGGCCTAAGGGCTGGCTTGCTTGAGAACCGATGGCCGTAGGGGGCGGAAAGGTTCTCGAATGGCGATCGCATGCCGGACGACGCTCAGTGGGAAGACCCGCTACAAGGTGGACCGACGATCTGGTGAAGGTCGCGGGAAAATGCTGGATGCGGGCAGCGCAGGACCGATCGTTGTGGAGATCCTTGGTGGAGGCCTATGTCCAGCAGTGGGCGCCGTACGGCTGATATGATGATGATGATGATGATAAGGGCTGGCTGAAATGAGCAGGGAGGAGTCCCACATACCTTCTTCTCGCTCCCCCGGTGGTTGAAGAATGCGTAACGCGTTTCCCAGACAAAAAAAATAGTCAAAATACTCTATTAAAGATATCCAATGAGTATCTTAGTAGCTGGATGGCGTAAGTGGTTAGCGTGTTCTGCTGCGATCGTCAAAGTTAAGCAACTTTCGCAGTGGTCGGTCATCTCCCCTTTCCTTCAGAAGATAACGCGCGCTGGCTTACGTTGTCACCGTCTAACTGTGGCCGCAATTCCAACGCGTACAAAGCAATTTGGTGACTCATTTCTTTGTCGCACTATCCGTAAATGGAACACTCTGCAAACGTGTTCCTTCCTTCTTACAACTTGGGATTCTTTAAAAGAGGCGTGAAGAAGCAACATGCGGGCCAGCAAGCTGAGGTTGGCTGGTGTGTAAGGTAGAACTGCTGTTCCAGCTATGTTCTCGTCTGGCCTTCACCGTCACTTAACATCAGGTAGGGTGATGTCATTGGTCGGATCTATCAAAAATAAACAATAGGTATATAAATGGACGTGTGATCATAAATTTACTATGCAACTCTGTGCTTCTAAAGGCACGGGAAGCCGTTGATCCCGGCTGCATCTGTAGTTGTTAGTATCCACCAATCCGCACTGGGCCAGCTCCCTATGCCATCCATAGGAAAGGCCTGTGCCCTTGTAGTGGGGACATTAATAGGCTGATGATGATGATGATGAAGTGCGTATCATCATCGATAACAACAATTTTGAGTACAAACTTTCCCAAATCGTTTTTATTCGTTACTCTATTGTTTTTATATATTTGCAAACAACTATTATTTTAGTCCTCACACACAACACACACAATATCAAAGTTCGCTTAAATTTCTTGAACAGGATTATATTATTATAATGAAGTTATAGCATAATCTCCACCACCAAAATAATTATGTTTTTAGACCCAGTCTGAAATTTCATATGATTACATCAAATTTGTTTTAGAAGATCGCGGGAATTTCTTCATTTAACACAGAGGTAATTAAAGATACGTCGTCGCTGCTCGCATTCTCATCTCACCACAAGGCGACTAAACTAAATTATAAATTAAATGTGTACTTTATCTCAATGAAATAATGCCATATTGTTTGACTGAGAATGTATTTTTAATTTAAATACATTAATTTAATATATAGAAAATATAGCACAACAATAAATAACTGGTTTAAAAAACTAAAACGTTAATGTGGTTTAAATTTACACATATATTATTGTTACAAGCCAATAGCTCGCCTTTGGCATTTCAATTTATAAAATTTTGCGTATAATTTGTATTAGGTTTTTACCTATAAAATTGCCGTTTTTCATGATATAAGTGAACGCCTTATTTATATTTATTTTTGATTTTTATTAATGTTGTGTTCAGTTCTTCTCATTGCACATCTGCAATAATGTTCATCCCGTTTGGTAGGAAGCTGTGATGAAAGACACCGGTGCGCTAGACCACCAAACAGTGACCATAGCTTTTTTAGGGGTCAGTTTTCGTTTGGGGATTTGTTTGGGTGCTGAACCAGGATCTAACCAACTTGCTGAGCGCTTGCAAATGTCGAACGTAATCCATTTTTCGTCACAAGTAACAATGCGATTCTATATGCCTTCTTTTGTGTACCTTTCGAGCAGTACAAAGCTCGACTCGACGCGTACTGGCGATCATTTAATTCGTGGGGCAGGCCTATGACAAGTTTTTTTACTTTGCAAATTTTACACAAATGGACCAATATTGTCTTGATGGTAACATCGAAAGCTGCTGCTAATACAGCTGTAGATTGAGAATCATCAGCTTCCACAATCGCCTTTAATCTGTCATTGTCGACTAAAGTTTTCATCGAGCACTGGTTTAATTTTAAAGGTCGAAATTTCCAGAACGGAAACGGGCAAACCATAACGGCTGGTACGATCGTTAGTATTCTTTACTCCGTATACGTCGTTTATATTGCGTGCCACTTCTGTCACTTTGCTGCCATGACGGTACTTATATTCCATAGTCACTTAGTAAACAAAATTCTGATTTTTAACTGTCATTCCCTTACGTGTAATGGCTAATCACTTGACATTGGCGGAGCTGTGCTAAGTCACAACGCAAGCCATCATAAAAGAAGAAGAAGAAGAAGAATAGTCACTTAAATTTATAAATGATAATGATGGAAAAACGCAGTAATACGAACGCCAAACATTAAACAAATTACTAGTTTTCAAAAAAGAATTACGTTTAATAAAACATTAAATTAGAATTCTAAACGAATAAAGGAAAAATTGGAATAGAAAGAGCTAATACGGCAGAACGGCAATTTCGTAGGTAACTTATTAATATCTACTTCACGAAGGAATGAGCAATTATTTAATGTCATAATTATATTTCTCTGCTTGCATGATTTTCTACTATCTCCGAAAGTACTACAGCATGAAATAGGGATGATGACAGGGTAAAGTAATCGAAATTGTGGCAAACAAAAAAATTACAGAGATGAAACGCGTCAAAGTTTAGGCGTGACGTCACTTCTAAACAAAAAATTGAACCAAAACGTGACATTTCAAATCAGTATTATTGCTGTAATGTTTTGATTATGTGAACAAAGAAAAGATACGTGTCCAATACTTATTGATAATCTACCTGATAAACAAAGAAAAAAAGTTAGTCATCACCTCTATCATATACTTGATAACTATCCTTATGTAATACGAGTATCTATTTCCAATCTTCAGTAACCTTATTTGTATTTATGATGGTGTCTTGAGATCGCAACTCTTACCCTCGCAATACTGAACTTGAAACAACGTGTTAATTGCCAATTGACTCGTTGACCCCTATGAATTAACCCCACGTCTTGTCAGCTCCCACAGGCAGCACATAATATAAGGCAAGATCGATTTCTGTACCATACTCGATTAGTTAGATCGGACATCGGTAAATTCCGAGTAAAATCCTACCGCCGCTGAGTCAACGTCGGGAACACATGTGGCGCTCGTAAAAACGGCGAATATCACGTTTCGTTCTGGATACACCTGGAGACTGTGTGCAAACATTTTACGTTCAATCCTGAAACATTTTTAAATTTCCGGGGAACGCCACAGAGGAGGAGGAGGCTGTTTAGAATTTTAAAATGTGTATTAGTTTGAAAGATAAGTCTGTATTAACTTAGTGACTTTAGTCCGTGAAAACCTAGGAAGAGAGGATTTTATTTTAAGATGTATCTTAAAGTTTTTCAGAAACTAGCAAATCGTCTCGTTTTTTGAAAATCTGCCCCTAGGATTTGGGAAAAGGGGATGAAAGTTTGTATGATAAATCTTATTCTTTGAGTTAATAGAATTAAATTTTGGTACGAATGCTTCTCTAAATAAATAATAGTTTGCCATTTTTGGTTCGCCTAAACTACCCCTAAATGGCAGATCGGAGGGTGCCGATTTTTTATATAAATTATTTTTGACGCGAATTCAATTAACTCGAACTCGGTATTTATCCTTGAAATCAGAAATAAAGAATACAATGTATCATTATTGAAATACTATCCCTGAGGGGTAAAAAGGGGATGAAAGTTTCTATAAAAAATCGTATTCCTTGGGTTAATGGACCTGAAACTTGGCACAAATACTTATCAACATAAGTTATAAAGTTTATCATTTTTTCTACCTACTTCCCCCTAAAAAGTTAAAGTTTTCCTACTACCCCCTAAAATGGGGATTTAGGATGTCGAATTTTTATATGGATGAATTTTAACGCGCGGTTCGAAATAGCAAAGTCAAATATGCGGAAATTTTAATAATAAGTCACCTTGTATGTAAAATTTAAATTGCTTTAAGAGGTATCCCAGGCCTCTACTCAGTGAAACGCAAACCAAGTCAGTTAGTGTTTACCTCAGTACTTCTATCTTTCAAAGGACTTCAACGTTTATAATCGCTAATTGGTCGTTATCAGACCTTTAACTATTACTGTAGTGTACAGATACTAGTACTAATGGCCATTTAAGCCACGATTTTATTCCATCGGCAAATTCCCTTTGGGCGTATCGGAAAAGTGTGTTGTAAGTCTTTGATCCATATTTTTGCCAAAATCAAACGAAATTCAACAGTTTGCCGGTTTTTTTGGTTCTTCGTTAATGAGTCACAGAAATAATTACTACTAGTACTGACAAATCTTGTACAGCTATCATATCGTTAAGTAATCTTTTTACCGGCTATAGCATTTCCATCCTAGACAATCATTTTAGGTTTTTCATAATACTTTTATAAGTTTCTCTGTTCTGCTCTGAAACCGATTGGAGCCACGTTAGGATTTGTGTATTTATTTACAATATTACTGGTTCTTGAATTGCACTCATTGTATTGCGCGTGCAACGTCCTAGTTTTCTTAACTCAAAATCACCCCGAATTCAACACGTTATTTATGTTTTTAAATATAAAACAACAAACTTTATATTTTTTAAATAGTAAGCAGGCTGATGAAACAGCAGATTTGGTAAAAAATTGTTACCTGAATCACTAAGTCCACGCGGACGAAGTCGCGGGCAAAAGCTAATAATGTAATAAGTTTTTTACAAAGCAGTACTGCTATAATATTTTACACACTAAAACTACAGCGATATAATTGTGGAGTACGGTACAGTTGCGATGGTTAAGAGAACCACTCGAAAGTTATAAATAAAAATACTAGTAAATTATAATGGTGGTATAAATTCTTTTCAATAGTATGAATACTTAAAAACTTTTTTTTTGTTTTGGGAGTCGACAGCATATGTCGTCACTATGGCATTACTTAATATCAAACTTGGGGTTGGCTAAGTTAAGTATTATTATATATAGTTATTATTATTACACTGAACTAAGTTAAAATAATATTTCACTCATTTCTTGTTAAACATGTTAGATAACATAATTTCATTATCACAAACATTTGAAAAATACAATATTATCGACCAACCCTAGCGTACAGTTTTCTTAAGCAATAAGAAATCTACAGAGTAAATTCACCAAATGATTTCAACGATCTTGCATGTTTTACGAAACAGCTAACAGAAGCAATTACATTACGGAGATACAAGAAAGTTCTGGTATTGTTTTGCATCTTTCCTCCCTACAAAATGCAGGAGCTATTCACCAAAGTGCCGTACCGTGTTTTCTAATGAGCCGAAACCCTGTCCCAGCACGCTGGCCTGTAATGGTTAAACTTTTGACATTTATTATTGTAAGTTTTCATTCAATGGTGAATCTACTGTAAAGCACTATATTTGGTATTGATCGCAGTAAACATTATATTTAAATTAAAAAATATATAGGTATTTGTTAAAAATACTAAGCTTACCACTAATTACAAACTACAAATTCTACTTTCAGTACATGATCGTTGGAATTTGTAATATAGTCCGTAGCTCAATAATTTCGTTAGCGTGTTTCGGGTTTTATGCATAATCACCATGTCTTACTGCTGTGTTTTAGAAATACTATTGAATAGGTCATTACAAACATAAACCAGTTAGCGACTTGATACAATATTATGTGTTTGTATTGAACAAAGACTTTGAAAATATTTTTTAATAAAATCCCAGTATTTGGTTTTAAAGGAATATTCTGAATCGTCAGAACTGTTTCTGACGACGCAGCCTGAAAAGTATGCGAAACCTCAATAAATAAATAAATCAGTGCATCTATATATATAGTAGTAGTTATATATAGCTATAGTTTTTATTATTATTATTTCTATTTTTTGATTAATTTTGACATTTTTTTTATTGAATTGGAATAATTTGAATTTGACATGTTTTATTATTGAATATTAAGATTTTTGACTTAGAATTTAAATAACTTAATGAATTTGTATGCCCATAGCGGCACGACATGTTATGCACCCATAAAATCATAACATCTTACTTACACATGTTGTTCAAATAAATATTTTCTTTCTTTCTTTCTTTATACCGTTGAAATTTGTTTTACTTCAAATATATGATAGTGTGTGCGCTAAATTCACTATAAGTTGAAATAATAGCTTCCTTTCTCTTCTTTCCTTCTTTTAACTATTATATAGTTAAATTTATGAATAATTAAATTGTTTTGGTGACTACGTACTTACACATTTAAATTTCGAAAATTTGGACGAATTAAAGTCCGAGACTGTTTTTACTTGACTAGATCGTTGTTTTTGTTCCCCTCTCTGTCCCCTGGGCTAAGATCAAGAGTTGCCAGAGCGAGTAGGCCACGCGCGGTGTAAATTTATCGCTTTTATTGACCGTTAGGTGCCTTTGGTGTCGGTAAGCGCGACCCGTGCTCTACCATTTCCTGCTACTATTAAGTTGTAATACTGCAGTAATGCCAGCTGTAAGAGAGTTTCAGCTTTCATTATCACAATCGCTTTCTTTAATGTTGGACATTTTGATGTAGTAAATGTAGAATGAAGAGGTACCTATAATTTGTATTAATGAATTTTCAGACTCTATGAATTAAAATGCAAAAACTATTACAGAATTTATACTTAAATAATGTCAAAAATTTTCGGTGTAACCTAAAATCACATTATATACTAACAACATCACATTATATAATCGCTGCTACCCAGTTAACCCTATGAGGTAAGAGTGTTGAATAAATTAATAAATAAAGTCCCTGTTATTAATACAATACTCCTACTAATAAATAAATAATAAATAAATATTTCCAACACTCACACCAATTGGCCTAGCCCCAAAGTAAGCACTGTTACCCTGGTATGCCATAACACAAGGCTTGTGTTATGGCATACCAGGGTAACAGATATAATACATATATAAGTATATTTATATAGAAAAACATATTGAACATCCATGACTGGAGTACACATGCTCGTATTCATCACACAAACATCTGCCCCCACCGGGATCCGAACTAACCACTCGGCCACGGAGGTCGTCAGACTAATAACTAATGAAAGCGAATCTCAACCAATCAAAATAAACGAAAAGTTGATATCGAATAATACTCGTAGTAAAAAAATATGTTAAATTCAAGTTGCTTGCAATATAATACTTAAATAAAATTTACTATAATAAGGTGCATTTTTGGAATTTTTCTAGTACAATGGCTGTCCATTGCTATCCAGTGTGCCAATGCTGCAAGCATAATGTGTACCTTTGCGCCAGAAATGACACGGGTTAGTTTATGTGACTAAATTTAGTATAATTTAAATTGTATTTAAAATTGTAATTGAAAATTGTGATATCCTTTAAATTACCTGTATATCATACACACAAGTGAAATGATTTTTTAAAGTAAACCTACACCACTGTATTTTTTTTATTTAGCTCCTGGCAATGCAGAGCAGATGGATGTTAAAAGCTTTTAGAACTTAAAAAAAAAAAATATGAACATGTAGCAGTTTCATGCTTAAATAAAATTGATTATAATTAGTTACATTTTATAAAAAAAATATGTGTGCTCTCCTTAAAACCAGGAGACTTGCCCAGGTGGGAGAATTGAACCATCGTTCAAAATTGTATTGAAATTAAGTGCCAACAAAACGTCAATTCGTTCATTCATCACATAAGAGACTGTTTCGTTGTGAATGTGACCAATGAACGAATTGAAGTTTTGTTTCCGCTCAATTTAAATATAATTCTGAAAGACGATTCTTATTCGAACTCTCCCACATTGGCAAGTCACCCGGTTTTCCCCTTATTATTCAACACAGTAGATTCTTAAAGCAATCCTACTGCCCCAGATTTTTTTTTATTTTGCTCCTGGTAATATAGCACAGATCAATGTTGAAAGCTTTCAGAAGTTCGCTTGGTCCGGCCCACCCAATGTCCAATATTTATTGTTGCTTCCCGACAGTTTTAGTGTTGCCAGGTTTTATCGTAATTTACAGTAGTTTTTGTTGATGTCGACTGGACTTCGATAATGGTTTGACTCTTTGTCAGGACTTCATGATGGCTTAATGCCATAAGATTGCTTTATGCGTCATAAAACTTTACGGGTTGTATGTTTATTTGTTCATGTCTAAGGCAAATCCATATTCAGTTAATCTGATGAAGAGAGCTTTTTTGCTTTGAAATCAATGCTTTTTTTTGAGTGTCTATGCAGTTGGTCGCAGATGACCTTTACAGCGTCACCGGGTTTGGGGTCGGCGAGATCCTAAGGGGGGACCTCAAGCCGAGAATTGACGAGTGCCTCTAGAGGTATTCCAGGCAGATGGCATCTCCCCACGAGGGGAGTCTCCTCTCCGTCTGGAGCCTATACCACAACAACTTCCAAATCATTATAAATCGAAATTGATTTTACCAAAATTATCCTGTCTGCCACAATACCTTCGAGTTACTCATATTAAACACGATTTCGCATTGTTTACAATCTTATTTAGACATTTTTTCCTATTTCATATCGTCGTTTATTTTATTGTCATTGTTGAGATGGAACATTTATTGAATAGCCAAGTTAGAATTCCGAGTTCACAGACCTCTCAATTGGTGCCGTTTTAAACGCTACCCCAATGGCGTAAGGCTTCTCTAACTAACGCTTTGAAGTGCCGACAGAGCTTTCCTTTACACCCACACTCCTGGTGCTTCTTTGTTGATAGCCGGCTATATCAATAGGGGTACAGTATGCAACGTCGTAGTGGGTTCTCTGCGTAGAACTGTTTTCGCTTCCACAGATTAAATCGTAGTAATATTATTAAAGGTTCCCGCAGATTTGGCAATTAACTAGTTTTGCGTCTACATAATATTATTAGTAACGATCTATCCAATAGCTAGTTAGGATGGTTCGAGCCGTGAATACAAATACTGTTCAAGGATATATCAATATTATAAAAAAAATCTGATTGATCGATTTTAGGTGCTCCGCGCATTAGATGGCCACGACCGCGACCAGTGGCCGCAACGATCAGAATAACAAAATTGACCTTTGCAGTTAAGTGCGCGACCTTCGTATGGTTTGTTTATTTACGCAAGTCGTTGCGGGTGCCTAAGGACATACCACCCGTCAGGACATCTTTTAGCTGACAAGGAGAAAAGCGCGAAAATAACTTCTCAGCTTTTTATGAAGTAGCAGCATTTACATAAATATATGTCGTTACCAATATATATATTATAATTAATTTTTTTATGTGTTAACACAGACAAAGATTATTTAACATTGTTTTTGAGGATTGCGATGGCGCAAGTGGTTAACGTGTTCGGCTGCGACCGTTGAAGTTAAGCAGCTTTCGCAGTGGTCGGTCATTGGATGGGTGACCAAAAATTTACTATCTCGAGCTACTCCGTACTTCGGAAGGCACGTTAAGCCGTTGGTTCCGGCTGCATCTACAGTCGTTAGCACCCACCCATCCGCACTGGGCCCGCGTGGTGGGTCACGGCCCAATCTCCCTATTCCATCCATAGGGAAGGCTTGTGCCCCAGCAGTGGGGACATTAATAGGCTGATGATAATGATGATGAACATTATGATTTATAACTTTAATGAGCAAAGAATGGAAATAGATGGGTTATTTCCAGACATTGCACTTGAGAATGAAGCAAAGTATTAACTAAAACAATTGTCTAAAGTAAATTAAATGTAATTTAAAAAGAAAACTGCACGAGCTTGGGGACAAAAGCTGGGGGAGAAAATAAAATTCACATCTCAAATAGTGAAGCCGAAATGAAAACTGAAGTGCAGCTGACGTCTCCTCGTTTATCCTTATTTGAAATGCACATAATATGCAACACTTCACACAAATACGTAAACAATTTTTAGCTTTTGTGGAGAAATCTTAATGAGAGATGATGGTATATTGTGGTGTTATTTCCAGGGCTCTTCAAAAATCTGTTTTCTACATTAATTCCAAATCTTATTCTATCTCTAAAATAACCTTACGACTGAAATATTATGGCTGAGAGCGTAGCAAATAGTTTTATTTCATTATGTGATTAGCGACTTCCTCCTAAAAGTATAAATGTGATTTTTTTATGTTTGTAATTCAATTACGCAAAAACTGCTTAACGAATATGGATGAAATTTGGCATACATATATAAATTACCTAGTTTAAGATTAAGGATACGTTTAATCTCAAAAAAAAATTAGGTTCCTGAGAAATTTTCAAAAAACTAAAGTTGACGCAAACGAAGTCGCTGGCTGCCGCTAGTCACAACATAAGTTATTTGAATGTATTGATACTTACATTCTTTTTCGTTACATGAGTAACGAAGACACATAGGGAAAGCCTAATGCAGTGCGCATGTTTGAGTGTGAACAGTTGGCCAATAGAAACGTTTTTTTGCATACGAGACACGTACCAGTGCTCACTCACATATGCATAATTGTATGAAGCTTTGCTATATGATTCTATGATGCCTTCTTTACCTGATATGATTCTACTACAAACGCAAAAGCTGTAACCCTAGCACGAACCATTATCGAATTCGAATAGTTTGCAAACCGAAATGTCAATGTTACATTTTGTATGGAAACTTGAACAGCAGCGGCACAAAGTACGTAACGAGAACTTAAAATCAGTACATATTTGACAATGACATTTCGGACTCGCAAACGATACGAATTAGATATTGGTTCGTGTTAGGGGTACAGATTGACACAGCAAAAACAAAAGGCGTGCCCGAGCCTTTCAATGGCTTCTGTTCAGCGTCTGCTTGACAGAGGCGTCCCTGAAGTATTGCATTTACTCTATTTTCAATATCTAAACCAAAACAAAACAAAATACACAAATTTATAAATCATATTGTCATGTGACAAAAATGAGATTTCATATATACAACATTATCGCACCTGATGTGAGAGAATTATAATAAGTAGGTAGTTTATTGTTTTAAACTTTCATGGTCACTAACATTATAGTAATATAAGTTATTTACGGGATTGTTACCATGTACCTTGTTTTTAGCGAGTTTCCGATATTTCGGCACTGTTGCAAGCGCCATGATCACGGAGTAACTCCGTGATCAATGGCAACAATCCCGTAAATAACTTATATTACTATGAGTAGGTAGTTGTCTGGAACTCAATTAGAGGGCATCCACACTCTACTCAAATATTAATTACATATCATAATTTAAACCAGCACATTCCTGAATCGTAGGAAAATCGAGCTGAGTGCCCGTTTCATAACGTTGGCCGCATACAAATTTTCGGCCTAACCTAGCGGACAAATCTACTAATTTCACGTAAGCTGAAATTGCCCTGCATAATGTATGGGTGTAGCAAGCTATTTAATTCTCCCCGCCAGTGTAACTTTGGCATAATAAGTGCTAGTTTAGAAATTCAGCTAAACTATTTCAACTTCTAGTTTGACATCAAATTTACATTGTTTTTGTAGCGAATTGTTAGGTTTTTGATCAATGCATAGACAAAAGATGTTTAGAGTTCAAAGACTTTGGCTGATTTTAACTAACAAAAAAAAACGGAGGAAGTTCTCAAGCTGACGCGTATATATTTTTTTTGTTACTCAACCACGCAAAAACTTCTGAACGGATTTGGATGAAATTTGGTACACATATAGTTGATGATCTGGATTAAGATATAGAATATTTTTTATTTCAGAAAAAGTTTTGGGTTTCTGTGGAATTCTCAAAAAACTGAAGTGGGGAGGATGAGGTTCCGGGTGGACGCTATGACTTATAATAATGTGCTATGTGATCATGATTTCTTGTTACCTTTTCTTTTTTTTTAACTATATTTTTCTCTGTTTCTGTTTCAGGTAAGTTGATTCAATGTGAACTTCGGAGAGTGAAATGGATTATAGGGTATGTGAAAAAAAACTATTGTATGAATAGTTTTTTCTTCATGCAGCTTATGTTGTAGAGCAAGACGTATTTTAACACTGCAATTAAAAATATTAACTATTAAAAGATTGTTTCCATTTACAAGTACTTTAATTTTATTAAATTATCTGCTATGTTTATTTATTTAAAAACTTATGACTAAGTTTATTTACATTCAAAAAACCAAAAACTTAGAAACTACATGATTACTAAAATTTACATTCCAAATAACCTTAACTTACTTAACTACTAGTTAATGTCTAAAAACTCAAAAACCAGAAATATGTAACTATACAATTTACAAAATAAAAAATATGTCACCCCAGCACCGCTGTCAGGAATGGTACGGCTGCCAGCATTTCCACGTTGGATAGCAAAACTAATCCGTTGACCAAGGTAGCTGCTAGGCTTTGGTGTCTATCTGTTTTTTTCTGCTATGTTGTCTATAAATATTATTTGCACTTATCTATTAGAAGATAGGAAAGACAACCGGTCTTTATTACTGTCTTCATTTTTATTGAAAGATAACCGATGGCGATAAAGCCAACTGACTTTCTTCCCACATTTACACCAATAAACAAAGCTGAAAGAAATCTTACAGAAGCACCTATCTGTATAGTATAGTGTACCTAGTGCTAAGTTTGTTAAGAAATCTTATTGTACTGATTTTTTGGTCAATAAATCTTAATGTTATTACAAAAGCACCTGATCAGACTAAGGAACAATCTGACAAAGTGAGGGTACTTCTCACAGCAGTTGTTTGAAGTAATTAATTTGTCCGGCATACAATAGTCATTTAGAAGAAATCATGACAAGCGATACGTATTATTTCAGCTTCGAACACAAAAAGAACTCTGTGTAAACGTTCAGCAAGAATCCGTTTATTTATACAAACAAAGAGTAGGACAATAAATCCGCTGATGTATTAAAAGTAATCCCATACATTGGCCCCTCGTGATGATGTTACCAATACATCTCCCGGCTACCATTTTACTCAGATCCATCACTCCCTTTCTTTTCAATCAGAACGATAGACAAATGTTCCTCGTTCGTGAGTTCCCGGGGCTCTTTATCGGTGGCCATTCCAGCGAGACAACCAATCCGGACTGACCCCAGATTCTCTTGTATTCATCAAAAATCGGTCAATAACGGTGAGCTTTCGATATTTATCTGGTTCTGTATATTATTTTTTGATACGTTACGTATTACGTTGTATTAAAACTCCTGAGGAAGGTCTTTTATGAATTATTTAAGTACTTACATCTAAAGGTACATTTAAAGTAAAATTCACAATATTTTGAGTCGGTGCTAACTTATCCAAGTAGTAAACGACAACGCAGATCTTTTTATGTTTGTAGAAATGGCATCAACTCAAAATGTTGTAAATATCACCATAAATTCACTTTAGATTTAAATAAAGTATAAATTATTTTTAATGGTTTTCCATTTATAATTAGGGTTTATGTTTGACCAATAAGCTTCATTTATTTATTGATGATTCGCATCCTTTGCATCATGTTTCTATTCAATGCAATCCTTTGCGGCACGTCAATAAATAATTAAAATAAGTGCATCTAATGCGTGAAAACCTAAGAAACAAATACAATAATCCTTAATTAGAAAAACTTTGCTTTATGATAAAATAGTTAACTTGTATAAATCCTTCTACAGACTGAAGCGAAAAAAACTAGGTGTTTCCTTCAGCACGGAATCCTAAATAACGTTACGTGTCCATGGTATTTGGAGTTTCATATTCTTGGCCGGATCGGAAGGGGGGAGTGATATATGGGTCAAATATATTTCCCGTGATCTGTCATGGTACCGTTCTGCCGCTGGATTGACCTTAACGTTGTGATGTACAACAGTTATTTGTCTCTCGAAACTGGCAGGGGACTCTTTGAGAAATAAACAGGTTGTTAGTGATGATTTTTTCAAAATTATAATTTTCTTGTTTTACTGGTTAAAGTTAATGTGAATGAACATTTCATTTTGGATCGAGATAAATACTCTTTAGTAGCTTATCAAATAAAGATTGTTTACACATTTAATAAGATGAGGTATCGTCGAATATGTAATGATTAAAAACCGGCCAAGTCCGCGTCGTGCCACGCGCAGTTTGGGGTTCCGTAGTTTAACTACAAGTTACATTATATTTGAGCTGGAGTCTTTACACAATAATAACGGTATTTCAATCTATGTATCTCAACTAAAATACCTAAATCAAAGTCATTATATGTCGCAAACGCAAAATCAATTCGAAATTAGTATTTTTCTAAATACGAATCACCGCCGATTTACCTATGATAAATTATTTTTCTTTCTATCTTTCTTCTTTCTTTCTATGACCGCCATACTCGAACAAAAATTAGCACTTATTCATATTCATATTTATTTACAAGAAACATGGTACAATAAAAAGATGTTACAATACATATGGTGCTCAAACATGATTCGCTAAATTAGCATGCAAATATCAAATTATTTTATATTAATATTGTAATTGGTCACACTATTGTTAATCATTCCAAAACATTAATTCCATTTAAACATGTCAATTAATCGTCATATGTCATCACATAAACATGTTAAGAAATCCATAATATTATTGATTAAAAATAAATTATAATTTTAGTCAAATTTACAATCATAAAACTTTAAATCATTTATTCCATTTACACATGTCAAATTATCAAGCAATTTAAATATTATTAATTCACTACAATAAATATATATCACATAGAATAAAAATTACAATCTTAATTAATTTGTCACTTATTATGTCTGGATTTAAACATAAAATTAAAATATTCCTCTACAGAGTAAAAACATTGTTCCTGCAACCATGACTTTATCGTCCTTCGAAAACGCGTTTTTGGAAGATTTAGAAACTCTGTTGGTAAAGCATTATATACCTTGATGCACATAGCTGTAGAATTTTTCAAATAAAGACTGGTCTTTGGTCTAACACTATAAGCAAGTTTGTCAGGGTAACGGAGGGTTCTTTCGGAGGGTAACTTTAAAGTTCAATATTTCGCAAACGGATTTCTAAATCGAAAAATAGTCTTAGGAACCCCTAAGTAATTTTAAAGGAACTATTCAAAGATATCATACAAGATGAGGTAGATGATAAAAAAAAATCATCCCCAGGTTACGTGTAGGGAGACCTACCCTAAAATATTTTTCAAAAATTTATTCTACCATTTTGTCGGTGTGATCGATATACATATCTCCTCAAAATTACAGCTCTCTAGTGCTTGCAAAACCGGAGACGGACAGACGGACATGATGAAACTATAAGGGTTCCTTGTCAGGACTACGGATCCCTAAAAAAGGACATTCTGGTCCTTATAGCTCCTGGGTGTGAATTTTAGTAATCATCGATTTGTGTGTTTATACACTAATAATCAGTTGATTATGCAAAGAAATTGACGTAATAATGCCGATTTCAGTTAATTCAATTAAATCAATTTGTAGATAAGGAATAAAGAGTTCTTTTAAATTCTCTAATATATTGATTTCACTATCATGGGTTGCCTGGAAAATATTTCTGTTAAGCAATCAGGTCGCCTGTTCTGTACTTTTCACTATCATGCTTTATCTATTCAATTTCCTATGAGATCTATGTCAATAAAGAATAATCTTAATATATGTCAAGTTGTCTAGACATAAAATAAAATAATGAGGAAGGTACATTTTGAACAAGATTGTTCTTTGTTATTCTATCTTTGTTAAATAATTCATTACAATCATGTATTTGTTGGCGAGTTTTTCTCGTTCTTGGTCACTGTGCCAGTTTTGCCAAAAAGATTTCATGAATTATTTTTATTTTTATTACTTTTCCTAAACAAAGTTGACAATAAAAATTCATGAAAGTCAATCTGATTCAGCACATTATAAAGATGTACGGGTTTAACTTTTGGGGTTGAAGTTGAGATACCTATCTCATAGTATTTTGTAAAAGAAAAAAAAGTTGTCTCGAAAAAGTTAGCTTGCTCGCTTGCCTTTACTTAGTTCATAAATAACAACATCCCTATCCACGGCAATCATCTTCATGAAACTATTGATGTCCCCACTGCTGGGACACAGCTCTTCCCCGTATATAGAGTAAGGAGGTTGGACCGTGTCCCACCCCGCGGGCCCAATTCGTATTGGTGGGTGATAACGACTGTAGATGCAGCTGGAATTAAACGGCTTAACGTGCCTTCAGAAGCACGGAGGAGCTCGAGATAATAAGTTTTTGGTCACCCATCCAATGACCGACCATTATGAAAGTTGCATAACATAGCATCGCAGGCCGAACGCGCTAATCACCTGTAATATCGAACTCCTTGAGCGCACGGTATTATACAAAATTAATGTACATCCTCAACCCTAATGATATAAGCCGCATTGCAGCCGTCAATGTCACTGCATGGCATCGACTCAAATGCTGAATTAATGTGAATTACTAATAAGACACTCCGGTTTTGGCTGCTGTCAAGCCATTTACACCTCCCGACATTTATCAACAAGCCTCTATCGTTGACTGTATGTAACGAATAGCGAGGTTGTTCCGTATCATCCTATGACGTCTTATCCCATTTCCTGACTCATCCCAAATTAGTATTTGTTACTCAACATATTACATTATTTCAATATAATTTCCTTATTCAATCTTTGAACTCACTCGAACTCGAACTCATCCGAAGGCAAATATTACCAAAAAAGGTATGAATATCAAAATTTTAAAAATCAAAAAACCCGACTCTTTAAATATTACTTCAAATATAAACAGAAAAGAAAAGCAAGCCCAGTAGTCTATAATAATGTTAAGTAAGGAACAAAGCTACTTTAACAGTCGGGACCCATTAGATATCCAAGAATGGATCAAACGGTTAAAGTAGTTTTTTTCCTTACTTAACAGAATTATAAACTACTGAAATAGATTTTTTTCTTTTCTGTTTATATTTGAATTAATATTTAAGCAGTCGGGTATTTATATTTTTTAAATTTACTTTTTTATTTCATCATTTATTAGTAAGGACTATTAGATGGTATATACCGCAGTCTTGTCACTGCAGTAAGATTGTTAATTTCGCGGAGGTTATTGAGGACCTTACGGTGGTCTAAACGATTGATTTTTTAAGACATATAGAGACATTACCACCATGGTCAAGGGTAGAGATGAGCCTCAATTTTCGCAAAAATGTATAAAGTCAAATCACGTTGTTGCCTATATATCTAATGCATGTAAATTTTATAGTTAACAAGTACTTACTCAAAAAGTCATCTTTTGCTTATGTAACTAGTAGTTCAGGCGATGATCTAGACAATGATACCCCACTCGATATATTTCGTCATATTGTGTTTTTTTCTTTCTCACAATATGGCGCCTAATTATCTCCATATTGAATTTCGATTACTACGAGTATCATATCTTTATTAGCACTGCCTTGATTAAGACGAATCGATGCAAATAAAGACGTATGAATCATCAAAATCGGTCCACGCGTTTGGTCTCCGTGCCTGTGCCACAAAGGAACATACATCTACTATATAAAAATAAGTCGGGTTTTCCTTCCTGACGCTATAACTCCAGAACGCACGAACCGATTTCCACGGTTTTGCATTCGTTGGAAAGGTCTCGGGCTCCGTGAGGTTTATAGCAAAGAAAATTCAGGAAAAATTAAAAAAAAAATGGTTGCCTGTAAAGTCGGTTTTACGGGCGAAGATTTTACGTGACAACGTCTTTTTCTCGGTAGAATATTTATTGATATGAATATAATTAAATTGCACAATAGGAACAAGGAATTGAATGAAAATAAGAATTGCACAAATTTTAACTATAGAAATATATTTTGTTTACTAAAACATTGTACATGTAAACTTAAACTTAACACGAGAGACTCATCGTAACGTTACCGAGCGTTACACTTTTTCATAAGTGACTCCCAGCCGCAACCTAATTTAAGACGTTGTCACGTCAAAAACTTCTTTTAATCACCAAACGAAATGTTACATAAAACGAAACCATCTGGTGGCGAAACGGAGTTCGCCGGGTTTGCTAGTAGCATATATAGACTGTTAAACACTACCCTGTCTGCGCGTCGCGCTTCGCTCTGTTGCATTGCGCAGTCGGGTAAAAATAAGTCAAATTAGGGGAAACCGCATTTGAGTAAAATTACTTAAAAATGAGTTTTGCCAGTAATTAGTGATAACAATAACGATTTCAACGAGGATCCAAATTAGTGAGGGCCTTGTTCACGAAAGCGCATCGAGCCATTAGAATTTTAAAAACGGGAAACTGTAATAGGAAAATGCACCCAACCGCTCACTAATAAGCGTTATGAATATCGTGCTGTACGAAACTTTTAATTCACCCCGCATTCGTATCTATATATCAAGTGTGCGAGCAACAATGCCGAAGGTAGCTCGCGAGACATTTCCAGAACTAACTGCCAGCCCATTCAGCGTTTTACATTAAAATTTCTTGCCCGTTACGACTAACACTTTTTGAAATATACCACATAATTGCCGTATCATTATGGCCGCTGTTCTTTCGCAGGGTTTTTATATGATGTACGAGTATGTATACGTTCACCCGTCGCGACGCGGATATAGTTAATGGGGACAAAAATGGCACAATATATTAGTTTTATACGAGTTCTATTCCAGTTGGGTCGCCGTAGTAGGGGTGAATGGGGCCCGATGAGATTGCGCTCCGCTTCAAACGATACAGCTTTATTTATTGCGTTTTTTATTTATAATAGGTCAGGCGATATTTTCATTATATAGGCTTTTACATTTGGCGCTAGAGACCTTTTATCGTGACACATGAGTTGCTTGAAATATGTGAGTGCTAGGCGTTTTGGATTCTGTGGTAGATAACTTGATACTTGGTGCACTCAGGGCAGCAGTACTTCGATGGCATGCAATTGTATAGTGAAATTATTGTTTCGATTTATTATTTTTTAAATAATAATAATCAAATCTCTAATATAAATAGAAGGAGACAACAAAGCCTCTAAGTTAATTTATTTATTTATTTTCCACAGAGCAAACAACTTTATAACTATTTGTTGCGCCAGTTCTTCTCAGGAAGGTCGCCCAATTTGGAACTGGTGGTAGTTTACGGTAATTAGGGTCAAATAAATAAAACACAAAATTACAAAAGAATTAAATAAAGTAGTATTTTGATTAAATTAGTAAATAAATTTATATATATATACAGGATATAAAAAATTCTTTGACCAAGTCGAAGGCCATGTATTTTCCACAACAGCATAATATTTTTTTTCATATGAACCATACCTGAGAAATTTTTGGTTATGGAAATATTGAAGGTCAAAGTCACATTTTTTCAAGACTTTTACATTAATATTTTCAAAATGTTACTTAGAAACTTTTTTTATCGACGTACTTACACACGCACTCTCATACACAGGTACATTCTTTGCGTAGCGCCACAGTAGCGTGCCGCGCTATACATTGCGTACTGGAAAAAAAATAACTTAAAATACAAATGATTCCCACGTATAATATTTTGTAATACTACTTGTTTGGGTGTACAGAATGCGTAGTTTGAGTCTTTGTCATAGGATCTTTTACACCCTGTATAGACAATCAAATATTTTCAATAATCTTTTCAATGAAGTATCCGAACGTTCAATAAGCCTTTCAAAGGTAAGGTCAAAAGGAATTAAAAATCATACTCTTCATAACGCAGCTTGAAAAGGATGCGAAACGTAGATTTATGTAAAAGTATTTAAAAAAACGCATTTAAAATCAGTTCGAAAGTAGTTTTATTTAATGTAGGGAGTGGTCAAAACAAGAAACAAATACTTTTCAACACATTTGCTCAAAAAAATCGTTTAAGAAGGTTGTATATATTGTTGGAAAATTCAAAATTGTGGCCCGTAAGGCCACACAGCGAGGCGTCCGGTAAAAATCATAACGCACGCTCCCCTACATGGCACCGTGCGTATTCTTCACTTTTAATTTCCATCGAATCAGTAGCGCTTTTAGTCTATACCTATATCTCACTTTAATACTTCAATACGAAAAAGAGACCAAAGATGTAGTTCTAATTTTCACGACCCGCACGTGGCACAATTTGGAAATGCCATTTTCCTATTGGAATAAAATTACGCAACAAATTAACAACGTTATTCTTTAAATAAACATCAAATGTAATAGATTTCTTGGAATGCGACGTTAATAATAACGTCAACCACTAATTTCAAAAACATAATTTTCGAAAATGATTTGTTTGAACCAATATTAACTACTTTGCATTAGTAATCATCAAAACTTATTGGAATTCCAAGCACTGAATAGCGTGATAACAATGAGTACTGCACACACTGTCCATATTACCGAATGTAATCGATTCACCAAACACGTTTGAATATTCGTACGGCGATAAAAGGGTTTGATCGTACGAATCCATCGACTGTTTGTACGACTACTACGATCGCGGTTTTCAGCTCAGCGATTTTGATCCGTAACGCCGGTCTATTAATTTGCATTATAGAATCTCGAGTTGAATTTTATAACAAATATAAATTTGTCGACCTCCGTGGTCGAGTGGTTTGTACGCCGGGTTTCATGGTGTCACCGACTCGAGAGGTCCCGGGTTCGAATCCCGGTGGGGGCAGATGTTTGTGTGATGAATACGAGCATTTGTACTCCAGTCATGGATGTTTAATATGTATTTCTATATAAATATACTTATATATGTAGAGTATATGTATTCTATCCGTTACCCTGGTATCCCATAACACAAGCCTTACAGTGCTTACTTTGGGGCTAGGCTAATTAATTGGTGTGAGTGTTGGAAATATTTATTTATTTATTAATTTTAACATTTTACTGAAATCGTTCTGACTTCCTTATGCTAATTCTCTACTGAAATAAGTGTACTCGAACTAGTGTATAGTTAATGTAAAATTTAAAGCTACGCACTCCTATGAGGTGGTACAGAATCAAAGATGCATAACAATTTGATACCAATATTGAAATGAATTAAATGTGCAAGTAACATTGTCTGCTTGTTAGAGTGTGTGCGGAAAGAGAATGGGCGTGGCGAAAAACGGAACTAGCATTAAGATTTGTATTTGGCAATCAAACCCAGCAATCTGTAAAACGTCAAAGTTTTGTATTGATACGGATTTGTTTGTTGTTGTGATTACTTGTGGTTTTTTGTATTTAATCATGTCTAAAAGGGGTAAAGCCTTACAAATACGGTAGAGAAGCACTACAGCGCCCTCCAATTTAAATCCCATTCTCTTTCCGCACAGACTCTACGCCGAAACCGATTTTGATAAATTTCGGATTCAACATATAGATATATTTCTGGTGCTGCATTAAACAGAGAGTAATGCTATGAGTACACATTATTTTCTTATCTGTAAATAAAATTACGTTATTTAATTCATCGATGATAAGACAAAAATATACTACAGCTACAGAAAGGTTGCGAAAGTCCAAAAGCGCGGCGGGAGGTAAAATTCTCAAATTTAACGATTCCAAGTGTAATTGATCCCACCCTTTTCACAAAAGCGAGGTGCGCAACGTTGACGCGTGAAATTTCAACCGGATTGCTCCAGTAGTTTTTACCCGGAACGCGGGCCCCCGAAAAATGTCCGGCTACCCGAAACATCAGTATCGACCCGTAGCACATGAGTAAAGAGGTCACAAATAGAGGTAAAGCTTCATACAGTGCGCGTGTTTTTGTGAGCACTGGGGGTCTGTCGCCTCAAAATAAACAGTACATAAGGTAATCTCGTTAGCGATGCGCGACTACGAATGATTTTACCTTTCGACTAATTCGTAACTACTAATTTGCCTTTCGAATAGCCAAATTAGTAGTATACTAATGTGATTATTCGAATAACGACTACTAATTAGTAATACTAATGGCAAATGTCTCTGTGTGTGACGCACGCCGCCCGATACCTTGGACTCCAGTCGAATGATATAAAGCGCAGTTGACTTACACGAATGATTCGTGGAGTCGAATGATTAGTATTAGTATTATTCGAAGTCGCGCATCGCTACATTTCATACAAAGTGCGCTCGAGCAACGCACACTATATCTCAGACCGCTTGGGACCACTGCGAGCGCGAGTTGCATGCAACACGCGTCTGTGAACTCTTTTATGCAAAAAAGTAACAGCAAAAAGAAAGCTATAAATGTTCAGTGGACGTTTGTTTGAATTCAACATTTAACGGTCAAACTGAATTGTCGTTTTTTTTAATTTGTACCTAATATTATAACCTAAGATCAGATAAGAGATTTGTTGTGCACAAGCCAAAATTGACAATCCTAACGACCGCCGAGCGTAGGTATTAAAAGTTAAGTACACACATGAGATTACCTTCTGTATTATCTATTTAGTCCTGTCGCCGTCAAAAGACACGTTTCTGATGATGATGATGAGCACTGGCGGCGTGTCACGTACGTGACACACACGCTCAATTGTATGAAGCTTTGTCTCTATGTCTTGCTTACTCATTTGCCCGTAGCGCAGAACTAACTGCTTCGGACACCGTCGACTCCGAGACTTAATTTCAGGTGGAGATTATTAGCAGTACAATATGGGAACGTAACATCCTCCGAATGTTGTATTTATATCCGTCTTTTGTTCTTGCAGTATTTCTTTTGTTTCAGGTATTAAATTCTATTTGTTTATTTTAATATGCTTCTCATTCTCACCTGTGCGACGAAGCTTTTGGTCGACTTTGGTACTAAAAGATAGTGTTCGAAATTTGAATTGCTTCCATCATAAAGAGTTTTCGCACGGCGTGTCTATAGAAGCTCGACGATAACTTTGCAGGCGATAATTTAACACTCATAAGAGAGTTTGTGGGAATCGATAAATGTTTATGTGCTAAAACTAAAGGAGTTAGAGCTATACTTTATGATGCTTTGAATAATAGAAACGTCATACACGCCTCTAATTTGGCAATACGAAAGTCAGGTAATTGCCCGACTTGCATTCAGTCGGGCACGCTCTCTCGCCGCGGCTACATGTTGCTACAACGTGTAAATATTTTACGTTTTCCAGACAAAAATCCGTATGTGTGTTTTTAGACAGTACACAAAATTCACAGGAACTATTAGAGACAAGAAAAACTATTTTGTGATTACTTTTTTGACGGTTGCTGACACTGTTGACTCATAGAGGCTGAAGAGCGAGATATAATCTGCTTTATGAATGAGGGTGAAAGAGACTACTTTAGTGCACTCTATTGGCGGCTGTTGCCAAGGGAAGTTGGGGCGGGGACTACTTGTGCCATTTAAAAATGTAATAACGTTGGTGTATAACCTTTCTATATATAACACGTCATTGAGTGTACTTGAGTGTGCTAATTGTAGCGCATTTTAGTACCAAAACGACGTCACGCAGGTATGGGAGAAGCATAGGTAAATCCGATCTACCTTTGAATGCCTGTGGTTCATATCAGTTCTTTTACACTATACAGAGATATAAGCGAAAAAGTTATAAAGTAATATTATTCATACAAATTGTTAGGGTATCTATAGCAATGATTCAATTTAATAATAGTTATATTTGTATTTTTTACCATATTTGCATTGTTTTGTGCTCCACTTTAAATTGTATAAAGAAAGATATTGTGTAAGCTACCTTCTAAAGTCTTTTAGAGTCAAAAGTCACTCAAAAGTCTTTCGGAGGTAGCTCGACAAAGTAAATAAAAAATCATTATTCTGACGAAGCAGACCTGAAAAGGCTGCGAAACGTCAATAAATAAATAAAGTTCGTGCACTAACCCGTTAAAATCAGTTTTATTTAATGAGTGATGTGCGTGAAAACCTAAGAAACAATGTTATTGTGGCCAACTTAATAGACTTCAGTATTAACAATATTCATTACACTAGGACTCCGCTTTTATTATTGCAGTAGACAAAACTTAAAATCATAGTCTCTGGTAAATGCAAAATAATTAAACTATCTTACAAATTACCAAGAGTTTCTAACTGAAATTAAAACAATAGGCCCGTTATTATCGGTCAATAAGATCGTATGCGTAATGCGATCTCTGTTTTCAGTACCACAGATCACAGACATAGGATAGAAAGGTTTACGTGAACCGATGTCGCCGGCTCACCCCCACTACACTTCCATCTAATAGATAATAACCAATCAAAGGACGCAACATCAAACAATCGAACCAATCAGCGTTCACACCCGAGAGCAACGACGCAATCAGAACCAAGTTTTGGTCAAGTTATGAGCTCATATATAACTGTGGCGCGCCTGTCCCGCCCAAAAGGCCCTACTTACCTCTTTCTGTGTTCTGCACATTATAATACGAAGTATCGCAATGATATATCGATGCTATAAAATATTATCTATGGATGGGAAGCTTTACTCATCTACTAAGGATCTATTTGCGCATATGAAAAGTTGTCACTGAACACCCGCCACAAGATGGGGCCTAAAAGCTTTTTTAACTTGATCGCTTATTGTATTAGTTGCCATCAGTGTGCCTGATATTTTGCCTGGGAGGACCTCGGAATTTCAACCCACCGGGAATCCTTCTTGAATTTAGCCACAGAAAAAATGGAAAATTTATCTTTATTATTTTGGACAAAAGAGTGATTTTCCCACGCAGTTACAAAGTAAATACTTCAGTGTGTAAGCCTGTAATATTAAGTATTGATGTATTATGTTGTGTAGATATATTTGTGATATGTAAGGGGCAAAAAAAAACTTATAACTCTCATTGGTAAAGGGAATGACGCGGTGTAGTAAAACAGATATAAAAAGATGCTATACTTTTGTTGATAGGCACAGTATCAATTTAATTCGACGAGCTCCGTGGCCGAGTGGTTTGTACGCTGGGTTTCATGGTGTCGCCGACTCAAGAGGTTCGAATCCCGGTGGTGTTGTTCGAATCCAGATGTGTGATGAATACGAGCATATTTGTACTCCAGTCATGGATATTAAATATGTATAATTCTATAAAAATATACTTATATATGTACTGTATATGTCTTCCTATGCGTTACCCTGGCATCCCATAACACAAGCCTTACAGTGCTTACTTTGGGGCTAGGCTAATTGGTGTGAGTGTTGGAAATATTAATTATTATTTATTTATTATTTCATTTCTATTTTTTGTATTATATCTATACTAATATTATAAAGAAGGACCGTTTGTGAACTGTGAAGTTGTAAAAGAGTAATCACTGTATCAGTAGATACTGAACCGATTTTGAAAATTCATTTAAATCATTCATAATATTTATTGTTAGTTTGTTATAATGTAAGGAACTCCAATGTACTCTCAGAGGTGGGCGATAATAGTTGCGACACAGTTTTTATAACTAATGCAATTATTATCGTACCCATTATTGTATTCACTGTTTTTGTTCCAATAAAATATATTTCATTTCATTTACTTATTTGGTAAATAAGTAATTTCTATTGAGAAAGCCAATTGATTTGTTAGTGTCATAGGCCCGAAAAATTAAGAGAGTTTTTCGTGGTAGTTGGAGTTGCAAAGTAAGTCGGAGAAAATACGGAAAAAAATAATATTCGGTTCACACGAATTCGGGCAGGTCCTAGTATGATTTAGAAGTCGGGCGGGGCCAAGATTGAAACATGGAATAGATTTTCATTTCTAGTCGGTATACGTGTTT
Source organism: Chilo suppressalis (assembly GCA_902850365.2). Lineage (NCBI taxonomy): Eukaryota > Metazoa > Arthropoda > Insecta > Lepidoptera > Crambidae > Chilo > Chilo suppressalis. Next base: position 5,626,302 of record OU963907.1, read on the forward strand.
CAATCTTACCCCGCCCGACTTCTAAATTTTTAAGCGGATATTATTTTTTTACTTTTTAGATCTATTTTCGAAATTGATGTCGGTTTTTATTTATTTTTTAAAATATTTTTTTATTATCACATTTTGTTTTATTTAGACTAACTGTCAAAAGGGTGCTTCAATGACTCGCACTGAGAAACGTAGTGACTGTGTACCGACATTAAGCGAATCGGGGGGACCCAATGAATGCGAAACGCTCAGGATCGTTGTGTTTGGAAGTTCCTTAGACTCTTCTAAGGCCTATTTCCAGCAGTGGGCGTCCATCGGCTGATTATGATGATGATAATGATGAACTGTCAAAATTAAACAAAATGCTATTTTTTATTAATAAGTTAATAAAGTAAAAAACCTCGACAAACTCGAGTTATTCTTACCTCATGAAACCAAGTTGTTAAGTTATATTTATAGTAGAAACTTACTGTTGGTTCTTAGCTCTCTGTACGAAGATTTATTATCGAGGAAACGCAAATGGAAATAAACACAAGCAAAGGTTAAATCGAGTTAGTTAAGTAAATGGTTTTGTAACTAAATTATTTAACTCCGTGTTACTAAACGAAGAATAAATTCTGTCTCTGTTCATTGAATGACATTAGAGTGACATAAACAAAACACAGCGTAACTAGTCTAAGCTTCATCATCATCATCATCAGCCTATTAATGTCCCCACTGCTGGGGCACAGGCCTTCCTTATGGATGGAATAGGGAGATTGAGCCATAACCCACCACGCGGGCCCAATGCGGATTGGTGGGTGGTAACGACTGCAGATGCAGCCGGGACCAACGGCTTAACGTGTCTTCCGAAGCACGGAGGAGCTCGAAATAGTAAATTTTTGGTCACCCATCCAATGACCGACCACTGCGATAGTTGCTTAACCTCAACGATCGCAGCCGAACGCGCTAACCACTTGTGCCATCGAATCTAAGCTTATTCCTTGTTTATTAAATAAGGGGGTATGTGTGTAAATTGTATGATTTAACAGCACTTGAGCTTACTGCGTGGTAATCTCAGATTAATTTTCATTTTTAACGTGCTAGGCATAGAGTTCAAAATCGAATTTACTTTGTTAATCTCGATAATTAAATACTCACACAAATAAAATGTTAGTTTAATTAAAAATATGTATTATCATTTGATTAAGATAGAATATTGTGAACTCAAACTTAGATTAAACATAAAAGTACTTTTTGTTTGATCTGAAACCTTAATTGATATCGCGTGTTATATTTTCCGCTTATCAAAAATTTTACTCACCAATAGTTTAGAATCAAAGTCCCTCTTATATTATGGCTCGACTTTAATCGATTACCCGATCCTCAGCTCAAACACGCTACTCTTCAAAAGATGAGAAAATTCGAATCACCCTTGAATCAAATGCTAACATTGAGGCCTCAAAGGCCAATACAGAAAGTAAATGTTTTGCACCCTTCGGAGCGGAATGAACAAATTAAGTGTATAAAGCTAAGTGGAACCTCAATTTTTGCCGATTGGGGAACCACTCCTATGGCTCGATTCAATTTTGATTGACAAAGATATTTTTAGAGCAACGCCAATGGGCGCCAAATTGATATCGCGGCCGATGTAAGGGTGCAGTAGAAATTTTATTAGAGTAACTTCGTTATAAAGGAAATCGGTTTTATGATTTCGGATTTCTCACTGATAAACGGATTATTTTTGTCCTCCGCTGACCTAGAATTGGGGGTCTAATCTCTTTCTCCGAAACGAACTTTCGATAACAAAGTTCATACGAAATGTAATTTCGTCAATTTAAGGTTATACTCAATTTGAACGATGAACTATCAAATTGAAGCTTTCTTTAAGTAGGTTAATAAAATCTACATCTCAATCTATATTCCGACAGCAAATATTATTCTCACTAAAAACTTACCAGAAACATAGTAAGAAAAGTGCGGAGTTTCGATCGAAAATTCGTTTTTCGTTGAATTGGAGTAGGTAGGCCTCCTGGTTTAATGTATTTACGATTCGATTTGGTTCAGCAGTTTAATTTTCTGTAGCTCTACGGTGATGTAGCTTTGAATTTTATTTTTTTTATATACCTCGTCGTGGCTTCAAATTAAAGAATGGGGATGATAACGGAGTAGAGTAAAGGAAATTCTACTGAGACCATTATATTATGAAAGAATAATGACCGCTTGTATTTTCATTTGCTAATCAACCAAACAATAACAAAGATAAAGCGTGTCAAAGTTTGGCAGTAGCCAGAAATCAGAAATCAATACACACATACAATAGGTACATTTATTCAAATTCGATGTATAGTACAAACACTTATGAATCGTCCAAAAAAAAATTTTCGCTACCAATTGTTGACCTGTCCAATACTTTTTGATAATCTCCTTGAAGGATGAAGAAAAAAGTTAGTCATCTATTAGCATGTGGGCTCCACTTGCGTAATCATACGTTAATTTGTGAAATTTTGAGCAGTGAAATTTTACCATCACCGATTTGTTTGTAAGACAAAAGAGTGGTTGCGTACCTATAAACACAAATAGCAATTTATCAGACAGTCTCAATCGTTGTGCGATATAAAATGGTACGACTCCCAACATATTACGGGAGCAAACAGTAAACACATTGCTGTGATGTGTATTCATTTTTCTATTTGTCCGTCTTGCCATCCATTAAGGAAGTAAGGGATCACGCTGATCGATAAATAGGTCCGTCAATTGTTTCTTTTGTGATTGTTCCAATACATATAAGTAAGGAAACCTCACCTTTATTTATTATTAAAGAATATTACATCGATCCAAAGGAACCTACATGCTTCAGGTGGATAGGTACTTAGAACACAAAATCACATAGCGTTGCTTATTACAAAGTGATATATGTATACCGTTTTGAATAAAACTTATTTAACAAAAATAAAAAAGGTCATCGTGAAAACAAAACTACTAAATATTGTTTTAAACTTTCATGGTCACTAACATTATAGTAATATAAGTTACTTACGGGATTGTTACCATGTACCTTGTTTTAGCGAGTTTTCGATCAGGGCAACAGTACCGAAATATCGGAAACTCGCTAAAACATGGTACATGGTAACAATCCCGTAAATAACTTATATTGCTTTAAAACTACGAAAAATAAGAAATAATCTTTTTTTTTTCTTCAGTCAGTTTAATATTTGGTGTCGGTGGTATAAGGAGTCGGTGGGTTCTCATTAAGGTCGAAGTAGCATAATTGGTCGGTGATCGGAAAGCGGAGGGTGCGAGTTCTAGTCCCATCTGCTGTCTGGACTGTTGTATTTTTTCTTGTAAAATATTCTTTAACTTTAAACAACTAACAGTTAAATACTTAAAAAAATACGTGTGGCACTCGGGGACTGCGGCGGTAAAGCTATTGCATGGTATTATTCATCAACTTATGCAAATATAATTATTTGTTTATTTTATTTATGCAGTATTTTTTTTCTTTGATATTAATTCAAGTTTTTTCTTTAATATTAATAGATGGCGAGGCAGGCCTTATGATATTTTATTGGGCAAGCACAACAAACAACAGCATTGCCCGGTGCCAAAAAACTTCCACAATCTCCACAGTTTAATTTCCTCCATTTTAATTTTAATTATAAAGTCAAAATAAAAGGGAGACAAATAAAAATTAGAACAGGTACTGGGGTCTAAAACAAATATATATAAAAAAAGAAAAAAATATATAATAAAATATAACAACCGACGACCGCGGCGATGCGTCGAACGTTGCTCCCGTGGCAAAAATATAACACACTGCGCCGTTTCGATCGCTATTGGAAAGGTGAAAATCGTGTTCATATGCACTGTTGTCAGGTTATTTTCAATACGGAATTTCTTGATTCGGTCGCCGCGCTCAAAGCCCGCGATAAAATCTATGCAATAGCTTAAAAAGAAAAAAATAGGTTAAAGTATATCTTCTTTCTACGTGATTTTGTTTGTTATGCTGCAACGCTGTGAAGTTTCAGAATTATCTGGACACTTACAAAACGGTAAGTCAAGAACAAAGTTGATGAAGTGCACCCGTATTTGTAAGTCCCGTCCATTGGTCCTCATTTTCTGCTTTAGTTTTATTGGATACTGGACTGGAAAGCAACACGGTACACAGAGTTTAGTAAAGTTTCCATTTAATATTTTTATTTGAGGAGTTCGATGGCGCAGGTGGTTAGCGCGTTTGGCTGCGATAGTTGAAGTTAAGCAACTTTCGCAGTAGTCGGTCATTGGATGGGTGACCAAAATCTTCTATCTCGAGTTCCTCCGTGCTTGGGAAGGCACGTTTAGCCATTGGTCCCGTCTACATCTGCAGTCGTTAGCACCCGCACTGCTGGGGCACAGGCCTTCCCTATTCCATCCATAGGGAAGGCCTGTGCCCCAGCCGTTTTTAGAACGGATAAAACAGTAGCCATCAAATTATTATCCTACACGTATTCTCTGTAGTCACTCATTAAGTTAAATAATTTTTCAAGCTAAAATAATGAGAGAATTACGCTTTTCCTAAGTTTTAAAATACAATATCAAGAAAGACATAGTCCTCAAAATGCAACAAATACCAGTGATTTTTATTGTTATTTTCTCACTGAGTTTTAATTTGCACGATTCTCATTGCACCTTCATTGAAAAACTTCATAGAATTGTATTGTTTTGTATCCAAGTACTTAAATAAATTTATAATAAGACCCTTAATGTAATTAATTGTATTTTAATTGACCGCCAAATTGTACTGACTCAACATATTTTATAGAAACAAACGGATTTAAATTAAAGCTGTGTCTTTGTGTATGTGTATTCTAAATATGTGACAGTGGGAATGCATATCGTCTGCTTAACAAGAAATTTTGCTAAATCCAACTGGCGTTTGGTTCCTTTAGATTATTCTAAAGGAACCAAACGCCAGTTGGATTTAGCAAAATCTCCACTTTATAGTGGAGATAGCAAATTTACATGTAAAGCAGACGATATCCCATCTCCTTGTTTCATACATGTGTAAAGCATGTAGTATACAATACTTGCATCAAACTTGTTTAATAAACAAAATATGTGAAAGTGATTTATACTTGTAAGATACTAGTTGTATATGCACTGTAAACGAAAGAAAGTTTTAAAAAACCACAACAAGTATTTCTACAAGTTTTGTTTAAAACTAGTATAGAATAATAATAATAAATAAATACTTCCAACACTCACGCCAATTAGTTTAGACCCAAAGTAAAGACTGTAAGCTTGCGTTATGGGATACCAGGGTAACGGATATGATACATATACTGTATATACATAAGTACATTTATATAGAAATACATATTAAAGATCCGTGACTGGAGTACAAATGACTTGTTACTTGGTGCAAACGAGGAGTTAGAAGTCAAGTTTAGAATGTAGGTCTGAGTTATTCACACTAATATTATAAAAACAAATATGTATCTGTCTGTCTATCTCTCACTTACCTTTTCACGCTTACACCGCTGAATCGATATAGATGAATCTTGGTATAGACTTAGTTTGTGTCCCTGGAAATTACACAAAATAGTGTTTCCACGCAGATGAAGCCGCAGGCATCCACTAGATCCTAACTGTACTATACCCTTGTTATAATAGGTATCGATCCTTAGGAATGTCAAAAGGAATATTAATAAATTATCCAGCCAAAACACTTAAAATTCTCAAAGAAGAGAAAAAAACAAACTTGAAGCTGTCAAAAAATTATTTCATGTTGGGCGGGCAAAATTGTGTTTTGAAATTTCGTGGACCGTTTGCATACTTCTCACGTACTTTTTTTGTGAGTATCCAATTCTTAATTTCTAAAGAATATTTCCTCAAACTGTCCGGTTGAAGCCCTGATGGAGTGGCGTTGAGTAGACTCTCGAGTGCCAGTTAGGCAGCTTGACAAAGATGCTATATTATTAATAAGGGCATAATTTTCACCGACAGCAATTTACTAAACGCTAAAAATATCAATGGAACACTGGCATTTTGTATGGCAGTGATGTATTTAGTATATTATCGATATTCTCGTGAGAAATTCTTATTTTTAGAGCATCAAGTCAGAAGTCAAGGAGGAGCTCGATGGCGCAGGTGGTTAGCGCGTTCGGCTGCGATTGTTGAAGTTAAGCAACTTTCGCAGTGGTCGGTTATTGGATGGGTGACCAAAAATCTTCTATCTCGAGTTCCTCCGTGCTTTGGAAGGCACGTTAAGCCGTTAGTCTCGGCTGCACCTGCAGTCGTCAGCACCCACCAATCCGCGTGGTGGTCATGGCCGAATCTCCCTATTCCATCCATAGGGGAGGCTTGTGCCCCAGCAGTGGGGATGTTAATAGGCTGATGATGAAGTCAGAAGTCTCACTTTGTTCTTAGTCCTAGAGCCAATATCATTTTTCATTACCTTATTAGCTACCTCAGGTTTAAAATATCTATTTACATACGATTTACATTTACAAAAACCGTTTCAAATATCTTACTGCTATGAGCTTAAAACATAACCCATAATTTTTAACGGCATAAAAAAAATCATGACATTTGAATATAATAGAATTTAAATATAATATAACAAGCTGTCTCATCAGAGAAATGTCACTTACGACTCTATTAATAAACTATACATTTACGTTGTATTTAGTTAACATTACTTACTAAGTTTCAACAACACAGTTCTTATAGTTTCGGAAAAAAGTGGCTGTGACATACGGACGGCGAATCCTACGGAACCCTTAAAACGGTGTAAGTGATTTTCTCACTGATCTTTGTATTATTTGGCTTAGCACAGACACATTTGATACAGTGTACAGGAGGACAGGAGTTACTATGAACGCTAAATTAAATGGAAGTCATATTTGGTGATTAATCTAGAGATTGCAAGCCAGCCAATGTTAGCACAACTCCGTTTCTAATTACGGAGGAACGCCATGTCCACTGCATCTGTTAGTAGCAGGCTGGTTGGCGTCACGGGATATTATAATCTTGCACTGAGCATTTTGTTAGTGATACATACAGTACTTATTAATATAGTATAAATTAACTTTTGTATCGATAGAATTTGAAGTATTTTGGACAACCGATGTCATGAAATGGGACTAGGCATCCACTAGATTCTAGGTAACTGTACTATCACCTTGATACAATGGGTATCGATCCTTACGACTATCAATAAATTATCCAGCTAAAACAGTGTTAACATTTTCAAAAAAGAGAAAAAAACAAACTTGAAGCTGTCAAAATTTTTTTTCAGTACCTGTTTTATTTCAAAACTCACGCATACTTTGGATTTACCTACAATTTTACATTCTGCGCGGTTCAGCAGCCGTCGTAATTTTATTATCTGGAGCTCCTGCGTGCTTTGGAAGGCCCGATACGTTACCTTTGGCGCCGACTGCATTTGCAGTCGTCAATACCTACCAATCAGCACTAAACCAGCGTGGACGTTCATTGGCACATTGTTATATATTCCATATATAAGGAAGGTCAATGCCTCAGCAGTGCATACGGTAATAGTATACGGTACAGTTTATGATGATTATAAAGAAAAAGTCGTGGACTGGATCCAAAAAAGTTGAGTTAGTAAATGGGATTATTTTTTTGTCTATTTAAAGTTCTGTTCCCAAGCCCCTCATATCAGATTCTCACTTAGCCCATTTTTATTGCCCATTAATCACATTTTACTATCATACATCCATAAGATCGACGATTGAAAAAGTAGCTCGCAACCTTGGTAACTCTTGAATCATAAATTCTTTGTTCTATTAAAATACATCCTCGTATTATAGCTGTTATTATTCACTGAGCCAGATACATGCTCACTGAGTTTCCTTTAATAAAACAAAATCATATTATTAAATTAAACCTGAAATGATTTGGTTTCTCAAATTGAAATCTTTAAATAATCTTGTAAACAACGTTCGTTGGTGCAATGGTTACGCGTGTGATCTAAAATCTTGAAAGTTAAGTAAATTTTGCAACGGTCGATTATAGGATGGGTGACCAAATTTTTTATTTTTATATAGCCATGTAGATGACTCTACCCCACCTGATGTTAAATATTGATAAAGTCCAAACGCGAAAATAGCTGGTACAGCAGTTATAAACTGCCACACCAATCATCCTCACCTTGCCGGCCTGCAAAATTGCCTTTCTTAAAGGACCCAGATTGTAAGAAAGAGGAAACACGTGCGTGGGCAAAGAATTTCACTTACGAGTACGTACGACAAAGAAATGAGTTACCAAATTTCTTTGTTCGTGTAGGAATAGTGGCCACAGTAAGTCGGTGGCAAAGTAGAGCAGCGCGCGTGGTCCTCTGAAAAAAAGGTGATGGAAGGATAAGGGAGAATGACTCCTTAATAATTTAATATTTATCTAAAGATTCGTAGTAAGGAAGACATATTAGGCTTTGGTCACGGCTGTATCTGCAGTTTTTAAATAGCCACCAAAAAGTACTGGACATATGTAAAGAAGGCCACAGTAAAATGACACTTACTTTTGGTAGTGTTGAGTTTCTGTCGGTGAAGGTTCCAGGGCTCCACGGGGTAAGGATTGGGTCATGGTTTGCAACGGCTCGAGTTATATTTTCGATATATGGTGGCCGCTTACCAGGCGGGCCATATGCTTGCTGCCACCTTTTCACGTAAAAAAAGTTCTCTCAACTGATTTATGGTTAACTTCACTTAATTAATAGATCAGTTTTTCCAAGGCCAGCGATCGTGCCTTCCACGTTTTGCATATGCTGTCTTCGATCCTTTACACTGAGAGAGCTCTGGAAACCTCTCCTACTAACAGAAATACAACGCCACCAAATGACAGTATTATTTCACTGGTGATTCCCTGTAAAATGAATTTTCCTTACTAGATGCGCGTTACAAATCGAGCGAGAAATCTGGTATGCCTTACCTCTACCGTACTAAATTTACTAGTTGACTCGCCAACACTCCTCGAGTGTATTTACTTCTCCAGTCGCGCACGGCTTCTTAAAGCTGCGCTATGAATTCTTAAACGTGATTTCAGAAGCAGTGGGATGCTGATGTACACTGTAAATAGCGATGTCGCACTTATCGTCTATATAGATTATTGATAGCTAGATCCAAAAAGGTTTGAACAAAACATACAGAAAATTCTGTTTTATTAATTGATATGTTTTTTGGAGTTCCGTAGCCAAATGGCAATAAATGGAACCTTTATGGATTCGTCATGTCGGTGACATACGGACGGACAGACAGACAGTCTGTCCATCCGTGTGTCTCAGCCACTTTTTCCGAAACTATAAGAACTATACTGTTGAAACTTGGTAAGTGGATGTATTCTGTGAACCGTAATATATATATTGAGGAGCTCGATGGCGCAACTGGTTAGCGCGTTCGGTTGCGATCGTTCAAGTTAAGCAACTTTCGCAGTGGTCGGTCATTGGATGGGTGACCAAAAATTTATTATCTCGAGCTCCTCCGCGCTTCGGAAGGCACGTTAAGTCGTTGGTCCCGGTTGCGTCTGCAATCGTTAGCACCCACCAATCCGCACTGGGCCCGCGTGGTGGGTCATGGCCCAATCTCCCTATTCCATCCATAGGCAACGCCTGTGCCCCAGCAGTGGGGACTTTAATAGGCTAATGATGATGATGATGATATGTATAGTATATGTATTCTATCCGTTACCCTAGTATCCCATAACACAAGCCTTATAGTGCTTACTTTGGGACTAGGCTAATTGATGTGAGTGTTGGAAATATTTATTTAATTATTCGATCCATAAATTATAACAGTCGAAATAAAGGACGACTAAAAAAGAAAATACTTATATAACTTAATTTATGTTTCGATCAAATACCACCAGTAATTGCGATCTAGAAACGGACTCTATTATGGTATTAGGTTAGTATGATAGGAGAGCCAGAGCGCTGACACCAGATTGACAGCAACATGCATAGTTACTTTAAAGTAGCGATCTGCATAGATCCAAAATATCACCATCCGTATTGCTCATTAAAAATTTATATTGTGATTAGATTATTTTTAAGGCTTCTCAGCATTATATAGTTAGGATATGTCCGTACGTCCATCTATTTGCAGCTTAGCTAAGTGATTTTTAAAGTAAGGACGGTTAGTTTTACTAGCAAGTTTTAATTTGGAATGGATTTATAGTTCACACTTAGCAAGTGGTAAAATAAAATTCTTTTTTTTTCTAAATGGCTTCGAACGACTAGTGCATTTAGCCAATGTCAAGTATTAAAATGTTTAAATATACTATAGCACTCGTGGTCAAAGTAATAAATCAAGTCAAAGTAAGTGGCAGTCAAGTAAATCCCCCTTTCCCTATGTTTCAGTAAAAGTGTGGGGATTTACTGGAACCTTACCGTGGACTTCTTGAGGGAACGTCGAAAGACACTTTCCGCTAATTTGTTTCACTTGCCAATACTTGTGCATATTCCCGAACACTTAGTGGTTAATAATCCACCATTATTAGACACTAAAATCCGCCACAACATAATTTTTAACAAGAAAAACAAAACTGATAAAGTGACGCTTCCCGATCTCGCCAAAAAGTTCAATAAAATCTTTATAGCTTAAACATTTTAACCTCCCCTACACGGCAAAGTTGGAATGTCAATTTCGTTTCACGTCTACCCCATGGTGTGGACCATCATTAGATAGATCCCTTAAAATGTAAAAAAATTTCGATTCAAGAAGTGATTTGAAAATATTAAAATTAAAGGAGTTTAGCGAAATAACAATTACTATCCGCTTCCAGCAATAGCGCTTATTTTACATCAAAATGCTTTTTGGAAAGCAAAATTTTATTCACTTAGCGTGATTAAGTAAGCTATTAACTTTACTCCGGAGCTCGACAACGTTCTACCTTACATTTGAAATGGGATTTACCAAATTAAGTTTTAGGTGAGAATGCGTCACAAACGTGTTTCCACGAATGACTTTTGGATTGGTCGTAAATACCGTACCTGTGAATAGCGAAATCTATTCCGAATTCCGTCTGTGTGCTGGTATTCTGCAAATTTATATCACCGCATTCGGTTTCGTGCTCACTTGGCATTTGTCAAAATACACATTAGTATATGCACCGCTTTTAATGCAATCCACAAACGAATTAATGTGATAAATTAAAAAAAAATCTTTTTTGTTAAAATTTTAATCCTCGCCTTGTTGCGGAATAAAAATGGAATTTTCAATACAATTCTTTTACAATGTGATGGACTCATTTTTCTGATCAGTGAAATATATGTTTATGATCTCATAATGTAAGGTTTAGTTTTCGAAAAATGTGGCGTACACGTTACGGAGTTTCTACGTGTACCTACGTGTTCTGTGTATGTGTACTAATATAAAATATATCTCTCATTCAAAGCAAATCAGATCCAAGATTTTTTTCAAGCCAGTTTTTTTCAAGCTTAAGCTTTCCGCAAATCAAATACAATGATAATTGATGATGAATATCAAGCTGAATAAAATTTAATCTATGCAAAGGAAGCTTTTCTTTGACGATCAATACTTTATAAAATCCGAAGCAAGTCCGAAATCAAAGTCGAAGCGAAATCCAGTATACTAACCTCTACGGATGTTCCAATATTAAGAATATTGGATGCTGATAACGTTATTCTAATTCTGATTACATTGCTACAAGTTGGGAACCAAATAAGGCATATTTTTTGATGCCGTAAATTTTAGCATCTTAAAAATGTAACAACGTCAATGCATCTGAAGTTAATACAGCAAAGAAAAGTTAATTTCATTCATTAGCCCGATCGCCCAGTCCAGATCAGCCAGATACACCTAACTCAATTCGAGTGGTTTCGCATACAGAACGAAAACGTAATCTGAACGCTCAGAGATTTATAGTATAGCACCACTAACTGCTATCCATTTCGCTGTGCGAAATAAAATTGGAATTCTAAAATCCGTTTAGCCGATGCCGATGCGACGTTGCCGCGTCGCCCGTCACCGCACCATCTGCTTCGATAAACTACAGCGTTCGCCAGGGTGGTACTGTTGGCACTAAGCCGATACTGGGCACTGTGTCTCCTTTTTCCCGCTACAACATGCGCTGTCGCCAGTCTTTTGTTTTTGGAGTTTACTCCTTAAGAATCGATTTGCTTATATAAGGGGCCCGGTATGAGAAAAATGTGAGGAGTGAAGTCTATCGATGAATGACCTCGTTACGTTTTTACTGACTACGCTGTAGCAGCCGTAGTGCTACACCGTAGCACAGTATCGTAGCGTACCTTTATTAATGCACATCTGAAATTGACTATTGTAAAAAGTTTAATGTAAAATATTTCGTCGATTAGTTATAATAAATGTATATGAAATGAAATGAATAAATATATACTTATATATGTATATTATTTTCATTAATTTACCCTTTCATACAGTATCAATCTTTTTTAAGTTAAATAAACTCTTTTTGCGTCTGGTTAGACTATCGAACTTAAAAAGTAAACTCCAGTCGTGCGTCGAAGCTGACACACACAATTTTTTTTTATTGAAAAATTTCGTGATGCTCGCATCTAAGTGATAAAAACTGCAGCGATCCAGTTAACCCCTAAAGAGTTCCATAAATTTGACGACCTCCGTGGCTGAGTGGTTTGTACGCCGGATTTCAAGGTGTCACCTGTGCCATAATGAGTTATTAGTATTACCACTTTTAACAGTAACCTAGTTATATCATATTCATTACAATTATCCTTTTTTTAAATTACCTGAAGAAATTTTAAAATCGCCCGAAGTGAACACAGAAAAAGAACAAAAACTAGTCAGGATTAATAAAAAAAATTGATATTATTATGAATATGAAATGGATTATGGATTTTTATTTTATATTCAAATTTGTTTTATTGTGTTATCCTTAAAGTTTACAGTTTTTTTATACAAGTTAAATATAAATATAAGTTATGGATTACAATCATACAAATGTTATGATCAGTTATAACCTTTACAACAATCCTTGTAACCCAAATGGTGCAATGCTATGAAAACTAAATGATGAATCCTTTTATAAAACCACTGAGTGGTTAAGAAGCTAGCTTCCACTGAGTTGTTTTATAAAATGTACTTAAGCTTGATAAATATGAAAATCTTAAGCTCCGGATGAGAGTAACTCCGGTAAAAGAAGAACCAGCAACATTTTTATGCAATGAAAATTGTGTTCCGTTCCGATGGATTTTCATTGCAGCAAAAGCTGATTACAGTCTGCGTTAAGCCTTGTCTCTCTATTGTTCATAATGAACAGAAAAGTTTCCCAAGAATATCATTTTGTATACTACAAAATATTTTGTAGTGCCGGGGTATCGCCTTATGGAGCTCGAATTCAAACCACTAAAATTTAATATAACTTTTGTATGTGGATATTCTCACAGAAGTTGTTTACTATAAGTGCAAAAGTAACGGAAGAGATGAAAAACTAAACAAAAATACACAATAAATGCGCCACCTGACTATCAACTAAGATAGTAGCAAAAGTTTGTTAGAAGAACAAGCCCAACTATTATTTAATTTCGTTACCATACCAATATAACATTTATGTTCAAATGAGAATGAGAATAAAATCTTTAGTTTTGGTTGTGCCCACATAGTTTTTTTGTTTAATTTATTTCTCATTGATTTATTTTTCAAATTTATTTTTCTTAAATTTATTTAATTGTTATTGTGCAATTATTGACAATTTAAAATTTTATTTTTATTCATAATTGTTTTGTATTAAAACTTATGTAATTATCAAAATTTTATAAGATTTAATTGCTAGTTAAGTGTAAATTGCATGTCGTTATCGCCTATAATTAAAGTTCCACTAATAAAGTATCGTGATATAAATGCGTAAATAAGAAATGTCTAAGTGTAACTTTGTTGGTGATCAAATAAATAAATATCAGAAAATGTGAAAATAACGGACATACATATTTATAGACAGACGGACAGCTCCGCATGTATGTCTATCTCTTACGCTTTCATGCATACATCTTTGAACCGATTTAATAGAATTTTGATGTAGAGGTAGAGAGGTAGATTATGGATCCCTAAAAAGTATTGATTTATCGAGAAATCAAATTAAAATGGAGTGAAATAGTACATGAAAATTTGTTATCAACATTTCTAACATGACAAAGACACTGGTTGCAAGTTCTTTTTTTAAATAACATGCATTAAGGGCCCGTAGAAGATTGTATACCCTATTAAAGCAGAGTAATGACATTGTGATTTACATTTTATAAACCGAAAGTAAATCTCAAAGAAAATACATTAAGCTCTAATTAGAGACTATAAATTTTATTTCTCTGTCTCCATATAAATCTTGTCTGATGAAATGTCTTTTCAACCGACGAAAAAAACGGGCGAGTTTATTAATTCAATGGGTATATTTTTTTGTGTCATCATCAGCCTATTAATGTCCCCATTGCCGGGGCACAGGTCTTCCCTATGGATGGAATAGGGAGATTGGGTCATGACCCACCACGTGGGCCCAGTGGGGATTGGCGGGTGCTAAAGACTGCAGATGCAGCCGGTACCAACGGCTCAACGTGCCTTCCGAAGCACGGAGGAACTCGAGGTAGAAGAATTTTGGTCACCCATCCAATGACCGACCACTGCGAAAGTTGCTTAACTTCAACGATCGCAGCCGAACGCTGTAACCACTCGCGCCTTCGAGCTCCTCAACCTTCTTTGTTTAAGATCACGCATAAAATTTTGCAAAGTAGTCCGATTTTGATGATTCTTTTATTATTAGATAGGGTAGGGTAGATATACTCCGAAGTTAGTCCCGTATAAATTTGGAATATTTTTTTTGGTGTCATGTGAGCTGCATTATTTTCATCGTCTACCTCATGTAGTGTATCGTTGAATAGATAGATCCTTTAAAACATTTTAGGAGTGACTAAGATTATTTTCAAGATTTTGGGACCCGTTTGTGAAATATTATTTATCATTAAAGTGCAAATCTTTGCTCAAGTAGGTCCCCCCCCGCCCCTTTAAAAACTCAGTTATTGGTTTAAAAATTCAAAAAAAGAGCATAATAGTAGTGGTTTTTATAAAACTTTCAAAGAAAATTATGACGGTTAAAATAGATATAATAGACTGTTTTCACTAGAAAATCTCAAAGTTGTCCCTGTACTAGTCCGGTTATCTGAATCTGAAGTGATGTTCAATTTACCAATATTTTTTTACAATATATTTTCTTAATTAAGTGTAAATTGAACACCACTTCAGTTTCAGATAACCGAACAAGTATATGGACAACTTTGAGTTATTCTAGTGAAAACTGTCTTTAGAAGTTGTAGTAACCATCGAATTATTGACACTACATGGCGCTTTTTTCTAAAACTGAAAATAATGACTACAGTGATAAAAATGAGTTGAAAGCTGTAAATCTAAACTCTTATTATTAATTAGATGCCAAAGTAAATCCTTAATAAAATTTAATTTACAGTTAAAACAAAACATTCCGATTCTGAGTCAATTCAGCATCGGCAACAATCAGCTTCGTACAATCAAAATGAGAGATAATAATCTATCGTTTCCCAAAGTATTAGATTTCAAAGCAAATGACCGTAAAAGTTTCAGAAACTTAAACTTACTTAACGAAGTTTAACAATCGTTAGCAAACGTAACGGTTCGAATATTTCTCGCTGGTTTATTTATGTTGAACTTGACAATACCGCAACTTTTCCGGAACAAATTTATTGATCTAATGAATCTTACGACTTTTGAATTTGAGAGAAAACAAAAAAATGTGCGACAGCTAATAGGTATTCTATACAACTACAAGAAGAGGAGCTGTTATCAAACACTTAAAGTGACACACTACAGTATGAAAGAATTATTAATTAACCTTTTGATGTTCATGAATCGAATAATACTCTTGATTTTTTCAAATCTCTCCTAGATGGTATCTCAAATGGGTGCCTCGTTTATAGATCATGAAACCATACTTACATAGGAAATGTTTCCTATTTACAATGTCTTTAGTATACAGTATTCAGTTAAAGCTTGTGCAATTGTAGGGTGTTGTTTTTGTTATATGCTATATACGATTTATTTGCCTTATGAAATTGTTCTCTAAGAATCGTTAACGATGGTAAACGAAATTTGTTTTAAAACTCTTATCTGTTGTATCTCGCAGATCTTCCCCGTTAATCAGTTTTTTACCTGACTGTAAGAGAATTATTTGTAACATATGATTTCTGATTTCGCAAGGAACATTTCAAAAATTTCCAAAAGGTTTCGCAATATAATTTGTAGATTTTCAACACATCAGAGTTGATCAGCTACTTGAAAGCTTTAACTTTTCAAAATGCAGTAGTAAGGAATGTTTAAATAAACATTTTCTGTTATTTAGTACCTAATTGCTTGAACATCAATACCAAATTGTACCAAAGTTTTCGACATAAATTGCGTTGTTAAAGATGCGCAGTGCGACAAGTTTTGTAATGCATCGGGCGTCTGAAGGCGAGTTACGATGCCAAACCCCCAGACTAGTTTTCATTAGAATCATGTTTTAGTGTTTATTTACTTGAACACTGGGGATGAGACTTTTACATACTTTATTTGCTCGTAATTTTTTTGTCTGGACAGTAAGCAAAAGAAAACACGCGGAGTACCATGAATTGTTAAGCAGAAGTAAAATATAGAATACTAGCTACCCGCCCTGGCTTCACTTCGGTGTAGAGTTGAAGTATAGACTACAGTTTTTGTTCTCAGGCTTGTATTATACACAATGACATTCATCTATGATTCTTCTTATACCTGCATGCAAAGTCTCAGCCCGATCGGTTTAAAATTTACGAAGTTTCATACAAAATTTCATTCCCTATTATATCCCCTTGGGGTTAGAATTGATCAAAATCCTTTCTTAGCGGATGCCTACGTCATAACATCTACCTGCATGCCAAATTTCAGCCCGATCCGTGCAGTGGTTTGGGCTGTGCATTGATAGATCACTATGTCAGTCAGTCACCTTTGAGTTTTATATATATAGATTCCAGCTGCTTCCTCCCTTGCCTGCAGATAGTAAAAGTCTATAAACAAACAGGGCATAATATACTGAATTGAAGTTTTAGACAGTAAACTGGGAACCTATCTCTATATCTTTTTACAATATTTTTTCTATATACTCAAACTGTTACTCTGAAACTTTGCTCTTTTTTTTTTAAAAGGCTATAATAACGAGTTTCGACTGCTCTAAAATGATGGAAGATGATGATGATGACCTTACGTCAAGATAAACTTGGCGGCGAGTCACAGTAGATCTTATAGGTCGTAGTCACTACAGTTCCTGTTCCTGGACTGCATAGCCCCAAAAATCTATAATAATAATACGTCAAGTTGCACTAAGAATACAATTTCCTTTAGGATAATATTTAAAATAATAATAGTTATAAGCATAACAGATACATTTTCTTCTAAATTTGTTAGATTAGTTACTATTTCACATTGAACATAAGTATAAGAAATATTTGTTTCTTAGGTTTTCACGCACATCACTCATTAAATAAAACTAGTTTTTACGGGTTAATGCACGAAACTTTATTTATTTATTGACGTTTCGCAGCCTTTTCAGGTCTGCATCGTCAGAATAATGATTTTTTATTTAAAATTGTCGAGCTACCTTCGAAAGACTTATATTGAGCGTTCGGTTATTTCATTGGAAGATTTTTAAAATTTTATTGTCTATGTATGAATTTATTATTTAATTTACTGAATAAAGTATTTTATTTAAAATTCTTGTTTGTAATTTTGAGTTTATTTATTTGACCCTAACTACCGTAAACTACCACCGGTTCCAAAATTGGGAGACCTTCCTGAGAAGAACCGGCGAAACAAACTCAAGAGAGGCTTTCTATCTCCTTCTTATGTTAAATTATGCAAACAAAAAGAACTAATAGTATCTGATGTTCACACACTGCAGATGCATTAGGGGGACCAAACCACTACATTAGATTTGATAGACCACAGATCCTTGCAGCTGAGCGGCGGTTCGTTCCTCGAATGATGCGCGAGGCTATTGAGATTAAAAAATATCCAAATTTCAATAGGGAAGATGGTTGGTATATACCACCAGCTTGGGAACCTATTATACAGGAGATAAAATCCCAACCCCGAACACACACTGCAAGACCATCAGATACTATTAGTTCTTTTTGTTTGCATAATTTAACATAAGAAGGAGATAGAAAGCCTCTCTTGAGTTTGTTTCACCGGTTCTTCTCAGGAAGGTCTCCCAATTTTGGAACCGGTGGTAGTTTACGGTAGTTAGGGTCAAATAAATAAACTCAAAATTACAAACAAGAATTTTAAATAAAATACTTTATTAAGTAAATTAAATAATAAATTCATACATAGACAATAAAATTTTAATCTTCCAATGAAATAACCGAACGCTCAATATAAGTCTTTCGAAGGTAGCTCGACAATTTTAAATAAAAAATCATTATTCTGACGATGCAGACCTGAAAAGGCTGCGAAACGTCAATAAATAAATAAAGTTTCGTGCATTAACCCGTAAAAACTAGTTTTATTTAATAAGTATAAGAAACTAATTTAGTCGCAAATATTCAGATCTTTTAACATGGAAATGAAATAACGTATATCACACATAAATACCATGATTTATTCACTCCGAATCTAGTATATATATATATATTAATTTATATTACTTGAAAAAATATGCATATATATATATAGATATATAGTAATGTATTATTTTAAAAATAGAACTCGTTTTAACTTTATGATGCTGCGCCAACGTAGGACTACATAATTCCAAAGTTCTTAAATCAAATTCAAGCTATCGATTCCAGTAAAATATTGTGTTAAAAGCTTTAAGTACTTAGAGTTAAAATGAGGTCATAACCTTATTTTATTTAATTACATTCATAAAAGTGTTTTTTTGAATATTTTCTTTCGTTATC
This sequence comes from Chilo suppressalis, assembly GCA_902850365.2. Lineage (NCBI taxonomy): Eukaryota > Metazoa > Arthropoda > Insecta > Lepidoptera > Crambidae > Chilo > Chilo suppressalis. The sequence continues at coordinate 5,645,212 of OU963907.1, forward strand.
TGTCTTGTTTCAGAGATCAAACAGGTGGTAATATGATGGACTTTTTTAAATTAAAATTAGAATGTAAGTAAATTTTTCTCCAACATACAAATATAAATTTTGTGATTAAATCTTGTCTACATATTTTACATAACATCAATGCCAGCTCCGCCAGCAAATTATTCACAACATCCACTATTTAAATCCAAAAACATGACACAGGCAGCCAACTTTGACAAGTTAAAAAATTCCATTAATATGTAAAAGCGGCCGGCTGTCCTCCGCAAATATAATAAAATCATTAAGTAACGTTAATTCGCTTAGTGACCACGGTAAATATGATGAAAATATGCAAATACCAGCCAAAGTTGGAGGTTGCCTTAGTTAAAATAAATTGCACGGTCCGCCTGGCCGGCTGACGCTTAAAATTCCATGGATTTAAGAGGAGAATAACTCGGCATGTTAGGATGCGCTGATTCGATTTGCGGGGATAATCGAATAGTGGTAATGGTATCGATGAAAGTGGAGCTTGTATTTTGAACACTGAATCGAATGTTCGGGAGAATGCTGACTTAGATATTTAAGACTTCGTGAATCTGAAGTTACTTGAAAGGCATTCATAAAATGGTCGATTCATGAAATCGAATGTCCATAGCATAGTTGTTAGTGCATCCACCCGGACAGCTGAAAACGCAGGTTCAAACCCAGCATGATACCTTTAGGAAGAAGAAGGAGAAGAAGAAATGAAGGAGCTCGGTGGCGCAAGTGGTTATCGCGTTCCGCTGCGATCGTTGAATTTAAGCAACTTTCGCAGTGGTCGGTCATTGGATGGGTGACCGAAAATTTACTATCTCGAGCTCCTCCGTGCTTAAGAAAGCACGTTAAGCCGTTGGTACCGGCTGCATCTGCAGTCGTTAGCAACCCACCAACTCGCAGAGGGCCCGCGTGGTCTGTCATGGCCCAATCTCTCTTTTCCATCCATAGGGAAGTACTGTGCCCCAGCAGTGGGGATATTGATAGGCTGATGATGATGTGATGATAATACCTTTACCGAATGGATTATTTCAAGTATTTTGTTTACATTTATTAATTGAGGAGATTAATACTTAAAATAAAATTCAATAAAATGACGATTAAGGTTTGATATCAAGCAGGAATATCGAAACTTCTCATTTTCTTCTTATTATAAATTAATAGAAAAATGTTGATGGATGATGTCGACAATTCAGTTTTATCTCTGAATTTGTATTAAACCGTCTTCAAATTACAATACTCATGCACCAAGCAGATTTCGCATAACAAGATCCGTTCGGTAATCTAATTACAGTGCAGTCAATATTAAGATTGATTACTTATACTAAATTACGACCGTCGTTATGTTGAGATATGGGAAGGTTCCACGCAGGATATGGATTACAGAATGTCCCAAGGCCCATAATACATGGGGGGACCAACCAGGAAATCCGGCTTCAATTTAATCTGATTAGATGTTTGCATACTCATGAAACATTTTGAATCAGTTTGATGCTACGTATTTTGAAGTGAAGAGAATTATTCCTCTGATCGAAGTTTAGGTAAGGTAGCAACAAAACTCTTTACATGTAGGAATGAACTGAAACGCCTGTTCTGAAAATATATCCTTTCTCATAACGGAAGACCGGTAGAGTACCGGTACAGTTAAATAATACTTACTATACTACCTTTGATACAGCTGTGTTTCTGAGTCAGGTCCCATAAGGAACTTTAACTTTTACAAAAAAAATATTTATAATTTAATTTTTTAAGCATGTAACTGCTTGATGTTTAAATCTAAAGAAAATATAACTAGGAAAAAATCCACGCGGGTGGGTTACCTACAATGGGAAGAGATGGCGCTGCCTTGCAGCTTAAGAATGGCCAGAAGAATTTCGACGCGGCCTTCAGGGCCGCGGTAGCAAAATTGGTCAGTGCATTCGCCCGGATTGTGAAGGGTGTGGGTTCGAGTCCCGTCTGCTGCCTGGTCCGCGTGGATTTTTTTCTAGTTATATTTTCTTTATTTTTTTTATATATATTTAACAATAAATTTAAAAAATATTAATAAACGTACGATTGCCCTGAATAGCAAAACCATGAAGATGAAATTCTTTCTCTCGTTCTACTCAATACTTTTCAGTAATAAAATAATATGAGATCAAGTAGATAATCGGTCCAAAAGAATTACGTACTGAATAATTTTACCACGAAACGCTGTATCCATTCCGGGTGACTTAGTCACATAAAAATTGATGTCGCCGATAAACTTTCTATTTGTCATAACTCAGCAACTTTATTTAAGGGGTTATTGCTGTTAAATTTCCTCTCTACGTAACATAAAAGGCGACTTATTTCCCTAATACATCGGGGCGGACATTACGATGACGATAACGTCACTCGTCTTCATATTTATGACGTCACGGAGACTTACGGCAAACGTAACAGAACACGAACGTAATAATATTGTAACGAATTATATCGCTTCATGCAATCTCTATTGATGAGTGTATTGAATTGACACCATTGTGGAAAACTCACATTCGCCTGCTTCAGTTATGTGGGTTTGTCAATTACGTGTAGAAGTGAAAATTTCATCATAAAATCGAACAAAAGATATGGACTCCAATAAATCGACGGGTCCCAAGAACAAAATCTTATGGAAATTTAAGACAAAATTGATTTTATTATTTTAATGTACTTGCTATTACATCAGCTATAAGGTAATATAATTATTTTTTTCGTCATACGTTTACTTTATGATATAACCAATCGAACATCATCTTATCCGAAGCGTGATTCGACGAACAATAACGTACGGACATGTACGAACTTGTTCTTCCCAGGTCGCATCTCGCGCGCCGCGCTCTATGATCAGATACCGGTTTGTTCTTCGCATTGGCGGTCGTTTTGATGGTGCGAAATTTTTTCACTACATTTCGTGTTAAATAATAATTTAAAGAGTGGATACACTATTTAGTGCATAATTTATAATGTCGGCCTTATCAAGAAAGAGAAGAATTTTGGATTTAGCCCTAAATCTAGATAATAATGATAACGATGATTCTACTTCGAACAGAAATACACACGATGAAAACTCCAATTTAGGTAAGTAATTGTTATAGTTTTCAAATTCAACAATGTAGTAATAGTTGAGTGTTTTATTTTTCATTCTATAAATTATTTAGTATCAAAATTCCTAAAAAATATAAATAACCGTCGTTTGTGATTTTACGATATTGTTCTAGGACAATTTGAAAAAGTATTTTTAGATCGTGTTTTATTATATTTTCAAATTTTATTGTCAAATTAGTCTGAAAAGAACATAATAGCATTTGATAGTGAAATATTAATTTTCACCATATTACTTTCACATAAGTTGTAGTTCGTCAAAAATGCATTAAAAATTTATAATCGCATGTGCAGATAAGACATTGTTCTATGGAAAATTAATGAAAAAAAACTGTCGTATGTAAATTTGCGTTTTTGTTTATGGAAATTAATTTGATAATACGATTTTGTTCTTCTAAAAACTTGCTAAATATAAAACTTAACTTAATTAAAGTAACATAATTATATTCCATTTATGTTAGGTACTTTGTGTGTTGAACATTATAATCATTGCTTATTTTTTTTTTGTTTTATATCAAAACCTGAAGATCCATATGACACCGCTATGAGCTCCCCATTGCCGCCAGGAGCACGCAATATTAAAGAAGACATGGCAGAAGTATGGAATGATGTTTTTAATAATAATTATCCTATAGACTTTTCACAACATCAATTACAAGCTACCTATGACACTACATTTCCCTGCTGACAGCAAGTTACTTCGTCACCTGCTCCTTTGCTTCATAATCTCACGAATGAGGATGTGCTTACTCCGTTGAATATTGAGGTACCCTCTAGTTTTAATAATTCACCGGCATTTTACTTAGAAGAATTTGAAAAACCCCAAGTTTCCACTCCATCATCTTCTCAAATGGTTTTAGCTACGCCGATGCCCTCTCCACTAAATGCACACAAGAAATGTTGTAATGAATTTTGTTCTATTCATTGTTCATGGCTAGATTCTGTACAATGTTCAGGTAATACTAGTGGTTCGGAATCAACGCAATTAAATCAAAAAAGTCTAGGAAACGTTTGGTATAGGTACAAGGAAAATTGGTCTGACGTAAAACGTAAACAGTTGAAAAATCTGGGTAAGGGCATCGAAAACAGGGAAATTAGTTGATGACAAAGTCATCCGGAAACCCTGTAATTGTCGTAACAAATGCGTAGATTAAATGACAGAAGAACAAAGACTGAAATGCTTTACGATGCTTTAGACTATATTAAAGATTCTTGTACAGAAGGAGCCAAAGAATTTCGTTTCTGGTCCGATCATTGTGCCGGTCAGAATCGGAACAGATTTGTATTCTCTGTATATTTATTTGCTGCCAAGAAATACAAAGTTTCTATTACATATCGCTTCCTTGAGAAAGGACACACGCAGAACGAGGGAGACAGTGTGCATGCACTTATAGAGCGGTCGTCCCATTCTAAAACCATTTATACTCCCGATGAATGGCGTCTACTTGTACGTTGGGCAAAAACAGAAGGAGAACCATATTTAGTTAAAAAATATGACTCAAAAAATCTTTAATTTTAAAACCCTCGTCAATGATAAACTTTGGAGTAATCATTTAAAAAATCAAAAAATTGTTTGATCTAAAATTAAAGAAGTTTTTGTTGATAAATCTGAGCCACATAAATTGTGTTATAAATATGATTTAGATGAAGATTCTTATGAATGCTTAGTTATCGGGAATGAAACAAGACGCTCATCTGTAGTACCAGCATTAGAGTGTGCTTATTATTCTCCCCTTAAATTGACAAAAGCTAAATATAAAGATTTAGTAAGTATGTGCGATACTGGTGTTATAGGTCCATCCAATGCTACGTTTTTTAAATCCTTACCCTATAATTCTGAAGACTGTAATAATGGACAAGATGATGACGTAAGTGACAAAGAATAGGATATATGGTAATATTATAATGACATAAGAGTCAAAGGGTCTTAAATTGAAAAAAGTTTATTTTGTTAATTTTTTTACAATAATTATGTATGACGAGAACGCTTTTAGTTATTATTTATTTATTAAGGCAAGTTATATTTTTGGATACAAAATCATTATTTTTGAGAGTTTTATATAAGTACCATAGATCTCTTTTTATCTAATCATAAGTTATAATTATACAAATCTGTGATTAATAGTTGTAATAACTCAATGAGTATTAATTAGGAAGAACTTAATAGTTGTTTTTTTTTTAAGAAAAGTTTGTCTTATATTTTTGTTTTTAAGTTTTTGTTTGATTATAACATTGAAAAGATTAATAAAAGTAAAAGAAAATGTTTTTTTAATTTTATTTAAAACACTATTGAAAGATAATACCGACATACGACTTAATTATCTTTTAAAAAATACGTAGCAAAACATTGCATATACACTTAAGTCGATAAAGATTCCATAAAACAAAGTCGTATTTACGGTTAAGTACTAGATTATTCCGAAAAACAAAAGCTTATTATATCATAAGAAGACATTTTCAAAGAATTAAATATTACATTTATTATAAAAACGTGAAAATCATGTTATTAAAGTAAACAAACTGCCGTTACTATAATGTTCCGAAAACTTTCTTTTTTTTAATTATCTAACTGACTATTCAAATTGGACGCGACAAAAAAGCAGCGCACTGGCAACTACAATTTTTGTAGATGCGACTTTGTTCTTGGGACCCGTCGAAATGTATGTTAACAAAAAGTTTATCAATTAAAACCATATTCAAATAAACAATAGAATAAAATAGAATAGAATATAATTTTATTAACCCTCTTAACACATTACAGATACAAAATAAAAAAAAAACTCAGGGCTAACCAGGACCCTGCCTCAGCATTAGCTGATGCGACATTGTGTCGTAGGGATGATGACTAATTTGTGTTTTACTTCGCATACTATTATGACAGCACCAAAGTTCCGTCGTCACTCACTATACTCACTAATGCGACTCCACAATACTACCTCAATAATCATAATTCTGACGACACAACTACAAAAGAATGCGATTCGTTAAAACAATAATAAATTACCGCATTTAATCCGTTTAAACGTGTTTTTTTTAAAGAGTGGTGTGCGTACAAACCTAAGAAACAAATAAATACTACCTCAAATTAAGGTCAAAGAACCTATATCTAAAGCACATATAAATCAAAATAAACAATATTTGGAGTCATTGCCATTTATTTATATCAGAAAAAACAACTTAGATGTACAATAGGGATGATGACTAATTTGTTTTTTTCTTCGTTTATCAGGTAGATTATCAAAAAATATTGGACACTTATTTTTTATTTTTTCACATAATATAAACATTGCATTGATTTGAAAAGGCGCATGACGTCACGTTTTGGTCCAATTTTCACTTATGAGTGACGTCACGAGCCTCTATTCCCAAACTTTGTCGCGCTTTATCTTTGCCATTTTTTAGTTTATTGCCCAAAGAAAAAATACGTATCCATTATTTTTTGATCATCAAACTGACGGACTAAATAGAATTTCGTTTACTTTACCGCGTCATCATGCCATCGTGGTACATTATAATATATTTTTAGTGTATTGGCACGACTTTAAGGTTGGGACACTAACAGGTAGGAAATACATTAGCACCGCCTCAGCTCGAGGTATTCAACGTTCTTATGATAATTCTATAATGCATTTAGTATTTAGTATTTTTGTAAACTCTAAAGCAGCAACTTTATATACTTAACATGTTCTATACTTTAAGGTATGAAAAGGAGATACTACAAAATGTCAAATTAATAAAAACAGTATAAATATATACCAAGTCTGAACTACCTTAAAGCGATTCGATGCTAATTGGTTTCCTATAAATTCGTTCATTCGTTTTTTTTTTGGTACTTTCATAAACATTGCTTTACACTTACACAAAAAAAAACAGTGCTTATTTCCTTAATAAATTTGAATTGAAATCAGAAACTGTATTATATCAACGGGCCATACATTACTCGCAACAAGTATTTATGAACAAGTAAACCGTTGTACCTGTTTTGAATATGAATGTTTTAATAACATAGACGCACGGTCTCGCGACACCGCCATGAAGCATTAATATTAACGTACGAGTTTCATTAATTTTGACTCCAAGTAGAAACATGCGAATGAAACGAACAATGTAACACCTACTCGCGAAAAAACACCTGTTCATCATCATCATCATCAGCCTATTAATGACCCGTGCTGGGGCACAGGCCTTCCCTATGGATGGAATGAACACGCGGGCCCTGTGCGGATTGGCGGGTGCTAACGACTGCAGATGCAGCCGGGACCGACGGCTTAACGTGCCTTCCGAAGCACGGAGGAACTCGAGATAGAAGATTTTTGGTCACCCATCCAATGACTGACCACTGCGTAAGTTGCTTAGTTTCAACGATCGCAGCCGAACGCGCGAAAAAAACACCTGTTGCAGTATATAAAATAAACATCGTTTGTGGTGCAAATTTGAGGCAGCAATCACTGATAGTTTATAGACTTTTTTGGGATTAAAAAGTTTTAGAGCGGGACAAAGGTGAATTAGCATTTTTATTCATGTCGGCCGGCAGCGATGAAGGTTTATATCAGCCTTTTAGGATCGTTGTGATGACGCCAGTCGAGCAAGTCTATATTTTAAACCAGTGAAACATAAGAAACTGCCTTTTGCTGCGAAATGGTTACCGACGCTTTCAACTGTTGCAATTTTTGACGAAACTGTCAATTAGATTTCTTTAAAATATAATTTCAAATTAAGTTTTTTTTGTACCACAATATCATTTGTATCATATTTTTTATTGGATGTTTTGGCTGTACTATATGAATCTATGAAACAAAACAAAAAGGCATTGTAGGTTTAAATTCATAAAACAATATTAGTGTAAAGTATAAAAATTTCTAAATTGCATATATATATTAAAAGCAATTGAAGGATAAAAGATGACTCAGAAAAGTCTAAGCATCTCAAACGAAACATCTAGAAGAACATTACTAATGATAAATAATTAAAAAAAAGCTCTTCTTTAAAGAGCGAGCCGACGCGAGTGTAGGTAATTTCTGCTCATTATTTTGTTCACGTCAAAAATTTTCATTTCATTTATAGCTAAGTGGATCCCGCAAATTACACGGGATTTTCTTTTTTTTTTGGCTTTTTGTAAAATTGCCTACGTCCACTTAAGAATATTAAAGGCGGAGACAAAGAGAGGGAATGTTAGTTAATCGCTGTGGATATTCCTTGGTCTTTTATTTCCTCCTCGTAACTTCGGCGGCGTATATATTTGCTTTGATTGTACTTATCATATTATGGAACAAGATTGATTGCTACTATCGAGTCACATAACTTTTTTATATCATAATAAAGGCTTATGTCAAATCGTTTCAAGCTGACATCAAGAAAGTCCAGTACTAGATAAATAAATAAATCATGTTAGCTTGGGGGACATAGGTGGGGGGGGGGGCTTGTATATTAAGTTTGCATTTGTATACCAAGTTTGCATCTAAACTGTATAAAAGTTTTAGCGTTGAGATTTTTATACCTATTAGGAAGAAATTGCATACAAGTAACCTACCTAAAAGGACTCCTATAGCCTACTGAACACGCTTGAAATATTAGAGAATCCCTCACAATTTTACTTCTATTATCTCATTACCTATTCAGTGGAGTTCCGGAAATGTCACTGCAACAGAAATAACAACACTAATGCCCACTGCAGGAAATTTGCTAAATCTTGATTCAACAAAAACTACATTTGGTAAATATCAATGTCAATTTGACATAACTTTATGGACTAATTTAGTTTTATTTCAATCGAGATTTAGCAAAATTTCAAAAATAAAGTGGACCTAAATAACAGTGATGAGATGATGTGTTAGAGCTTCATATTATGTGTCGTTAAATGCAAACGCAGAATTCGATAAATTACAAATAAGTATCTACATAGTTAGTAGGAGTCCAAGCGGGAATCTTCTACTATAGGCAAGTGATACGAAGTATTTTTCTCACCTGAAAAATTCAGTGCTTATCTAAATTCAAACTCAAATTATCGAATGTGGAATTCAATTTAACGACAACTGACAACCGCTCGGATGGCATGCGGGCGGGTGTAAACGGCCATTAACCGGCTGTATTGAGCTGACATTACAGTCCTTTGACTGAGGACTTGGACTGTTTTAACGAGCCTCTTTGTAAACATGCGCCGTAAGGGGTATTCCATTGCAGGCGAATAGATTGCATTTCGCTTGTTAATGTTGGTGCTTTTAATAAACTTTTCCCTTTTAGTTTGACCTTTCTCAAGCTTGATCCGTTACAAAGAAATTAAAGCAATGTTTGGGTCATTTTAATTGTATTCTGTTTATAACTGACACTAGAACATTACTTGAACCAAAATTTTTAATTAATTGCTTTGTCTTTAATAATAGTCAAAATTAAATAATTTGCGAGAATTTACAATAAAGTGGAACAGGAAAAACACAACGTCTTGGTTAAAGGCTACACCTTTAAATATAAATCAGAAAATAACTATGAGTAGCTCAAAAGGAGAGCAAATTAATTGCTTATTTAATTAAACAAGAAAGGAAAAAATAAAATTCAGTTGTTGGATATTGCTCAAGACTTTATTGTAAAAGCGTACACAAAGCGAGCGAATGAACTATTATTATAATAACAAAAGTCAATAACGTAGAATAACTCCAATATTGTAGAAGCTAGTTAATTGATATTCACAATGCGAAATAAATTAAGCAACATAATTACTCAGTTCATCACTAAACTAAAACTACACTACACTTCACCTTCACTTAACATCAGGTGGGGTGGAGTCATTTGTCGGACCTATCTATAAAAAAAAAACTTTTAATTCACGTGATTATGTAATTTAGAATTACACTTGTTACCTAAAGTTTTTATTGATTGTCTTGCCATTAACGTATAAAATTTGTCTTCTTGACTGATTATTTATTAGATATGTTTTCAATATTTAATTATTTATCTTTTTAAGAATGCCTTAGTTCCAGATCAAAAAAATAAAATTATACACTATTCTTCTACCAAGGAAAGGCTATGGGAAATGCCGTCAATCTTATTTATAGCTATATTCCAAAATCAAAAGTAACTTACTGTAAATATGTCAGGGTATTTCAAATTTCAACTGCAAAAGCAAACTAAACATCAGACAGATGTGACAATAAAATACAATGGCTACACGAATTATTAGACGTTCCAGTCGAATCTGAACAATTGATCTGCCAGACTACGACGGCATACACAAGCCAACCGGTATAGTCCATTTTGAAATCGGATGATGCTACAAGCAAACGTTCATTTAACATTGTTTGTACTCGCTACGAGTTTTGCTGAAAACCAAGAGTCCGGTCCCAATAGAATTATAATTGCACACATTAATATCGGCGTGACAATTACCAGAGCCACGAAACACAGGTTTGGTAATACTAATAATGAAATAGATTCAGCTTAGATAATAGTTATTGATTTTAATGCGGTGCAGTTTTCGAGGCATATTGTTTGTGTAATTAACAAAAACAACATGGAATTATTGGAAATCATTTTTGTTATGTTAATAAGTGTAAACAGTTTTGTACATTATGGTATGATACTATATTGCAGGATGTAGTGTAACTACGAATATGGAATGGTATCGTAATACAGAAATGTTTTGAGTGAAAAAGAAGTACATAACGGCTAATCTCTTTTACAAACATTTTCACCTTCATAAGAAGCATCTATGTGTTTTACTTAAAAAGATTTATTTATTTTACATCCTTCTTTGATAAATATATCAAACGTTTTTCCTACTAAAGCTTTAGGTGGAGATAAACCGAGGGTGCTAATGTTTCTACTTTGATGTTTTCCTTCTCGCATTGTGTTATATTATCCTTATTTTTGCCACTTGTGCCTCCGCTCATTTTGTTTTTCAGATCTCTTCTATTCCGTAGTGTTTTGTTTACTTTTACTTTGAATCTTGTCAGTGATACAATAAATGAAAAGTTCATTTTTAAAACTATTGTTTCCTTAATAATGGTTTCAATTTTATTTAAGAATAAAATGCAACCTTCACCATTTGTATTGCCACTATATAATTTGTCAGTTTGTCGATTCCCCACAAATTTTGCATATTGTAACCACTGGTACCAACGTAACATCGAGTATTTGCTTTGTGGTTTCTCCGAGGCTCGTTAGTAATCAGCACGGAACAGACAGGTGGATAGACAATTGCTCATTCAGGATACAGCCTAGCTCAATAGAACATCTAGCTCAATAAAACGATTGCGGTACTAGCATCCTTTATGTCAATAGACGTTGAGTTTACATTCACTGTGTCGCAAATTTGCAATGGATATGAAGTCCAAAATAATTTCGTACGCCGAAGCAGATTTAAGAAGTCTTCTTGGTAGCGAAATTATAAGTTCAATTTCTTTGATATGTAATGTTGTGCCTACTGAGAGTTTTGACTTAATCGAGAAAGTTTTAAAGCAATATTTAATTTTATAAATATAATTTTTTAATTTGATGGGTCTACATCAAATAATGTCAAAAATCACGAAAATATTTCTCAATTAAGTTTTGTGGGCTTGTGTGTTTGAAATAAAATATCACCGTGTTTATAAACTGAAAATGCGTGAGATTGATTTTCAGATGCTATCACATATACATAAATATTTTTACACTTCAATCATAATTTGTCATATCTAAGCACCTTTTCATGCAAAATGGGCTGTTTCCATTGATGAGATGATCAAAAGGAAGCGTCTCTTTCTTTAATCTCATTTAAAAGAGATGATCACGCAGTTTATATTAATTATAAACATCAGGTGATTAATGAATAAATACAATTCTTTGGTTTGCATCCTTTCACGTCTGCAATAACCTGATCATGATTTCTTGAGGAGTGTCAGCGTTTTCTTTAACCTTACGACTAAGCTCTAAGTCCAGTTCATACTCAAACAGGGTTTTAATAATTCCATCAGGGAAACATCCCCGTAGCTGAGGGTCGGAGTGTAATTTATCATTTCTGCTTGAGAGCACGTTCTTCGTTTGATTTATTGTTACATTGTGTTCATTAATTGGAATTATCTATTTTCTTATCTATAAAAAGACCACTGAATTTGTTGTAAGCGACCGAATCTTATTGGGTTTATTTGGTTATGTGATTTGAATGTTTAAGTAATGATTTTTTTCTTTTTGTTTCAGGTAAGTTCGGGCGTCCACATTGTTCGAATGTCTACAACTTAGAAGTAATATTTCGTTAAGATTCATTACATACAGGAAGGTCGGTTATATCCTGAGGCAGTGTATACTAATATTATAAAAAGGAAAGATTTATTGTTTGTCTGTTTATTGGTATTAAATAGGCTCCGAAACTACTGGAATGATTCGAAAAATTCTTTCTTATTTAGAATCCTTCATTATCCGTGACAAATATAGGCTATAGAGTATTTTCAAGAAAGTTAGGGTTTCGTATGAAAAAATCGATAATGTAACCCAACATATGTAAAAAATACCAAAAATAACCTTATGTCGAGTACGCTGCGGAAGTCATTGACAATAGCGCAAAGTGATGTATTGCAGTTTAATAGAGGACATCAATACCTACAAAAAATCAACTATCACAGTAATGTCATACCTAGAGGGTCCCCTGCGGTTTCACCCGCATTAATTTGAAGAAAAAGGTTATAGTGAGTCAAACTTAAAATACGGACTTTTTTACAAAAAAAATTAAGGGGAGCAATTACGTTATATTTGATTTTTGTGGAACTTTATCCGTTTACCCAGCGCCCGCAACGGAATCTCACAAATCGAATATTTTTACCCGTTTTTGCAAAAAATATTCATCGGTGCTCCGCTACTGGTTGTAGCCTGATTTTATATAGTCTTCCTCGATAAATGCATTATCAAATACAAAAAAAAAATTCAAAGCAATTACGTTATATTTGATTTTTGTGGAACTTTATCCGTTTACCCAGCGCCCGCAACGGAATCTCACAAATCGAATATTTTTACCCGTTTTTGCAAAAAATATTCATCGGTGCTCCGCTACTGGTTGTAGCCTGATTTTATATAGTCTTCCTCGATAAATGCATTATCAAATACAAAAAAAAAATCAAATGAGAACAGCACAGCAATGGTACATTCGGTACAACGGGTCCTAAACTACGCAACAATTTTTATACTTGGACTTGGAAGGTTTATAATTTATTATGAAGAAAGTCATTGTATATAATACAAGCCTTTGAACAAAAACTATAGTCTACAGCTCTACACCGGAGCAAAGCGAGGGCTGGCCACTAGTTTATTAAAAAAAAAATCTATGCGTTTCCCCAATAATGAGCATCATGTATTTCTTAATCTAAGCATTGGAACATCTGTGCAAATACTTCAACGACAGTTTTTCTGTCAAAAAATTATGAGCCCGAGCGGACCAAGTCGCGAACAAAGCTTAGACATATCAAAAACAGCGCTTTGCATCGAGTCCTGCGGTTGTTGTTATTCCGGTCACCGTTTTCATACATTCGACAGACTCAACCACACTGTGATGGAAGCCAGCAGTGAACTTTCAAGTTCCCGATGATTTACTGCAAAATAAAACTGAGTTTAATTAGGAAGTTATGTTGGTCCACAACCTTTACACTTAAACCTAAGTAACCTTAAGAGCTCGATGGCGCAGGTGGTTATCGCGTTCGGCTGCGATCGTTGAAGTTAAGCAACTTTCGCAGTGGTCGGTCATTGGATGGGTGACCAAAAAATCTTCTATCTCTAGTTCCTCCGTGCTTCGGATGGCACGGCATGAAAAGGTATGAAACATAATGTCTATTCGATTGACGTAGGTTCCGACTTCCATCCGCAGTGAAGGTATAGAAAGCGAAATGTCAGTATCTTGTAAGGTTATTGATCTTGTTTGTAAGTTTAGATGTTTTTTATTTTTTTATTTATTTATTTATGGTACAGCGACAGAGTACAAATTATAACTTACATATTATTATACAAAATTATTGTAATACATAAACTTGCACCCCAATTGATGCTGAACACGACATTTGCTTAATTTTAGCTCTCAAATTTGAATAAATAAATATTATAATAATTAATTATGCAATTACAATTAAAAAAAGAAATAATTAAATATGTATGTACTAATCAAGAATTATAAATAATAATAAAAATCAATTTAATTACAATTTGCTCCTGCATATTCGTAAGTAGGAGGAGTGGGAAATGGCAAAGATATCCACGTCTTTGGCTATTTCATTAAGGGCTCTGCTCATTCTATGTATAGGGACAGTGTATCCAAGCGTTCGAAAATAGCGCGCGTTTAAACTGCCCTTGCAAAGTAGCAATTTTTATATATTTTTTAAGGAACTTTATTCAATTTTTTAGATGTAGATTTTTTTATACTGCATAAAGGAGATGTAAACTACTAAATAAATAAAAAATAATAAAAAAGCATGCATATTGCCTATTGGTAAACAATAGTGAAGCGGAGTTTCTCATTGCTTCTGAAAAACACCAACAATGTTTCATGACACCACACTATTTAGGGATAAACATATACTTGGCGTACATGTATTTTATGTTATATGTTGTACACCCTGCGCCATATTGTTATAACTGGTTGCTTCACTGACCGTTACGTCATTATACTATGTAAAGTAGCGTATAGCTTAAATAAATAAATGGATATCGGATACGCTGTTGTTTTATCAAAGTAGGGCATATAAACCCTTGTATTATGGTAATTGGGAGCAATCAGGATACCTCGTCCACCGAGACCGGATATACATGATTATTTAATTAATGCTAATTTCAGTTCGAAATTGTTTCCTCGAAAGTTTGAGAAGTATTTGAGGATCAGTTGAGTTGGATCAAATGAGTATTTTCGTTATAAATTCAGAGAAACACTCCTGAACACGTGGCCTTACACACTGAAATGCATTTGAATTTATTGAAACTATTTGATACAACTTCATACTAGTTAACTCGCGATTCATGCGACGCAAGTCTAGCTGCGACAAATTAGTTTAGATGGAATAACCTAAAAGTTAGAAATAGTTCAGACCATCAAACAAAAAAGTTTTTTTTTTGAGTGTGTTGGTCGCACATTACCTTTACAGCGTCACCGGGTTTGGGGGCGGCGAGATCCTAAGGGGACCTGAAGCTGAGAATTGGCGAGTGCCTCTAGAGGTATTCCAGGCGGATGGTGTCTCCCCACGGGGGGAGTCTCCTCTCCGTCTGGAGCCTCTAGACCACTCGAACCTGAGGGGGTCGGCTCAACTAGAGGGCGTCTCTGAGACTCGGACCTCGGCTCTAGTTAGCCGTTGTCGTGGGGGGCGAAATAAAAAAGTTTTGTATTTTGGTTACATCCTCAAGTATACCATTACAAACTGCTCTAAAAGAATTGAACGGGGAAGAGAAATATTATTAATTAATAAAGATAAACGAAAAGTTGGAAGATACACAATTTGGCTATTAGTCAATGTCACGTCAAATACTTAGTAGAATGTGTAAAATTTTGACAAATGGTTATTTTTTCTATAGTATTTTAAATAAGTCTAACTAGGCATTAAACATTGCGGCTTAAATTTTGAGAACCAGTACGACGGACGTATGACGGAAAATTAGGAAAAGAACTGTTTGGACTCTAGCTGTGGACGAGATTTAAGTATCTGATATTAATTACCTGTTGACCTTCAGCATAGCAAAGTAAATAGAAGAATCAGAAAACAAGGTTCCGTATATTTACCCCCTTAGTGTCGCCGCACACGGGCCACACGCCACAGCCACAAACGCCGCCAAATGAAGCTAGAAGCGGCTACTAAAGTGGCTGACCGACTAAGGTAAGGGAGAGAGGGGTGAGGAATCGCGCGAGTGACGTGTGGCGGCGTTTTGTATCGGCGCATTAAGTGGCCGGTGCGGGCCACAAGAAGCGAGCAAAGCGAATTGTAGCGTGTGACGGCCACCGGCGTATCGTGTGTGGCGAGTCCATATAAAATGTATGAAAACTGCAAGAAATATGCCGGTGGCGGCGTTTTGTCGTTGCGGTCGGTGGCCCGTGTGCGGCGACACTTATTGATGAAATCAGAATAAGTTTGGATTAGTTACTCGATTTTATATCTCTGTTCATTGAATGACAAATGTCATTTGAGTGATATGAACAAAACACGGCGTAACTAGTGAAAGCTTATTCCTCGTTTATTAATAAGAGAATCCAGTTTGTATCGATTGTCTACGGATAACAACATGCACGCTATCGCTATCGCAGCGATTAAACGTTTTCAAAAGCATTTTCCTCCTCTAATTTTGACGATTTAGGAACTTGAAACAGATGACAACTCTGCATTTGTGTATCTATGACGACCTCCGTGGCCGAGTGGTTTGTACGCCGGGTTTGTTCATGGTGTCGCCGACTCGAGAGGTCCCGGGTTCGAATCCCTGTGGGAGCAGATGTTTGTGTGATGAATACGAGCATTTGTACTTCAGTCATGGATGTTTAATATGTATTTATATATAAATATAATTATATATGTTCAGTATATGTATTCTATCCGTTACCCTCATCCTATAACACAAGCCTTACTTTGGAGTTAGGTTAATTGGTGTGACTGTTTTATTTATTTATTTAAACTTTATTGCCACCTTTAGGCATAGAGAAATTCACGAATGCGGCTATATTAAAAAAAAAGTGATTAACTATAAACATACCAATCAATATTTATTTAAAAAAACCTTAAATATACATGCATAGAATACATTTAAATATAAATATATATATATATATATATATGTATACACATACATACGTTGCACATAATCATTATTAACACAGTTTATAAAATATATTGATGACGAGACTGTAAAGGGAACTTGTGAGTAAAGTTTAACGTTATTAGCTTTCTAGGAGAAGTTCATGAACTTTCTTCTTAAAAATGAACCTATTAGGTGACCTTCTAACAGAGTCAACTGTTGGAAATATTTATTATTTATTATTATTATTTATTTGACTGTCGCAACTACGATGTGACGCAAAGAAAAATTGCACAGTTTGCGCTTAAAGTTTGATTCTTTTCAAAACATTCACCGGCATTTTGTGAACACACATAGATAAATGGTATCGCTGTGAAGCGAAACTAATGATTTTATCTATGTGAACACAATAAAAATCCTTCCCCTACTATTCACATTTATTGATGACGAAATAAAATTGTCGTTCAATTTATCTTTGACGTCAGTTAAAAACAGCCATTCTCAATTCAAAATCTCTTACGCGGGCTTATAAGCAGAATAATCGCATTCCCCGAGCCATGCCGAACCACGATACTGGAAGCTACTGGAACCTTAGGTACACCCCATTATGGTTCTTGTCGCAACCTCGTTCCCGTTATAATGGAATATTAGATTCTGCCATAAACCGAGGCATGACAACGCCCAGTTTATCTGGAGCTCTAAACTTTAGCGCGCATCGCATTTTATTGTTAACAATATCGGGATCGGCCGGGTCTTACACTGCTGGCGGTTTTAGCAATGTGTTTGCTGACTTAAACTTGGCTATTGGGAGGGAATCACCAAAATATATTTGCTCCCATCCAAAAGGGCGGTGGCCGCAAACCGTCGAACGGATACACAACTCGAATGTTGAAGGATTTCTTAATTAAGTTTACTTTTAGTGTTTGTTCATTTACATCATTTAGTCAAATTAGCTTTCTAACTCCTTTAAATAAAGGAGTGTAAACTTGCTTTCAAGTGTTAAAAGCTGAAAATACAAATACAACTTTAGTTTCACTATTCTCAGTCTTTAATATAGATAGAGTGAGAAAAAGTTAATGGAAATAATTCAGCAGTCATGGAATTAATTTTTCGTGAACGCAACAAAGGATAAGCTTTAGGGTTTTTCAAACATATCTCATTCAACGTGCTTGAATATATTTAAATCAAGACGTTTTTCACATGAGGAATCATCCTCGTTCCATTTTTCCTTCTCCCTTAAAAGAATACTCTTTACATACACGAATCGGGTTTTATCCAACATAAATATTTGTGTTTTTTTTTTACCTTTCCCAGTTATTGTTGACGGTCGTCACCGTAACACACACAATTACTTCCGCCGCGTAATGTTTCATAAAAATAGCTTTTGTGTCTTTTCCTTGGTTAGACAATGGTAATAGTGGCATTAAAAGCAGAGTAAGTATAGTTTAATTATCAAAACGTGAAGTAACTGAGATTAACAATCTTCTCAATATATCTTATGCTGGACTGAAAGCAAAAGAAAAACAAAAAATATGCCAACTGATGATATGAGAAGTTAAACAAATTTTAAACTTTTATTGCTCGCATGACAATTTGATCATGGCAGCCAACTGCCATGATCAAATTGTCGTGTAGCGACAAAATAATTACAATAAAAAAAAAACAGAAGAAGAAGAGGTTATAAAATATATATATTTACGAGAATAAATGTTTACAGGAAGAATATTAGATAAATAGGGGTATGATGTGAGATGTGTGGAGTGTGGGGTCTGAAGTAGGTAGTGGTGAAGTGGGCGTGGGTTGTCGGCTATCTTCAGTGGAGGCTTGAGCGGATGGCCGTGCTGTTGGCAGACGGGTGGCTCTCCTGGAAGGCGACAGCGCTCCTGGTCCGGTGTCTCTTCTCTCAGTGCTTGACCTGCCCTGCTGGTGGCTGGCAGCTCTGGATAGGTTGGCCGGCGATTCTGGTGTACCGGCCGGTGGCTGAAGCTGCTGATGGACGGCAGGCGCAGCTGGAAGACGGACGATAAAGCTGGAGACCGGATGGCACTTCCGCTGATGAGGTTGAAAGTATAGTTCAGAGGACGAGTAGAGTAAGATTTAGTGAGCCAAAGGGTGCTGTAGAGCTTTGAAGTCTTTCTTGAGTCCCGGGGCAGTCGGCCCTGTTATTTTTATTAAAATATTAAGGTGATCAATAATTCAATACACCATGTTTTTTAGCACGCAGAGCGGGAATTTCTAATACAAGTATATATTTACTTAAAAGAAATTCCCAATCGAAATACAGTACCTATAGTTAATTATTGTATCAAATAAAGAATTTGTTGAAACAATAACAGAGAAGAAAGCATACCTAGCATACCTAAGCAGTACCAATAAGCACTGGTAGATCAACGCTATGCGGTAACCAACTTTCTACGTGTATTCGACCTCGCAACAGGCATAAGACTGTCGGATAAATATACTGTGATGCCGTGTCCAGATTATTTGCTATACTTACAACATAATTTTACTCGGAAAGTTTCAACTCGACCCGGGTTTCCAGCTGGAGCAATCAAAATTTAGGTGAACATTAATTATTTCTCAGATAAAGATTTAATTGTGGTATGGATTCTGGCATGGTTCTCTAGACCTGTACTTTGGTTTTGCAGCGGTGTATCCTTGTCATTCTCTATACAGAGTGAAAGAGGGGCACTGATGTTGGGTTTGGTTTTGGGTTTGGAGAGTAGTGGCAGAGTCGACACTAATGTTTAGGTAATCACATGCATGTGTCCTACAATTGTGCTTATAGTTTTTTATAATAATGTACACTGGTACTTATTTTTTTCCTATTTTGCAATCTAGTATCCAAATGTGGGTATGAGTAGTCATGCTCTCTTAAAAATCTCTTTGGAGGTTACGTGTGAGGCGGATCATTACGTTCACTAAAAAATGCGTCATGCTCGTGAACGAGTGCTGCCAGCGGAGATGAGTCTGCTCTTGCTACATTGGGTACTATTAATTGTCGTATTTAACTTTAATTGTACATTTGTTTTTATGCCTAAACAGTAAGACACGGTATTCCTTATCTTTTTTTTATATTTTTTTATTTTATAGTCATAATTGTTATATCATTTACATTTGTAATGGAAAATGAGTTCATGAATTATCTCATATTGACGACATTGTTCAATTTGACGAGTCTGTATATAATACAGGGAGAAAAAACAGCCCTTGCTGAGTTTCTTGCCGGATCTTCTCAGTACAAGGTCTCCCGCCGTAGATTTGCGAACCGATGGCGTAGCTTTTCGACATTCACGAGTGCTTGTAACAGCCGAGACTGAATAAACGATTTTGAACTTTGTAACTACATTTTGTCTATTATATTTAAAAAAAAAATACTACAAAGATTAGGTTAAAAATTCAATCATACAAAAGCATTTGTTTATTACATTCATTTATGCTTAAAATAAAGTAATGTAATGCTACACGTTCCGTGCATCTGCTGTTAATACCCATTATCAGCAGACTGCAGAGCTCACCGCACACTGACGGTGATTATGTATTTTGTGGTAAACATCGGTTCGCGGCGGGTAGCTTATCGCGTATCGCCGTCCAAATTATTTAGCGCGCAGTCAGAGGTGGTTTGAAAAATTGACTATCGGAAGATATGACTGATCTAACTGTCTGTAAGGTAAAATCGAAGGCATCTGGCCGCACGCTTCCTTCGTCTCTTACATTTTTGTGCCTATTAATCGCAGATGCTTTGACTCTTTCTAGAGGTAGAGAGTGATACATTTCATGGTAGTATTACTAAGTTCATTCTCTATATATACGGCGCAAACAAACTCGGAAATCTGGAAAAAATGGATCATACGCAGATAATCCGTGCGTATATGAAAAATTTATGGACGAATTTGAGTTTCAGTTAATCTGGACACAGCTTTATAGAATCTACATTGTATCTTGATATCGAATCCTTCTTGCTCTGCCAAGTATATATATATATATATATATATATATATATATATATATATATATATAATATTTTTTTATCATCAACTCTAAGATAAAATAAAAATAAATCAAAAACATTAGTATCATAGATGAACGAGCACTATGAAATGATACCAAAACTTGATTTACGTGAACGTAATAAAATTGACAAACAAAATGTTAGGAAGGGCAATAAGCTAAATGCGTTTACAGGGCTGCGGTTACACAACATTATCTCTTGCATCTTACCAAATAAAGTCGGGTATCGTGTAGCGGTGCTCTGCGGAACTAGAAGTATGGGTTTATACTTCATTACTTGCGGAAAGCTTATGCTGATTCTTTGAGGAAAGTAAACGGAATTTCTCAATGCGTCACGTCGTAGCACCAAATAGATATTTTTAGATTCTTTAGACATAAACGAAATGAATACAGAATAGCTGCTAGTTGTATGTATGTACAGACATGGGTACCTGCAGCACAACTGGTTGTGCAATGCAGTTAGTACATTTGTACTACAGGGGAGTTACAAGTATACTCGGGAGAATAGCACATTTTTTTTAAAAAAGGCTATGATACATTTTTAAGCATGAGTGATGAGTATTTGGGTAAATTATGGTTATTTTGGCGTTAAATTTAATTTTATACAAACCAATAAAGCGTTACTACGAAACTTGCAATACCCTGTACATCTTCATGTCAGCCGTATGACGCCCACTGCTGAGCATAGGCCTCCCCAAGGATCTCCACACCGATCGGTCCTGCGCCGCTCGCATCCATCGGCTTCCCGCGTCCTTCACAAGATCGTCGGTCCACCTTATACCTGCCCACTGAGCGTCGTCCGGTGCGTGATCGCCATTCCAGAACCTTTCCGCCACGTTTTTGCTACGTGTCCCGCCCACTGCCACTTCAGCAGAGCAATCTGGCTATACCCTGTACATTAGTTGCTTATTTCCTACCCTGACCTCATCATCTTTCCTACGAAGGTCTGGAAACCTTATACTCACTTTATGGACTTAACATAGTTCTATTTGGCTGTCGTCTTCTGAGAGGTAATGGTTTTTTCCTGGAGACTATAGATAGACACTTGGCGTATCGTCCAGTATTACTTGCGCGTTGCCTAGCTTAACGGTCTACTCCTAACAGCGACAAAAATTCAACGCCAATCACAGGTATTGTTATTTCAATGCGATCTTCTGTAAGTTTTATTACATAAAACCTCTTTGACTTAAAAGAAAATGAACATAAAATACCAATTTTCCGTTTCAATATTGAAAGATGAAAGATATTTAAAGACTATAAATTAGCCTAGTTATAACAGCCAATATTCATAACAGTAACGAACAGACACCTTGCTGTGTCAACTGGTCTACGTAATGGAATATTAGATGACCAAACTCGAGGAACATTAGCCAGTAATAAGATTAAGACGGGGCCTTACGGCGTGACCCAAATTTGGAATAATTTCAGAGAAACGTCGAAAAGCCTATTAATCTTAATAATAATGGCGGCAATGTTTTTTGTCACTTGTATTAAAGAAAAAATGTTACTGGTCTGATCAGTGTCAAATTACTTAACTTCGACGATGATAAAGACGATGAATTTCCAATGGAAAACAACATGCTGTACCTAGATGTCAGCGAGATATCGTCGATGAACATTAATTCAGTGAAATGGTTTTCGAGATCGGTGTAATGAATCTTAACCACGTAGGCCCAATGCGCATTGGTTTTCAAACAATTTATAATTCACAAAAAATATTTACATAAATGTCAGCTTGGTCATGCAACGTGATATTTTGAAGGTTTTTGACGTGTGAGACAATTTTATCTAGATTTTTTTGGCCCACTTGCGCCATATTTCTATATAAAAACCAAATCATGTCTAAGCTTCGTTTCATCACTTTTGAAATCAAATAGATGACAAAGAGAAAGTGATGACTGTGCTAGATAACATTCAATTTGAATTAAATATGTTGATGCAAGTGGTCCTGAATTTCCTAAAATACATACCTACTTGCATAAAAAATGATTTACCAAAATCTCAAACGATTTAGGACCGATAAAATAAACGAAGATCGAAATCTTACCTTTTTTTCGTTCTTTGTCTTTCAATATCTTTTTCCCAGAATTAACGACTTTCGTGACGTTAAGTTGTTTGTCACGAGGCCGGGGCCCATTTAAATGTCGACATCCTTTATTTTTAAAGCGCTCCACGGCGACACTCGGTTACGTTGAATATTGCATTCGTGTAACAATTTCGTGCGTCAATAATATGTAAATAATTCAGTAGATTCGCTTCCCAGTCGTCGGCATTGAATACTGAAGAGTTTTGAATTTAGAACCTATAAAATTCATACGTGAAGAAAAAACTTTCGTGCTTATAGACGCATAAGATTTTGCGAACGGAAGAGTGTGAGTTTTTAATATAATGTATGGCAAAAAATGTACGTAAGACAATTATTTGAATGATGATGCATAATAAATAAAGAAACCATTACACATAACGATGCGTTTGACATATGCACAATAACTATTCCACAAAAGATTTGCATCCTCCGTGATTGGCACCTAAGAGGCTAAGACAACTGGAGTCGCAGTGAGGATTTACAAGGCTAAGTCAAAATTATTTAAATAATAATTTTAATTTTTATTAGTTTACCTTTGTTATTTATGCTACAGCTACTTTATTTTTATAGTAATCTTATTTATTAGTTTTATTCTGACGACGTAGCCTGTAAAGGCTACGAAACGTCAATAAATTAATAAAGTTTTCGTGCATTAACCCGTAAAAACTAGTTTTATTTAGTAATGTTCTTTTTCCTGTCTCCTCCGCTACTTGACATTGCCGTTTTAGCTTATCTAGCAGTGCAATCTACTATTCATAAATCTAAAATCGATCAAAGAATATTCACCTCGCATCACTATCTTCTTCGTGAAATAATAAAAATTATTTGTAAAGAAATTTAGTATGACAACATCGACGCAAACTCCATTACACTGGTATACGCGTCATATCAAACATTACAATGCTCGCTATTAATATTATCTGTATTAATTTTCCAGCTGGCGGGAGATCTTAGCAAATAAGCAGAAATTATTATGAAAATTTAGGATACCGTCTGCTCCGCCACCGCGCATCACAGTGACATCAACAAAGGAAACTTTAATTGGGAATGTGCAGATATCTCCGTTTATACGTGGTTTTAGCTTCTCTTTGTTTATTATAGTTTCTGTTCCTAGCATTACGAATACAAGTATATTGTAGTGTTCTAATAACTAAATTTCAAATAGATAAATTTCTAATAGAGCTGGCATAGCAGGAGTGGTTGGTTGGTGTTGCAAGTGTCCATTGTCGTAGTAATCACTTATCAAAAGAATTGAACTATAAGATAATAAGCTTGTTATATATGAATATAATAAAATCTATTTTTTTATGTTTATGCCTCTGGGTGATTTTTGAACTTGTTAGTTCAGTGGAGATGTTAAACTTCAACAGGACAGTTTTGATCCTTCATTCGCATACAAACGTACAATGTCGTTATTAAAGACAAATTCATAATTTTACTCTAAAATAATGAGTTAAACTTCAAATTCCCCTCGATTGAAATCATTTTTGTTGAAATATATATTTTAACTGTAGATTTAATTTTACATATTTTTCCCTATATTCTGATGAAAGAGACTGATGGCCTAGGTCTCCCGCTTTTCTACTGTAAAAGCCCAATAATACTATCACATGTAAAGCCAAATGTTGTATTTTAAATTCCACAAATCTGTATGAAAATTCTAGTTTATGTAGTATCAGCATAATTAAAGTTTACGTACATTTTGTAGCATTTGCGAAATGCCAATTTGGTCGTCAACGTTAGCGAAATTGTTTAGATCACTGTGTCAAACAAATTCTATTACACTTTCTCTCGTCTCCTATTTACGTCGCATACACCTTACGCTGTATACAATGCGTCCCGAATCATATTATTCATAATAATAAAACCTTCATTACGCATTCCGTCAAAAAGGTTTACATTTGCAAAGGCGTTTGTTTCCTGCATCTCATTTAGAGACATCTCAAGTGTTACGCCAGCCGCTGTGATAATTACTCGCGTTTCTGCGAGTGAATTAACACGCCGCGACAGGTTGAGCTAAGGTTGAATAGGTCATCTACACGGAAGGATCGTTAAAAACGATGGAGCGTGTTTTTGAACATTCGAAGGTGTAGTGAAATTCATTGAATTTTAGCTCAAAGTTACATGGACAGCAAGAATGCTTGTTGACTAATTGCGCTGTGTATTAATCTTGGTTTTTTCATTTATTACTTGTTTGGGGCGATTAAATTTTTCTCTTTCTTTTAGATATAAAGCTATTAAAATTTGGAGGCTCTTTGTACGACTGAAAATGAAAAAATATTCCGTCCCCTCAGAGATGACGTCAAATAGAGCTTTAGTCAAAAGAATAATCAAGGAAAGAAAACGTTGCCAAAGATCCGGTCAGTGGATAATAAAATCAATTTTATGCAAAGCCATGAAGTTAATTACTATTTTCCGCAGCCGTAAATCTGTTTCCTTTCGGCAAAAACTCTCGAGACAATAAAGAATGCTAATCTCTGCACCAATAAACAAAGTTGCCGGTTACTATGTTATTAAAATGCTGAAAGGTTTACCAAAAAAGCAAAATCTGGCTAAGCTGGACTAGCCAGATTTTGCTTTTTTGGGATTCATTCGTACCTGTAGCTACGTAAATAGGTTTTTCATTTAAATTCGTAATCAGGTCTTTTTTAGAATAACTACAAATTTCTGATTTCACCCTTCAAATTGTTCTGTGAGATATTGCTTTCTCCAAAATTTCATGATTTCAGATCAAATAGGAAGTTTCGTCTATCGATAGGTTTGGATTCCCTTGCGAGTGTCGAAATATGCCGCATAAACGGACCTATCTTTTGATTGCGTTGACTTAGAAGTTTGATTGTTTCACAGCTCCAGGGGATTGCAGACCTAAATATTTGATATTAATTTCAACCTTATACCGCCAAGCGTTCCCCAAAAAAAGTTAAAATGAAATGACCTTAAAGGAATAGGCATCTCTTTCCTTTATATCTTATGCAGGTGTAATATCAAATTTTACAAATAAATACAGGTCCAACCAATCTAACAGTATTGCATAGAAGCAGTTAAAATATTATAGCTAATTTGATTGTATCTACCTCACAATGTCTATTCCATTTGAAATGGACAGAAAAAGCATTTGCGGTTCAAAGGGCATGCAAAGGGTATGTCTAAAACCAATATTATGTAATCCTCTATCTGGGGGTATTAATAAACTTGGAATAACGATAACTGATATTGTTATTGCTGACTCAGGGTATTCCCCGCAATCTCTGATATTCAGACCGCGATCATTGCAAGGGACATCAATATTTATGCATCTCAATATTGAGTTGCAGGTTCCGTGATATAGGCTTTTATGCTGTTGCTAGCAAGCTTAAATGACTTGGGAAAGATTACGCTCTGTTTACTTAAAAGTCGTTTTATTAATCAAGTCCTATCTCCTATCTCACCAAATTTTAGTAAAAGTCCATTTATTTCAGTGACTACTGTTTTGGGCACTTTGGTTACTCTTGAGATCGGGAAATAACACTGAACTCGATTATGTTTTTTTTTATAGCGAGGTAGGCCAATGACTCTATCCCCCCTGATGTAAAGTGGTGATAAAGTCCAAACGCTAAGATACCAAATATTAATTATATTTATAAAAAAAAAGTTCAAAATGTATACAATTGATATGAGTTTCACTTTGTGGATTCTTTAAATTCCAAGTACCTACACGATGTATCTATCGTCAAACAGTTCACTACTCAGAACTGAGTTATTCAGTCGCGTCTTATTCTTATTTAAGGTTATAATATTCCAAACGGCAATATCCTGATATTCTGATTCACAAAACCGTGCCTTAACAATATAACACAAAAGATTAATACTTTGAATATGTAATCGCGTCTTTTTATAAGCTCGGAAACATAATAGAGCCGCCGAGCGAGTCGAAAAGCCTTCACGGTCTACTCGAAATACAAATAAGCGGAATTAAGTGCGTCTCAAGTCGACCGACAATTATTATTTTTTCTTTGTTAAATGCCTTTTGCGTTAGGCATACGAGTAGGTTCGACTCGGGGATGAAAAGGAAGGCTTTTGATGCCCTGGTTTGCCCTTTTGGCTTACTGTTGCTGTATTAGTTTATAAAAGGTTCATGTTAGAAGTCTTCTTAGAGGCGCGTTATTTTAATTCTTGCGTAGCTTTTTTCTTTATTTGTTATTTTGCTTTTAAAAAGGTCTGATGTATTTATCGAACTGCTTAAAATGTTGGTACCTGCTACATCAGCTAAAGAGGCTTGTAAAGTGCTTCATAATGTTTTTTTTCTTCCGTTCTTTCTTGGACATCGGCAACTTAATGCAGTAGGCACCCAATACAAAACTTTAGGATACTACTAACTCTGCAGTCTACCTTAGTATTCGCACATTTATGGTTAGAGTTATTTACAAGAATCACAAGAATATCCAAACGAAAGCAAATATTGATAGATAGTATAATATTATAAAATAATATTTCGTTTCCTATTTTCCCCTATTCATATTATAATATTGAATGGTAGGTAAATAACTTATATTTCAGCGTATTGTTTTAAAATAAAATAATTTATCTGTCAGATTTTCACGACACCTAACCAAGTTTCATTGATACCAGTTAGTTGGCCGTTATATTCAGAGAGTCGGACTATACCAACTCAAACAAATTAAAGCTTCCCACAATACTGGCTACATTGTTAACCGCAATGTCACAGCCTATGGATTATCGGTGAGTTCATTCCCGGAACAAGCCAAAAGTGTTTCTCAAATTTTGGCAAACTGAAACGCGTATATCAATAACTATTAATTCAACAGTAAATTGCATTGTTTCGTAGAAAGTAAAAATTATTATGCATACTATTTTATTTGTTTAACAATATTTAATTGTTTAACTAATATAATTTTGACTTTGCAATCCCAGTGTAGGTTGGTAGGTGCTAACCACTAAAAATTAAGATAGCACCAACAGGTCTAGGTGTCTTTTAAAGCACTAAGAAGCTAAAGAAAATATAGTGTTCTTTCATCC
Organism: Chilo suppressalis; assembly: GCA_902850365.2. Taxonomy (NCBI): domain Eukaryota; kingdom Metazoa; phylum Arthropoda; class Insecta; order Lepidoptera; family Crambidae; genus Chilo; species Chilo suppressalis. The sequence goes on from OU963907.1 coordinate 5,673,161, forward strand.
TATGACTGGCCATCCTATGATTTTGAAAATTAGTTTACTATTACACGTGTGTGCGTTAAGTATTTTTTGTTGATTAATTAAAGCCTTGGTTGGTTATTGCAAATCAAGTAAAGGATGTTTATATTAAGTTTCACCGTGACCAAGTGTGTATGCCTACGTGATTGTCGTTCGATTAGGAGTCGTAAACACTGTAAAATAAATTTAAGATTAATTGTAGATTAAAGTTACAAGATTTAAAAAGTAGATATTCCTATTATAGTAAAGGAGTCGCACTCTATTGCTGCTCCATAGCCAGTGCAAGGAAACTCCTTCAGAAACCAGCAACATATTTATTCAACTCCAAATTAGCAGTTCTTATAATAATAATTACAGGTGACACATCCGAACACTTCGACGGCTATCATCCCTGTCAACTCCAACTGCTCCGCCATGATTCAGGTATTTGACACTTGCGGTTTTTAATTAACTTTAATACAACGATCGATAAACTACTTTTAAACTCATAAAAATATGCTTTGATTAATAATTTGGACAAAATTAAATTGAACCTAATACCAGCATCACACGGCTGGTCGTTCGCTGCTCTGTGTCAATAATTGCTAGTGTAAGGCATTGAATGCGGCTCATATATTCCCAGATACAGTAACTGTACCACAATGACTGGAGTTTTAATAGAGTTGAAGACAGAGAGTAATCAATCCGACTAATAGTTCGGTGAAATGTGGGGAATCGAGTTTGGTACATCGATTTTGATTATAACAAGAAGCTGAATATCGGGTAGTGTCGTTAACAATGATTGGACAGAGAGAGTAGCGTATTTGCAATAAAAGCTTTGGTAGTTAAACGTATATCTTTAGTTTACCGCTGAAGTCCTTACAATAGTAGTGTGAAGATTTTTTGGCACGAATTCGTTAATATGTTGGTGTATCTTTTTTGCTAAGTACTAATAATTTTTCTGCTTCATTCCAGTACGATAGAAATAATATCATTATTCATCTATACTTATTATTATAAAGAGGAAAGCTATGTTTGTTTGTAACAAATAAACTCAAAAACTACTGATATGATTTGTAAACTTTTTTTTTCACCATTAAAAAGCTGTATTATTTTTGAGTGACATAGGCTTTATTTTGTCGCATTAAATATATCGCACCCATGTTAAGCCAGGGCGGAAATTACGGTAATAATTATGGAGAAAAAAGCATCCGTCCTGAGGTAAAGATTGCTAGAAATCCACGTGGTAAGAAAATTGAGTTCAATGATGAAGTTATCTGACCGCAGCTCTATCACGATCAGTAATAATTAAAAATATGTATTCTTTTATTTCAAATACAACTGAAATTAGTAAATTATTATCTGAAGAAAGACTTTTGAAGGATAATTATACTTCAACATCAGTTGAAGCGTGTTACTATCTTCCAAACGTAAAATTGAAGGGTTAGTGATAGAAGTTGAAATTAAACAAAAATTAACCTAATCTGTAAGTGCAGAATGTGTATCTCTAATTCACTGCTACGCAAGTCAATATATATTTTTACCAGCCTTTTCCTGGCCGTTATGATTACAACCACAAAAATAATTATCCAATTAGGTGTAAGTCTGTCGGAAGTTATGCTTCGATTTATTTTTAGAAATCAGGTGACAAACTATAGACCCATTTCACTTCTTCCTGCAATATTAAAAAATTGGAAAAAAATATTAACAATAGACAGGACCTTGATAAGAGTAAAAAGACAATAGGTCTATTTCTTGAACTAGCAAAAGAATTTGATGCAGTTTCCGTACCCATCTTGTTGCAAAAGCACCCAGCCTAAATTATTCGAGAATTATCTATTTATTTTATATATTCTCTATGCGAACACACTCAGTATTTAAAAAAAGGTAATGTTATTAGTTCAGATCTAGAAAACATCTCTTTAGGGGTTTCCTTAGGGAAGTATTTTCGGCCCTACTTTATTTTTGGTGTACATAAATGACATATATCATGGAACTGAAACTGGAAAGCGGCAGAATAATTTCTTATGATCATCAGATGACTAATCAGACCATACTGTTTTACTATTTTCTGCAACTTCTGAGGCTGGAGTTCACAAATATACACTCAAAGGCTTCAACATTATAAAGAACTGGCTGCAGCAGCATCTACTTACACTTAACTCCGACAAAACTAAATATAATAGATTTAGTATTCGCAAACCCATGGCTGCTCCAATAAGCAGAATTATTTATGTTCATTTTTGTGGAGACCCTACCAATTGCCAGTGTCAGTGTCAAGTTGTCGATAGCATAAACCAAATTAAATATCTAGGTGTAATCATTAACAAAACTCTCTCATTTAGGCCGCATATTTTTGCACTCAGCAATAGAGTCCGTAAACTTATTTTTGTTTTAAAAAAAACTACGCGTTATTGCAGATTCAAAATTATTAAAATAAATGTACACCGCTTTATGCCAGTCCATACTAACTTATTGCATTACGTCTTGGGGTGATAAATTTAAAACTTTAGAGAGCCGTACTACTCGTAACTGTCAGGCAATTTTATATAATGCACACAGTTTTAAAACAAAATGCCGCGCTTCCATTTGATATTGACACTTCTAACAAAATACGGAAAGGTATGGTTTGCCTGTAAAATATTTTTACAAAGCATATTAGTTTGGCTTCCAGATTTTATTTACTTCAAGGATCAGTTTTATAAAATCGAATAAATGGTAAACTGAATAGAGTTAATTATAAATATGGTTGAAATTAGTAGTAATTTATCGATCGTTGTAATAAAATTAATTAAAAACCGCAAGTGTCAAATAGCGCAAAAGAAGTATGGACGACTGAATCATTGCGGAGCAGTAGAGTTGACAGGGATGATAGCCGTCGAAGTGTTCGGATGTGTCGCCTGTATTTTGTTTTTTATAAGAACTGCTAATTTGGAGTTGAATAAATTATTTTATAGACTAGGTGAAACAAAAACAGCAGACTTTATTTCGTCGTTTTCTCATCTCAATAGAGGAATTTAGTTGATGAACACAAATATGTTTTTCATTTCAAAGTTTCACAATATTTGAATAGCGTTTTTGACGATTTGTTTTTTTCGATAAGCACATTATAAGTGCCTAAATCGTTTGGCAAGAGAACTAAAAGTAAGCAGCGACACTACGGTGTTTAAACCACGAACCATTTGAAATTCAATACCTCAATTTCCGCATACCAACTAGAGACGTGCAGCGAGTCGCGTGCCGTAGAGTTCTTATGTAAGTACGGATATACTAGCTCACAGATACACGGATATTTTATACGTAGATCCGGGAGTCGCGGCAGAAATTCTATTAAGGCGTTATTTACACAGTTCCCCGCTGTACGTGAGCTGTTGGACCGCGTATGGATGAGTTCTCACTCGCAGAATAATTTACAGTTTGATATTCAACGTTGCAGCGAGCTTAGGATGAATGTTATACGTTTGTATTCTGAAAGCATCGTACGGCGTCAAAATCGAACAATAAGTATTTTTCTCAAACTTGCTTGGAAATATGAGCATTATTTTGACAACCTTTTTCAAGCTAAATCGAAATTGCTGTAATGGCCACATACAGCGGTCGGCAAAAGTTGTATAAAAATCCATATCTGTCGTGCTTAGCGGCCAATTAATAAATTAGTAGTAAACTCATATCTGTCGTGTAGTTAAAATAAGACGACGGGTTGCACTCCGGGAGTGCCGGCAGAAGTGAAAACTTGAATATTAACGTTGTACATTTTTGACATTTTGGAATGGTTAGGGAATAATTTTGTATAAAAGTACTATCATGTATGAGGTAGAATACAATATTTATTTATTGCGCTATCGTACACAAACATGACAATTTATATTACATTAAAAAAGTTTATTTCTCAGAAAAATCAACTTACATGAATCACGTTTAAGCGTATTTAGCGACATCTATTGTAAATAAATCAACTTACATGAATCATATTTAAGCGCACCTAGCGACATCTATTGAAAGAAACGATAGAAAATTATTATTATAATACGATAAAATAAAATATTACTATGTTTCGTCCAATATATTGAAAGTCAACAACCTTTCCAATTTTATTGTGTCATGATGCGATCTGCCCACATAACCTGACGCGAGTTTAACATTTTTTACCCATACAAAAAAAGTGTACAACGCCGCTAAAGAGGTTTCCACTTCAAAAGTGAAACATTGTTTTTCGCCGAAGCATGGCAACCAAGGTGATATCATACAAAGGTTTTATTTAAATTTCGAACTGACCTACACAAAGAAAGCTGTTTATTGGAAAAAAATAACAAATGAACACGTTGACATGTTCAAAGTCTGCAATGACAAAGTAGCTTTGTTTGATAACTACTTTTACGCTACTTTGATCACGTAAAACAGTAATCACAGCGCACTTTGATACTGGCGTCCAATTAAAGTCGAAGTTGGACCGTACTCAACTTTTGTCAAAGACACTTAGGCAAAGTTGAGTTTAAGCATGGCATCTCGGCTTTACGTCCGAATCCGATACACGCTGCTTAGTTTTCATCATGGACCAATAATATATTAGCTATTTTATTAAAGTGCGCTTTAAACATGTCAACGTGGCTTTAAACGCGAGAAAAATAATTGTTTCTTTATTCCTCTACCCAGATAAATAAATAAATATTTCCAACACTCACACCAATTAGCCTAGCCGCAAAGTAAACACTATAAGGCTTGTGTTATGGGATGCTAGGGTAACGGATAGAATACATATACTGTACATATATAAGTATTTTTGATTATGATATTAAACATCCGTGACTGGAGTACAAATGCTCGTATTCATCACACAAACATCTGCCCTCACCTGAATTCGAACCCAGGACCTCTCGAGTCGGCGACACCATGAAATCTAGCATACAGACCACTCGGCCACGGAGGTCGTCAAAGAATACATGATCTTTGAAAAATAATTAAAGTCTGCAGTTTTTGCTTCACCTAGTCTACAAAATATTTTAAAATTTGGACTAATGCTAATTGGTGTGAGTGTTGGAAATATTTATTTATTTTTTTCTTCACAAAAATCCGCATTAACTTAGGTAGAGTGTAACATTTAAGAAAAACAAAGAAAATCACCTATGTTTACTATAAAATATTCAACATGTCTCAAGCAAAAATTGGGTTCCAACTAGCATAGCACACTGTTTGGGCCAAAATGGTATTAAGTACGAGACTTTGCAAATGTACTTTGCGCTGCTTCAGGTCCAGCCCGACTGAGACAAGTATATCTTTTGACTTATAAACATTTTCTTTAAATATAAAAAAAAATCTAGCAATTCAGACGCATAAAATGTATTCATTATTTATTTTATTTACTTACCCCGTTTCTAGTGAAGTTCTGGATGGGCCTTAAATCCTAAATTTACCTGTGCGAAAATAATACTACCCTATCAAGCGTATTCTATGTTATTATAATGTTAACAGTCCAACATTATTGTTTTTAGAACATCTATTTACAAAATAATTATAAACTTGATAGCATTTAGAAAGCATTTGTATAAAATTCAATTTTGGTTCGTTTGTTTCGCTAAAACTCAAGAACGGCTGGGCCGATTTAGCTGATTTGGTTTTGAAATGTTTGTTGTAGTCTAAGGTTTCAACGGTGAATAAATATGAAAAAAATGCGAGGAAGACAGTAAAAACAATAATTCCATTTTCCTATACAAACTTTTTTGTCAAACATTTGACGTTTCAGCCATTTTAACAAAGGGAGAGTATAAATGTCGTTAGGATAGGTGATACGAAGTACACCTACTAATCCAGGTAATCTACTCAATAAATAAAAGTTCATTCCGATGAAATCATCACCTACCTGGAATAATTTTAAAATACTTATGTATGTCTGTGTCACAAGCAAGATCCTTCTCTTTCTTAACTCATCGATCTTGCGAGGACCAAATTTCCATTTCATCACTCTCACAGACAACCCCGCAATGAAATATTAAAGACGAAGCGTTTCACAATCTCTTGCTATATTGAATCCATGTCAGACGCGCGTCGTCGCAGAAGAGAAAAGGAAAAAAATCGAAATTGGATTTATGGAGACGACCATTCGCTTACTCTTTGCATTTTATGATCGCCTGGTAGGTATATATTCTGAGAAAAACTATTCGTAAAGAAATGTGTATATAGTTTTTAAGGCCAACAAAATTGCTTTCGGCCACCGTCGTAACTATGTTTTGCAAGCACTTGTTTACGAGGATTTTTTATTCTTCCATGGCAACCACTTCATCCGATTTTTGATAGGAGGCATAGGAAACAATATTTCCATTACAATGTCCCGTCTGAGTACTGACATTCATACTTCATTCTATTTAAGTAAGATGAGTTTACAATGTAAAAATAATAAAAAATATAAACGTAAGCGTACTATTTATAATTATGTTGTTCGCAAAATAATTAATTAATTTATGATCACAGAGGCATCTTACCCATAAAATTATGTCTTATAAACAAAACATCTTCATTTAAATTAGAAGCCTGGAATATTTTTTTAAAAAGAGAACATTCCACATGCATTTGCAATGAAATTTAAAAAACAGTACTGCTCGTATGGTAAATATTTCAAAGGAGTGCTTTTAAACTAACTTAGCTATTTTCTATTACCAGTATTCCTACAAACCCGCGAGTTTTGCAGACAAAGTGACTAACAATTCCATTTAATCATCAATAACGTCTAGATTATTATCATCTCTTGGGGAATATCTTTTCCTCAGCGTCGCTCGTTCACCCATGTAGGTACATGATACATTTTAATGGCTAAATCTACAATTATTTTAAAAGCAGACATGTTATGGGTACACCTGGGACCTATGATAGATCGTCCTATTCCGTATGAGATATTATTATATGGGGAAAAGGTTACTAGTTTCCAACGAGAAATTTCTCATTCTGTGAAAATTTTATGTGCTTTATATTTTCCTAGTAGCAAGAGTACTAAAGTGCATGAGAATTTTGAAAAAGTTAAATGTAAGAGTAAACTTTTTCTGCGTAGCATAATTGATTGCCATAAAAACCTTTAATCTCAATTTCAATCACTTTGATTTTTAATAACGACAAAAGTAGCCTATTTCCTCAACAAAGTTAGTCTACCTGTATATAATATAATAAAAATAGTAAAGCGTAACAAGCTTCCAGGAAAAAAGGCAGACTTATTGAAAAGCATCAAATTGAATTGCTCTCTGAGTTAGCAAACGTTCAGCATTAAGTACTCAAAAAAAACATCAACTTTTCATTCCAATGAAGTTATAAACAAAAAACAATCTAAAGAGGATAAATATCATAGCGCACTGCCCCGCCACGCCTTAATGCAAACCGATTTAGACTGGAAAAAAGAGAAGAAAATTAAATGTCCCCGGAATCAGAAGTGTGTGAAACAAACAAAAACAATTTGTGATTCGCGAAATGAACTAGAAAACTTCCAACGGTTTGGCCTCCAAAAGTTTTTCAATTAAGAACGCGATGGTGCTAGCTACTAGGACGAATGATGTTTCTTGTACTGATGCCGTCGTTTTTTTCATTAACGTCCTTCTGAAAGTACAAACATCTTTGGGAATTGACACTTTGCTTGCATTCTATCAACAAGATACATGTAGTTAAGCGGATTCTTTCCATACAGTCTCATTTTACCTATAGAATCACTTTTTCTTTATTAGAAAACTTTTGGACTGTTTTTTTTTACTCCATGTTCTTTATCAGATGGTGCCGTTGCTTATAGCTTTGCATAAAATTCTGTATCATTATTTATCTTGTCATAATTAGTTCTGCGTATTTATCGTGGTCATTTGTTCTTTTTCTTCTTTATGCTCATTGTTTAAGGTTTCATAATCGTGGCAACAGCCAAACAGCTGAAGCTTTCACAAAATATTAAATTAACAATAAAAAGGGTTATCCTATACAGATATTTTGATTATATTGACCTTTTGGCTTGACTTATGTTAGATGGAACCCATTGCGTATCTCTTGACTCTTGCACTTAGCCAATATTTAGATGACGAGGCTAAATATTATAATCTTCAGATCTACATACGAGTATAAGTAGATCACGATAAAGAGAAAAGGCTCAAACAAGCACCAATCAATGCTCTTGTTTTTGGTGTGGTCACAACACGTTTTTAAGAGCACACACTCGTTGAAATATGAGTTTACCTTTCATTGTGATACGTGATAGCCAACATACTGGGTTACATATCTTTAATAGATCGGGTAGTAACGACCTTTTAGTAATGACTTCCACTATTCCATTATCGGGGCTTGTACCCAATTATTAATGTTAGATGTCTGTAGGTGTTTAATGTATGAGATTGTATGTTCCCAAAATTAAACAGTTCAGACGAGTTAGGTAAATTTAATAAGTAGCTGTGTGCTTTATGAAGTTCTTTGTTTGATTTTGAGATGAAAATACTCAACTCATTAAATGACGGACACTGAAACCTGTCAAAAAAATCAATGTCACCACAAGAAGTTTTATTAATTCCCTAAACCATGATAACTACAAAAAAAAACCCAACGAGATCACTAAGTTGCTATTGCTGTAGTAAAGGGCTACGGATGGTGCTCATGACATTTCGTTAAATTTTAGGCTGGCTACTCATGAATAACCTGCTAAGTGAGTCTGTTCCAGGTAAATTGACAATAATGAATATCAATCCATTTATAGACCGGCGAATGACGACTACGTGCTTATCAAAGCTCGAAACAAGAACAAAAATTGATTGATAATATCATCATCATGATGATTAAGACATTGGATTGATATCCAAGGACACATCTGCAATATAAACATTGCTCCTCGACTGTTCCTATGTGAATAATAAATATCTATTTGCTCGCTCCATCGAAAAGCGATATAAAAGCCAACAAAGCGAAGAGCGATTAGTTTTTGTTTTTCAATATTTTTTTTATCAGAATCACTCATCGCCACTATTTGCATACGTTACGCATCCGACATTTGATATAGGCATGTACCACCGATGTTTTCCCGAAAATTATACAATATTGATTCTAAAGCATTTGCGACTGTATAGCTTTTGGCATAAAACATTTTATCGTTTGTCATGTACGCGTATGTCAGCGTTGATCTCTCGCAAACATTTTTTAAAGTGTTTTAATCACATTACTTTGCTGCCAACGAGCGCAGCTTCGACATGTGATAATTGAATGGGGTCCCGCTTTGCATCAATATTAAAACCATTTCGAACTGTATACGATTGACGGCACCGACAGCGTTTTATTGGATAAATAAAAAGCACTAATAATAAAATTTCATTTTGAAGGGAAGTAAATGAGGTTATAATTCCACTCGAGTGGAGCCTTCGTTTGGGCTAGTAACTTCCACCTTGTATAATACCTCAGTAAAAGAAAACTAACTTTATTGTTCAGCTGTAGGTCGGAAGTATTTTTATTTTTTATGTTATGGTACCCACCGCCCGACAAACAAAATGGTGCCGCTCGGAAAAAAACATATAGCCCGCTTGATGGTAAGCGGCCACCATAGACTATAGACGCTTACGATACCAGAAAACCACCTTTACCCACCCTGACTCAATCCCCGACCCGTGGGGTCCTGGAACCTTACTCACCGATAGAAACATAACATCACTAAAAGGTAGGTTTTCACTGTGGTTTTCTGTAAGGTGGAAGTTACTTGCCCAAACGGGGGCTCAAATTTGAGCGGCAAATCCGCTATGCTGTACCCCATATATTTTTTTTGGGCTCCACGGGGTTGGGGATATGGTAAAGATAGGCAATGCAGGAACACCATCAGGTGGGCCTTATACTTCTTTGCCAACATTGTTATATAAAAAACCTAATCGCGTTTGTTTTTTATAGTATTCTAGCTTCAACCCGCGATTCCGTCTACAATGTAGGTATTGGTTTTTTTTTCAATGGCTAGCCCATCGCTTTCAATGCTGATTTACTTTTTTCTATCATTTTGTCGTAGAATTAAACAAAGAATTTTATTATATACTAATATTCATTCAGATCGAGAGTGCTTATGACCAAAGACAACATGATAGTGTGTTGAAAAAAATTTTGACACACGCATCCATTGAAACTGCAAACACCGAGACACTCGGTATTGAAGTTAGAAACACTCGCATATTGACCGATAAGCGCTTACGGAACCGACGGAGGCAATCAACAATTTAGCTTGTAAGATGCTTAGTGAAACCATTGCAATACAGACTCTATTACCAAGGCTTAAGATAAAGAACAAGGCTTGTCCTGTACGGGAATTACACTAAGTGTAGGCATGCATAATTCAAACGGCTAAAATTCGATTGGTCGTATATTGAACGAGATGCTAAACGTTAAGGTATCGAAGCACCCACACCCCATAATTCTGTAAAGTATCAATTGAGCCTGTATTGATGTTCCCGTTTCCGGGAACTTCCGGAGAAATACTACAAGGCAAATGTGCTATAAACTAACGCTTGTTAGATATTTACGACTGCTAATGTACTTTAACTACCGTCTTAAGTGCATATCGAACCTGGAGCTACTAAAGTTTTGTTCACCCACCCCACGGTATACTTTCCGAACGTTACTTAGCATCAGTTATTTCATACATCATTTCATCAGTTATTTGTACCTAACGATGGTGCATCTGACGCTAAAAGTAAAATTATTGAATAAGAGGCAAATTTATAATAATTATCTAACATTAATAGTACCAATGAGAATAAATAATACTCCTACAGACAGTTTCACTTTATTAGAAGAATGTCTACAAATAAATAAACGACGAAGAAAAATGTACAAACTATATTGTACAGAATGTAAAGTAAAAATAAACTTACGAAACACAGCTTTTGTTAGGCTGAAAGAAGGAAAATTATGAACACAAATAAAAAATATAAGTGGACAAAAATGAGGTTTTGAAAGAATTTTCGAGGACGGAAATTTTCCTCGGCAAAGTTCCGGAGATAGGAAAAACTTACAAAGCAGTCCCCATAACTAGTACATTTTTATTTTCTGCTCGCAACCGAGGAAATAATAATCATCACAAGTTTGATATGTCAATTAAACTTTTTGCGACTGGTGTTCAAACAAAATGTTTTATAGAAAAGTATAGGATAGGTATAATTACTTTCAGTGATATTTTACTTATGTTATTTATGTATTGAATAAACTTGCTCCTTGTTAAATACTCTGGTTAGCATGAATGGACAGGAGATAAAATCCCAACCCCGAGCACACACTGCAAGACCATCAGATACTATTAGTTCTTTTTGTTTGCATAATTTAACATAAGAAGGAGATAGAAAGCCTCTCTTGAGTTTGTTTCGCCGGTTCTTCTCAGGAAGGTCTCCCAATTTTGGAACAGGTGGTAGTTTACGGTAGTTAGGGTCAAATAAATAAATAAACTCAAAATTACAAACAAGAATTTTAAATAAAATACTTTATTAAGTAAATTAAATAATAAATTCATACATAGACAATAAAATTTTAAAAATCTTCCAATGAAATAACCGAACGCTCAATATAAGTCTTTCGAAGGTAGCTCGACAATTTTAAATAAAAAATCATTATTCTGACGATGCAGACCTGAAAAGGCTGCGAAACGTCAATAAATAAATAAAGTTTCGTGCATTAACCCGTAAAAACTAGTTTTATTTAATGAATGGACTGTTTTTTTAAATGTCAATCAACGTGAAAGTTCCTACAGTAACACAACCAAGTACACAATAAAACAAAAAAGTGTTCAAAATTTTAATTCTGAGCCATTGTGTCTATTCTATACATAATATCATTCGTTTTAACGGGAATGCCTTAATTTGCTTTTCACAGTCAGTACTTTGATTGATATTATCTTTAATGTTTATTTGAATATCCAACTAGCACAAAAGAAAATTTATGAAATAAAATATCATTAGGAATGACATACCAAATCCCAAATTACTTGAAGAGAAAATACCCTGACCTAAATTTATGCCAAAGACTTTTATTAAAAAGATGGTCCTCTATTGACTCGTGTCTCGCTACGTCAACAAGGTTATCGTATTTTTAAACTGAAGATTTTCGTAACTTTTGTTGAAAAACAGGTTCTTTGAAATCCGATAATAATAGAAATAGTGACTTCTTATTATAGGTCTGAAATTTCCTGAATAAATTCTCTTTACATATCTATAAAAAAACAAAATAATATTTTTGTAACAGTACTGAGCACTGATCACTTATTAATTGCAGAGAACAGATGAATTTGTCTAATTTATTGATATTTTATAGATTGTACGAGTGTATTTGATCCACATTCAAACATCTACTGTACTCATGTATTTACGCTTAAACAATTTACAATTTTTTGGATACCAGATACATTTTAGTCTAGACAACAAGGGTTAAAAACAAAGTACCTATTCGAGGATGCAGCTACTGTGGGACTTTCACAAGTTTTAAACAAGGTTACATACAAATAGATTCCACTTTTACGAGTTCTTTAAAATCACATACAATTCGGCATCCAAACCATTCATACTACTAAGACGTAAAAACTTAAACAGCGATAATTTTCATTTCTGACACTAAACTAGATACAAGTTTTAAGATAAAGCTAACAATGTTTGTTGCTTCAGTTGAAATGTTTCTTCGTAGTGTACATTTAAGTTAAGCTAACAAAGAAGTGTTATAAAAAGGAAGATATCCAAGCTAATAGAACAAATAATTTTACCCTTAAATGTTCCCGAGGTTAATACTGTAGTTCAACATTATGTCAGTTATTTTTCAAACTGACGGTTTATCTGCTCTGCTCTTTAAATCCAGCCGAGCCAAATTGCAGGTTGTTCCGCCCATGGCCAAACACGATTTATCCTAAATTCACCCGTAAATTATCTTGTTTAAACTCAAAAAAACAGTGGAAATTAAATTCGCACCGACCACACGTTGTAAAGGCACGCTTAGGGGTAATTGCCTAATTCTTTATAGAATTTTATGGGTGTTAATGTAGATAGCTATAGTAAGAACACGCTTTTCATTTTCTCCTCGCTTGCTTTTTTTTGACTTCATATTTTGTTTTTTCCATCACATTTATTCATTAGCTGAATTCGGGGAAGTAATAAAATTGGTAAGCTACTATTATGTTCTAAACGGCACACAAACCTTACCAAAGCAGTCAATCACTTAAGACCAATACGTTTTGTCAAATGAATTCTATGTGTCAATCCAAAACTCTAATCAATCTTCAATTCCAATTCAATTTAAATCCATTCAGTTGATAACAGAGTGATTGACTGTTAAGCGTGTATAAACATTTCAATTTTCTCAATTCATGTTATACTGGGAGCGTTTATAATATAAGCACGGAGTCACGCCATCATCATCACCCCCTCTTCGCCCCTGCCTCCTCCATAGGCGAAATGACATCAATATCCAATCAAATTCGTCGACAAAAACTCAGCCAAATATCAGCACGGCCTGCGGAAAAACCACGTGTCACTGGAATAAATAAAAAAGATCAATCAAACATGTCCCCGGCCAATATAAGAGAGGTCCGAGACGAATGAGATATGAAACCGCTATGCAAATTGATACTGCTGGCTGTGAGCAATCTGACGGGCGCAATGTCTGTGTGTATTGTTTCCAGTTTCGACGTTTCGCTATTTTAGTATGTCATATTTTTACATGCAATGTGTGATTCTATCATGACTTTGAACAGTAAGATCATGAAATGGCTTATAATATTGAAAGTGATGTTGATAATGTACATCATAAAAATACTGTGTCGAATTGTCTTTTTAAGTGAGCTGCGATTTGGGTCCTAATAATGCTTAAGTGATATTTTGTCTCAAAATGGTGATGCTATTATGAATCCACAAAATTCTACATAAATCTGCGGGTCATGTTGTACTCCGAATTTCAAGTATCTAGTTGATAGTAAAGAAAGGTTTGAGGAAGGAAGATGGCGTAATTATTAACATTTGTTTTTCATGATTTGTTTAATGAATCTGATCCCATGAAACAAACATATTTGTTTCGCTGAGATGAAAAGACAGTTGTTCAGTAATAAATAGATCTGCATTCTTCTATATCTGCAGTTTAAGGCCATTGGAGAAATTGTTTTATGGTAAAAATTTCCGTCGCAAATCTGGAATTGATTCAGAATATATCTACGATTTTCGTGAAACTCGCCAATATGCTGGCTCAGCTAGCCATTCGATAGGAGAATTTCCCCTAAGTTGCAGAGCCAAAGCTGTTACAACGTGGCTCAGACGGATATCCGGGGAAATGGCCACTACTTTATGTGTGTAGTGTTATAACAGGTCATATTGTTACATTTAAATGGCCACCGAGAAGGTTTAAAAGGAGGATTTCAAGTGGAATCACTTGTTCAGCTTGGCTTAATATCATTCTAGAGAGACGCCTGTAAAATTTATGGGCATGCTGTTGTTTATTGGGACGTGCTGTGATTTTAAAAGGAACAGAAAATTTTATTATAACGCTTGATTATATTGCAGTTTGTATAATAAACCTGTAAACAGTGCAAGTCTTGTGTAGATTATCCAATTCTTAATCGGATACTGTACGATTTTAATAAGTTTTCAATTTGATTTGCGTTTGATCTGCGAGAATTGTCAAGTTACTTATGACGCCCAACTAGTACAGATGTAAATTTATCTTGTCCTGCCGTCGCGTCGTTAGTTTAATACTCAGGTTATTTAACTAGCTGTAAACTTCCTCGACATGGGACAGCTGATTTTCAATACGAACTTTCATGCCCGATTCTGTTAATGTTACTTTAAATTGTGCTTTTTTAGATGGTATGGTATTTTGAAGAAGTCTGCTTTTATTATTGTTAAAATCAGTTTTTTATTACTTACATAATTAATTGCTTCTAGAAGACGATAATTACGATCGTTCGTAATATTTTTATTTATAATTGAAACGTGATTCTAAAACTTTAGCAATTAGATGAATTCGTTGTGCGTGATCATTGTTTGTGTAAGACGTTTCAAAATCTAAATGCAATATTTCTTTTATCTATACTATTATAACAAAGAGGAAAGATTTGATTGTTTGTTTGTATTGAATAGGCTCCGAAACTACCGATTTGAAAAACTCTTTCACGTTTAGAATCCTACATTATCCTTGACGAATATAGGCTATAAAGTATTTTCATAAAAGTTAGGGTTCCGTTTGAAAACTTCGATAACGTAACCAAGGTTGTGAAAAAATAACCTTACATCGCTTATCCTGCGGAAGTCATTGACAGTAGAGCAGAGTGATGTACTAAAGTTTTATATAGCACATCAATATCTACAAAAAAGTCCACAATACCATATGTCCTACTATTATAGTTATGTCACAACTAAAGATCCCCTGCGGTTTCACCCGCGTTAATTTGAGGAAAAAGGTTATAGTGAGCCAAACTCTAAAGATGGGCATATGCTGTCATATTTTTTTAAAGAACTTTTAAAGGGGAACTATTCCGCAATACATGATTCTTGTGTTACTTTAATCAATTACGCAGCGCACGCAACGGAAGCTCACAAATGGAATATTTTTACCCATTTTTCAACAGGTCCTAAAGTACGCAACAAAATTTTCACTATCAGTTAATTAATTTTTCATGGAAGGTTTATATAATTATACAAAGAAATTCATTGTGTTCAATACAAGCCTGAGAACAAAAACTGTACTCTACCTACACTACAGCTCTACACCGAAGCGAGGCGAGGGCGGGCCACTAGTGTTAAATAAAAGGGTGGAAAGCAAGCACATTTTATGGCCCACCTAAAGGTAAGCAGTCACGGCTTGGGCGCTATGTAAAATATTTCTCGATCGAGATAGTGTACATCACTGTCGCTACGGTACGTTTAAACATAGCGCTTGGCCGAGCACTCGGCGCTATGTTTATACGTACCGATTACTCGGCCGAGAGCACTGTCTCGCTCGTTTGCTCGGTACGTGTGATCAAAGCATAAAAATATCACTCGCGACGTTGCCTAACTTTTTTTTTTGTTTTTTTGTTAACGCAGGCAAAACCTCTGTTTACAGACGACGGTGCCTTTAAGAGGCACACCGCCGAACGGACTTCACACCTGGCTCCCGTAAGCTTTACGGGCACCCGCATTGGCTCCCCACTGAGACCCCGTAACTCTTACGGACGCTTTACGGTATAATATCCGCTAAAAACCATGCGAATACCCTCTAAGCTGCTTAGTGCGAAGCCACGGGATCCCTGTTTAGGGATTCTTCCGCGTTTCCGCACCTCGCAGCCTCCCGGACTAGCCGGGGCTCCACGACAGGAGTCTCCCGGGGTATCGCGGGGATCCCGCAGACGTGCACGGGTAGGCTCGCGCTGGGAGTAAAGTGTGCGGCCTAGTGCCCACCACACCGCTCCCCGTCCGCTGCGGGGGACGTTGCCTACCCTGACCTAATCTCCTACTTTCCGGCGGCATTTTGAGGTGTTCAGTGCATCAAAATAACACTATTGATTGTAATATATTTCTATCGACGAGTACGTATTCCCATGGTTCATGGTGGGTTAAGATCCAGACTTGTATAATAAGGTCTGCCAAATTACCCTAGCCATTGAACCAGCCAAGGAGTGTGGCTGAATTCGTGCCCGGGGGGAGAGGGGAATAGAGGAAAGGAGAAGAGAAGAGAAGAGAAGAGAAGAGAATAATTTATTTAAACCCATCTCCCTTTTACTAGCCTGAGAAATGCTTATTTCAATTTTCTGACATTACAAAAAGGTCGACAAGTTGAGGATGGATAGACCTTTTTCTAGCAATGCTGATAGCTGATAATTATAGTTTCTTCATCAGCCTAATCATGTCCCCACTGTAGGGGCACAGACCTACCCTATGGATGGCATAGGGGGACTGGGCCGTGACCCACCACGCGGATCCAGTGCAGACTGCAAATGCTGCCGGCTTCAAGTGCCTTCTGATAATAAGTTTTTACCATTGCGAAAGTTGCTTAATTCACTATCGTAGGCTGAAACCAATAACCACCTGCATCATCTAGCTTCTCCCATCCCCAAAATATTATTTCATCATCATCATCAACAGCATATCATAGTCCACTGCTGGACATAGGCCTCTCCAAATGCACGCCACTCAGATCGATCTTGGGCTACTCGCATCCAGCTCCTGCCAGCCACCTTGCGCAAATCGTCACTCCATCGTGCCTGAGGACGTCCTACACTACGTTTACCTAGACACGGTCTCCACTCCAGAACTCGTCTACCCCAACGGTTATCGGTTCTTCGGCAAAAAATATTATTTATTATTTTAATATTTATTTTGTATAAATAGGGTAAAAATTTCAAGCTTGTCCAAGGACACAAGTTTAGCTATTTTTGTGACTTGGTTCTTCAGACGGGTATGGTTAATAAGTTCCTGCACATTGCTAAAAAAAGGTAAAAGGAAAGAAACTGTCATGTAATAATTCAAGCCGTCGCACAATCCGAAGATTAAATTGAAACCGCTAGAACCCTTGGGAAATAACTGAATAGATTCAAATAGTTTTCCGGGTGTACGGGTATGAAACAATAGATTTGGAAGATAATTTACTACAGGTCAGACTCAGTATAACTGTACTTAGTTATTTTTTTTATTGATAATCGTTTAATGTATTGCAAAACATTCACAATAGTTGAGTATACACATAAAACGAAGATTTTGCAAAGAATAATTTTATAATTACATTTTTTATGCTTTTCCATTTCCCCAAACTGGACAAGCCTATATTCTTCATCATCATCATCAGTCTATTAATGGCCCCACTGCTGGGGCACAGACCTTCCCTATGGATGGAATAGGGAGTTTGGGTCATGACCCACCACGCGGGCCCAGTGCGGATTAATGAGTGCTAACGACTGCAGATGCAGCCGGGACCAACGGCTTGACGTGCCTTCCGAAGCACGGAGGGGCTCGAAATAGTAAAGTTTTGGTCACCCATCCAATGACTGACCACTGCGAAAGTTGCTTAACTTCAACGATCGCAGCCGAACGCGCTAACCACTTCCGCCATCGAGCTCCTCAAGCCTAAATTATTAGTAAGAAAATAATAGGAAGACTTACATCGATATCTATGAACTTACTAGCTGACTCGGCGAACTTCGTACCGCCCAAAAGTAATAATTTGCAATAAAATAATATTGGGACTATAAATTGAGATTTAAGCTATCTTATCTTTCAAGTTGGATCCAACTGCACACGGTGTGCAAATTTTATCAAAATCGGTTAAGTACTTTAGGAGTCCATCCCGGGCAAACAACGTGCCGTGTAATTTATATATATTAAGAGGAAATTTTTATGTAAATGTATCTCCCAATTATATGTACGCACTTAACTTCCGAACATCTGCACCAAATTGGATAATTCTTTTTTAATATATTCCTTATTTGCAGGACAAGGTTTGTATAAACTAAAGTTTTGAAATGTCTAACAGAAAAAAAATGTGACGGTACGAAGTTCGCGGGATCAGCTAGTTGATAATAATAATGATAAAGTTGGGTCTGATTAACGATTGCAAAATAATTTACTATAACCGATTTTGCTTTTAAGCTAATACAGTCACCGTCATCTTATCTGCACACTTCGCTGACCCTGAATAAACTGTAACTTAACCGCAACTCACTAAGCCAGCAATGAATGCCGGTTAAAGCTATATTAACTTTATAAGATACTAGGTGTTATGGAAGAGTCTTAAAAATAGGCCCTTGTGAAAAAGCCAGCAACCAAACCAAAACTGAGGCTTGATTTTGTATTGCGTGAAAGCAACAAAAGTTTAATAAAAAAATGCGAGCGCATCGTAACGTATGTAAGTATCGAGCGTTCGCTGTCTGACGTATTTCATAGAAAGTCAGCTAAAGCAACTGACTCGCCCATGTTTTTAGTTGAATTCTCTAATTGGTTTTGTCTTAGCTGTTCATATGCGTCTTTGTATTGGAACCAATGCCGTGTAGGTCGTCCCATTTGTATGTGACTAAAATAAAGTGACACCATAAGTACCTTTAGACAGACATACATCCAGTTACCGCCTACCAATTTTTTATCAAATTATAGCAAATCTTCTTGTATGAAGTCAGATAAATCTCAGAGGTAGTTAGATAAATTTGACAGTTTCAGATAACTTTATTTTGATCACAGATACATAAGTAGACAACAATGGTAAGCACAACTGGTATGTACTTCGCGTGCAAAAAAGAAGACCAATGGACTTCCTTTTACGCTAATTTATTTCTTCACGTCACCGTTCTAGTTATCGGACGTCAATGTTATGTTAAAAAAATTAACCATGTAATATAAAGCTGTAAAATTGATATGTTTGAAACATATCGCTCGGTATCCATACAATTTGAAGTGCAAGTGGAATTCTTCTTTCTTCAGAGGACCACGCACGCTATCCTACATTGCCACCGACTTACTGTGGCTACTATTCCTACACGAACAAAAAAATTTGGTGACTCATTTCTTTGTAGTACTATTGGTAGGTGGAATTCTTTGCCCGCGCACGTGTCCGCCTCTTTCTACAATCTGTTCTTTTAGAGAGTCGTGAAGAAGAATTTCTACAGGCCGGCAAGGTGAGGATGGTTGATGTGGCAGTTTATAACTGTTGTACCAGCTATCTTCATTAGAGTATGACTCTAATGAAGATAGCTGGTACAACAGTAGCTATATAAAAAAAACGACGGTTTGCACTCCATGAGTGCCGGCAGAAGTGAAAACTTGAATATTAACGTTGTGCATTTTTGATATTTTGGAATGGTTAGGGAATAATTTAGCACGAATTGCTTTAATTATCAGTATAAAAGTACTATCATGTATGTGGTAGAATACAATATTTATTTATTGCGCTATCGTAAACAAACACGACAATTTATATTACTTACATTAAAAAAGTTAATCTCTCAGAAAAATCAACTTACATGAATCACGTTTAAGCGCACTTAGCGACATCTATTGTAAAGAAATCAACTTACATGAATCACATTTAAGCGCACCTAGCGACATCTATTGTAAAAAAATGCATTTTCTTCGCAATAAAGCTACCACGTGGACGTCCTAGATAGAGACTTATTATTATAATACGGTAAAATAAAATATTACTATATTTCGTCCAATATATTAAAAGTCAACAACCTTTCCAATTTTATTGTGTGTCATGATGCGATCAGCCCACGTGTTTAACCTGACGCGAGTTTAACATTTTTTACCCATACAAAAAATAGTGTACAACGCCGCTAAAGAAGTTTTCACTTCAAAAAAGTACATGCTACTCTACTTCAGTATAGATCTGTGATTGTGACAAAAATCTCGCTTTTATTTGGTTTTGTTTGACAAGGACACAAAGTCCATAATCCATGTTGGTATAATGACATCTGGTACTCAATACTATTTATTACTATTCTTCTTTCAAATGTTTAATACTTGTAAAAGTATTCATTTGACATTGTGGGTTTACCTATAATGCGAAGAGATGGCGCTGCCTTGCAGCTTAAGAATAGCTAGAAAGAATTTCGACGCGGTCCGTGAGGGCCGCGGTAGCATAATTGGTCAGTGCATTCGCCCGGATTGCGAAGGGTGCGGGTTCGAGTCCCGTCTGCTGCCTGGTCCGCGTGGAATTTTTTCTAGTTATATTTTCTTTAGATTTAAACATCAAGCAGTTACATGCTTTAAAAATAATAAAAATTATAACTATAATTGCTATTTCTTCTTTCAAATGTTTAATACTTGTAAAAGTATTCATTTGACATTGTGGGTTTACCTATAATGCGAAGAGATGGCGCTGCCTTGCAGCTTAAGAATAGCTAGAAAGATATTTCGACGCGGTCCGTGAGGGCCGCGGTAGCATAATTGGTCAGTGCATTCGCCCGGATTGCGAAGGGTGCGGGTTCGAGTCCCGTCTGCTGCCTGGTCCGCGTGGAATTTTTTCTAGTTATATTTTCTTTAGATTTAAACATCAAGCAGTTACATGCTTTAAAAATAATAAAAATTATAACTATAATTGCTATTTCTTCTTTCAAATGTTTAATACTTGTAAAAGTATTCATTTGACATTGTGGGTTTACCTATAATGCGAAGAGATGGCGCTGCCTTGCAGCTTAAGAATAGCTAGAAAGAATTTCGACGCGGTCCGTGAGGGCCGCGGTAGCATAATTGGTCAGTGCATTCGCCCGGATTGCGAAGGGTGCGGGTTCGAGTCCCGTCTGCTGCCTGGTCCGCGTGGAATTTTTTCTAGTTATATTTTCTTTAGATTTAAACATCAAGCAGTTACATGCTTTAAAAATAATAAAAATTATAACTACTATATAATAGCTAACGTAACGTACTCGTAGTTTGACCGCCAGGTTAAACTGAAGCATGTTGTAACACATTGTTGCCCAGCCAGCTGTAACAATGCACAATTAACATTCTCCCTCTACAATCGTAGCGTTGGCTGTATCCACTTGGTAATTTAGCATTCAAATACTTATGGCTAATAAAGTTACAGTTAATCACTAAGGCTGTTTTCCTACTGCCGGCGAGGAAGTGACAAACTATCGGCTATTTTTTCGCTCAAGGTACGAACAATATTCCATATCAAATATATAAAATTCTCGTGTCGCGGTGTTTGTGGTTAAACTCCGTTAAACGGCTTTCCCGATTCTCATGAAATTTTGTGTGCATATTGGGTAGGTCTGAGAATCGGACAACATCTATTTTTCATCCCCCTAAATGTTAAGGGTAAACCACACCAATTTTTTTTTTTAAATTTTAGATATTTTTTTTTATTTTTTTTTATGATACAGCATTAGTAAATACATACAACCCTAAATTTTCACCTTTCTACCACCAACCCCTATTTATTTATGGCGGTACGAAGTTTGCTGGGACAGCTAGTAATATATATATATATATATATATATATATATATACATTGCGTGGAAACAAAAGAGTTGAATGTATCAATAGTTGATCGCTGACTGTCCTTGCTGCCGGCTAGAACTCGCTCCACTAGTTTGTCGCTGAGCGACAAGCGCTAATAAGATTCTACTCCTTCAGCGATGCTCGCTTAGCCGGTAAACCCGCGCGCGTGCATTTTACCTCAGAACTGCCTCCACGATCGAGTGACACGAGTAATCATCAGTCGTACTTGTCCCCTCGCTTATAGCCCAGCGATAAAACTATTTCGTTTCTAGTTCCACTCTACTGCTTCTCGTTCATCGTCCGCTGGGGAACAAGTGCCTAAACAGTCACAGGTATAAATGCAAATTTTATGTAGGTATTGAAATTGAAAAATCCGATCAAAAATTTATAGAACCTCTTGAAACTTTCCCAGAAACTTAAAAAATATAGGATATTAGTTTTTATTTAAAGGAAGTGGTACTGGATCAGCATTTAACGACGAGACGACCTCCGTGGCCGATTGGTATATACGGCGGGTTTCAAGGTATTTGTGTGATAAATACGAGCATAGTTGTACCCCAGTCATGCATGTTTTTATATGTATTTCTATATAAATAAACTTATATATGTATCAGTCTATGTATTTTATCCATTAGTATCCCATAACACAGGCCTACAGTTGCTTACTTTGGGGCTAGGCTAATTGGTGTGAGTGTTGAAAATATTTATTTATTTATTTTTATTTGATTTATCACAATAGTTCTTGGGCCAAGCACGAATTTTGACAGCTCCATAAACAAACTTAGCAGCGCACCTGGACGTAAAAGCAATCTGGTTCCTTCCATACAAAATTTGAAGCATGACGATACGATTGCGGATCTGTCAAAATTCATGCTTGGGCTTCAGCTCTTTGTTTATGTCCATAAACATTGTGGATCATCATCATCAGCCCATTAATGTCCCCACTGCTAGGGCACAGGCCTTCCCAATTGATGGAATAGGGAGATTGGGCCATTTCAATCAATCAATCAATTAGACAATCTGTATCAATCAATTAGACATTCTGGATGGCTATCCAGAATTGGCTTCGTAATCCGAACCTATTATTTCGCATCGTTATCGGTAAACATAAAATTCCCGAGTCCGCGTCCGTTGCCTAGTTACCTCAAACCGGCTTTAGAGACAGGCTAGCAGGTTAAATAGTTCGCCCTCATAAACTGAACAAAACTAGCATTGTAGGTTACTTGGACCCTACATGGGAGACGAAGCATGGTCGACTGTCCACCGTGGACCACAGTTGCAGAACAGTTGGGTACCTGTTTGACGCGTCGACCAGAGAAGCCCAGGGTCTAGAGGGTAGTCAATTGTGCTTGAACAGATGAATGCCCTTTTGCGACTGCGGATAGTAGCGATCTTCAAGCTCTACGTAGAAGTGCATCACACTATTTCCCACTTACCGAATGCAGCAGGTCGGATCTTGATCTACGGGTGCATGATGTGGCATGCATAATGCATATTTCCTCTCTCTATTCCTAAAAAAGGTTACTTGATCCCTAGGCATTTTTGTAGAATATATTGTTTTAAACTTTTATGGTCACTAACATTATAACTATTAACGGCATTGTTACTATGTACCTTGTTTTTTATGAGTCTTCGATATTTCGGCACTATAGCAAGCGCCATGGTATATAAAGTAACTGTTACTCCGTGATCATGGCACTTGCAACAGTGCTGAAATATCGGAGACTCATAAAAAACAAGGTACATGGTAACAATCCCGTTAATAATTATAATTTTTGATGAAATTTCACACAAGAGGCAGCTGTCTTTCTTAAAAACCACATCAAAGGTAACATCATGTATTGTACTAGTTCTAAGCTTCATTTAGGGACATCCAGAATAAGCTTCATTATCCCAACAACAGCCTCTGTCGCATCGTTATCGGCAAACATCAAATTCTCGAGTCCACATCCCTTGCATTGTTACCTCAGAGCGGCCATAGAAACAGGCTAACGGGCATTATAGTTCGTTCTCATAAACTGCACACAACTAGCATTGTAGGCGGTCAATAACATAGAAATGGTTCGCTTTTCTGAAGTTAACTGAACTAAAGTGTTTCAAGCTATAGCTTACAAATAAAATGAACATTATCTTATCTTAATGGCAAGGGATGAATACTTAACCTAAACAACAATACATTACAATGTAAAAGAAGGGTAATAAAATATTAAAGCTATGTATAGTAATAAAGATATAACATAAATGGGATATTATTTATTCGATACTGTGAATGTAGTGAAAAATACGAAATTTAATTGCGAAATTTGACCCAAATGTATAAGGTTCACCAGAGGCTGGTTTCCTAGTAAAGTCTGTGCGGAAAGAGAATGGGAAATGGAAAAACGGAACTAAAATTAAGATTTTTATTTGGCAATCAAATCCAGCAACCTGTAAAACTTTAAAGTTTTTTATTGATACAGATTTGTTTGTTGTTGTGATTTCTTGCGGTTTTGTGTATTTAATCATGTTTAAAAGGGGTAACACTTACAAATACGGTAGAAAAGCACAGCCCCCTCCAATCTAAATCCCATTCTCTTTCCGCACAGACTCTAATATAAATTTTTCATCAACAAGTATCAGGTTAGAAAGTTCCTAAGAAGGGCTAAAATAAAAACTTTATAGTATAATACCTTTTAAACGTTTTACAAAAGAAACATAACCTAGTCAATTATGTTGATTTAAAGAAGAATTTTTGTCTTTTAATGAACAATTTCATATTGAACAAAGTTATGCAAAATCACCTTTGTTGTATTTGTATTTTGTATTTATTCATACCTTAACAATATTACATTGTGTTGGCAGTACTTAAGATAAAATTATAAATTTTTACACATTCATAAAAAAATATAAAATACAGAATATCTGACCAATAACTAAAAATATAAATGTCAATAATATAAAAAAATAATCGATAATATTGCATAATTATTGTTATGAGAAAAATGAAATAAGTAATATTGCACTTACGTAAATAAATTAATATGATAAAAAAAAACGCGCGAGCCTTACAGTAGTCGCGTATGATGTGTAACATTTGAAACCTCACCTTATATTAGTAAAAAAAGAAATAAAACCTACTACAAAATTAATAAGCCATATGAACATTATGTTCTAAAATCAAATCAAATAGCGCGCGCTTTCGCGACTTCCTGTTACACACTTCCGTCCCATTTCACGAAATCACTCCCACAAATTGTAGGAAAGCTAGAGGAAAGATGTTACACATCCTTACTAATATTATAAAGGCGAAAGTTTGTTTGGATGGATGTATGGATGGATGTTTGTTCCTCTTTCACGCAAAAACTACTAAACGGATTTTAATGAAACTTTACAGTAATGTAGCTTATAGATCAGAATAACACATAGGCTACTTTTATCCCGAAAAAAATGTTAGGTTCCAGAGGGATTTCCAAGAAACTTAGTTAACGCAGACGAAGTCGCGGGCGACCTCTAGTCAAAAATATAATAATAATCTGACTAATTACTAAAAATATCAATGTCAATGTTTAATTACAGCGAACATTGAAAACAGTGAATGCGAACAATATTTTTCATTAATACAAAAACACTGACCTTTTTCCAACTTGAAATATAATTTTGTCAACGTTCACGGTTCTTTTGTCCAGAACACCCTCTGAATCGGTGTAGACAAAAGATAAACGTCTACGGTCTAATTCGCGGCAGCTTAAAGGATTGCGGAGGGTTGAGCTCGGGGCTCGACTCTGCACCTGGGTTAAGTAGACCCGCATTTTGAGACTCGGCAAATATTTTGAGACCGCATACGATTCAAAATTTCATTTTTATTCTTTTTATTCACTGATAATGCAAAATCATCAAACTGGAATGGATGAGGTTTTGCAAACAATCAAATTCTCTTTTTGTTTCTAAATTATGGATGAATGGATAAATTGATACTTTTTATGTCATAATTTAAATTATCCTTAAAAAGCAATATCTTCCAGGCAACTGTTTGTTTACTGGAGTGCTTCATATAGAATCGGCAGCAGATGATGTCATTTACATAATACTTTAATTTATTTATCTTAATAATATTTTTTATTTCATCATCAGTAAGAGAACACTGTCATAAACTATTGCTATTCACAGCTATCTGTAAGGTGGTAGGACACCACCCCAAACGAATGCGCTACCTCTCTTAAATATATTTTTACAAATTAATAAATTAATAGAGGGCGTACCTATATCAAAGAGGTTGAGTACTATGCCATCCAGCTGCACAATTAAAAATAAACAAAATTAGCGTGCACGGACCACACAACTGCAGTGAAACTTCTTTTCTTATATAACCTAACATTAGCCAGTGCATTTTTATATATTTTTGTTTTTTTTTTTTATATTTTCTAACAACGCAATTGCAATCATGTAAAATGAATATATTCTCTTGTTTCAGGTAAGCACGTCTCAAAGTTTACAGTTACTGGAATGAAGACATGGGGTTTGTTTGATTCATTTATTCTCGACACGTTTAGTCTATCGCCATTCTAGGTACATACATTTCAATTTAAGATTATTGAGAATTGTGGCCATTATGATGATGTGTTATTTTTGATTGCAAAGAGTTTTAAACTAGTAAGAACTTAATAATATGGATAACAGATTAATCTTCTCGATTACTTAATAAAAGTAGATAGGCCTGCTTGCGTAAAATTATTAGTCGAAACGAAACAATTGAATGCAGACATCAGACTAGAGGCTTTGACCAATTCCATTTCCACATTTTATTTGTAAATAGTTTCCCGTATAGGAATTACATTTAAAATTCGAACACACGCTTTGATGTCGGTTCAGCACGTCCCACCAGAATTTCAATTCCCCGTTTCGCCTTTTGCCACGTTCTCAGGAGTTAAGGATGAATTTGAAATTAGAACGCTCTACTTTCCAAATTTAAAATAGGGGAAAAGTTTTTATTTATTTAAGGAGAGGAAGAGTTTTATGTTCATTCTATGAACTTTAAACCTAAACACAATAGAACAGATATTTTTGAGACCAACAAAACAACCGCTTCAAAATTATTTTAATTCTGTGAGATCTTCTAAAAAGTTTATGAATACCATAAAATTTATTTACACGGCCTTTTTAGACGCTGAATTAGATTTCTCATGAAAACTTTAATATATTTAAGGCTTACGTTTCATCGGAATGAAGTCAATTCAAGAAATAAATTTTCTTTATGCGGCTGTGTCAGCTGGTTTTATATTATTTGAATTTTTATGCGGTCCATTTTATTACTTCAACCATTTTCCTAAGGTAAATAGGTACTTGAGACACAAAATTGATTAAATTTCCTTTATTCGAAGCAAATATTCTGATTTTTTTCAATTTTAGTATCAACTTAAAATTGGTCAGAGTTCCGAACCCTAAATATTAATAAGTATTCACTGTCCTCTTGCCCGTTAAAGATCTTTACGTATCTCAAAACCCATTCAACAATAATTACATAATAAAAAACACAGCGTGTTTAAGTCAACGACAAATACCTAATGTATAGATGATAATAAATAGATAAACGTATAAATAAAAAAAGAAATTAAGGTAAATAATCCATGTATTTTAAGTCTTCAGTAGAGCATGGAACAATTTGTCAACTAATTTCGATAATCAATTTCGGAGGTTTGGCGGGTTTTTATGACCCGAAGAAGTGGTTCTAGATTTTTTTTTTTTATTCTAAGGCGCCTCGCGCACTAATCAGCCACGACCACGGCCACTGGCCACAACGACTTGATTAACTATAATAATCTTTTTATTTCTCTCAAGAAGGGTTACAAAGACTTAAATGATAATGTACAAAGTATACTCGTAATTAGCAAATAATTCAACCTTTCTCGAGACTGGTGTCTGCACTAGGCTGCGAAAACTGTCTAATGGAGGCCATACACGTTAGGTTTTGCATGATGGTTTTAACCGTGCATGCATAACCGAGTTACATGCACCGAAAACTGTACAGTTTTATCACAATCACGTAAGGGCTTGCCTGTCGGTTATGCATTGTGCGTGGGTGTTTCTGCGCGGGTGTTTGTGTTTGTGTATGTTTGTGCGTGAGTGTTTCTGCGCGGGTTTTTGAGTGTGTGTATGTTTGTGCGTGAGTGTTTCTGCGCGGGCGTTTGAGTGTGTGTATGTTTGTGCGTGAGTGTTTCTGCGCAGGTGTTCGTGTGTGTGTAAGTTTGCATGTGGTGCGCGAGTATATGTAATGTATATACATTTGCCATACAAACTTCATAAAATCGAAAATGAAATCCAAAAACGCATTTGAAGTTTCAAGATGGGACAGTCACAAGGTTTTCAGTTTTACTGTACGTTAATTTCAGTAGCCAATCACTCAAAACCCTTTTAATTTCATACCATACTAAATTTGCCTGTTGCCGCTAAGTGCGCGACGTTCGTATGGTTTCTATAGTTAAACTGGGGTCCAATCGACTTACGATTTTGTTTTCTATTCCTGACCACTGAGTGTTTTTAAATGCCACGCGATATTGAAGAAAATGAGAGTGAAATATTTGAAAACCTTCGGCTGTGAGAAATAACAAAATGAAATGGATAACGATAGCCATAGCAATCCCTTAAGGCGTTTGACCCGCAGGTCGTTGCGGCCACTAGCCGTGATCGTGACCGTCTCGTGCGCGAGGCGCCTTACACTCGTATTGTTGAAGGAATATTTTGCAAATACACTGCTATACTGTACAATGCTTGTGTGTAGAGACCATGCCCTCTTGGCACTCTGTTCTTTCTACTTGCACACATTCATACGTTCAAACTAATCGTAATCCAATATAGTTGAAAACACAATATTACTAAGGTGCGACAAGGATCTTTATGAATGTGGCAAAAATTTAACTAACACTGCCATCGTTGAAAACGTCATATTTTGTATGGCATTTATGGCCGTTTACGTAGAAATTTCTTTTTCCTTGAACAATCACCCATATTCAAAAAGATTCTTATCACTTTATGTGTACTTGTCCCTCCGATTCCGTCTGCCTAGGCACGTCTTAGAGTGCCTAGGCACCCGCGCCAGCGCGCTTCCGACGCCTCCCATACAGGCCATAAACACCAATACTACACAGCTAGCATACTTGCACACTAGCTTAGCATTAGGCAGACACCGCACCCGTAAGATAAGAGTGCGAAAACCCGGTCTACACTCGTTACGCTACACCAGGTACAGGTACGTACCTGGGTGTTTTTCCCCGCCCCCCACGACAACGGCTAACTAGAGCCGAGATTCGAGTCTCAGAGATGCCCTCCAGTTGAGCCAACCCCCTCAGGTTCGAATGGTCTAGAGGCTCCAGACGGAGAGGAGACTCCCCCCGTAGGGAGATGCGATCCGCCTGGAATACCTCTAGAGGCACTCGCCAAATCTCGGCTTGAGGTCCCCTTAGGATCTCGCCGTTCCCAAACCCGGTGACTCTGTAAAGGTAATCTGCGATCAACAGCATAAACACTCAAAAAAAAGTACTTTTACCGCCTGTATCGACGTAAGTTAACAAATGCTTTCTAACTGTCGACCTTTTATATCTACTTGAAACTAACCTATATTCGAGCTTTAATAAAACTTAATCATCCATCACAATAGATATTGAAACCTTACTAAACGTAGGTACTATCATAACTTTAATACTATTCTTATTAAAGTCAAAATCTCATTATTTTTACTCCCCACAAAGCGAAGGAAGCGGGGCCTATATCTAAGGCGGGCTTATATCTTAAGCCAACCATGTAATAACCCTGATCGAGTTTGAGACAGACTGAGATTACAGCTCCCCGATCTAAGCCTTCAATTCTGAACTGTAATACAACTATCTCACTCGTACAGTTGCTAGTTTTGCTTTTGTTTCAATTGCTTTAATTGTTCGCTTCGAATGATGGAGAGAGAAATTAGGACGATAGAAAAATTTTAGTTTTAACAGCAATCCGTTTCTTTTGTCTAAGAATCATTTTAAAAATGTATATCTTTTTGTTAAATCTCGATTTAACTGGAAACTAGATGTAACCCAAACGGAAATTCAAAACGTTAATTTCAATTGGACATTTTTCTATGGGTTAAAGCCAGTTCTGGTAAAATTGAAATTTAGATAATTTGCTCCAAGTGGACCTAATTTCGCTAAAATTGCGTTCGAAATTTGAATTTAGTTCTATTGTGATTTACGATTACGATTCTTAATGAATTATCGGGCTGCATGTCTATAAATACTAGACGATATCTTGACTGGCGATTTTTAACACGCATAAAAATAGGTTGCGGGATACAATAAATTTGAACAAAGGATCTTATTTAGATTTCGAACGCTGAAGCTTTGGTACTAACGCATTTTAGTACCAAAGCTTCATCGCGCAGGCGTGGGAGAAGCATAAGACTAGATGTGTCTTATATGTTTTTTTTCCATCTGTATCATATTATTTATTGGGTAGCACATATATAGTAGCTGGAAAACATTCATAATTAGCTGGCAATTACCTTATATCTTTGCAAGTGGACCCAACTAACGTTTAACATCAAAAGCATTTATTTGCTAAACCGTCATATAAAAGTTTATACGAAATTTCAACCGTTGATATTGTACCTACCCAGTTACTGCGTGTCGTAAAAAATCAGTGTCTATAAAAAATCTACCTACATTGTTTAACGGCGGTTACACGCTCAGTTTGGCATTGATACAGTTCATCAGTCTGGAATGATAAAAGATTGCCGAAATGTTCACATCATCAGGCACCGGTGGTTGAGCCAATTTGACCTTTGGCACCTGATTTGAGGGTTGTTTGGGTAATGATTCTTCCATACCTACACGATGAAGCCATTAGCAGCTTTGGTACTAAATGCGCTAAAATAGAATTAGTTCTGTGGGTAGAAAAGGGTAAAAAGGAACCCTATTACTGTCACTCTGTATGTCGTCTGTCTGTCCGTATATTACGAATCTCTAGATAATAAACGGGACGAGTTACAGAACTGAAATTTTGGTATTTTATGTAGAATGTAGAATATTTGGATAAAAATTCAATTAAGCTGTTCTTTTTGAAAAGGAAAAGCTATCATTTTTTTACCCTACTATGTGGCACACATTGTTGTCTAGAGCTATTTGTCTAGGATATATTTTTTTTTTACATCAATAGGTAACAAGAAAACCAGTAGACCATTTTTGTTTACGGCATGGGGTGTATAATAAAATCGAAATTAGTTAAGAATGTGAAATTTTGGTATATGATGTCCCATATGTTGTTTTCAGGGATCAATCAGAAATCAATATATCTTAATTCAGTTTGGAATGATAAAATATTGCTGAAATATTCACATCATCAGGCACCGGTGGTTGTCAGTTTGACCTTTGGGACTGATTTTGGGGTACGTTGTTTGGGAAATGATTCTTCCACACCTGCAAGACGAAGCTATTGGCAGCTTTGGTACTAAATGCGCTAAAATAGAATTACGTAATGAATTATCGGGTTGAGTGTGTATAAAATACAATACAATACAATACAATACAAAAACTCTTTATTGTACACCAGTAAAAAACATTGAACATTAAGTACAAAACCATCTAGTACACGAGATGCAATGGGCGGCCTTATCGGTTGAAGCGATCTCTTCCAGGCAACCTTTGGATGGAGAGGATTAGAAGGAAGTGGGACAGACGGCGGTGTCAATCGCTAGAAAAATATATAATATATTAGTATATACATACATACACCATTACATATAAGATAAAATTCAAAAAAATTCAAAATATTCAGTCTAGGCTGTTACAAGCACTTGTGAATGTCGAAAAGCTACGCCATCGGTTCGCAAATCTACGGCGGGAGACCTTGTACTGAGAAGAACCGGCAAGAAACTCAGCAAGGGTTGTTTTTTTCTCCCTGTATTATATACAGAGTCGTCAATTTGATAAATGACTTCAATATAAGATAACTCATGAAGTCACTTTCCATTACAAATGTATACATACAATAAGTATAAATAAATACATACATTGATCCAGTCCAGTTAGGAGGCAGTTGTAAGCACATTAGATATTAAAATAAAAGTATTACAATGTCAGAAAATGGGAATTCAGACGGTTTTTAAATGTATTAATAGTTTCCGCACGTCTCATCGAAATCGGAAGAGAATTCCATAGACGTACAGCTTGTACTGCAAACGAACGATGGAAAAAAGTTGTCCCGTGTACGGGAGTCATAAGAGATTTTCTGATGACCTTAAAGATAGCGTGTTAGAATTATGCAGTAAATTAAAACTTGCCTTAAGATAGCGCGCGATGTATAGATGCCAGACTATAGTTTGACTGGCGACAATTTTAACGCATAAAATAGGTTGTGGGAGACGATAAATTTGTATGTGCACCTGAAGAATATGCTTAATTCAAAGTTCGGACGCAAATTTTTGCGCAATTTAGTACCAAAGCCG
The DNA here is from genome assembly GCA_902850365.2 of Chilo suppressalis. NCBI lineage: Eukaryota > Metazoa > Arthropoda > Insecta > Lepidoptera > Crambidae > Chilo > Chilo suppressalis. The sequence goes on from OU963907.1 coordinate 5,705,513, forward strand.
GGAAAAGCACTTATGCTTTATATGACTACTATTATTGTCAAAATAACAAGATCTTCTCGTAAGAGAAAGATTAATAGACTAAATAGGTTTTTTTATTGACTTTAATCAAATCAAATTAAAAAGGTTTATTCGGCACAACACTGGATAGTGCATTTATCGAGGCAAGCTATAGGCTACATAACACAATGATACGAACAATAGGGTGGAGCACCATTGAAGCAAAAATGGTGGAAAATATTCTATTTGAGGGCTACCGTAGCGTGCTAAAAGTTAAACAAAAATCATATTTAACGGAATTGTTCCCCTTCAAAAGCTTCATGTAAAAGTTCACAACAGCATATGTCTTTCTTTGAAAGTGGCCCATAATCACCTTTTTCCTCAGCGGGTGAAACCGAAAGATACCTCTATTACTAGAGGTGCCTAAGGCAACACAACTTTATTTCATATAACTTAAACTGAACATACCTCCAAAAGTCAACACTGACTAATCAAGACCGATAATCACATATTCGACGCGAGCACAGACACGTTACTATTTAGTTACAAAACACTTTAATTAGATTCGGATTCAAATGGAGATCAAGACAAACTTAATCACTCGCTTCTGGCAAATCGAGCAGCAGCAGGAGTTCGCTTTGATTCCGAGAAACCTTAATGGTATGTACCGAGCGTTTTGTTTGAACAGTAAGGATTGGTGTACACTCAGGAAAGATGTGCACATTTATGCCCGGTTCTCTACATTTCAGTCCAGTAATCCAGCGAATCGTTCAGATTAATCCAGTATTTTTTTAAAATTGATGATATCGTAAGACTGTAGTGATAACGGTTACAAAATAGCAGTTTAAAAATGGCCACTGTCAAAATACAATTTAGTTTACTGGAATAGCAGTCTACACTATTCCAGTCGTGCTGGAATAGATGAGAATGAAAAGTAGACCGTCAATCCAGTACACAGAAAGAGGTAAGATGATCGCCCATCATAGACCGTTTGCACGGGAACCGATGTCGCCGGCCAATCAAACGACGCGAAATCAAATAGAATCCAACCAATCAGCGCTCACACCTGAGTACAACGACGCAATCATAACCAAGTTTTGATCAAGTTCTGAGCATTTGCTCACGCATAACTGTTGCGCGCCTGCTCCGCCCATAAGGCCCTTCTAACCTCTTTCTGTGTTCTGTGATCCAGTTACAGGACTGGGTGACCCACTGGAATAGGAACATTCCAGTAGCCCCCACTACACTTTTACCTTATGGATAATAGCCAGTCAAATGACGCGACGTCAAACAAGCGAACCAATCAGCTCTGACACCTGAGAGCAACGACGCAATCAGGACCAAGTTTTGATCAAGTTTGAGAATTTGCTCACGCATAGCTGCTGCGCGCCTGCTCCGCCCGTAAAGCCCTTTTAACCTCTTTCTGTGTTCTGTGATCCAGTTACTGGACTGAATGACCCACTGGAATAGGAATATACCAGTAGCCCCCACTACACTTTTACCTAATAGATAATAGCCAATCATACGACGCGACATCAAACAATCGAACGAATCAGCGGTCACACCTGAGAGCAACGACGCAATCAGAACCAAGTTTTGATCAAGTTTTGAGCATTTGCTCACGCATAACTGTTGCGCGCCTGCTTCGCCAGTAAGGCCCTTTTAACCTCTTTCTGTGTTCTGTGATCCAGTTACTGGACTGGATGACCCACTGGAATAGGAACATTCCAGTAGCCCCTACTACACTTTTCCTAATAGATAATAGCCAATCAAATGACGCGATGTCAAACAATCGAACCAATCAGCTCTCACACCTGAGAGCAACGACGCAATCAGAACCAAGTTTTGATCAAGTTCTTAGCATTTGCTCACGTATAATAGAGATAATGACTAATTTTTTTTCTTCGTTTATCAGGTAGATTATCAAAAAGTATTAGACACGTTTTTTTCTTTTTTCACACTGAGTTACTGGAGTGGATTACCTACTGGAATAGGAACACTGATCACTGGATAAATGTGAACCAGCCATTACGAAATACCTTTTCCAAATAGACGCCGAATTGCAGTGACGTAAATATGTACGTGCAAAAAAACACAAAAAAGAGACCTCGTACAAAGCGCAGCGACCAAACATGTATTGAGAGAGTACATTACTTGTTGCATCTTTTCACTGGAAATAAATTCCCACGTTTTTAGGGTTCCGTACCCAAAGGGTAAAAAAGAACCCTATTACTGTCACTCTGTATGTCGTCTGTCTGTCCGTATATTACAAATCTGTAGATCGTAAACGGGGCGAATAACAGATTTTTTTTTGTATTTTATATAGAATGCCGAATATTTAGCTAAAAATTCAATTAATGTTTTTTTCTCGAAAAGGTATACAACAAAAAGCTACGATTATTTTACCCTAGTATGTGGCACACATCATTGTCTAGAACTAGTTGTCTAGGATATAAATATAGTTTTTTACTTCAAAAGGTAACAAGAAATCAGAAATCAATATATCATTAGTGAAATTGGATGTATAGTACATTATATTTATTTGGAATCGTCTAGAAAAAAAATTCCTACCACTCGTTATTGGACATATTTTTTAGCTGCGGAGAAAAACGAGCGAAACAAACTCCACAACAGTAAAAGTATAATGTAATAACATTTACAAATCATTACGCTGTTACAACGTCAATACAATCATGCTTTATTTAATATAGCAAACCTGTTGGAATGATTGGAACAGTTCAAACCCAAGCATTTTTTTCTCTATTATAATCAGACACTTTGTAGAAAGCTTTTTTATAAGTGTTTTTTTATACTATCTTTGAATTTATTTATGGTTAACTCTTGGAATTTGCTTGCGACTTTATTGTATAAGCGAACACAAATATTTAGATAACAAATATTGAAAACGTTTAATCATAATGTACTTGGTAGTTGTGACGAAAACAAACAATGATACGGAACCATTGGTGGACGAGTCCGACCCGCACTTGTCCGAGTTTTTCTCTTTCAATGCTTTTTTAAGTCCTTGTGTCGCTAACTATATTATGTGACACACAATTTTCACATTTCAAAAAGTTCAAAAAGAAGGTGAAGCAGCGATAAGAACGTTCTGTCTACGATCAAAAATTTAAAGGAATACCAAGTCGTTGATCCCGGTTTCACTGGGCCCACTTGGTGGGTCATGGCATTACCTATTCTCCTACACTGTTCACAGGGAAGGCAAATAACCCGTAGTAAGAGGCTGATGATAATAAGTTTAACACATTTTGTTCTATATTGCGGTAGTCGCTTAGAAATCAAAAGTAGTCAGGTATCGAAGATTTGCGTAGAGTTGTGTACGTAGGAGCTAAGAAAACAAAATACTGCTATTGTGCTATGGGATCTAAGCCCCTTCGTAAATAAGCTACGCAAATATTCGATACCTGACGACTTTCGTCTTAAAGCAACTGCCGTAATTCAAATTCAAAGAGGTTCGTACGCATGCACAAGTTGCCGACATTTTGTTCTGTACTTCTGCAGTCGTTATTACGAAAGTCGTCAGGTATCGAATATTCGCGCAGCGTTGTGTACGAAGGGACTATACTCACTGCGTACCAGTGCAAAATGTAACTTTTCCAGTATTTAATTAATTTTGATAATAATTTTCTCGCTATTTAGAGTGTGCGCTGCCCCTTAAGTTAGATGAGTTGGCTGTTGCTAATTATGTGAATGGCTTAGACGTCTACATAGTTTAAAACATCCTTCGCGTTGATTTATTTTTGATTAAAATGCTTAAATTTAAATTTCTTTCTTCCATAAATGAAATTAAAATCATGATACCTCGGGCAGCGGCTTTATGTATTTGTGATATATGCCAATAGAATGCATATACTGATACATATATAAGTATATTTATATAGAAATATATGTTAAACATCCTAGACTGAAGTACAAATGCTCCTGTTCATCACACAAAGATCTGCCACCGTGATTCAAATCCGGGACCTCTCGAGTAGGGGACACCTTGAAACGCGGCGTACAAACCACTCGGCCACGGAGGTCATCCAAATATATCCGGTAGTATAAATAATGTATTTCCAGAGTGGTACGTTAAGGACATTTCTCGTTCCCCATACATTAAATGCCCTAGAACGCACAGCAATAAGAAAATGTTCCATATTGATTTATTAGTATTGACAGTTGGCACCTATGATACCTATACCTACCTGTTGTAATAATATATTTCTTTTCAAATGAAATGTTCAGTCTTTCCATTTAACTGTTTCTATATTTTACTATGGGTAATAAGGTATGTACCTGGTTATCATTATGATTTTCATAAAAAAAAACAGATACTATATGGGATGGGAGTATACACTATCTTTACATAATTTCAGAAATAAACATTTTATAAATATAATATAAATACTAGTGATAAGTATTATTAACTAAGGATTAACAAAGGTACCTAGTTCTATTCTTATGTTGATGAATACCTGTCGCCTTTATTGCATTTATTAAGGTAAACAATCTTGGCACAATTTTTAACAAAATCACCCATTTAAAAATAAAATCATAACGAAGCCAATAAACTATTAAAATAAATCGTTATTATAGACCGAAACTTATTGAATCCAGTTATCACTTGATTTTTAATGCTGTATTTTCAATAAAAAGGAGTGCCAAGATTGTTTACCAAATAGGACAAGTTAGGATGAACAGACTGTAGTATCTAGTAACAGAACTTTTAAACAGATTGTCCGTTTACTATGATTAATTGCTAATAAATTAAAAAAAAATAGAATAATAATAGTGAAAAACATTCTTTTGGGCATACTAGGGCCGATTTCGGCGATGTCCTTTACAATAAGTGCATCTGTCCGGATAGTGGAAGGTGGAGGTTGGAATCCTGTATGATGCATGGAGCTAGTGGTTTTCTATTCTCGTAAAATTTTCTTTTTATGTCAAAACAGGCTATGCAGACGATAGTACAGTGCATGCGGGATATTTCTGAAGGCAAAAACGTCGCCATTCCCTCCCCATCGCAACACAGAGCAACATCACCATACTCGGTATATTATGTTTGCTATGACCTGAATCCAAGAAACGATATTGAAACCGAAAGCCAAACAGCTTCATGAAAACTCGGAGTCCTGAACAATGTTCCTTCCACGTATCCGCGCAATTTAATGTTATCTGATTGAATAAAACGTGAAAACGTAAGAACGTTTTCACGTTTTCAGTTATGTCATCTGATTGCCTGGAGTACTTTTAACGATTTCCACATAATGTTTTACTTTTTACATTACACCATTAAGTTACCGATTCGGTGACTACCTTGGGAAATCCTAAATTGTGGCTGCTTACGAATAATTTGAGGTATCAAAGATGTTTGGTTAGTCAGAAAGTTAGGATGGACTCATGCCCTCTAGTTAAAATCCGGGGCACTGTGTTTTGCAATCCAAGTAATGCATCGATGGCAAAAAAAAGGATATCGTCAAGAGCGCGTGTGTGTGTGTGTGTGTGTGTATACAGCGTGTGTTAGAACATTTCTTTGTAGGCCTGGTCTGATAGATTTTCGAACTTTACATGTAATGTCGCAGTTTAGACTGAATATAGGCAAAAATTAGAGTACATTACGTCAAATCTGGGCGTCAAATTAATTGGGGCACAAAAATATTTTCATAAATTGAACACCACCCAACAATGCAGACCTCGAGCGCTCAGCCACTTCCACCAAGAATCCACTTATCAGCCTTCCCCGGAAATTATGTTGGAATTTTAATGTCATCGACCCAAAGGCCTTAATTGAAAAAGTTTCGCGCCGCCCGGAGAATGTGCAAAGGCGGCGTGTTGAATTGGTAAAGAGCTCTGTCAAACATTCCAATTGAATAATTGACGTCATGTGACTCAAGTTTCGGGAGTGTTTTTAATGAATTTCCTTGGGTATGTTGGCATGGTGCCTTCTGTGACTTATTCACACGAGATGAGCGCTTTGTTCGTATATAGGTACTCGTTAAATATGCGTAGAAACGGAAACTCGCAACGGAATTATGAAATGTCGTAAATGTCGTAAATGTCTTTGAATGTGACTTCCTTCACGGATCGTTTTGCTAACAGAATTTGCGAACCGAAACATAAATCTTTTTGAATTTCTTATGTGATTTTTGGCTCCAATTAGTTGTGTGAGGTGAAGAATACTTTTCAAGAAATTATATTCCTCACCTGGGTGTCGATTCTGCCAAGCCAATGTTGTGATCGTTTCGCAATAGTGATTCAAAATTATTTTACTGAAAAAAGTTTGGAGTTACTGTGACAACATAACTATATTTACTAGCAGAGAAACCCGGTTTTGTTTAAATAGTTTTGTTGTAATAACAAAACAGTTATGTAAAATTTAAAAAACTGTTTCGTTAATTCTTACACAGTTATTGGTAACAAAATGATTGCTTCAGTGTAGCTTCAGTATACTGTTATTTGTAACCGAACTATTTGTTATCGGCAACATAAGTTTCTGATGAATATAGCTGTTTATTATTATCTTTCTTTTAAAAGTACTTTTCTGTTTTAAAATCCTGTGCGTACTACTTACTAACAAGTAAGTACTGGGAGTTAACAGGGGATTGGTGTAATCATAATACCCTGCATCCAAATTTAGTTTAAAATACAAAATTTATAAACTTACCTTATACCTATATTGGGATCTGACAAAATTCGTGAGACACCTGGTGTTCAATTTTGGAACTAATACCGGGGTGCATCGCTCATCAAAACACATAAGTTATCATTAGTGTCATTAGTACTTTTGAGAAATTAAACAAAAAATGACGGAAGAATTAGGAATATTTAACCCTCGCAAGATTTCTAAAAAAAGAATAAAGTGTTGTGTGTATGGATGTGGAAGCAGTTTTCAAAAAAACCGTGAATTAACGTTTCATAAGTTTCCTAAAAAAAATGCGCGTTGTGTTTACATCAAAAATTATTTTGGTCAAATGGAAAAAGTGGACCAATTCACAGCATGGAAGAACGCTTTGAAGATTGACTGTAAAATAAATCCTCACATGAAAGTGTGTTCATTGCATTTTCTGAAAGACGACTATATATTACCAGGTGAGTCAAATTCGTTTTTTGAGGTTAAGCATGTGTGAAGTAGCATTTTACAAGATCTCATTATTATTCCACTAAGAAAAGAATGGGACGGCAACAACATTAAAATGAAAGAGTTTCCTTGGTTTAGTTATATAATCAATTGATATTTTGCAGACATTCCATCCCAACAACGACAGTTGAAGAAAACTGCGATTCCATCCTGTAATCTGCCTCAAAGCACAGTAGGGCGGAAGGAAAAAAAACAGGAGAGACCGAAAGAGAAAAAAGATTGAAAAGGAGAAATGCTCAGACGGAAAGTTCGAAAGGATTAAAGGAAAAAACGAAGGATCAAGAGGACTCTCAGCATCCGAAGACCGAGGAAATCTTGGAAAACGTGGATAACAAAGAAGAAAATAGTTACTGCGTCGAAGCAGAGACGAAGTCGTTTGCAGATATCGGAGTGCAAGTGGAAAGTGATTATTTAAGACCCAGTTTCACAATGTTCATAAAGGACAACGAAGCGTTGAGTACTGCGACTGGAATCGAAACGCTAGAAATTTTAGACACCATCGTCGATATTGTTAAAACACTCACCGACAATGGTGTCACATATTCTAATGCGAGAATGAGTTTACGCGAGCGAATTATAATGACGTACGTAAAATTAAAACAAAACATCTCGTATTCTCTTTTGGCCTTAAATAAATTTAACTATTTTAAGGTATTTCATCACGGTTTGACTAGGCAAATGCACCCCCGTCGGCGCCATATTGAATAGGCCACGCCTCCATGTCAGATCCCAATACACAAAACAATATCTTTAGCGCGATTCAGCAGATGTACCGAACATTTAACAAAACACGTACATGCAATCTGTAACCGAACATTTTGGCAAACAGCTACATCACTTTTCAGTTATTAATAGCGGTATTTGTGCTTGCTAATAAATAGCACAAAATAGTTCTAGTTAGGCCAAATCTATGTAAATAGTCTACTCAAGTGGGTCTGATTATAACAATACATTGATATGTTACAGATTACCGAAAAAGAATTTAACAGCTTATAACAAAATGGTTTAGTAATTTTGAACTGAACTCGATTAACTGAAAAATAATGTAAAATGCAACAGAACAGTTGGTCTATGAGTGATTAAAATATATTTATTAGTAAACAAAGTTTGGCTTTTTGCCGGTTAACTCAACTAGTTTTGTAAATTACTTTTTTTAGTCTTATTTTTGATACAGTTCTTGTTACTAAAATTTTAAATTACAATGCATACATAGATAACAATAACAAATGAGTAATCACGTAAGTGATTAGTAATAATAATTATTATATAAAACAATATACATAGTTGGTACTTCAACTCGGCAGGAATCGACACCCAGATGTTAAGTTTAAATGAAGTACAGTTATGAAGGTTTTAGGTTTTATGATGCTGAATGAGCCGGGAATCGCTGTATTATTCCGCTTTTGTAAATGGAATTTTATATAAATCTGAATATTTTCATTTTGCCTTATGTCAACAACAAGTCCACATCAATCAACAGAAAATTTGGTTCATATAGCAATTAATTCATCAAATCCAATTCCACTTGTAAAATTAAACTTTATGATAACATAATACGCACAATCTGACTGCTTTTATTTCGCAATGAATCATCGATAATTACAATATGTTTATTATTAATTACTCAACATAGTGTTTCAGTACACTCATTCATCATCTCATTTAATTTGACTTCACAACATGGTTGTACCAAATTTTAATAATATTTTTTAATCAAATGAGACTATTGTCAACTTAACTTTTGATTAATAAAGCTTTTTGAAACAAATAGTGTGTTAGTAAACATTTTTTTATTAAGTCTGGTGTCGTACATTCACAACATTATTAATTCCACAGAACTAATACAAATTAAATGTTCATTGCAGGGTAGGTAGAGATCCTTTATACATTCATGTTAGTGTCGCCGCACATGGGCCACTGACCACAACAACAAAACGCCGCCACCGGCATATTTCTTGCAATTACGTGGTAAACCCCTAGGTGTTCTTGAAATCAAAATTTATGTTAAAACTCGTTACTTATTATTATATGTAAGTAAGTTTGATCAATATTATACCATCTAGCCGTTACTTCCACCAACACGCCGGCAAAACACATTAATCTTTCTCAGATGTAAGAAATTTAATTAGCCCATGAACGTCTGGAAATAAAGTCGGATCTTTATAAGGCAATTCCCCAAAATTCGCTTCCGAAGCAAAATTACCTGGGGAGCATACAATACTTGTAATAAATAAACAATGGCTTCTAACGAATTTACACTTTGATTAATTAACTAAATTAGTTTAATTAGGTAGGCAGCACTCTATAATTTATGACTGTATACAATACTTTGCCTTTATATATTTTGTTGGTGTACTAATAATATTTATGCATACGCATATGCAACCACATAATATGTTATAAGTATTGATGGACGTATAGGTACTGTAAGAGTCATGAAAATGACAGGCAACTTCTACAAACTAGAAATAATAATTGATTTATTGTACCAGATTATAAATATATTTTGTTTAAATCTAAAGAAAAGTTTTACTAGAAAAAAATGGGTTTCCTACAATGCGAAGAGATGGCGCTACCTAGCAGCTTATAAGGCTGGGAAAATTTCGACGCGGCCATCAGGGCCTTGGTAGCATTGGTCAGTGCATTCGTCCGGATTGCGATGGGTGCGAGTACCGTCCGCTGCCTGGTCCACGTGGTTTTTTTTCTAGTAAAACTTTTCTTTAGATTTAAACATCTAGCAGTTGAATGCTTAAAAAAGATAAAAAATAACTATATTTCGTAATTTTTTTTTTGCAAATATGAGTTGCATTCAAAATACGTCATGGTTGCTGCATTTGTTCTAACATGCAAACCTCTTTCTGTGTTCTGTGATGCAAACCACATATAGCAAAAGAATTTGTTCACAGCAAACTTATTACGAAAATGCTTTTGTCATTGCCGACCGTAGAGCATAAATTACACTTTTCTTATGAAAAAGAAAATATTTCGACAATGGTTATTTTTATAAGCGAATAAAAAAAAACAGCGTTTAATTATTGTCTGCGGAAGTTTCGCGCTGTCTGGCTGATTAATTAGACAAACTTTAATTAGAGTAGGACCATAACTCAGGACGTCACACGTCCTCGCCACCGCTCCGCTGGCGGGGTATTGTCAATTGGCCTGTTTTGTTTTACAGTTCCTTCATTAATTCTGCCAAGTTCTTGGCGAGACGGAAGTTGGGATGAAAATTTGCATCCTTCTTTATGGGTGACACTTATTGTATAACTGCAATATGCATGCATAAGTTGCTTATTGTATTTAACGACCTCCGTGGTCGAGTGGTTTGTACGCCGGGTTTCATGGTGTCGCCGACTCGAGAGTTCCCGGGTTCGAATCCCGGTGGGGGCAGATGTTTGTGTAATGAATACGAGCATTTGTACTCCAGTCATGGATGTTTAATATGTTTTTCTATAAAAATATACTTATAAATGTACAGTATATGTATTATCTATCCGTTACCCTAGCATCCCATAACACAAGCCTTACAGTGCTTACTTTGGGGCTAGGCTAATTGGTGTGAGTGTTGGACATATTTATTATTATTATTATTTATTTATTGTACTAGCAAAATGGCTTATGATAACTTCGGCTATTTAACTGTATTATATATCTTTTATTTTTTAAAGAAAATATTCAATTTTTATCTCAGTACTAGCATCACCGCCCCGTCGACTTTGTCAGCGTTAACTTATTTTGGTCAGAAACCCACAGGAAATTTATATTTTTACGGGATTAAAGTTATCTTATGTTATTAGACGCGTGCCAAATTTCTATTATATTTCACTAGATTGAACACCAACTTAGCAAGTTAATTGAGTAATCACAGATGGTGAGCGTAAGACCAAAATTAGAGAACTTAGAATCTAGCGCTTGATAAGTTACAAGCCCAAGTTTGGAATCAGCTACCTACAAAGTAGTCGAGTTCTCTGCGGGGGCTGTTATCCAATTTGGCGGGAATATTCTGGAGGTCCCGCAGGAGCCGTCGTTTCAAGATTTAAGGCATCAGAAGCAAGCATGTCTTTGAAATGGTAACTAAAGATTTCAATCATTACTATATTTTGTATACTGATATTTATTTATTATGGTACCTATGCATTGTTTTTTATTTATAAAAGGCTTTTTACTCAGGAACTTTAGATTCAATGCAAAGTATGTGCGAGGATTTTAATAATTACAATATAAGTATTGATTTCGATTTTTAGTTATTATGATTCTGATATATATTATAAGATTCAACTACTTTCTCAGAAATATAACAATGATTCTCAAGATAATTAAAGATTTTATTCCGACACGTAACGTTCGCTAACACGCCTCGATGTCAAGTGAGCAATCTACCGACCAGCGAGTATCTATCAATGTCAATGTTGTCAGTACAAGAAATAAACTGGTACTAATAACTGATATTGTAACTTGTATAATCGATATTATTGACAGATACTCGTTATGTTTCGATCGGTATTCATAAGGTAATCTTACAATATACTACTCCAAGACACATCTATCGGCCCACCTAGCATCATTTTCAGTTTTGATTCGACAGTCCCTAGCAAAAATAAAAGTTTTGAAGATGATTTGTGTACGCGTTTTCCATCGGGCTCGGATAGCCAAAAATAGTTGATACACACATATGGGTACTTAAACAAAGTGTTGTGTAGACGAATTTATTGAATGTTGATAAGTTTTTCTTGATTGTTTAGGGCAAAACACGCACTGGAGACCTTCAACCAACAAGTTTTTAGGAGACATGGTGCTTTTTATGATTGACATATTGATTCAAAAATAAATACACTTTCGCAAGCATCAAGTAATAGATGTTGGTAACGTACGTACGACGCAAGTATTCCAACTTTTGAATTTAAAACGATGATGTTGGGGATAAATGTAAAGAAAAGTTCTTCACGGTTGCTACCGTTCAAATTTGAATAGCTTAACTCACGATAGAACATTAGCTATATGTAATAAATTGTTGATTATTTTATTTTCAATTGTTGTGTTGATGTTGTTTATCTTAACAGACCAAAACAGGAAAAAATATGTGTTATATTCCATAAAACACATATTTTGTAACCAAAGAATATTTATAAGCATGACGTTTAACGTTTTATAAATTTGTGTTCCCACGTGCTTTTCAACTGAAACTCTGTTTCTATTTAGAAAGTTAGCGGGGAAGCTGCCCTATAACTTTTTTATGATTTATGTTACTTTGTAACAGTTTGTGGAGCTATTAATATCGGTTTGTGTGAATACGTAATTATTGGAGGGCTGAAGTAAGTATTTATTGTGCGAAAAACATGCGTGCGTTTATTACATATTCATACCTATTTTTCTCTTTATTTGCAAAAGTATTTTATTACTTTGTATCGTGAGTTAACAAGCTTCTGCAGTAGATATTTCTGTATGTATGTAAAATTGCTACTACGCATAAACATGTCTGCCCAGTTGTTGAAGTGAAAACTTCTTTAGCGGCGCTGTGCATATTTTTTTGTATGGGTAAAAATGATAAACTCGCGTCATGACACGTGGGCTGATCGCATCACAGGCCACCTGTCCTCATCGTAAGACGAAAACAATAAAATTGGAAAGGTTGTTGACTTTCAATATATTGGACGAAACATAGTATTATTTTATTTTATCAATACAATACAAAAACTCTTTATTATTTATTTATATTATCGTCCTAGATAGAGACTCATTATTTATCGTATTATAATAATGAGTCTCTTTCTAGGACGTCCAGGTGGCAGCTTTATTGCGAAGAAAATGCATTTTTTACAATAGATGTCGCTAAGTGCGCTTAAACGTGATTCATGTAAGTTGATTTTTCTGAGAGATAAACTTTTTTAATGTATTATAAATTGTCATGTTTGTGTACGATAGCGCAATAAATAAAAATTGTATTCTACCACATAAATGATAGTACTTTTATAATGATGATTAAAGCAATTCATGAAAAATTATTCCCTAACCATTCCAAAATATCAAAAATGCACAACGTTAATATTCAAGTTTTCACTTCTGTCGGCACTCCCGGAGTGCAACCCGTCGTTTTTTTCTTACTGTGAGTCTGTCTCTGTGTTTTTCAAAGAAAGTTTGAAAGATTTAACTTTTCTTGAAATATTATTTAATTAATCGGATCCGTCATAGAAATCACATTAATTGATGTTTTACACGTACCACAACCTCACCACACCCGTCGCGACCAAAAGAAGCCAAGCTCGATGCCGCCGGCTCGTTCCTACCTTGTAATAGCCAATCAAACGACGCAACATCAAACGATCGACCCAATCAGCGCTCACACCCCAGAGCGACGATTCAATCATAACCAAGTTTTGGTCAAGTTATGAGCATTTGCTCGTCCTTCGTCTGAGCAGGCTATAACTTTCAAGACGCGATTACATTCGGTCGCTAGCCCGAATACGAGTGCCAATAGAATTCGGGTAAACGACTAAGTGTAAATGAACGGAGTCCAGTATGCGCGTATTCGGGTACTTTTTGTTTAAGTTACCTGTCACCGCCTTCCAACCTGTATTCCTGTAGCTATTGCTTCAGGGGTAATTCGTTTATTCTGTTACGTGCAGCTGAAAACGGGCTAAAGACCAAGTGTATTTGAGCCATGAGTCTTTAAACTTTTTCAATTAACTCAGTTACAAAATGGCGTCTCGTCACGAAACGAACGTGTAAATTTCAAAGACTCCCTTTCTAAACTCGTTTGGATCGCTTGGAATCTAGTTATGAAATGCGGGCCGTCCTTCGATCGCTGGAATCCAATGACTACTTTTTTAAATTTTAAATTTCTAACCCCCACGTTAGGGTTGCGTACGATCGAATTACCATAACACGACCGTTAAATGCGTATTTGTATTCCAACATTTGAATTTAAAACGATGATCTTGGGGATAAATGTATAGGAAAATTGTTCACGCTTGCCACCTTTGAAATTTGAATAGCTTTATTCACGATAGAACATTAGCTATATATGTAATAAATTATTGATTATTTTGTTTTCAATTGTTGTTTTGATATTCTTTATCTTAACAGACCAAAACAGGAAATAACTAAATATTCACAAGCTTAACTAAATTTCAAACTAACCTGGAACCTTTCCGCCGTATTCCCAAAGTTAGTCTTGGTTTTAACCATTATTTTAACCATTAGTAGCTGTCGTAGTCCTATTCTTAGCAAACATAGGTGACAGTATCATTTTAAGACCTGGTTTAACTTTAGCCTACGTTTTGTAATAAAGCAGTTTGGATCTACGATATATCATTTGATTGTAACGCCAGTACTTGCAAAAAATTGGTTTAGAAAATACAACGCGCCTATCTATAGAATACTCGTCAAAGAACACAATTACTGAAACACTGTGTTGTTATTAGCTATAAGATATGGTAAGGCGTAAAATTGTCATATCATAAGACATAAATGCTAAGGTAGCCTATTAGTTTATCTTTTTGATTAAAATATGAATGAAAAAATCAAAAAACCCGACTGCTTAATTATACTTCAAATAAAAACTGAAAAGAAGAAAACAAGTCCAGTAGTCTATATAATTCTGTTAATAAGGAACAAAGCTACTTTAACAGTCGGGACCCATTAGATATTCAAGAATATATAATATTTTTCAACAGTGGGTCCCGACTGTTAAAGTAGCTTGGTTCCTTATTAACAGAATTATATAGACTACTGGACTTGTTTTCTTCTTTTCAGTTTTTATTTGAAGTATAATTAAGCAGTCGGGTTTTTTGATTTTTTAAATTTACCTTTTTTATTTCACACTTTTTAGTTAGTTAGTATTTTAAGACGGTATATACCGTAGTCTTGTTACTTCAGTAAGGGAATTAATATCGCGGGAATTATTAAGTACGTCGGTCTAAAAGATTGATTTATTAAGACATATAGAGACTTTACCAGCGGGGTCAAGGCTACAGATGGGCCTCAATTTTCGCAAAAATGTGTGAAGTTAAATCAAGTCGATACATTAATATCTCTAATGTATGTTAATTTTATAGTAAACTAGCACTTACTCAAAAAGTCATCTTTTGTTTATGTTTTTTTTAATAGTTTAGCAGTAAATATAAAATTCATTTACTTTTATTCGTCGACTATTTAAAATTGGCAGTGGCTGCATTGTCATGTCAATGCCGGACGTCTAAGATTGTGATATACACAAATGCAGTGTCAGTCCCTTGTCTCATAATTTGATATACCCACATAATTCACAGAAACCCAATATGTAGATGCCAGAAGTTAACTTCAAATGTTTTTAATCACCCTATAATACTTATCAATGACGTTTATGTCGCAGGTTGAAGAAAGCAGTAATTACCGTTTGTTGTTTTGGACAATGGTGGCAACTGCCTTAGATCACTAAATTAAATAATTATGCAATCACCAAAGCAAAGTTTATAATATTTGATTAAACTAAAGGCGCATAATAAAATTTTCATAACGTTAGGTAGAGCACCATAGCAATCTCATTTATTATCAATTTATAGTTCTCTTTGTAGTTTTCTTTTAAAGCGTTCACTTAAAACAGGTCAAAGAATTTATGATCGACCCTTTTTTATTGGTAGTGTAAAGCTTGAATGTAGAGTACTCCCAGTAGGGCGGGCAATCATGGCAATTATTTTCCAATTTTTTTTTGTTTAAAAAAATACCGAATAATGTATCACTGTTAAGCACAAATGCTAAGTAACTTTTACAATTATAATCAAATAAACCATCAAATAAATTTATCATAAGGTAGCTACATTATTTATTATTACATTTTTCTTTATTTAAATACATTTTGTCCGAGTGACATAGGCTATATTTCATCCCGATAAATAAATTTCGCCCGTACAATGCCCGGGTGGATCACTAGTAAGTATTATATAATATTATAGATGTGAAAGTGAGTTTGTTTGTTGCGCTTCCGTGCCCTAATAGCTAAATCGAATATAATGAATTCCGATATAGAAGTAGATGGGAACTTGGTTCTTAGCTACAACATCGCAATACTTATAGGCGTAGGGTGATGAAAGGGGTGATTTACCTATAAAAATCTACATTATTTACTTTGATTTTTGTAGAATTACTACAAAACCAATATTATCGCGAGCTGATTAATAATATAGGGATTCCAATACTTATTGGAGTACATACTTATGTACTTACTAGCGAGAAATGGGTTATTTGTCATTATATTAAGTAAACCTTTTTTGTATATTTTATTAAAAAATTAAGTAATATCGTTAAAAAAATGAAAAACAGTAAAATTCTGAGTTTTTCATTAAAATTTAATAATCATAAATACCTGTTATGATAATATATTTTTCATCATTTAATAAGAAGGAACTGTATCACAGTTTTATTGTTAGTGCTTCGTATAGGATCAGATACTGCGAATACCCCATTTTTTTCTTTTACATAGTACACCGCGCTATCACTTTGTCATCGTTGTAACTTTTTAAATATTTGTCGAAATGACATAGTGTAAAAAGCAAAGTTTATCGTCTTTAAATATCAAAAGCGATAAAAGTATTTGTTTTGATAAAAAATGATTTGTTAATACAAAATGTGCATTTTGGAAATAGATATCAAATAATATTTTAGTTTTGATTCACTATTTTAGCGGTAATGACTTACACATTAAAAATAGATATATGGTGTCACGGACTTTTTTTTAGAACTATTTAAGAGATACATTTTCACTCTACATTACATTCATGTAACTTTTATTGTTTTTGCAGTGCAGGCCAAAATGGCTCGCAGATGGGAGATTTTTTTCCGTCTTATGTGACACTTATTGTTATATATTGGCCAATTCACTCAATAACTACATAAATTATTATATATATATATATATAATTATAATATGTGAGCTATATTACTGTTAAGTTTCATTAAAATCCATTCAGTATTTTTTAGGTGAAAGAGTAACAAAGATCCATACAAATGTAAGATTGAAATTAAAAGCGTAAGTGGTTAATATACAACTTTAAAGCGTTGTTGATCCTAAACAAACATATTAAATGAAAAATGGTGTTAGGAACCTAAATATGATTTTTGATTATCTAGACAGTGATACCCCACTCGACATATTTTGTCAACTTATTTTTTTTACTTCGTCACAATATGGCGCCTAATTTTAGCCATATTGAATTTTGATTACTATCATATCTTTAGTAGCACTCCCATGATTGAGACGAATCGATTGATGTATAAATCATCAAAATCGATCCAGGCGTTTGGTCTCTAGTGTGCCACAAAGGAACAAACATACATATATAGACTGTTAAACACATAACCCTGTCTGCGCGTCGCGCTTCGCGCTCTTGCATTGCGCAGCCGGGTAAAAACAACCATTCGTTTAAACTAAGTCTTAGTTTAATCCGGAGACTACCAAATCTTCTATTTCTATGTTCATTCAAAACAGTTATGGAATATCAACAAAATAGAGGTCCATTTCACTAGAAAGGGTTAATTAACATGAGCGTACCAAATGACGTTTAATTAAAATCAGAAGTGGCGCGAATGGTGATAAATGGTGCTTCGCGTCTGCAGCACTCGTTAAATGGATTCGTTTATATGAAAAAAAAAACGGAAGCCAAGTTTAGGCGGGAATTTCCAAACTATTTGTTTTTCTGTGTTTATTGTGTTTCTGTTAGTAAGTAAGTTAGTAAGTATGTTTCCAACACACACAAATTAGCCTAGCCCTAAAGTAAGCACTGTAAGGCTTGTGTTATGGGATGCTAGGGTAACGGATAGAATACATATACTGTACATATTAACTACAGATGCTCGTATTCATCACACAAACATCTGCCCCCACCGGGATTCGAACCCGGGACCTCTCGAGTCGGCGATTCATGGTATCGCCGACTTGAGGTCCCGGCGTACAAACCACTCGGATGTCGTCGATTGGATCAGGGTAGGCAACGGGGCGAGTGATATTTCTGGTATAGGCTATGGTAGCCGCTTACCATCAGGTGGACCATACGTTTAGACGCGGAAGAATCCGTAGACGGGGATCCCGCGACTTCGCGCTAAGCAGCTTAGAGGGTATTCGCAGGACCTTTTTAGCGTATATTATGCCGTAAAGCGCCCGTAAGAGTTGCGGGGTCCTCGGTGGACAGCCACTGGGGGGTCCGTAAGACTTGCGGAAGCCAGGTGTGAGATCCATTCGGCGGTGTGACTCTTAAAGGCGCCGTCGTCTAGCATTTTTTACCTGCGTTATAAAAAAAAAGGTGGGCCATACGTTTGTTTGCCACTCTTTTAACAC
The DNA here is from genome assembly GCA_902850365.2 of Chilo suppressalis. Lineage (NCBI taxonomy): Eukaryota > Metazoa > Arthropoda > Insecta > Lepidoptera > Crambidae > Chilo > Chilo suppressalis. The sequence goes on from OU963907.1 coordinate 5,723,953, forward strand.
ATAAAATAGAAGCGGAACTCGAACGGCCTTGCAGTAAATTTGTTTTATCTTAAATCAGCTTTCACAATGCTGTGTTCTATAAAATACATTTCGTAATGCGGTAAATTAGAGCTCCGACTAGCTGTAAACATTGTCAAGTAGTTCCCTGGGGACATGATAAAATTTTATTTGCCGTTTGTTACCCTGTTTGTGTACCTACTTCGTTATGGAAGAGAATCCATTTTATCTTGTTATGAATTTAGCTGTACTCAGAAAATATGTTTTTGAATACATTATAATGAAAATTTGCATTGGTGGTTGAAAGTAGTACGACCAATTATCATAACAGTATGTTTAATAGGTTGGTTGGTGTGAAGTTGGTGTAATCTGTATATTATGTGGAAATGAAATTTCAGTAAATTGCTGTTTTCGGCGCTTTGTTCACTCTGCTTTCCGCACATGGATACAATGAGAAGACGTATATATAACGGCTTGTGAAAAAAAAATGTAGATTACAGTCTATAAGCAGACACACACACACAGCGGATTTTCTACATGGCTCCAATTAGAATTGGGAAAGATTCAAGTTCTGTCTAAAATTTTTGAGACAAGTTGAATATTATGATAAAGAAAATAAGATAGAGTAATAAAATTTTATTTTTATTATATATCACTTAAATTCCAAATTTTAATGAAATCGATGCAGGAGGAAAAAAATGCGGACTTAAGCAATTTTTATAGAGGGTCATTTTCTAGAATAAAAGGCGATTTCTCAAATAAATCTCGCACCCATTTTCAAAATTAACGTTGGCCACCGGCGCGAAACACAGAATGGTTAATAGATCTGTCAGAAGGCCATAGATCCGAGCAGCCTGTCGATTCCACTGTCAATTGACGACAACTTAATTTAATCAATACTAGATTTCGAAGCGAACCAATGACGTTTGACTAAGCCAACGCTAGTTTGACAGGGAGCTGTCGTGAGAGTGAGCCGTGGTGTGGCAAAACGCCTGTGAGTTTCTCGGGGAAACGTCAACCATCTTTACTCGTTCTCCTCTATATTATCAAATGAAGGTAATGTGTGAAAAAGAATAAAGGGGATGAAATTTTTTAACATTATTGTTCAAGCCTCTAACAAAAACCACGTTGAAGCTCATGATTCATGCTTATTAATTTTTTACTTCATAGTAAAACAATTAAAGCAATACGTTAGAAGTCAGATATTTGAGAGTTATTGAAATACAATTACATGGTTTCTATAGCATTATAATGACATAGATTTTTTTTAAACATTACGACTGAAGGAAGTCCGATGGTCACCCTTTTGCACGCGAAGTAAATGTACACTTGCGTTATTTACAATTCCAGGCACATCTATCGGCCCACTTATTATTATATATTATAAATTCAACTGTCGGTAGCAATAATGTTATTTAGAAAGGTAGAGCAATAATATTATTTTTAAAGAAAATTTTACTAGGAAATAAATATTTAGATTTACACATCTAGCAGTTACATGCTTAAAAATAATAAAAAAATATAACATTATTTATTTAAAACACATGAAAAAGATTGTTTATTAATCAGCTTCAAAACTGCGTAAAATCTTTTTTCTCAATGTAACATTTATTTTTAGCTAGGGACCGTCAAAACTATATACACCAAAACTTACAATTATAGGTGGAACCTCAACTTTAAATCATCTCGTAAGCGGTGTTATAACTTGTAACTTCGCTCAAATAATGATGTCAGATAGAAATTACAATAATATTTCGTGTTCATAGATGAGTTTATACAATTTTTACGACGTATTACAACCGTCCAGAGTGGGATATAAAACTTGCTAGCACCTTAAACTACGTTTAAGCAACCAAGTTGCAGATAACCAGAAGTTGTATGAACTCCGTCCGACACTTTAACTAAGATTTACACTCCAAGCTTGACGGTTAGATTTACCTGTACCCACGTACAGTTAGCAACAAGTCTGTTACAAAAATGTAAGACACAATTCTGTTTAGCTTAGGTTTACCTATTTTTTTTCTTTCAAATATAGTATTTTCGAAGCTGTTACCACTCAAAATATAGTAGATGACAAAAAAAACTACGTGTGGCACTCGGGGACTGCCGCGGTAAAGCTTATTGCATACCATTTTTATCAACTTATGCAATTGTAATTATTTATTTAATTGATGCAGTATTTTTTTTTTCTATATTTATTGTTTATTCGGGTCTTAAACAATTATATAAAAAAGGGAAAAAGGGGGGAAAAAAAACAAAATAATACCAACGCGGGATTTGAACCGACGACCGCGGTGATGCGTCGAACGTTGGTCCCGTGGCAAAAACTTAACACACTGCGCTGTTTAGATCGAGATTGGAATGGCGAAAATTGTGTTCAGATACACTCCCGTAAGGTGTTTTCGTTACGGAATTTGTTGATTCGGTCGCCTCGCTCAAAGCCCGCGATAAAAGCTATGCAATAGCTTAAACATGAAAAACATATAGTATGTAGTTTAAATATTAGCTTTATTTTTGAAATGAGTATATTTTTTCTGTTCTATACCTTAGTAGTTTTTATTACAAGAAATCTTTTACTGTCAAAAGTCTGCTTTAAGCAAAATTACTATTACCAAAAATTATCAAGCTAAACGATTGACAACCCTAGTTTGGCTTGATAATTTTTGGTAGGTACGATTTCAATTGCTTCCTGTATGTTCCTTATGCTTTCTGTTAAGAGAATGTTTTGTTTTTGGAACCATTGTCCTTTGCACAGAGCGGTCTTACTTTTATATGCTCGAGGTGTGGAAGGTTTTAATGAGAAAATAATTAAATACCTACCACATTAGTCGGAGATGAGTTTTAAATTCAGAATGTATCACTGAATTTTTTTATTTATTGACGGTTGGCATCCTTTTCACGAATGCGTCGTCAGAATAATGATTTTTTATTTGCTTTGTCGAGCTACAAGATTTTTTTCTCCATAACAAATCTTTCAGTGAAATAACCGAACGCTCAATAAGTCTTTCGAAGGTAGCTCGACAAAGCAAATAAAAAAACATTATTCTGACGACGCATTCCTGAAAAGGACGCGAAACGTCAATAAATAAATAAATTCAGTGCATAGAACCCGTTAAAACTGTTTTATTTATTTAATCTTTAATGCCTTATATGCAAAATTCTCTATCAGTCAACTGGAAAGAACGTGCAGGGCGAATATAACGACAAAGAATAAAAAAAGAGAGTTAACGTCAAACAACACGAAAAACAAAATGAAAACATAAATATAACTATTAATAATAATATATACACATACAAAAATACATACCCTGTATATATATCTCATAATATATTACACAAACAAAAATTCATACATAAAAACATATTATACTTAAAACTAGTTTTTACGGGTTAATGCACGAAATTTTATTTATTTATTGACGTTTCGTCGTCAGAATAAAACTTTTATTCAATTTGTCGAGCTACCTTCGAAAGACTTTTATTGAGACTGAGGAGGAGGACTGAGGAGGTTTCATGTTTATTCCGACTGGACTAATATCAGAATGTATCATTCAAAAATTTTCATGCATTTTAGTTATGTTAGTAAATGTTTCAGAACTCTATATTATTATTTTTCATTTCTCTTCCGTATTTGGTAGCAATCTGTTTTATGATTTAGATTGTCATTTTTATCAAATTAACATGAAGTTTTAAAACTTTTGATTTGATTTTTTATAAATCTACTTTATTATTAATAATGTGTAGGTTTAACTATTCTGTACCTTTACTTATTTTTCTATCAATGTAAGTATAATTAATTGTATTTCAATAATGATCACTGTATTTATTTTTATTTCATAAGGTACACATATTTTTTTTCAATCTATAGCCTAATAATCTTCTTTTGAATAGTCCCAATTTATTTTTCTTCATCTCCAATTACCAGACTTCTTTGAACTAGGGCATGCCTTTTATACATGAGAAATTCCTAAAACTCTGAGCTTGTCTCTGTTTCCAATTCTAAGAACGTTCAATATATAACCTGAAGAAATAAACCTATCTTGTTTAATATGCTTAAGTTATTAGTATAATAAACTGAAGAAATAAGATTCGCCTGTACTTTTTGCTACCTATAGCCGCTTACTCATGTGGCAGTTTTAAACATTTAAAAACAGGTAGTAAATAGGTATGCAGGAAAAGGAACTGGCTGTCCACCTGATGACAAGTTATCAATACTGTTACTATAAACCCAGGATCTGCGTGGTCGGTACAAACATGTGATCCAATGAAATAACTAGATTCATATTCAATTGCAATACTTCTCATAATTACTGGTTTTTTATATAATATTAAACCGTAAGCTTTACCACGGTATAAAATTTAAATAATTTTATAAATATCACAACTCAATTTTGCCGTAGTTTCTGTAACAGTAACCATTTGCTTAGCCGATCGTTAGTAAGGGAATCAGTAATATATCAGCTATTACAGTATCTGTAATTAAATAAAACTCATCTGTAATTGCAGAAACTACAACCAGGTTTCTTGTAAGGATTAAGTATACCGTGTTATTCTGAGTGGAAAATTGCTTATTAAAAAAAATAAAAATAAAAAAAAATCCAATAAAAACTGTTTTCTTTCTTTCTGTTAGTATTAGCACCTTAAGGCATCTAGGAACTATTAGAGACCGGTCATTTATAGATCTGTCCATTAGTTGTACGTAGACAGTATGAACCAAGATTAATGGGAATCGAAACCCTTTAAAGGGATTTAATTTGAATGGTGTAGCGTATGCGACTCGCGAACCTTTTGTGAAAATGTTTCTATCATTAATCGTAAGGTACTACCTTACTTGGGTATTTCATATCGTATTTAATGCATAATCAGTATACATACATTTATATGTAGACTGAAAGTTATAGGCAGATATAGGGATGCAGACCATCATTTAATGTATGCTATATGGAGCCATTCAATTATAAATTATAATACTCCGACTCCAATGAAATAGGATTATACTAACACATCAAGACATCCCAATATCACGAAACAGTAATTTATATACCTAAGGACGTACGAAAAATACTTTTATAACTTTAATTCGCATAATAATAATGTAATTTTATAGTTATAATTTTTATTATTTTTAAAGCATGTAACTGCTTGATGTTTAAATCTAAAGAAAATATAACTAGAAAAAATTCCACGCGGACCAGGCAGCAGACGGGACTCGAACCCGCACCCTTCGCAATCCGGGCGAATGCACTGACCAATTATGCTACCGCGGCCCTCACGGACCGCGTCGAAATTCCTTCTAGCTATTCTTAAGCTGCAAGGCAGCGCCATCTCTTCGCATTATAGGTAAACCCACAATGTCAAATGAATACTTTTACAAGTATTAAACATTTGAAAGAAGAAATAGCAATTATAGTTATAATTTTTATTATTTTTAAAGCATGTAACTGCTTGATGTTTAAATCTAAAGAAAATATAACTAGAAAAAATTCCACGCGGACCAGGCAGCAGACGGGACTCGAACCCGCACCCTTCGCAATCCGGGCGAATGCACTGACCAATTATGCTACCGCGGCCCTCACGGACCGCGTCGAAATTCCTTCTAGCTATTCTTAAGCTGCAAGGCAGCGCCATCTCTTCGCATTATAGGTAAACCCACAATGTCAAATGAATACTTTTACAAGTATTAAACATTTGAAAGAAGAAATAGCAATTATAGTTATAATTTTTATTATTTTTAAAGCATGTAACTGCTTGATGTTTAAATCTAAAGAAAATATAACTAGAAAAAATTCCACGCGGACCAGGCAGCAGACGGGACTCGAACCCGCACCCTTCGCAATCCGGGCGAATGCACTGACCAATTATGCTACCGCGGCCCTCACGGACCGCGTCGAAATTCCTTCTAGCTATTCTTAAGCTGCAAGGCAGCGCCATCTCTTCGCATTATAGGTAAACCCACAATGTCAAATGAATACTTTTACAAGTATTAAACATTTGAAAGAAGAAATTGCAATTATAGTTATAATTTTTATTATTTTTAAAGCATGTAACTGCTTGATGTTTAAATCTAAAGAAAATATAACTAGAAAAAATTCCACGCGGACCAGGCAGCAGACGGGACTCGAACCCGCACCCTTCGCAATCCGGGCGAATGCACTGACCAATTATGCTACCGCGGCCCTCACGGACCGCGTCGAAATTCCTTCTAGCTATTCTTAAGCTGCAAGGCAGCGCCATCTCTTCGCATTATAGGTAAACCCACAATGTCAAATGAATACTTTTACAAGTATTAAACATTTGAAAGAAGAAATAGCAATTATAGTTATAATTTTTATTATTTTTAAAGCATGTAACTGCTTGATGTTTAAATCTAAAGAAAATATAACTAGAAAAAATTCCACGCGGACCAGGCAGCAGACGGGACTCGAACCCGCACCCTTCGCAATCCGGGCGAATGCACTGACCAATTATGCTACCGCGGCCCTCACGGACCGCGTCGAAATTCCTTCTAGCTATTCTTAAGCTGCAAGGCAGCGCCATCTCTTCGCATTATAGGTAAACCCACAATGTCAAATGAATACTTTTACAAGTATTAAACATTTGAAAGAAGAAATAGCAATTATAGTTATAATTTTTATTATTTTTAAAGCATGTAACTGCTTGATGTTTAAATCTAAAGAAAATATAACTAGAAAAAATTCCACGCGGACCAGGCAGCAGACGGGACTCGAACCCGCACCCTTCGCAATCCGGGCGAATGCACTGACCAATTATGCTACCGCGGCCCTCACGGACCGCGTCGAAATTCCTTCTAGCTATTCTTAAGCTGCAAGGCAGCGCCATCTCTTCGCATTATAGGTAAACCCACAATGTCAAATGAATACTTTTACAAGTATTAAACATTTGAAAGAAGAAATTGCAATTATAGTTATAATTTTTATTATTTTTAAAGCATGTAACTGCTTGATGTTTAAATCTAAAGAAAATATAACTAGAAAAAATTCCACGCGGACCAGGCAGCAGACGGGACTCGAACCCGCACCCTTCGCAATCCGGGCGAATGCACTGACCAATTATGCTACCGCGGCCCTCACGGACCGCGTCGAAATTCCTTCTAGCTATTCTTAAGCTGCAAGGCAGCGCCATCTCTTCGCATTATAGTTTTTTCTAGTTATATTTTCTTTAGATTTAAACATCAAGCAGTTACATGCTTTAAAAATAATAAAAATTATAACTATAATTGCTATTTCTTCTTTCAAATGTTTAATACTTGTAAAAGTATTCATTTGACATTGTGGGTTTACCTATAATGCGAAGAGATGGCGCTGCCTTGCAGCTTAAGAATAGCTAGAAGGAATTTCGACGCGGTCCGTGAGGGCCGCGGTAGCATAATTGGTCAGTGCATTCGCCCGGATTGCGAAGGGTGCGGGTTCGAGTCCCGTCTGCTGCCTGGTCCGCGTGGAATTTTTTCTAGTTATATTTTCTTTAGATTTAAACATCAAGCAGTTACATGCTTTAAAAATAATAAAAATTATAACTATAATTGCTATTTCTTCTTTCAAATGTTTAATACTTGTAAAAGTATTCATTTGACATTGTGGGTTTACCTATAATGCGAAGAGATGGCGCTGCCTTGCAGCTTAAGAATAGCTAGAAGGAATTTCGACGCGGTCCGTGAGGGCCGCGGTAGCATAATTGGTCAGTGCATTCGCCCGGATTGCGAAGGGTGCGGGTTCGAGTCCCGTCTGCTGCCTGGTCCGCGTGGAATTTTTTCTAGTTATATTTTCTTTAGATGTAATTTTATGTTTAGTGGTTTATGTTATCTACTATCAGCATTTTCCTACACATCAGCTCTCCAGATAGATCTAGTTTTCAAAATAGCCTTGTTTTTTTAATTATCTTTTACCCTTTACATAGTAATGAAACTTTGTCTTTTTCACTATCTGTCTAGCATCAGAGACCATTAAGTGTTACCAAATATATTCGGTAGAGTGTAGAACAAATAATGTCATCGTGCATAACTGGTATAAAAGTTTATTAAAGAGCAGCAATAAGGAAAACCTTTGAAAAGATTAGAACATAAAATTTCGGCTGCACTAAACAATCAAAATACACAGAAAAGAATAAAAACAAACAAAAACATCTGAATAATGTAATAATAAATTGTTCTTGAGAAAGTTGCGCTAACTTCTTTAGGCACTAACCAACATTGAGATAGAATACTGCATCAGATTCAGGTTCAGAATACTGAGAACGTCCACAAAGGAACAGCTTTGTGGACAACATGAAAGAAGTGACACTGTATGAAACATACATAAGAATGAATGATTAAATGACTGGAATGAGTTCAGTTACGTTTTGTGCGTCGCCGAAGTGGCCTACTACACTTGTTAAACATTAAGTTTAAATAGGGACATACAGTTCATCAACAATATCCAGTGTGGCTTCATTTATTACAGACCCAGCAACCGCCACAGACACAAATAAGCCGTCCAGTTACCGACGATTGACAGGAATTCGAGAAACTTTCAAATCAAGTCAGCCTAGAAAGATCCATACAAAAAACAATACAAATTATTGTTGAAGGTTTATGATAAATTTTCTCGCATTTTAGTAAAACAGATTATGTTTTTATTTTTTCAATAAATTTTTTATAAACTCTTCTGGAAACAGGAATGTTGTTTACCTTTCCTCGTTTAAATAAATACATTATTAGGGTATTTTGCTGAATTTGTTAAATGACATTGTTTGAAAAGTGTATACTTTGGTCCTTCGAGCATTTTTACTCAGACTGAACATTACCCTCATAGGAATAGTCAGGGACTTTTTCATATTCATAAAAAGGAACGTACGAACCTAAAACTGGGAGAAACGCGAGCTCCGGAAATCAAATGACGCGATCCCAGTCCAGAACGGATGCCTGCAGACGTCGTTCGGAGACTTCCTGGAGGCTTCGACGCGTTGAATACGAATGGTGGTTATTACTATACGTAGATATGTATGCATAGTTCATTGGGAGCGGTAAAGGAACTCCTTTTAATTCCTCCTTCCCTCCTTCAATTTTGCACAAAGATATTTGGAGATAAGTACATTTATCAGCCTATCCGGATTATTAATATTATTATATAAACATTGTATCTTCTTTCACGTTCACTAGTATTTATAGGTAGTATTTTTGTTATTAGCAGGATTGTTACGATATTTCGACACTATTATAAGGGCAGGGCCCTTATAGGCAAGACAAAGATTTAGTTTTTTTTTCTTTAAGTAAAACATACAGCCTTATTTTAATACATTTAAGTACAAAATATTTGATTTATGCATAAGCCAAATCAGTTTCCATGACGTAATAAAACTTTACATTGAGTAGATTTTTAATTAATCTCATAACGGTAACAGGGATAAACAAGATTTTGTATAAATATTTGAAATGTTCAATAATTTTGAATAATCGAAATGTTGATGAGTCACTAATTACTTATGTAGGTATGTCATTAAAAAAATATAAAAACAAAATGTAAAAAAACATTGAAAATAATGGGCCTAGTAAAAACTCAATTAAAACAAGTCGACATAGATTTTTTAAACTTAGCTAAGACAAAAAATGTCAAACGTAGGCACTACAGGATCTTACGTAATACCAACTCATATCACTATTTATGTATGGGTAGTTTTTCTGATGATTTTCCTATTCCTAACACAGTAGTGAGTGACAAAGTACACCTTACAGTTTTTTATGCCATAACTAAAAATACATAAATTTTTATGCCTTGTATTGTTTTATTAAGTTATGACTTCATAAAAACGTATTTTATACAAATACTTACTTTTAAACAGTAAAAATTAATGATTTCACTGAGTATTGAACTTCACTGTTACAACAGTAGGAGATAATCTTGGCCATGTCAATTTGTGCGGAAAGCAGCCGGCTTTTGATCTTACGTTCTTAACAAGCTTTATTGGATACGCCACAGTATACAATGAAGCCTAAAGAAATAACATTAGAGATCTAACTAAAAAGAGCAAACATGGGGTTTCGCGACCCACTATTTTCGGGAAGTTTCTTTGGGTTTTTTGTAGTCAGATAAATAGATTTGTGTCTGATGATTTTTTACAAAAGTCTTATCTTTTCAAATTCAAATATAATCAATACACAAAAAGAGGCAAGATCATCATCTACCACGATCAAATGAGTGATGGTGATAATGTACAGCTTAGTGCAAATAGGAAGTAGCTATATCATATTACTAGAAAAAAATCCACGCGGACCAGGTGTCTGACGGGACTCGAACCGCACCCTCGGTTATCCGGGCGAATGCACTGACCATTATGCTACCGCAGCTCTGATGGCCGTATCGAATTCCTTCTAGCCTTTCTTAAGCTGCAAGGGAGCGCCATCTCTTCGCATTGTAGTTAAATCACAATGTCAAATGAATACCCTTACAGGTATTAAACATTTGAAAGAAGAAATAACAATTATAGCTATAATTCTTTCTTTGCAGTAAGATTTGGGCATGGATCACTTACATGCTTAACACATAAAAAATATAGTTTTATTATGTTCAAAGGGTAGCAAACAAGCGAATTTATAGCCCTTCTGATGATATGTGGCTATCATAGTTTGTAGACGCATGCGAAACCAAAAATTATATATTTTTCAAAAAGATGGACTTACGATAAGTCCGAAATATATTCATGATTATTATCAAAAATAAGCGTTAAGGTCTTCAACCGTAACATGGGGCGGGGTAATCTACAATTTTTTATTCTTTACTTCAAAGCCTGTTCTCTTGAAAGGGCTTTAGGAAATGTGTTCCCATTCCCAATACTTCTTTGTGTTACATTTGGAGCGTAAGAATCCAATACAGTTGGCGGCTCACGATCCGAGTAGGTATAGATGTTTTGATCCGATTAAAGATCCTATCCCGAACACAAACTTACCGAATAGTTTAGGGGAAATATGATAAATCGATTTGCTACCTCGATTATCATGGTGCTGTAAACATGTTTATGTTAAAGACTTATGTTTACTCAACTGTTGAAGATAAAGTACTTTTATGAGATCGTATTTGATATATTGATTGATAAATATAATAAAAAACCGGACAGGTGCCAGTCGGACCCGCCCATTTCAGGATTCCGTACAATTTATTAGGTAACCTAAACGCAACATAAATGGAAATATCATTTTAACGTAAGTGTGACTTTTTCACAGCTTATTGAAGCTAATGAATAAACTCAAAATTACAAAAATAATTTTGAATAAAGTACTTAATTAACTAAATTAACTAATAAATTCATACATAGACAATAAAATTTAAAAAATCTTCCAATAAAATAACCGAACGCTCAATAAAAGTCTTTCAAAGGTAGCTCGACAAAATTAAATAAAAAAACATTATTCTGACGATGCCGACCTGAAAAGGCTGCGAAACGTCAATAAATAAATAAAGTTTCGTGCCTTAACCCGTTAAAACTAGTTTTATTTATTGAAGCTGTCACAAATGTGTCGTATGGTTTACGTTTCGACTCGGTACCATAATCAGACGGACAGACGAACAATAAAGTGATCCTACAAGGGTTCTGTTATTTTCCTTTCGAGGTACAGGTCTCTAAAAATAATAAATCTGTGGCAGTATACATAGTGTATCTATTAAAAGTGCATGCTCATCTATTTATTACACTAGGGTTACGGATATAATACATATATTTATATGAGTACATAAGTTTATCAATCTAGAAATACATATATAAAGATCCTTAACTTAGGTACAAACGAGTATTGATCATACAAACATTTTCCCCACTGCGATTCAAACCTGGACCTCTAGCCTGACCTGAGTAGGCGACACCTTTTAACCCGGGATACATACACGGAGCTCGTCAATATGACCAGTGGCTGTGTGGGAGATGCCATTCGCCTGGAATACCTCTAGACCACGACAACGACTAACTAGAGCTGAGGGCCGAGTCTCAGATACGCCCTCCAGACGAGGAGGAGACTCCCCCTGTGGGGAGACGCCATCCGCCTGTAATACCTCTAGACCACGACAACGGCTAACTAGAGTTGAGATCCAAGTCTCAGAGACGCCCTCTAGACGGAGAGGAGACTCCCCCCGTGGAGAGAAGCCATGCGCCTGGAATACCTCTAGACCACGACAACGGCTAACTAGAGCTGAGGTCCGAGTCTCAGATACGCCCTCCAGACGGAGAGGAGGCTCCCCCCGTGGGGAGACGCCATCCGCCTGGAATACCTCTAGACCACGACAACGGCTAACAGGAGCTGAGGTCCGAGTCTCAGATACGCCCTCCAGACGGAGAGGAGACTCCCCCCGTGGGAAGATGCCATCCGCCTGGAATACCTCTAGACCACCACAACGGCTAACAAGAGCTGAGGTCCGAGTCTCAGAGACGCCCTCCAGACGGAGAGGAGACTCGCCAATTCTCGGCTTAAGGTGTCCTTAGGATCTCGCCGTCCCCATACCCGGTGACGCAGTAAAATTCATCTGCGACCAACAGCATACACACATTTAAAAAAAAACAGTAAAGTTCACCTGCGACCAACAGCATACACACATTTAAAAAAAAAGTTTGAACATAAAAGATACGACACAAAGCAATATCTTAGCGTTGCCGTAATTGAGAGTCTGCCTTTGAAGATAAAATAGTCCTGTTGGAACATTTAGAAATTGGTTTTATAAATATTTAATATGTAAGAGGTTGAACATTGTTTGCTGTAATTGAAGAGTTTATTTGGGAAAAAGAACTCCACTTTAAAATTCAGCTAAATAATACAATAGGGATGATGACTATTTTTTTTTTCTTCGTTTATCTGGTAGATTATCAAAAATTATTGGTATTATTTCTTTTTTCACATAATATAAACATTGCAGAGATATATTGATTTGAAAAGTCGCATGACATCACGTTTTGGTACACTTTTACGCGCTATAACTTTGTCATTTTTGGTTGATTGCCCAAAGAAAAAATACGTGTCCATTATTTTTGATCATCTAACTGACGGACTAAATAGAATTTCGTTTACAATACCCCGTCATCACCCCTATTCTTTAGTTCTTCACAATTGTATGCCTGCGTTGAAAGTAAGGTTACGCGACAGTGAACATTTAGTACTACACTTCGCTTCTGTAACATGCAATCTCCATTTAGATTCGGCTACTTCGAATGTTTACAATAAAATTGTTTAATATTATATTATTACTGGGCTGCATATTTTATAACATTTTCTAAGGTTATCCATTAATATTTTTTTTGTTGTACGAAATCGAAGAGAATACATTGAAGACAATTAAAAACATATTATAAAATTTATCGTTATTCAATTACCAACGTTGCTAACTGCTAATATCGATCTGAGTGGCGTTCAATTGGAGGGGCCTATGTCCAATAATCCAACAATGGACTAGGATAGATTGTTGATGAACACTGCTACGTTACGTACAAAAGGGTTGCCGTACAAATAAACATCAGTATCTCTTAGGGTGATCTCATGCTCATAATAAATCAATGGGTTAGAAATTGTATTGTTTCACATAATTAACGGGGCATCGCAACATTTTTGCCGTTACCTATCTACCCGTCTTAATTCGTTAAGCCGGATCCAGGGACAGGGCAGAGCCTTAATAGAAATATAAATAAACCTGCGCCGTCATCGCTGGAGATCAAAATAGCACAAGCATTTATAATTGCAAACCCTTCTACAGTGCACAGCAAAAAGAACTTTGTGTCCATAGTAAAACCACACAGGTTCCGTTACCAAAACTCGCCGGTACTGATTCAGGTTTTATTTGAAAAGGCCCACATTGGCCAAACGATTTCGCCTGTTATTTTGTTAGCGTAAATTAATTAAGTAGCGGGTCGTTACGAATCAGTTGGTTATCTTTGAAACGCGAGCCGCTAACTTTGTGTACGGAATGGGTGCAGTTAATTTCCTGCTTAAGTTCCTCTGTGTACAAACAAGACTAAAAGTCACACTAATTTTAATTACAGAAGCCCTCCAAGCAACTAGAATTAATTACTTTATTTAATTTATTCCCTGTTGCCATTAACTTTATTGTAATTATGCTCATAGTTTGATCTATGGATAAATGTTTATCCTTTTCATGACACATACGAGTAGTAGCAACACGAGAATTCCTAAGTCGGGCTAATGTACATGTTTCTTAAATTTTAACACAAGTTAACTCGAGTCGAGCCTTTCAAAATTCAAAAAATTCTAAATTCAATATTCGTTATTCAGTCTGGGCTATATTGACAAGCACTTGTGAATGTCGAAAAGCTACGCCATTTAATTTTTTTTTGAGTGTGTATGCTGTTGGTCGCAGATGACCTTTACAGCGTCACCGGGTTTGGGGACGGCGAGATCCTAAGGGGACCTCAAGCCGAGAATTGGCGAGTGCCTTTGGAGGTATTCCAGGCGGATGGCGTCTCCCCACGGGGGGAGTCTCCTCTCCGTCTGGAGCCTCTAGACCACTCGAACCTGAGGGGGTCGGCTCAACTAGAGGGCATCTCTGAGACTCTGACCTCGGCTCTAGTTAGCCGTTGTCGTGGGGGTCAAGAAAAAGGAACGCGCGTAACGCATGGTGCTGAAAAGCCAAGCGTCCAGATGGTGCGGCTGAAACTTCTGTCTGCGGCGTGTCGTGTGGCGAAGGAACTTGGCCCCTGGCACCAGATTGAATAATGCCTCGGAACACTCTCCACTGTACGGACAGCACAACACGCATCTCTTTAGTTTCTACAGAATCAGGTACGCACGAGTGTCACATGCATGTAAAAGCCTCCGTGATTGCGTATCATCAGAAGGTCAATTATATATCTGACGACCTCCGTGTTCGAGTGGTTTGTACGCCGGGTTTCATCGTGTCGCCGACCCGACAGGTCCCGGGTTCGAATCCCGGGGCAGATGTTTGTGTGATGAATACGAGCATTTGTACTCCAGTCATGGATGTTTTATATGTATTTCTATATAGATATATTTATATATGAACAGTATATGTATTCTATCCGTTACCCTAATATCCCATAACACAAGCCCAACAGTGCTTACATTTTTTTTATGCATAATAGGCAACGCCTTTGACCATAATCTCACCTGATGGAAAGTGATGATGAGGCCTAGGATGGGGCTAGCCTAATTGGTGTGTGTTGGAAAATATTTATTTATTATTTATTCTATGTGCTGTGTCCATCTCTTCTTTCTAAATTGATGAACACGAACTGTAAGTTTTATTTCAGCACTATGATAATTATACAATAGTGTTTCTATTCAACTAAATTAAGAAGGAGGAGGTCGACCGAGTATATCATTAAAATTTCCGACGACACTTACATACTCGTGATACAAAACGTTTATTCCCCCAGCACAAACTCTGGTGCTCTGAAGAAATTCAATTTACCTACTTACATTAGTTCTCGTGTCGGAGAAGATTTTCAAGTGAAATATTGTTTCAGTGGATGAGGCGCACGCGATAGCGCGGAAACAACAATTTATTATGAAAATTCTATAAATTGAATTGTCGTGTCGCCTCGTAATTTGTATGCGAAAAGTCACATTGGATAGATAAATACACGCACCACATGAGCTGTAACAGGAAAACTGAATACGGCATATTCAGTACGCAGATAAATATTTATTGTATTTTAATTTTTTGCATTAAGAAAATTATATATTTTCGTGCTCAATTACGCAAAGATGGCAAAATGGGTTTATGTGATTTTTGGAACACTTATACCTAATTTTCTGGATAGAGACTTCTAACACTTTTTGTAATATAATATAAAGTTTCTGTAAGATTCTCAATGCAAGTCTTATTGGTGCAAGGGTACATATCTCTATAGGTTTTTATTTATTTCAATAAGCATAGTCTCATAAAGCGAATATTAACTTCACTACCTTACTACGATCATAATAGGGATGTACACGGGGTAAATTAAACGAAATTCTATTAAGTCCGTCATTAAGATGATTAATAAAATCTTTTTAACAAAAATATTAAACCACCGTAAAAACTACCTTTTAAGCAGAAAACCTTTTTTAATCTTCAATCGTATGAATATAAGAAGTCGGTGCCATGCATTTCTGATAGATCTGTGTTACTATTTACTACTTGGTTTGGCAAGTTTTTATTTTATTATTTTATGTGGCATCAATTTTTGTAATATACAACTCGGCATCAAATGTATGAGTGAACAATCACCTCTATTTCCTCACGCTTAGGGTAGGAGTTTTGTTTTCAAATTTATCTAGGACCAGCTTTGAGGTATACCCTATCCAATAAAAACCAAGTGCGTGTCGTTCCACGAGCGAGTAGACTTTCGTACATATTTTATTGTGGTTTCTTTATTTTTTTTCTATTCATGGTTTTACGTGTTATAAGCAAGCAATTACTTCATTTTATTCTTCTTCTTCTTCTTCATTGGTTTGTACGCCGGGTTTCATGGTGTCGCCGACTCGAGAGGTCCCGGGTTCGAATTCCGGTGGGGGCAGATTTTTGTGTGATGAATACGATCCTTTGTACTCCAGTCATGGATGTTTAATATGTATTTCTATATAAATATATATGTACAGTATATATATTCTATCCGTTACCCTAGTATCCCATAACACAAGCCTTATAGTGCTTAGCTTGGGGCTAGGCTAATTGGTGTGAGTGTTGGAAATATTTATTTATTTATTTAAGTTACTTTTAAGAAGAAATTTTCTAAAACCTAAGTTGAACGACTATTACTCTTTAACTAGCTGATCTATCTTAATAATCATAATTTACTTTAAAAGTTTATGGAAAGCACTATTATTTTATCTTTAGTCATATTCAAATTTGAATTCGGTGCCAGTGCCAAGCTCAGGGAACTCAGATCTATCAGACCCATATGACACCGACTCCAAATATTAATTTGACTATAGATAAAAAAGGATTATTATTTTATAATTATTTGACATTTTATGTGACTATAATTTTTGTAGTATACAACTCGACATCTAAATGTGTGAGTGAGCAATCAATCATCTTATGTTATCATACCCTTAGGGTTGGAATTTTTTTCAAATTCATATGGGACCACCTTCGAGGTATATATATATATACTATTTCCAATAAAGAAAGAATTATCTAAATCATACACGAAAAAACCATCCAAGTGCGAGTCTGACTCGAGGGTTCTCTACAAACACAATTTAATATCTCTACGCGTTCATGAGAGAAGAGGTAGTAACTTTAAACTTTTCAAAAATATTTTTTATTATATGATATAACTAAATTTTTTTTCTTTATCTGTACTATAAGACGTTATTTCGTACCAAATTTCAAGATTCTAAGCTCACAGGAAGTACCCTGTAGGTTTTGATTCCCATGCGAGTTTCGAAAATTTGCGGCATAAACGGCTGTATCTTTTGATTGCTTTGGCTTAGAAGTTTGATTTTTTCACAGCTCCAAGAGACAGTAAACATGAGTATTAAATATGAATTTCAGTTTGATACCTCCACGCCTTCCTGAGTAAAACGGTTTTGACAGACGGACGGACAGACAACAAAGTGATCCTATAAGGGTTCCGTTTTTCCTTTTGAGGTACGGAATCCTAAAAATACGCGTTGACTTGATAACCTTCTCCGTTTTTTTTTCGTCGGTTGAAAAAAGATGACCACTTATTTTCAACCAAAATTTTACAAAGACAAAGCGCGTCAAAGTTAAGGATGGGGGATCGTGACATCATTTCTAAGTAAAAAAAAAACCAAGACGTGACGTCATGTGACATTACAAATCAATACATCTCTTTAATATTTTGATCATGTGAATAAAGGAATACTACGTGTCCAATACTTTTGATTTATCTACCTGGTAGACGAAAAAAAGGTAATCATCACACCTATTCGTACAAGTCAATTATTATTACACCAGTTTTATTAATTGAGTACCGCAATAGTCACTTATAAGGTACAATTGTAGCCTAAGCATCCGATGTTTTAATTCCGAACATGGATTACAAGGTCTGAGGCGTTTCGGGTTCCAATTACCTACGTCGCGGTATGCATGTGGTCCAAAGTATACGCGACAGCGTTTTTGGCTATGTCCATCTAAAGATTTTTTTATTTCTAATAAAACAATTCTTAAAATAAAGAGATGTTCATTTTGTCCATGCCAACATGTAATGTTTATTATTTTTTATCGACTATAACTGCATTAAAGGTTACATTCTGCTTGCATGACACTATTAATTGTACTATTTCTTTAAAGGAAGGCGCTGGTGCATGCCATACAGTTTATACTAGAGCAGATACCAACGCTCCAATTAAAATGTAATTGTTGTTTAATGTAAGTAAAAATAAAATTTTAAATACGAGTATATAAGTAATGTACAACAACATGAAATGAAATGAATAAATTATTATTATTTTGTCCATGAAACTTAATATATAACGGTTTTCTTCTTATATATAATTTCTTAATGTATTGCTGTGACGGTCAGTAAATATTTAGTTCTTTACGTTGCAAACGTCACTAAAACAATGTTAATACTTTATGAAAAATAGGTATAGTATAACTGATCGATCAATATCTATAGTCATTTCTAGCTCACTTTCTCTTATAGTGTGTTCCACACGACAATCCCAAAGCGTCGATTCATATTTAATCATTACTAAGCTGATTTTCATTTTAGTAATCCCCCGAATTCCAGCGATCGTATCCGTGACCTTACTAGATCCATAATAATTGTCTATAATTAAGTTTACATTTGATCTTGATGTAGACTAAGGGTAAATAATGTCGTTTATCGTTTCTGTAAGCAAGATTTCAACATTTATTTTAAACAGCTCAGCTATATTCATTTATATTAAAACGAAACATACATTTAAATAACAAAAACTTAATAACTACTTGATGTCTAAAATTTACAATCCAAATTACCTTAATCACTATTATTAAATAATATACATAGTGTAGGGGCTGTTACTAGGACCCTAACGACTGTCAATATGTCAATCAGTCACGGGATGATTGTCAGGAGATAATTACTAAAATTGCCTAATATGATGTGAATGCCTTTATTGCACTGTCATATAATGTAAAATATTGTTCTTAAAACAATTACTGGGTCAACTGTGTCAGCAGTTTAGAGTGCATCGACTCGGAATGCAAACATTATAAAATATAATTAAAATGGCTTGCACACATAGGTTTATTCTTATGTAATAAGGAGCGCTGATAGCGAAAAGCTCATGTGGGCAGTAAAATATCATCGTTGGGAAAGGTTGGGGAATCCGTGGGAGTCAAAAGGCGTGAATGATTATTCTAATTATCTTTGATTTGATCTTTGTCGCTAGCTATACTAGCTACTATAAGTACGAACACGCCATAAAATGCCTTATTAAACCGTTATAAATACAAACCAACTTATTGCGGATTTGCCACATTGTTAATTACGTTATTTTATACAGTAACCGAAATGGAACACTGCGCGTCTTTATACAAAATTTTCGACTGTGATTTCTGTAACAAGGCATTATTCACACAGCTTAATCTGCACAGGTGAACATGAAAACCAACACATGTTGATAGAAAAAATTCACGCGGTCCAGGCAGAAGACGGGATTCGAACCCTCCGCTATCCGCGGAAGCACTAATCAATTATGCTACCGCGAACTTAATGACCGTGTCGAATTTTTTCTAGTAATTCTTAGACTACAAGATTTTTTTCTTGAGATTTAAACATCTCGCAGTTAAATGCTTAAACGATAATCAACACATTTATTTTTTATTTTCAGCACACATAGAATTACTGAAAAGTGTTAATAAAAAAAAAGGAATTTCCTACTCTAATAAAACATCTACCGACTGAGCTTTCGCAAAATCGAGATTCAAATAGAATTTAATTCAGTTCGTCTCGTAAAAATAAATCATGAGACTTTAAAATCGGTACCGCTGTAATCCGTCTTCCTATTACTCTCGATAATATAAAACCAGTCAAAAACAAACCTTAAATTTATGACGGCTCAGTTGAAATCGGTGTGCGGGTGACGATCTCTCAATTTTATACTGGCTAAGTTAGCTAACTAATTGTTAGACCTTATTCGTGGTTAATAGAATTCAATTTGTAAGCTGTGGCATTTAATTTTTAGCGGTGGTGGTTGCAATTTTATATTTCAATGCTTCATTTCTGCCTGGAATATGTTTTACTGCGAGCCTGTACATTAAAGCTTGATAAAAACAAGCTTTAATGAAAAAGCAAATTGAAGTTTGGATTAATAACTTATATAATTGCTTACGCTACTAAGGAGTTCGTATAAAACGTAAGCATCTGAACAGTTATTTGATATATACAGGGCGTCCCACGGCTACCTCACACGGAGGGAAAGTATATTAAATATAGGATATTTTACTGAAAGAAGACATCATTTCATTTTTGATAATAAATAGAACTGCATTCACAGATTTTTTTAAAATCGACTGCTACAACTGGGAATCAAATTCGTGAAATTTCGAAAAAAAATTACGACATATTTAATGATAACCATCGAAAGAATTAATGATAACAATAATTTTTTACTAAATAACATAGCATTTTAAATGAAAGGAAAGTCATAAAAAAATAGGTTTTGATAATCCTATTTAAAAAAAATACATAAAAATACAGTCCACTTTTTCGTGAAAATCAGTACTTTTTTCTAAAATTAATTTCGACATGGAATTTGAATAAATTGGGAATCGTATTAATGTAATAATTTGGTCATCAAAACTCATAATAAAATCACATTTTCACTGACTTACATTAAACTTCACAATATCACATAACACGTACTTGGTAATTATTCAACAAAATAATTTATTACGTTCACTTTCAAATATAAGTCAGCCATCTTACCTGAAGATTATTATTAAATTTGGTATTCTTTTGAGGAGGAGGATAAAGTTAAACAGAAAAAAAAGAGATTATGTGGGTTATTCACCATTCAATGCAGTGTGCGGATACGGCGCATAGCTATTACCGTGAATTGCTTAAAGACGTGTTTTTTGCAGTTTGTTGCAAAATAATTTTAACAAGAATACTTAATATTACGTTCACTTTCAAATATAAGTCAGCCATCTTAACTCAAGATTATTATTTAAGTTGGTATTATTTCGAGGAGTATATAAAGTTAAACAGAAAAAAAAAGAGATTATGTGGGTTATTCACCATTCAATGCAGTGTGCGGATACGGCGCATAGCTATTACCGTGAATTGCTTAAAGACGTGTTTGTTGCAGTTTGTTGCAAAATAATTTTAACAAGAATACTTAATATTACGTTCACTTTCAAATATAAGTCAGCCATCTTAACTCAAGATTATTATTAAAGTTGGTATTCTTTTGAGGAGCTTATAAAGTTAAACAGAAAAAAAAGAGATTATGTGGGTTATTCATCATTCAATGCAGTGTGCGGATACGGCGCATAGCTATTACCGTGAATTGCTTAAAGACGTGTTTGTTGCAGTTTGTTGCAAAATAATTTTAACAAGAATACTTAATATTACGTTCACTTTCAAATATAAGTCAGCCATCTTAACTCAAGATTATTATTAAAGTTGGTATTCTTTTGAGGAGCATATAAAGTTAAACAGAAAAAAAAGAGACTATGTGGGTTATTCGTCATTCAATGCCGTGTGCGGATAGCTATTACCGTGAATAACTTAAAGACGTGTTTGTTGTAGTTTGTTGCAAAATAATTTTAACAAGAATACTTAAACACCAAATAACCACTTGTAGTACCGTCCGTTTGACAGTTCAGGTTCAAAGGTTTTTTTAGAAAACCTAATAAAAAAATATAATTAATATATGAAAATAATAATAATTTATTGCATAAAAATATGGTACAAAAGGCGTTCTATCATAATCATATCTCAGTTAATAGTATTATTATGTCTATTATAAATTATTACTCATAAGTTCCAGTGAAAATTAATTTAAGCTTATAAGTATAGTCCAGTGGGTATTGATATTACAAAATTTGTTTCTTCTCAAGAACCTTTTATAGAATCAATATCATACAATGTCAAATAAATTATAATAAGTCATCAAAATGTAAAATAATTAATGTCCGAATTTAATAAGGTTTATATTCGAATTTTTTATCGTAATCATTGTCATTGTTAAATATTGCCGCCAAAAAAAGTATTTCACACATCAAAAATCACATTCGCATTACGCACGGGAAAATGATAAAAGTTACACAAAAAAGGGAGTACGCGAAAACGTCCAATTTTATTTCTGCAGAAGGAATACTGTCAGATGATGTTCACTCGACCGACGGATTTAATCATGCGAGAATTCTTAGAAAAAAGATGGATGTTGAAATTATCATTTTCTTGCGTGTAGGTACATACCTACACGCAAGAAAATGATAATTTCAACATATACATATATTTACAAAATATACATATATTTTCTTGTAATATATATAAGAAGTAACCAGTAACCAATTAATGTGTTTAGTCAAGAATGGAACCAGAAGTAGAATTCATGTTAAATATAAATGTTTAATGACAGTCATTGATTTTGCGAAACGTCTAATATCGATTCTTTTGTTCTGTTCTTCTGTCGTAACCATTTTCATCATTTAATTTTTTGATTTATCAAGCCATAAAACTAAAACTATAACTTCAAGGAGCTGTTTCTTTTCTCTTGAATATCGTTTTGTAAGTAAAAAAAATCAAAGCGTAAAAATAAATACATAATTTACGGTAATAACAAAATTTTATTAATTTGTACTTTATTATAAGTGAGCAAAACGCATGAATGCAAAAGAGCTTTTTTGTAATATGCTGATTATTAAAAGCTAACATGGTAGGTGTCTTTGTTGCACTATAAAATGGTTATGGTTTTAAATCCCATTATCACAATAAAATGAGTTTCGATTTTTTTGAAATGTGGCCCTTTTGCATTAATGAAGCGAAATGTTTTCCCGAAATGGCTTGGGCTGACAAGACCTTCAGAGCACCCGAAAGTTATCTTTTTCTTAGAATTGAAAGGACTTTTTTTTCCTTAAATATAGCAAACATGTGCAACTCACAATACTCTTTACTTGTGCTTGCGATTTTTTTTTTCAGAACTGATGATAATATATTTTCTTATCGTCGCCTGATTTTTCTCCAATGTTGCAAATAAATTTTAATTATAGTTTTTTAATTACATATTTTCTCCTTTCCTCATTATATTTAATTATTTGATAGTTTCTTAAGCTTCATAATATTTATGTATAATACAATAGTTGTAAATATCACACTAATATTATAAAGGCGAAAGTTTGTCAGTGTGTATGTTTGTTACTTCTTCACGTCTAAACGGCTAGAGCGATTTTAATAAAATTTGGTATGGAGTTAGCCGACACCCTGGATTAACACATAAGCTACGTTTTACTGTGGGAAAATATCCCTGATAAACCCCCGCGGGTAACATCGCGGAGCACAGCTAGTTATCAATAAAAATGCAAAGGCAAAAAAAAACTTTGTTGAAATTAAGTTAAAAAAAACGTAAAGCGGTTATAGTTAATATTGGCATATGTTGCGAAATTGTTATAGTAAACACGCTTTTACTACGTGGGTACTCATTCGGTCTTAGCAAACAAGTTTTAGTGATAAAAACCAACAGAAAATTTCGTTGAAGATTTAACGAAATACATATTCTGCCCATGTCCACAAAATTAGGTTAAAGGCAGACTTCAGGCAAAATTTTGCAGACGTCACGGCCTCTAGACGTTTTATATTCTAAAGTTATACGACCTTCACAAAAGGTTGGGGAGCAACTGGGATCGAGAATTGAGACTGAAGTCTGCATATTTTTTAGAAATATGTAAGAAAACCTATTTATTGGAAAAGTCTACTGAAACAGAAGCCATTTAAGCTAAAGTAAAGCTTAATATCAATATGAGGCATCAATAAGAAAATGTTTTTAGACACTTTAGGTTCTTGATCTACGATGGTGATTAGCGTGATTTTTCTGTGTTAGTGGAAGTCAAGCAACTTTCGCATTGACCGGTTATGGGATGGATAACCAAACATTTATAATTTCGAGCTCCTACGAAATTCGAAAGTCAAGTTCAAGTCAAGTCAAGTCGTTCGTACCTGTTGCATCCTCTATCACTTTGGTATGCAAATAGTCTACCACTAATTCATCGTACTCGTACGCGCCGTGGCGTCACCATCCGTCCTCTGTCTCTCTCTCACATCTTCGCTAGTTTTTCTCATTACGATTCAACTTTTCATAAACTTTCCTACATCTGGGATACATACCAACCAATTCCACACCCACACGCATGTATGTAATAGTAGTCTCATTGGTCAAATAACTATCTTTAGTTAGATTAGTTTTGTCCTATCCCTTATCAAATCTCTGCTCACACCGCTGACTTGACATAACTGCACTTTCGCCTTTAGTATTAGCGGTAGTGTGGGACAACCTTATCTCAGTTTTAGATTGATTTATACGGGTGCGTTTTATTCTGGCTTAAACGTGCTTTATCTTGTAATTAAGTCCGACTCGGCCGTAATCCCCTAGAACAATGCGAAGGGTCCGCCTTAGCGCGGGAATGTTGATTGGACGATTATCTCGAGGTGGAAAACATCCACCGAACTAAATAAGTAAACTAGTATCAATTATCTTAATAAAGAAGGTCCTATTGGCTCGATTGTGTTGAAATTGCTTGTACGGGTTGGAATTTTTGTAAAAGGAAGTGAATTATAGTTATGGGAAAAGGGCGAATGTAAGTAACTTTGCTGGTGATGTAGATTTGGCACATAAATATGTTCCAATTAAGAAAGCTAGGATCTGCATAAGAAGTACATATCTGAGCTCGTCTCTTTTTTTACTAAGACCAAATAACGAAACAAAGAATTTTACGAAGATTACGAGTGTATCTTAACTCTTAGCGCTAAGTGTTTGTACTTTACCACACTTTTCTTCCCGTAGGTATCATAAGAGACGACTTAGGGAACTCGAAGCTTTCATCCGCTCCACTGTTGGTAGAGCGCCTAACACCTGTCTGGTTTTTTACCACCGTGCGCATAGTCTTAAACCCGTAAAATGCTCCCTGAGCGCTTTTTGGGATAAGCCAGTGTACAACCAGAACTCAAGTCGGCCTTGCTGTGACAGATTCCGTTGAACCGATGCCGGGAGGACTACATCGACCCATCGGCCAGAGAGACCCGTAGAATGGCTATTCCGCTGGCGGTCTGTGACTCAATACAGAGGCTCGAGCGTTCATAACCAGTTTACGAGGCTACTCTTTCGCCCGGCGAAACGGGGGCCCTTTCGGCCGGCGGCTCGGCGTATTTCTCTTCAGACAGTCATTCTGGAAAAAAGCATTGCTAATTTGCCCGGTCTTGACGCGACAACGTCCACGCAACTAAGCAACTGGATAATCGGCCCACCAAGATCCCAGATATTCCAAGTCAAACACCTTCTTTGCTGAATCTTCTGTCACCATCACAATATTATTAAACATCTTTAGAAACAGTACACTCATCTCAAAGATAAAAGTGAAGAAGCTTCTATGTGAATCCGAT
The DNA here is from genome assembly GCA_902850365.2 of Chilo suppressalis. Classification (NCBI taxonomy): domain Eukaryota; kingdom Metazoa; phylum Arthropoda; class Insecta; order Lepidoptera; family Crambidae; genus Chilo; species Chilo suppressalis. Next base: position 5,749,498 of record OU963907.1, read on the forward strand.
ATAAAAAGAAGATATCGCAAACACCCAGACTTGAGTGAAATTAAAGCTTAACCATGGTTAATTTATTAAAATAGCAATTAGTCTTTACTTTCCAGATCAAAATTATGAAGTTTTAAAATACGGCTGGTTAACATTTGATATCACAAAATTCTGAATGTCACGGTATCCGATTAACCTTTTTTGACATTAAATCGCTTTTCGTTTCTGCTCGGGACTTAAACTTCTATTACCAACCCCGAACTTTATATAAGGCCTTATTACGTGGGTAGGCCGAAACATGATCATTAGCGTGTATCTCTTTCAGCATAAATTGCCGGGTAGCCGCATGTTTCGGCAAGAGTTCATTATTATTTTAATCATAACTTCTTCCTTCACCTTTTTTCACAAATCTAATATTATGATACTTTGTCACAGTTGACTGAAACTAAAATAGTAATGCATTTATTAATAGTTTCTTAACTCTACCCTTGTTCGATATTTTTCCACTCTCTATACGTTCTGGGTTCTGACGTTGGAATCATGATTGTGTAGCAAAAAACCACAAACTATCAATCAATCAATTTAAAAATAATAGAATACTTTTTTTATATATATGATTAAATAGCTGGAATATTTAAATCATTAATTGCTCCTTAACGCCATCAAACAACAATCCACACTCGCATGATGGGTGAACCACATCACGCTCATTAGGGCATAATTTGAAGACGACAAGCCATCAAACACCGCCAGAACGCAACAATCTACAATCCAACAATGTGTCAACAATCGACGACCATGAGCCAAAACCCGTGATGGGGTTTTGGCTCATGGTCTTAGTCTCTTAGTCTAAAGACGATAACATTTAACATTTCCAAAACCCTGTAATCCACACTCGCGAGTTAATCTCCAAGGATTTTGTGTTGATTTTTCCACATTGTCATAGCCTTACCGCACAAATTGACACTTCACACAACATAAACTGTGAAATTGTGTGATGAGAGCAATGAAAATCGCAGAAATACAAATCGCAAAATCTTAGGAGATTCATCCCCTATTGTGCATTTTTTTGGCTCACTCTCCAGCGATTAGCTTGAAGGCGATCACAATAAACATTATCAAATCCACATTCGCGTGTTGAGTTTTGGCTCACATTCTCCAGTGCTAAAACTGAAGACGGTGACATTTAACAATTCCGTTTGCTTGTCCACAGGGGTGGTGTTAGCCTAAGATGGTGTTGGCGTTGGTGGTCGGAGTGCTGTGCTTGTGGGGCCGCCTGAGCGTCGCGAACCCTGAGGCCAAGCGGCTGTACGACGACCTGCTGTCCAACTACAACAGACTGATCCGACCCGTCGGGAATAACAGTGACCGGCTCACCGTCAAAATGGGCCTAAGACTTAGCCAACTCATCGACGTTGTGAGTATTATTGACTGCTTTAAATGTACCACTGTTTTTATAATGATGGGAAAGATAAAAGGGAAAAGACGCGTCGGAAGAAGGAAGAAGTCGTGGCTCCGAAATATCAGTGAGTGGACTGGTGTCGTCAGCGTGGATGACCTATTTCATCTGGTACGAGACAAGAGCAAATACGCAGAGCGTTAGCTCTGGCCATTAGGCCAACCTCTAGTAGTGGAGAGGCACCATAAGAAAAATAATAAATAAATCGTTTTGCGTTTTTTGTTTTGCTATTATTTATGGTATATAAGGTTATATTATTATAAGGTTCAGTCTAGTAAGAATTTTAATAATGAGCGTCATCAACTTAGCAAAATGTCACATGCGAGAACTACACCGTTAATGTTTTTCAGATCCTAGGAGGGGAATGAGATCTATGACCCCAAAACAAGCCAATCCAAATAGACATGTTTCATTCTTTCTTTACTCGTGGCTGTCGAAATATGAAAACTAAAGAGAGGTCTGCTTCTGTATTGTGTTGCAACAATACGTCTCCAAAATGTGACAAAGGAGCAATGATATCCCATACGATATGTAATAAAGACTCAACTGTTCAAACTTATTGTAATGGGCATATATCTAAATATTATCTACCACCTGAATTGACACAAAATACATTCTAATGATTTATTTTTCCGGGCCACTCGACTTTAAAACTAACGAAAAGTCACGAAACCCATCAACGGAAAGAGCTTAATGATATGTAAGGAAGTAATGCCCTTTCGTGTCCAGTAGATTCGTAAACGGTCAGGGTCTTCAATTTATAATTCGTTCACGTAGGCCCTTAAAATAGTGTTCGGATCGGAACAGACGGGCTTATCCCAATAAATATCTTAAATCCCTTCATTAAAAAGGGTTCACGTAGGACATTTAGGTGCCTTGCTTCCATGCATTTGCTTAGTAAGATTATTCAAAGTTTTTATATCACAGAGTCAATAAATTTGATAAAGGTAAGTTACTCCAGAATGAACAAGATTCCAAACTATGATGAGCTTTTATTAACAATAAATGTTTATCAATTACGCTAAATAACCTATAGTCTTCTTCTTGCTTTAAATAACCACATCCTACTAATGGATGAATCATTATTATGCCAATGAATGAATGTAAAGTTTTGACGTACTTACTCAACAATGTTAAGGCATGGAGCGCTTAGAGAAAACTTCAGAAACACGAGTTAGAGTTGAGGTGGATTTGCTACAGAGCAATTATTAAACTTCCTACATTTTAACTTTCCGTTAACCATAAAGGATAAATTATTAATGTAACACACGTAAATATATCTTACATTGTGTTTGAAAGTAATTGTTGGAGAAGAGTAAATTGAATTTTAAAGAGGATTTTTGTACTACATTAACGATACTGCAGATTGTGTTTTGTTTTTCCGATGACTTTTTGTCACTGCCGCCCACAATGCTACTGTCACCGGACACCGAAACCCACTCATCCTTGAAATGGATTTCTAAAGAGGTTGCTGTGATTTGTACTTTTCAAATACTTGAAAGTTAAATGAAACGAAAAATTGCTCCAAGCTTCAACACGAAAGCGTCCGTGTTGTTTTACAGCAACAACACAGGACACGTGTACATTTATCACACGCTATCTATGCAGGTACTGTATCATCTTAGAAGCTGGAAGTTTCAATAAGTTGTATGTATTGAGATTCTCTTTGTTTTTTGAAATTATTTTTTTCAATAAATTTATAATAGCACTTTACATCACATTAGCATCAACAAAATCTTTAAAAAACATTAGGTTTTTGGAACGAAGATTTTTTCGGACGGTACCGATTTGGCAGATGGGGGCTAGGCGAAACAAAGTGTAATATTTTTCCGTCACAACCGTCAGTTGTTTCTCAGCGTATTGTGTGTAGTTATGTACTAATACATATGGTTATTTTTAATTTCATTCCAACCGTAGTTTTACGATACTCATGTTTGCTTTTTTTCATATGAGAACATTAATCTTGACTCGATAGCTGTCTCACTGAATCTACTTCGCAACAACAAGGCAAACTCGTTTAACTAAACCTCGCTGGACGCAGCTGGAATGGAATTGGAAACTGCCACCGGTCGCTTATTGATAAATAAGTTGCGCTGTGTCGGCGGCGAAAATCCTCTTGTACTCGCGGCCATTTGCTGTAACCTACTCAACCAAAATGGCCGCCATTCAAACGAACAGCTGAGATTTTTAAGTAAAATATTTAATTCGACCATAAAATGCAAAGTAGCCATATACTGTAACTTGGCTTGGCATGGCATCGACTCCAAACGTTAATTTCACATTAAATGTAGTTGAGATATAAGTAAAGAATAGTATTATTTCTTCACGCTTGCAAGCAGCGCGACGTACAGGCATTATTGGGTATTGCGTGTATGTATGAATGTTCCTTTGTGGCACACTAGAGACCAAACGCGTGGACCGATTTTGATCATACATACGTCAATCGATTCGTATCAATCATGGGAGTACTACTAAAGAGATGATAGTAATTGATATTCAATATAAGGACAATTCGACGCCATATTGTAAGAAAGAAATTTGGGGTATCATTGTCTAGATAATAAAAAATCAATGTTTAGGTTTCTTACATCATGATTCATTTTATATGTTTCTTTAAATTGTATAAATGTTTTGAATACCTATATTGCCTCGTTTACTTATCTACACTTGTAATAAGGTACTTTTATTTAATTCGTTTCCTGCTATGATGTTTTATAGTTATAGATACGTCAAACACTTCTCTAATTTGGCAATACGAAAGTCGGGAACGCTTTCTCGCCCCGGCTACACTTCGCTACAAGTGTAAATATTTTCAAATGTTCCTGACAAAAAGCCCCATGTTTGTGTACTATCTAAAAACAAACATGGGGCTTTTTGTCAGGAACACTTGAACTATTACAGTCAAGAAAATAATATCATTTCATTAGTAAGTAGAGTTTTAAAGAAATTGAGGTAAAAATATTTAGTGATTACTTATTTTGACAGTTGCTGATACCGTTGAAACGTGGGGGCTAAAGAGACAGATGTAATCTGCTTTATGTCTGAGAATGAAAGAGACTACTTTAGTGCGCTCTATTAGCGGCTGTTGCCAAGGGAAGCTGGGGTGGGGACTATTTGTGCTATTTTAAAATGCAACAGTGTTGGCGTATAACTTGTCTATATATCATACGTCATTGGTTTAATCATTGCATCTCATAATTTTGTAACGATATGGTAGCAACGGAACTACAACAGAAAGCGTGATCTTTAAATCTTTACAAGGGTACAAAACATTTCAGGCACGAGTCTGATACGTGCTTAGCCGATTTTATAACCCTTCAACTATAATACTCTTTCCACATAAAATGCACGTACTCATTGCCAGAGAGGTACACGCGAAATAGCAATAGATGCACTTTGCTTATGGACCATATTTTATTCAAAGTTAGTAGCCTGTTTACAGATAGAGCCTTCGGGAATACCTTTAGGAACTTTCTTGATATTCTAATTCGTTAGAATATAGAACAGTCCGAAAAAATTTATATCCCTACATTAGAATTGATAATGAATTGGCTTTTATCAAAGACTAGAAGACCCGGTGGACGTTGTATCAACTAACAGTTGATGAATGTGGTTATCTTTATGTTTTCGTTTAATAAAAAAATACTTAATTTGCCCTTAAAATTTGTAACGTGTTGAGACTGCCCCAGGAAGAAAAACAATACTTGTGTTGGGGATGCCACGCTCAACCGCAATACATTAATAATAATACAAGTAGGACGTAGGTTGATCAATATATTAAGTGTTTGGATACCAACAACGTCTATAATATTTTGGAAAAACGAAACAGGCCTTCTATTTGTTTTTCGTCGAGTAGTATATTTATGAACCATCTGATTAAGTGTCCCTTGGTAGAGTCGTAATACAAATTTATTTCTGATTTATGCTTTTACTTACATCTATTTCTGTACTGTGGTGCACCGCTGACAAGAAAATAACACCACGATTTTTCTTTGACACGTAGGATCCCAATGTCATGTTTTTAGAAAAACCAAACTCATTCGTATCGTCATCACGGGTTTTATAAGCTTGAAATTTTGGAGGTACCCATGCATTATTTTACCTCAGTGTACCCACTTTTGGTAGGAAAATGAATGCCACCGCAAATTATACTGTGACTAGGAGTTCGACTTTGTCACTCAGGTTCAGATTTCCAAGTTGTTCCATCTATACCTTGATAAGCATGAATCTCTACATGTTCTTGTAGTGGTAAGTCATCACTCCTACTCCATAATTGTTCCATATCGGTTTCAGAGGCTGGTTCTGACATGTTAATTTCATTTTCCGAATAACTATCAACACACATATCTATATTTTTTACTATCATCCTCACGCAACAAAACATTTTGATCGCCACTTAGATCAAGAGCCTGTCTAAATTCTTCCACTGTAAGTCTGTTTTTAGACATTTCTTAGAATAAAAAACACAATACTTGCCAAGCACGATTGCGGTATCAAAATGACTGAGTATTTGAGCAGGAACATAAACCAATCAAGCAATCAAAAATATGAGCACAAGGATATTATTGCACTGTGCAACGTGTGTAAAAAATACCAAAAATGGCCTTATATCGCGTACACTGCGGAAGTCATTGACTATAGAGCAAAGTGATGTAGTAAAGTTTTATAGAGAATACCAGTATCTACAAAAAAGACCGCGATATATACTGATTTTATTATTTCACTAATTAATATAGGCTATAGTGTATTTTCAAAAAATATTAATTATGGAGAAAGTCATTGCGTATGATACAAGCCTTTGAACAAAAACTAAAGTCTACACTACAGCTCTACACCGAAGCAAAGCGAGGGCGAGCCTCTAGTATACAACAATACAAAGAAAACGGCTCATGTTACTCGCAACGTGTGCATGACTCTAAGTGTCGCCGCACACGTGCCACCGACCACAACCACAAAACGCCGCGCCGCCACCGGCATATTTCTTGTAGTTTTCATACATTTTATATGGACTCGCCCCACCCGGTATGCCGGTGGCCGCCAATCGCTAAAAATCGTCGTTGCTCGCTTCTTGTGGCCCGCACCGGCCACTTAATGCGCCGATACAAAACGCCGCCACACATCACTCGCGCGATTCCCCACCCTTCTCTCCCTTACCTTAGTCGGCCGCTGTCGCGCGCTTCAGCCACTTTAGTAGCCGCTTCTAGCTCCTCTCTTATTTACGACCTTACATTAAAAACCTCTAAAATTATCGGTGTTTCTCTACTATATTATGCATGTATTATACTTATAAACCTTCTTCTTGAATCACTCTATCTATTAAATAAAACCGCATCAAAATCCGTTGCGTAATTTTAAAGATCTAAGCATACATAAGGACATAGGAACAGACAGCGGGAAGTTACTTTGCTTTATACAATGTAGTGATGTCGAACGAACAAAAACGAGTGTTACTCTTTGACCTAACAAGATAAACAAAAGAAATTCGATTTTATTGTTACTATCGCTACGATAAAGTGAACTATGAAACATCAGAAACACTAATTGGTTTTTTGTTTGCGCTGCGCTGCAGCAAAATTGTAGAACAAACACATAAATGATAACTCAGAGGAGCGCCGTTTTAACTTTCCTTCGTCGTATTTCGGGAAGCGGAGAATTTTAATTGCATCTGGCAAGAATGGAGGAGTAACGCAATTTGATAGCGTAAACTCCGGAATGCTGGCTGAAATTTAGCCTCAGATACAGTGCAAAATACAAGTGTTCACTTCGCATGGCTAACATACACACTATTATTACACAATTTCATTATCCTTTTGTTCCAAACTAAGAGCTTGTATTTTCTTTGTGTTTCTCAAGAGAAAATATTATATTTTCAAGTATTTTCTCTCTAAAATATTGAATTATTTCTTATTTAAGGAATCATAATGTTTGGTAAACCCAGTGTTGTACAGCCATATATACCTCATATCCGGTGCTGTTTTGAAAATATTTATCAAATACGTGAATACTATGAACGTTTCAAACTAACCATAAACAAGATAAAGTATGAAAACCGTTGCACGAATATTGCACTGACTTCTCGCTACCCACCTACCCTCTTATAGGGCAGTGTCGAATTTCATATACTATTTCTTACGCTACATTTAAATACATATTTTTACTATTAAAATTATTTCTTTAGTTACAAAAATCTAGCGGTTCAATTTATAAATAAAAAAGTTTGATAATGAAATTTATTATACGGATTTCTAACAAAATATTGCCAACAGATTTTCGTAGACGTAACTTTTGTAAGATATTGATGTTATGTAAGTATGCCAAAGTTAATATATTAATAATTTATGATATCACCGAAATTCCCTATAAAGCAGAACTTCGAAGATTCGAGTAACTGTTGAGTGTTATTTTAAAGATTCATGGCATCTACGAATAATGTGAATATGAAATGAAGCAATTTCGCAACAGATGAATCCCTTGGTCGTACATTCTTAATATAAAAAAACTGAGTTATTATGTGGATATTTACACGATCTTGTTTTAGGTTTAGCTATGCTCTCAGTAAATTGAGGTTGTTCATAAGTGGTGGCTGCCAGCTAGCCAGCTCATAAAAAGTGTTGGTTCAATAAAATCTAACATAAGCTTCATTAAAATTTTACTCATGAGTGAAATTGGGTTCTAATCACGTCCAATACATGATATTTATCAATTAATCGACAATTTTAGTTACAGCTGAGAAGGATAAGTGAAAAGTTCAAATTATGAATTTAACGAGATTTCAGAATTGCCAAAAAGGTTGCATATGAATGATGTGAGTATTGAGGAAGCAGATTAAAACAAGTCGATTCATATAGCCAAGTTTTCCCTGCTTACACAGTTCAGACTTTTTTAGCTGTGGATAATAACTGGCGATGCGAACTCTATGATAGTCTCAAAATGCTGCTTTTACACTTGCGCGACGAAGCTTGGTACTAAATACGCTAAAATTATCGTTTCAAAATTAGCTCTGTCGAATTATCGATCTGCTTGCAAATTTAGACGCTAGAGGATAGCATGACTGGCGATTTTTGATACGCATAAAAGAGGTTGTGGGAGACGATAATAATTTGTTTGTATAGCTAAATAGTAGGGGAGCCCAAGCGGGTATTTTGGATTTACTCAAGCGTGGCAGATTAATATAAGTGGGGCAACCTTCCACTTTGTGAAGTGCTCCCACCATACCTGAGCCCTCTATATGAAGCCGAACGTTTAGGGCAGCAGAAAATTTTCAACAAACGGCCACGACTTATGGTTGCGTCCAATCGCCAGTCTTCTGAATAGAACCCTCCAGTAGCGGGTTGACGTAACTGTTCTGAGGATGGATAAACAATGATGTGGCAGTTTACATTTTTTTATAGATATGTCCGACAAATTACTCCACCCCACCTGATGCTAAGTGACGGTGAAGTCTAGACGCGACGCATGGTGTGGTGGTGGCCGTAGGAAGGGGGAAACATTTCGAGCGCGTCAGACATTGAGAAGGGATGTTACGTGAACTCTCCAGCAGCTCCATTTCAAAAGACAGACGATTTGGACGCGACCAAAATTCATGGCAATTTGTTGGATTGTTTTTTGCTATCCTTAAAGTTCAGCTCTCCGTGGAGGGCTCAGATATGGTGACAGCAGTTTACAAAGTACAGGGTTGCCCCAATGTTAATCTGCCGTGCCCAAGTAAATCCAAAAATCCCCGCAAGGGCTCCTCTACCAGAAAGAGCGTACGTACGATGGAACTAATTCAAATTTCTAGTACCAAAGCTTCGTCGCTTAGATGTGGGAGAAGCAACAATAACGAAATAGTAACAGCGGTTACCAAACGCTGAGTTTTGACAAACAAAACTATTGATGGACTCTTGTTTAACATGAGGTGGGGTACAGTATGAAGAAATTTTTACATATCAACAAGTTCTGTACATACCGTTATTATTATCAGTCTTTGATTTTTAGCGAAAATCAAAGCAGTTTTTCAGGTTCTTACAAGAAGAAAGGTCAGAAAAAGATGTCTATCTTAATGTCGCCCTTTACTAGTTTTGTATAGTATCGCATTTGAATCTTATAAAGATAAACACTGACATTTGTTTTGGAAAACGAGAAAATTATACTCTTAAGTAAACTATTCAATAACTTGTACCAATTTTTTATATTACCCAAATAATGACTTGGCTTTCGTCGACTTTAAAAATTATACATTTTTTTTACTTAATAAGTTTGCTGATAGATTATTTTCGAGATTCCACCAATGAATCCTATTAAAGTTAATAATAACAAAGCGTAAAATTGGGTCTTACGGTTTATTAAATTTAAACCTAAATGCCCTACGTGTAAGCTTCGAAATCTTGTGCTTACCTTAACCGAATAAAGTTAGCTTTTCTGTGTTAAGAGACCGTTCGTCCTCACCAAGTGAAGTTCAGGTTATCGGGTACTTAAAATTCCATCCGTGCAACACTATTTTATATTCTCCATAAAAGTTTGTCGCAAATGGCGAGTGCAGCAGCTGTTTTCACGATAACCGTCTTTCCTGACATATATTATGGCATGTTACATGTTTCGTTAAAGAAGACACAGTGCCACTACATGTTCCATCGTATCAACAAAGTGAATGGAATATGTACTTTAGTGAAAATACGTTACCTAATTTCGATGTTTGACATTAAAAGACATTCGTTACATCATTATTATTATTATTATTTTAATCGGAAAACGTACAGTGTTATTTTAACAGCAATCATAACTAAATGTCAAACTAGACACCATTAACACGTTTTCACATATGACTTACAATACAAAGCTCGCCGTTGAAACTATACAAGCAGTTATAATTTTATTTATTTTTTAAGCATTTTAACTGCTAGATGTTTAAATCTAAATAAAAGTTTACTAGAAAAAAGGAAAGTTTTTTTTTCTAGTAAACTTTTCTTTATACAAGCAGTGCCAAAGTGAAAAATAAAGGAAAGTAATAAGACTAGAGATAATTGAAATATAGCAGCAAGCGACGCTTAAAGCATGCATTAATTAAGCTAGGCAGTTTGAGAATCAGCAAACCAAGAACTGACTGAGGTATTTTTAAGTATTTATAGTATGATTGTTTTAGTATACATCATTATTTTAAGTGAATACCACTATTTCTAATTTGATTGAGGATAACCACTCAATTCATAATTTTGTAATAATAAAAGTGATTGAACGGGTAGCATTAAATTTTTATTATGCAATAGTTTTTTAACTTATTTACTAGTCTCTGTTGTTTATTTTTCCTCCATATATTTTAGTCTAACCTAAGGTCGATTTTAAAAAGATTGGGGGCTAATGGCACTTTGCTTTTTCCATGAAAACGAATGTAGCTGGTTATTTTGGATTAGAGTTGATGTTCGGGGAGCTGCTTTTAAAAATACACACCACCGAAATGACTGAAACTTGTTTTGTGCCATTTTAGAATGTGTGTTTCAGGATTTTTTGACGTCATACTCTAATGCATGCGTCTCGTTGATTTTTTCACATTTATAGTTTTTCGTAAAAATATTTACGAATAGGATAGAAAAAGAATCATATTCATTACTAGGGGCCCGCTCGCCCGCAACATTAGATTTATGATTTTGGGTGTATGCAAATGCCCTCAATCTTCTTTCAAAATGTGATTATCATCATTTATTATTTAGACATGCCCCTCGAGGTTCGAACACCCCAAACTGCACGGCGAACTTGTGTAGCACGTTAGCACAACTTAGACAAGAGAGAAATTGCACAGTAATTATTAATGGTGACCCAGGGAGTAAGTTCGTCATGTTTATTGCGCCAAGTTTATTGCAGTGCCCTACTCATCAGTTTGCTACTTGCTGTATCAGGGTGAACTGTAGGCCATTTTTGATGGTTTACTAGGATATCTGAGAAACATATTTGAACCTCTTCAATTATGCTATAGGATTACGAAATTTTTAAATGAAACACAAACTGCTGTGTGGCCATTTAGAATTCGTGGCGGGGAAATAGGAAAGGAGAATGTAAAATAAGTAGCGGCTATCCACGAATCAGTTTTAAAAACCTACACATGTTTCCATTACCTAATTATTTATTTACTAAATTATATTCACCAAAGCGTAGTCAAATATGTAAATCATAGGGCATTCTGATGAGTGAACTGTTGGAAACACAAAAGGTGGCATAAAGCTAAATCTGAGATATATAACATTAAAAAGTTTATTGATCGATTTTTTGAAAGATACCGTTCTTCAGCCGTATAGTATAAGAGAATATGAATTAAAAGTCAAAATGGTAAAGATCGCTAGTAAATGAAGATCAAGTGTGGAGTGGACGGTCATCAGAATCACAGCGGTACTGAAACTTGCAATTCAAATACCCTGGAGAATGGGGATTGGCGAGGATAAAATAAAGAGTGCAGAGTAATCTTAATTGCCTGCGCTGGAAAATAGGAAGCTATTTCAGATTAGATCGAGTTTGCGATCGCAATCGAATCATTCGCGAATTCGCTTAGACAGAGGTGGCTTTTTCAAGTTTTATTTTTACGACAAAACTGTCATTAATTTCCTTCACTTCAAAATCTTAAAATGATAAAAAAAATGTAAGTGAAACAGACAAGTAGACAGTGGCACAGTACACAGGTTACTTTGTACATGAAAATATTTAGAAGGTTAGTAAGGATTGAAAAAGAATTTATCGGAAAAGGACGAGATGCCGAGATCACCTGCGATATATCTATTATCAGTTTATTCGTCGAGCAATTCTCATTTTTTTTTTGTTACATTATCATTCATCCTTATTATACATTAACATCGGTACAGTGATTATAAAGATACGAAAAAAAACGACTTTTTTTCGACTGAAAAATCGTGTGTCGTGTATCGTCACAGACAATTTCCCATATCTCGATCGATATAACGGGGCCGAATTTCAAAAATATGCACCTGAGCATTGAACTAAGGAACATTTTAGGTCATTACACTTTTTTCGATATTGGTGACGATTGAGGCTGTAGAAGTAGGTGCCCTTAGCCGCGAGTTTTGCGCGGCGCGAAGTGCGGTATCACGCAGCGGGCGGCTCGCGTGCGGCCACGAAGATGTATGAGGGCTAAAAAAACGCTGAATTCAAAGGGCTTTAAAATGATGTAAAAATATTTTGGAAAAGTTGGTTTTGCCAAAAAAATATTTTTTGATTATAAAAAAACAAATTAGAATTTTATTTTTTTCATATTTTATTTTATGTTTTTTTTGAATAATTTATAATAGGTAGATTCATTTTCAATGCACCTTCAAGTCCTGTAGAGCACGCGATCTGTGATTTTTTTTTAATATATTGTTCTTCACGACTTTTTGAGCTTTTAGTGTATCAGTTTGTAATCTACGATGATAAACACCACATAATGCGGTATTTCAAGCATAGTGAAATCTCCATGTTAGCAAAGACCATAGTAAAATAACCCGTGAGGATCTCGATGGCGCAAGTGGTTAGCGCATTCGGCTGCAATCGTTGAAGTTAAGCAACTTTCGCATTGGTCGGTCATTGAATGGGTGATCAAATATTTACTTATTATCTTGAGCTCCTCCGTGCTTCGGAAGGCACGTTAAAAGACTGGGCTTAGGCAGGCTAGGTGAGGATAGCAGAAGCCTACACTTTTCCTTACACTTAACACCATGTGTAGTAGAGTTATTTACTGCGCCTCATTTATAAAAAAAAAAAAACTCCCAGCAAATATAAAATGAATGTGAATTCAGATAAAAAAGAACATTAATTTTGTCTCCCCTTAAGGTTACTCGAGGAGGACGTCTCAAACACAAATTGTGGTAATGAAAACCATTCGTAAAGATTCAAGCGTACTGCTAATACGCCAGTGAGTTTTTACGATTTCACACTTTCGCTATATAAATTCAGCTGGCAGATTTTGTTCCCTTGCAAAGGAGAAACAAAATCTGCCCGCCGAATTTATATAGCAGAAAGTGTGAAATATTAAAAAAAGAAAATGGAATTATCATTGTTTGTTTGTAAAGAGCTTCAGGAAAAAAATACTAAATAGCTTTTTAGCCACAGACTTAGATCGAAATAGATTAAGAATACCACTTATGAAGACTTTTGCCTTTACACAAAATAAAAAACCTAGGTTTTCATAACCCTTCGGCCAGAATCTGCAATACCTATAATGATATGAACTCAAAATCACCCAACCTGGACGTGTTTGACGTTTCGCAGAAATACTTTAAATCAACATTGTTTCAGCTGCTCGATTCTCATTAATTCCGTATAAACTTTTATATCAATTAAAGTTACAGACATTATTAATTTTTAATTTAATATTGATTATTTAATGCACTGACTAGTTATTGGTTATTCACTAATTATTGATTTTATTTATTACTCAAGTGAATGTTATGTGTGCTTGTTAAGGCTTGCATATAAGTCTTAGAATAAGTGTTATCATATTTTTGAAAGTTTTTATATGTTAAGCTGTAAGGACACCCATTAAATAAATAAATAGATATCTTACGCAAATTTATATAATTGGCGTTCCTAAAGGGACAATAATGGTCTTTCTTTTACGGTAATTTAATCATCACATCACCGTGTCCCATAACGGTTTAAAAATATCTGACTATGTATTAAGCTGTAAAAACGATATAATTGAAATAGGTGAAAGGTATTAAAGTCATGATCATCTGTGCCAAAGCGCATCAAATTTCATTCCGGGAGTCTTTGGTTCTTTTAAATTAAATAGGTACAAGTACTATAACGAACGAACATTAATGTAGTAAAGTTAGTACCTTATGTTATTCTACCACGCTAGAGTAAATCTAAAAATCCCCGCATGGGTTGGGGTTTTTCAAACAGTCTGTTCGTTATAGTAAATCGTCTTCTATGTACAACGAAGCGATCACAAATCACACAAAACTTGTCCACGCTTCGGAGGAAATACGATTCCAGTTCATCGATACTAATTGAAAAAAAACGATAATCGTGTTCCAATGTCCAAAGCGTGTTATAGATAAAAATCAATCAAGTAACAGGGAGCGCACAATCACAACGAAGTAAGACGAGTCGACTATTTGCAACTGCAAGTTCTTCAAACCCCGTAAACTGTTTTGAGGTGTCTCAGTAAGTGCAAGCGCAGGATGGTCGCCAGGCTTTGTCGTATATCTGGTTGTATAGTACGATATGGCATATAATTATGGTTACTAATAATACAAAATGTAGGTACTATAAAATGAATTTATTTAGCTACTTAAATATGCCCATGTGTCGTATCTTTTGAGTACCAGGATATTTTTTACGGTATCATATCTTTTGACTATCAGGATACTTTTTTACGGTGTCATAATAAAAAAGGCTAATTTTTCATAGATCTATCAATTCATACTTATTACATTGTTAGCGGAGCTGGCTGTGTTTTGTCCATTGTCCTTAGACTGTTATTTTATTTCATACATCAAATAATTACATAGTAGCTGGAGCTCATCTTAACTCGCTTTTTTCATGGCTCTCCTCTCGTTCTCCCAAAACAAACCCAAAATAAAGAAGATTGCTTATAAATAAAGATACGTTACTTATTGTCATATTGTCGTAAAATTTAATAACCGTTACATATGATGATTGTGACATAAAACTATATTACTCCATTAACAAGATTAGTAATTGGTGTTAATAATATGATTATATCATTAACTACACTAGCGGGTCGTAAAACCCAATCAAATTACAGTGTCCCGGGTTAATCAATCGTCATTGAACTGGAGTTTCTAATTAATTACAGCCTGATTGGTTTCATTCTGTTGCACAGTGGTTAGTTATAACATTAGTAAACAAGCAACAGGGTGTATGACAATATAACAATTCATATGCTCCTATAGCATAGTAAGAACCTGTTCCTACAATAGCCCGACGCCTTTGATCTAGCGATAAATACCACTAAATGGGAAGAACAGAAGGTAATCTCATGTATGTACTTTACTTTTCATATCTAATGAAAGAAAGAAATTATTTATTGACCCTATAAAATTTCACATAAAAAACATAGATAACAAACAGAATAAGGTCAACTAGGTCCCTGCCTCAGCACAATGCCACAACGACACCAAGGCCGCTGCGGCGCTGATATTCTGGCAGGGCCTAAGGTTGACGTGAATAAAAAATTAATAAACGACATAATCACGATTAACAATACCACAAACAAAAAAAAAACAATGTAAGTAAAAAAGAAATATATATATATATATATGTTAAGGCTTAGTATTTTCTTTTCCTTTGCCTTAACGCTAACAACCATAAAATAATTAAAACAATAAAATTTGATAGTCTCAAGTCTGTGGAAAGGTGGAAAGATTGTTGTGCATGACTAACTTTATTATTTAACTATTAGAAACTCAATTATTGGTACAATATTGCTATGAGTAAGTTTGTTTCTCTGGAATACCTATCCACCAATAGCAAACATAGATAAAGAGTGAGATCTAGTAGGTATGTACAGTAAACACAATAATCAACAACATAAATGAATTAAAAAGTGCGATTCCAGCATAAATGTGAATATAGATCTACGCTCAGCGGTCCGGATAGGTTAGTCAACTTTGGCTAGTGCAGAAAAGGTGGAGTAGCACTCGTACGTGTCTAGTTGTTAGATTTACTGATGAGAATAAAACAGGAAGAATAGAAATATAAACCAACAATAACTAAAGAATTGAATTTAGTTATGATATTCTTACAAATCAATTTATATTATTGGTACAAATTAAAAAAAATACGATAATTCACCATTTAATAGTGAGTTCTAACAATCGTCAACTGAACAATTTATTTTTGTTGCTCCAAATTTGCACAAAAAGTTCACAGACGCGTCTCTGGTGGATAAAACTTGCGACCGCTGTGGTCCCAAGCGGTATGAGATATCGTGTCCGTGAGTAGCACTCAAGCTTACATTGTGTGAGAATTACCTTCTGTGCTATATATTTTGTATATATGTTATCGGCAATCTGTAAAATTCGGCATTCTATACAATACCTAGGCAATGTATAGAATACCAAAAACGTCAAGGCAATGTATGAAATATTATTATTTTTTTACTTTGCCTAGGTGTTCTATACAATGCCGAATCCGCAGTCGGCAATGTGGGTCAGAAAAGATAGGGCGTCGACTTTTCCTTGCTTTATTTATCTATTATCTATCAGGTGGCTGGCGCTTTGCCGGCCGCTGCCGCGGCAAGCTGGCTTTGTTCGCTCGGCTCGCGTTAAGTTTACATAGCTCACAACAGTAACTTAACATTTTTTTTTCATGTTTGGAAAATCCATTACGGATTCTCCACCCACCGGGAGAAGCGGTTGGTCACTCGGACATCTCCCTACCTTGTCATGTTTAGTCTCCTGCTTCTCGTCACGCTGCACTAACGCAGTTCTTTGACGTTGATCGCGTGCCAAGTGTCATTCTCCAGCACCTCATAGTAGCAGAGGACGTTCCTAATCCTCCCAACCTCATTGTCAGCGACCCCACTGAGTTCCTCCAGGAACTGGTCGCATGTGTTCTTCTCAGGAGCCTGGGGCTCACTCTTCCTTGGCCGCAGCGTTATGTACGTTGAGGGCTGAGGAGCAGTCTCCATTAGCCTTAGTTTGCCCTTCCTGCAACAGGCTGTAGTCACTTGCGGTGGGGTGGGTGTAATACCCCCCAGAAGTCATCGTCACTCGTATCCCTCTCGCATAGCCCTCCACCTCCAAGGCGGAGCACCTCACGGTCCTTCTCTCCTACAGACGCCTCAGTAGTCCATTTAACACTATGGTACCCGGCAATCACATGGCACCGATGGCCGGCCGGAGCGCATAAGCCGCAAGTCACAAATTTCTCACCCTGTGGCACAGCTTTCCCAAAGCATCCTGTGGCAGCGGGAGCACATGATAAACAAGACTCGATCGACGATATTTCCATAACAATGTCCTAGAACTGTTTATTTTACATATTCCCGGTGGGCCAGCAGGGACTCTTTATAATCCCTAGGAATTGTATGCATTACCTAGGCAAAGTATAAAATGGAAAATAATATTTATAATCCATACATTGCCAAGACGCCCCGGGTATTCTATACATTGTCTAGGTATTGTATATAATACCTGCATTATAAAAAAAATCCTCTAACCTTTCAATGTTCTACAGATTTAGTCAAATAAGCGAAACTGAACACCAACAGAATTACGTGCAAATTAAAAGGGAATTTGAGAAAATACATTTTATTGGTCACATCCAGCTACCACCCATTGCAAAAGTTGCTTAATTTCCTCACCATTAATTTCGATTTACCATTATTTTATTATATTTTCTTTCCACGCAAAACGATCACGTCTCTTCGGCGAATGAAATTGGAAATACCACGCCTTGAAGTTAAAACACGTAGTCTAAATATTTGTATCCACCAAATTCCATTTTGCTTAATAATAAAATGAAACTGTCGCTGTTCTGGTTTTTTACGAGTAATTCGATTTATAGAGTTTTTATTTACCTATCTACTTAACATATCGTCATCGTCAAACCATATAGACGATCTCTGTGGTCGAGTGGTTTGCACGCCGGCTTTCATGGTGTCGTCGATACGAGAGGTCCCGGGTCCGAATTCCGGTGGGGGCAGATGTTTGTGTAATTAATTTGTACTCCAGTCATGGATGTTTTATATGTATATCTATATAAATATACGTATATATGTACAATATACGTATTCTATCCGTTACCCAAGTATCCCATAACACAAGCCTTACAGTGCTTACTTTGGGGCTAGGCTAATTGGTATGAGTGTTGGAAATATTATTTATATATAATATTAAATATATTCATATATATCTGCTATTTATGCTAAAAAAGAGCGTAGTTCTCCCTTAAAGGCCGACATCGTAGTTGTGATGCTCCAGGTGTTGCAGGTGTCTATAGGCAACGGTGATCACTTACCATCAGGGTAAGCCGTTAGCTCTATATTGTTTTAAACTTTCATGGTGACTAACATTATAGTAATATAAGTTATTTACGGGATTGTCACCATGTACCTTGTTTTTAGCGAGTTTCCGATATTTCGGCACTGTTGCAAGCGCCATGATCACGGAGTAACGTGTGTTACATGATGACAACCCCGTGAATAACTTATATTACTATAAAGCCGTTAGCTCGTACAATATATAAAAAATGCACTTTTTGGAGAATTCTACATTTTCATCATTAATTGTCAGTATTCGAAAATTCTGTTAGTATATTAATCCAATAGAATTTTCTAATAAAAATACTGCTATGTGAATCTTAGCATCATAACGGTGAACAGAAATAGTGATGCTTAAAATATACTATCAGCCAGAAATTGCTATAAGTACCTTACAATTATTATTATTTGCGCATAGCAGAGAGTAAGAAAGAATGAAAATGTTTTATTTAGATATCAGATATTGTTTTCTTTTTTTATATAGCCAGGTAGGCAAATTACTTTACCCCACCTGATGTTAAGTGGTGATAAATTGTGTGGTACAACAGTTTTAAAACCAACCATCCTCACCTTGCCAGCCTGCAAAAATGCTTCTTCACGCCTCTCTTAAAGGACCCCAGATTATAGGAAAGAGGGAACACGTGCGCGGGCAAATGTTTAACAACTGACCATATTTTAGAACGTCTATTTAGACCCCAGTAATATGCCAGACATAATATTATCGAGACATAAACGGATGATACTTATGCTAATATGAAATCTTAAGGTTATCATACCTCCAAGCGAGTTAATAGCATGGGATTAAGTATGGCTGTAAATAAGCCACGTCACAACACAGCCATAATATCGAAATCGAGTAATATAATATTTGTATAATGCCGCACAAACATGTACTCAAACCTTTTATTTATTTGTTGTTACGTACGCTCAACCTAGCAATGGGATTTTGCGAAAAACCCAATCGTAAATCACGTACTGCTCCCGTCATTGAACGCGAAACGTAAACTAAATTCCGCTATAACGCTTTACTTATAAGGTTTGTATTCGTCTGCGGTCTCAGCTACTGCTATGTCGCAGAGTGTACTGGAAAAATCAATATAAAAGTCGTGAGGCACGGCCGATATTAACTTTGATCATTAACCGGCGCGGACTGGCGTTTGTCACACTCAATTTACCACCGAAAGGGTACGTAGGAAATGGATCGCCCGATTGAGGGCACGGCTCCACCTGTCCTCTGTTTTAATCGATTGCTTCCCCCTAAAAAAGTATTTAACCTTTTTAGGATTTTTTGTTTTTCGAAGTTAATAAAATTCTACATTCGAAAATGCTTAGTAACTTTTAGGTTCCAGAGCTCTACGGGATCGTGAAAGGGTCAGGGTAATTAATTCGCGACTGGTAGATACTCCTTGATATACATCATCAGTTGTAACGGTCTTTATTACCTTATCAGTCAGATGCTAGGAAATTTAAAAACCCAATTAAAATATCTTTGTAAGCACAATAAAAAAGTATGTTCAAGAATTGAACATTAAAAATAAATTTAATTTAATATTATAAAACTATAAAATACACTAACTATAAACAAAGAAGTCTCTATCTAATTACATTACACTATATATAAGAAAAATATAAATACTAGAACAATAAACCTAAAACTTAAAACCTTAAAAAATAAAATTAATAACTAAAATATATTATTAAAAGGAGTCCCTTTAGGCAAGGATCCGAAGATACTGGCAGCGTTACCCCTTTGAATGGCTAGACTAATTCTTTGTCCGAGGTAGCTGCCAGCTCTTCGGTCTCCTGTGACGTCGACTAACCTTTTTGCTATTTCCTTAAATAGCCTTAAAGCGCTAGGACCCCACGGACCAAGGTTCTCGACACCGAATGGGACAAAATCATATTCGGAGCCTAGACCCCTGTATTTGCTTGCTTTTGATTTTCAGCCGCTTCACAAGCCGCACCAGCTCTGTTGTTGGTTCCATGTAGATGGCAAGGGGCCAGCGTGTCTGAACAGGTTGCATCCCATACCAGCACCCGACCCATCTTCCATGGAATCAAACTCATACCGATACTTTTATGATGTGAAATTGTTAATATTTAATATTATTTTAATTAAATTAGTAACGGTGGTTATTAAAACCCGTTGATATCATCTTTATTAGGTACGATAGAACAAACTGATTCCTGACCCACTTGCCCAATAATTCTTTATCAATGTCTCGAAAAATAAAGATAAAACTCTGAAAATATGTTATTAATAAAACTGAATCCGCTGGAACACCTTTGGTTATGGGCGTGCCTAAGGGATCAATATTAGGTCCTTTATTATTTTTTAATATATTAATGACTTACCTTACTATATAAGCACCTTATGTGAAACAGTCTTGCTGACGATAAGTCAACTGAATAATATACCTATATTTTCATTTCATTTCATTACTCTATACTTCGATGTATAAAGAAGTGGTGGTAAAAGAGTAAACTATGTAGTAAGTATACCGAAATAAGATAAAATTGTTGCGAACAATGTCAGTCATGCCGCTGTTTCGACGAAGTTCGATGACGAAGTTTATATACAACCACTAAAATTTCATAGTGTTTAGGTAGGAGCTACATGCTCGTGGCAACTTCAAGCGGCAAAGTAACAGTTTATTCTGAACTAGGTGAACGAGGTTTATGTTCAAAATATTAATTATAAAACACGATAGTTTGCCTTTTCCTTCATCACTATTCAACGAGTCATGACATTTTACGAACTGTGTGGGTAATATTTAAGCTATCTAGCTGAGATTTTTTTAAATATCAGTTGAAATAAAATTAGAAATAGCTGGAGGTAAAAATACATTTAAAAATGAATGTGAGCGAGGAAGACAGAAACATTTAATTGACCACAATACACATTGCTAAAATAAAAACTAATACTACATAAAAAGGCAATCGTTATGTTACAAATGAATAAAACTGCATTGAAAACTTTATAGCCAATTAGGACCCTGACATAAACTATCACAAAGAACATGCAGGGAATCAGTCATATTTAATATCCCCGTTTTTCTATATATTAAAGACGTCAGGTTGAAAAATGACTTCAATAAGTCATAATATATTGTTAAAATATACGGTATCAATAAATCATAAAAATGTATAGGTATAAATATAACGGTGATACAAGACGAATTGATACAAATATTGATAATATTTCATCCTCATCTATGTATTTGGAATTTGGAAATAGCATTTGAATTGAACTTTTACGATTCAGGAGACGGTTTACGATCAATTCCACATTTTCTCTGTGAAGAAATACAGTCACTTTATGAAGTATTTAGAAACCGTTCTTCGCTTCCGATATAGACACTATTTTCTATGTATGAGCACTTGGTATCTGCGCTCAAGCCCGTTTTCTGCCGCCTCTCTGTCATTTTCGCTTGACTTTTTGTTGGTGGAAACAGATGTTACATACATTTGTATTGCGAAGTAAAAGGTGTCATTAATGGCTTCGCTCCTCTCGTGGTGGAAAATTCCATTAAAGATCTGTGAAGTAAAACCTCTTTCCCCGTTACGTTATTACAAAAGGAACACTAAAGTTCAACCCGGTTAAAAATGACCTGTCACTTTATTTGCTAAGGCAATAATACCATGGGCTAAAATAATTTACTAATGAGTTTAATTTGAGTTTACTTGTCCGACATGATTAGTAATCAGTGTTTAATCTACTGCGTTACGGTCTCACGGCCATAGGGTTAAGTAGGTGACAGTGTAACTTATGCAATGTCTCTGTATTATACCCGGCCATTTGACGCATATGAGCCATTTTACAAAATTGCGCCACTGCCGTACTGATCGGCGCGTAGGTAGATTTGCACTAGTATATTTTGCATTTTACGGGTGATGTTTCGAGTCTTATAAAATAATTATTAATAAACTAATTATAAAAATATATACATATTTTAGTAGTTTAATGATGTTATATTAGTTTTATGAAAGTTTTTGATATTAATTCTATTTAATTCAATACCAAAATACGAGGTAAACCTGCATTGTTTTTTGGGAAAACTCACGGAGGTTAGATGCTTTTTTTGATAATTAATGAGATGGAAAATCAATTTCTAATAAATTATGTTACAATAAAAACATATTTCTAATACCGTAGTAATTAATTTGATCTAATTTATTAAACAATATTTAGAAATTCAGGCGTTTGAAGTTGTCCATATTATCGTTTTTTTTAGTATAAGTATTTTGTGTCAATTCTTATCTAAACTGATTGAATACGGAACTAAATTTTCTAAAAGTAAAACATGCTGAAAGCTGTTTTAAAAGCAGTGCCACTCGAAATCGTCGATATTGCAACAGTTAAAATGTGTTGACAGCGAAGCAGTATAGAGTCAATATCATTGTGATGTTTATTGTATGAGCTGCATCCAGACAGTGCTTTAAATTGAGAAGTTAAAGTTTGGAAATGGTTTCGACTGCTATTTCTCTTGGGTTGTATTTTTGTTACGAACTGTACTGGTGTATGTTACTTCATTGCAGGTACTTTTCTGGATATTTTTGTGTGTATAATAATTTTTTGGTAACTCCAAAGAAAATTTTACAAAAAAAATCCACAAGGACCAGGCAGCTGACGGGACTCGAATCCGCACCCTTCGCTATCCGGGCGAATGCACTGACCATTATGCTACTGCGGACTTGATGGCCGTGGCATATTTTCTCTAGCATTTCTAAGGCTGCAAAGCAGCGCCATCTCTTCGCATTTTACAACTCTCAATTTCGATTAAAGAATTAAAATGCATTTTTTTGCAACTTTATGAATACTTATTTTACGTTATAGAACTATGTATTATATGGGTAATTAATGTTTTTATAAAAGACTTGTTGTTTGGCAATAACAGGTTTGCGATAAAAAATTGATTGAATCACAAGGCAATCTAGAGCCGTATTTCCCGATTTGATGTGATTCAATTTGTTTAGAAACGAAAGAAAGACGTTTAACTTCGTTTAAAAAAATGCGTTATATAGAGGAAAAGCACACCTTATTATGAAATATAATAAATAAGCACGTGTAAGAAATAAATTTTCAATAGGTTCAGCAGTACAATAGCAAAAAAAATATCTCAGCATCAAAAAAAGTCAATTTGAATCAGGTTTATTTTCATTTCATAAATGTTACTTAAAAATAAATAAATACGTAATTGGATCTTGAACTATTTACATGGATTGTTTAATCAAATTAGGTAGGTACCTACATCTAATTATCTTCATGCTATATTATAATTTAGTAAATGTGAGCATTATAGTATTACCTCGGCCACCATATAAGTTTATCGTGCATTCGCCGTAACAACAAGTTAGTGTTGACGTAGCAGTAATTTTATCCTGTGATAAAAAGCTATGACGCCGCTCCGTTACCTTCTGCCTAATGAGAAAATGTATAACCTCTCGCCGGCGCTGCTGTCCTAGTACTTTATAGTTTATAATGGACTCTGCTAGAAACTTTATGAAAATTAAAAAGCACTGTTTTTCACCGGCAGCATTGTGAACGCGTTAATAGTGAAATTAATTTATTATGCAAGAGAACTAGCCTTTGTCGGCGGCTTTGCTTGAGGTGAACTCTTCATGCGTGGGAAACAACTTTCTAGGCTAAAAATATATATATATATATAAGCCATCCTTTCTTCCGTTGTGCAAGTTTGTAAGTATACCAAATTCCTTCCATGAAAGAGGATTGAAAAGGGAGCGTGCGAAGGATTCCAGGAAAGGAGAAATGGAAAATCACCGATGAATACAACCTTTGTGTCCTTTAAACCATTTATTCATTAGTCAACATTTGTCTCTATACGTGTCGTTCAACATGATGCGCATCTTAAACTATAAAGTTGATGTTGTGAAAGTTTAAAACAAAATACTAACTACACACATCAAAAGTGTCTAGGGATCAACATATATTTTTGCAATAACTTTTCTCCTGATTGATATTAATTAAAATTTTCTTTAAGGATTCATCAAATAAAGTGTTTTCGTTTGTCACAGTAACGATAAACCAAGTCACCTTTGCATTAATAAAGAAATTTGCCATTTTCCTAATAAAGGGATTTTTGACATTTGAACCACTAACACAAAAGTTCGAAAAAAAGACTGAAATAACAGTTTTCTCTAAAATTTTATTGGGTAACTTAAACAATTAATAATCCGTATTTCTACCGCGAACACTAACAACACAAGAACATCGGTTTGGCATACTCAAAATGAGTTCATCCAAATCACGCTGTGGAATGGCCGCCCATGTTCGTTGCAACAACAAAAAAAGGTCTTCTTGCGACTGGATACCCTCCATATTCGGCAGAGCTCTTCTCTGTAGCATATCCCATGCATGCTCAATCGGGTTCAAGTCTGGCGACTGAGCAGGCCAGGGCAGGACATTGATGTTAGCTGCGGCGAGAGTCTGTCTTACAACTCTTGCGGTGTGCGGTCGTGCATTATCATGCATTAACTGAAATAAGGGACCGATTTGCACTTGTAGAGGAACGATGACGTCTGATACAATCGTCTCAGCATAAATTTGAGCGTTGAGGTTGCCTCTGATCCAAATCAACTCAGTTCTTCCGCCGATCCAAATACCCGCCCATACCATGATGGTTCCACCACTATAAGGATGGACTTCCTGGCAGGATTTTAATCGCTGTTGGCGTCCAGGGGTTCTCCAGTGTCGTATACGTCTTGTATCCGGTCTCATACCAAAACGAGACTCATCAGAAAAGCACACGAAACGCCATTGTTCTTCTGCCCAATTTCTGTGTTCAAGAGCCCATTGATATCGAATCCTACGATTGTGCATTGCTATAGGTGGTACCCGTAGCGGTCTTCGGGAATGAAGGTTCACTTCATGCAAGCGGTTTCTGACTGTTTGGTCGCTAATTAAGTTCCCTGAAGAGTGATGAAGCCTCACGGCTAACATCATGGCGGTTATTGTTGGAGCTCTTCGAGTTAAGATTTGAATGTATCGGTCTTGTCTCCGTGTGGTGCAGCGATACCGTCCTCCATGGCGCTCAGCCACGGTACCAGTGCTTCGGTATCGTGTCCAAAGTCGACTGATAACACTCTGACTTGTATTCAGAGCTAAAGCCACAGTACGTTGCCGGGAACCAGCTTCTATCATTCCCACGGCTCTGAGCATTTCTTCCCTGCTTAAATGACGTCGCCGCTCCATAATAACGTTGGTTTTAATCAGTAGTAGGGAAACAGTAGCACTAATAATGTCTTCAATGCGTTGTATGTTTTTATAGGGAAAATATTGACAGCTGATTTTCATCTTTTACTCGAATTTGATTCACAGTTCCTGATTCAAATTATGAAATGCACCAAAAAGGATCCATATAAATTTATAAAATCATAAATTTATTACAAAGCCACATCTCAATCTCAAGAAATCCGCATAAAAATGCTTGATCCCTAGACACTTTTGATGTGTGTATTTTGTTTTAAAATTTCATGATCAATAACATCATAGTAATCAGCCATCGCGGCAAATTTGATTGATTCTGGTCCTAGCCACTGGATTGAGTTCCGCATTTTACAGATTATCTCAACAGAACGCCACTACATACCAAGATTGGTCAGGGAAGCGATAGAGGGGTATAGAGGGGATAGGGTTTAAATTGTCGTGTGTTTAAATTCCTGTGGTTCGTATGTAACCGGAATATTAAAAAAAGTGTCGTATAGCGATCCGATACTTTGAGTGTTTTGTATCGAGAATAGTTTCGAGTGAATAGTGAAACGTGATGTGAGGGTTACCGATATATTTGCCAATAACAGCCTACCCGCAATTACTTCAGTTACTCCGTGATCGTGATCGGAAACTCGCTAAAAACAAGGTAACAATACATAACATAAATTACCACAGATAATGTTGCTGATGTCATATAATATTGTTGCTTGATGCAAGTTTTCTTGCTTAATAATTTTAGTCACTTCGAGAGGTTTGTTCTATTTTAATTGAAAAAGCTAGCATACATGCGTAAAGCCGAATGGTAAAGACGTTTGTCATGACCGGTTTTCCGCCGGGTCTAGGCTCGGTTTTTACCCGGGCCAGTGCCGGCTAAGCTTGTTCACGAGCACGGTTTGCACGTTTGTACCGACCGGATCCCAAACCGTCGCTAGCGCCGGTGTTGTTAACAAACCTCCATACTGTCCCATACCTCACTGACAACCGTACGTAGACACAGTTGAAAACAGCCTATATATGCGTGTGTATAGTTTCACTCGCACGTTGTCTACCTAAACCCCATTCGTAACCCCATGGGGGCATGGAACTTTACTCCCTAGCAGAAACACAGCAGCAATCAAGGATAGTATTATTGCACTGTTATCACGTGTAAGGTGGGAGTTACTTCAACAGCGGGTGCTCTTATTGGAGCGGCAAATCCACTATGCCTCTATTTTCGTTTTAAATTATAATCTCTTAAATGACGCTTCGCTGTCTGATAAAACAAATACTTAACAAAAATTTACTCTATTCCATAGTAGCCTTTGGAGTTTCTTAAAAAAAATAAGGACTCTACTTCGTTTCATGTTCACGTCTATACATACGTTTGTTTATGTCTCCTATCTGTTAGTAAAGTGAAATGCACCGAGAATTCAATAACACCTCGATGTTGCAACCATGTCAACTGGTGCTGTATGCGTTCTAAGTATTATTCCAGATGAGGAATATACAGTGCGACATCACGCGCTGCAACGCCAAAATATTGTATTTATTGAAAAATTCACAATATTTCATTCGGCTGTTAGAAGAACTTTTCAGTCTAAAAACTACATACATTCACAAATTTTGAATGAGTATGTATTGAATTTCATGGAATAATAAATGAGTAACTGTTATGCAAATTTAAAGTAAAACGTTGTTAATATCAAGAACGTTTATTAACGCAAACTATTGTTATTAAATTTTCAACCGCTGGGGCTCGAGTCGAGTAGCTCGATTCGAGCCAGATTTCAAGGTGTCACCTACTCAGAGGTACCAGGTTCGAATCCCAGTTGGACAAATATCAGTGAATGAATATACATAAAATATATATCAGTAGTATTCTATTGGTTACCTTAGTATCCCATAACACAAGCCTTACAGATCTTACATTTGGGCTAGACTAATTGGTGTGAGTGTTAGAAATATTTGTTTGTTCATTTGCAGTATCAAATAGTTCAAATAGTAATCTTTCCATTTCATCTCATTTAGATATATACAAACTATTGCGAGGCGGGTCATTACACTCCCTAGAATATGGTTGAGCTAAGCGATAGCTGGTTCATGCGTCGTGCGCTTATTCTTCTCATCAGCTAAAAGATGTCCTAAACGGGTGGTAGAAAAAAAATTGGTCGATTAAAAGAGCTTTCCATAAGTCAATTTGAATATAGTATAATTTCATTTCATTTCATCAAATATTATTTATGTTATGATTGTACATATCAATACATGAAATAAAATAATGGTTTTCACAGTATAAATATGTCTTAAAAAAAGAAACACTTTAAAGAACGTCAAACATAACTGTACACTAAATAAAAACACCATCAAAATTTGATCTTAGAAAAAAGAATTTCGCTACGGAATGCAAATATACACAAGCAAGCAATCCACTGCACCTCGAGAGCTATTTGCCTAATTCGAGGAGGCGTAACGAGCCCGGGCGAAACGCCCGTCCGTGTGTACGTGTTTGCCTATTACCCCTAGGGCAATGCTCTATCTGACGTTGTATATGAGATGCATTCCTCATTTTGCTTCCTCTGTTGACACTATGGAAATTAGGCAGTCGCTTCTGGTTTTAATAAAGAACCACGAGTATATTTTATTAAGTAGAAGGTTCTGTATCAAGAAAGGATGCTGTTTACAGCTGTGTTCTAGGAAGGTCACTAAAGTGAAGTCCCATAATTAAACCGACTCTTTTTAAATCCAGAGTGAACTCTTTCTGGGTAAAATCATTAGACTGTAAATATCATCTCTGCTCTCGGGCTAAATAGAGGATTAAATATAAAGATTTTTTTACAAGATGATTAGTACTTGTATTCATTTGACGTTGAGGGTTACCTACATTGCAAAGAGATAGCGCTGCCTTGCAGCATAAGAAGTGCTAAGTAAGAGAAAATTCGACATAGCCATCAGGGCCGCGGTAACATAATGGTCAGTACATTCGCCTGGATAGCGAAGGGTGCTGGTTCCAGTCCCGTCTGCTGCCTGGTCCGCTTGTTTTTTTTTGGAGTAAAAATGTTCTTTAGATTTAAATTTTACAGAGATATACAGTTTACACAATCGTGAATGCAAAAGTGTTTTAAAGGAGTAGCTACTTAGTATTTTTAATGCCTTATTAATAGACAACGAATAAGCTTAGACAATGTAGATACGCCGTGTTTTGTTCATGTCACTCAAATACCATTTGTCATTCAATGAACAGAGACAAAACATGGAGTAACTAATATAAGCTTATTCTTCGTTTATTAATAAGGGGGTTATTGTTTATTGTTACTAGTTATCAATATTAAATTAAACTGCGACGCAGTCTCTGACTAATGTAGTTATTAACGTTTTACATTGTTCTTCACAAACTTTTTAATATATTTATTTATTAGAAACAAACGGTCATACATATAAATGTTAAAATATTGTCAATATTATATCACTACAGACCTATAGTTTTCTTAATTAGAAATCGTCGCTGTTCAGTTAAAACGCAGCAAATCGAACTAGCTAACAATACAAATCGACCCGGCCCCCCGCCCACGGAAACCCATCAATGTTTCTCCAGTAATGCATTAATGTAAATATAATTTCTACGCACAATTGATAAATGGATACACGGATACACACTACCCGACTTCCACAGACGACAAGCCGAGCCAACCTGCACAATCAACCAACCCCGACTCACTGGGCCACACGAACGAAATTATTAATAAAAAATAAATAAAAATTGTGTGTGTCAGCTCCGACGCACGACCGGAGTTTACACTCTAAAAACGATTGTCTTTGAACAGACACAAAACAAAATCAAGTCCTAAGAAGTCGGATACAAGTAGAGATACCTCAGGAATCGTCCCATGGTTTCGACTATCATAGGTTCCATGTCACACATTTTATCATCTAACATCAGCGATATTCATCATATATTTTATTATGTATTTCTGGAAACACACAATTTCAAAAATATCACACACTAGTCATCATTTTGTAAATACGTATTATAATTCCATCTGTACTGAAAATCACTATTCCAGAGTGCTGGACACTTACCGGCATTTCTCTATATTCTGTTATTTATTTGTTTTCATTAATTTTGCTCTGATTTTATCTATTTTTAGTTTATTTATTTTATTGACATTTGTGACAACTTAATGTTTTTTATCCGTTGCCATGGCTAAAAGTGAAAGGTGTCGATATTTTTCATCGATAGATTTTACTCCTCAAATTTTTCTCATACCGGGTCCCTTATATATGCAAATCGATTCTTAATGAGTAAACTCCAAAAATGTGGAACGCTTCACGATTTTGCGTGTTATCCTTGCATTTACAAATAAATATTATTTCTTTATTAAAAAAAATAACGTATATAGATAAGCTTTATAAAATAACTGAACCGAGTCACCGCAAAGCAAATATCTACTGGAAATCCTCTTAGTCCTTGTCACTTAACTTTTTTGTCGTGATGAAATTTTGACGTAAAGTTTCACACGAATTTACCCTCCTCAGGAGGTAACGAGGGAAAGGCACGACAGGCCGTATCAGTGCTTAAAGACCGAACCGATTTATGTAGCTGAATTAATAGATTTAACGTCAAACCTTTTTGTGGAAAACTCATTTAAAGGTCGAAAGAGAATTCCAGTGTGGATTTTTTAATTTTTTCGGATACTAGAGATGCCCTGGGGTTTCATCCGCGTTAATTTGAAAAAAAAAAAGGTTATAGTACGCTAAAAAGATAGACATATGCTGTCCCGGACTCTTTTCTAAAACTTTTAAAGTTTTAGAAAAAGTCCGGTTCCAATTCCGTCATAATGATTTTTGTTAAACTTTAGCCGTTTTTGCAGCGCACGCGACGGACACTCAGAAATGGAATATTTTTTTTATATATATAATTATCTAACACAAAAAGAACTCATTCAAAGAATCTAACCAGTAGTTCCTGAGATTAGCACGTTTAACCAAGCAAACAAACAATCAAACATATTATATATTGTTTTATAAGGTTTAGGGTACGGTACAAGGTGCCCAGCTTGGTGCTTGGATTGATAGATACGATATACCTAGGCAATTAGTTAACGCGTTCGCCTGCGATCATTGAAGTTAAGCAACTTTCGCAGTGGTCGGTCATTGGATGGGTGACCACAAAATTTTAATATTTACTATCTCGAGCACCTCCGTGCTTTGGAAGGCGTGTTAAGCCGTTAGTCCTGTCTGCATCTGCAGCCGTTAGCACCTCCCAAAACTTACTGGACTTGCGTGGCGAGTCATGGCCCAATCTCCTTATTCCATCCATAAGGAAGGCTTATGCCCCAGCAGTGGGGACATTAATATGCTTGTGATGTGATGATGAGGCAATTATGAAGGACTGTACTATAAATGAGCGTAGATCACGCCTTCCTACACACACTACTCTCGTTAATCCTCGACCATTTGCGTAGTTTTGTTTAAAGACGCAGCTTCAGCAAAAAAAGTTTAATTATGCTATATTACTAATCCTTTGCACTGTTTCTCAAAAGGTGTACACTCGCGCCAGTAATAAAGAAGTTGTGCATAAATACAAACGACCTCCGTGGCCGAGTGGTTTGTATGTCGGGTTACAAGGTGTTGCCTACTCGAGAGGCCCGGGGTTCGAAGCCTGGTGGGGTCAGATATTTGTGTGATGAATACGAGCAATTGTACTCCAGTCATGTATGTGTAATATGTATTTCTATATAAATATACTTATATACGTATCAGCATATGTATTCTATCCCTTACCCTAGTATCCCATTACAGAAGTCTACAGTGCTAACTTTGGTGCTAGGCTAATTGGTGTATATAAAATTACATATTATATATATAGAGGTAACAAATAGCGTTGTATAAGTCTTTTAAATTATAATATCTAACAAAATCTTCTACATGATTTGTTTCTATAGCCTAGGGCATGCCCGGGAGTAGATCCACCATCATCGTTATCTTCTCAGAGGCAATAAGACGATTCACTCTATTTTCTTTTTCAGAGTGATCTTTTAGCTACCTTTATAAGCGCCACTGAGCATGCTCGCCTCTTAGCGGTCTTTTAGACAGAGTCTGGTTACTGGCTGTAAGCTCTACCTTTAGCCAATATCGGGACTTTGCTTGACAAGAGCACTCTATCTCTTGCGATATCCCTAAGACTTGAAGACAAATTCACCCATCGCTGTCGTTGCGATACTTGCGTTGGTGAGTTGGGACACCATGACCTCTAATCCAAAATGAGCGCTGGACAAGGCTCTCGCCACGCCTACATCAATAACGTCATCTGCAGAGCTCTTGTCGCTGTCAATGTGCCAGCGGTCCTTGAGCCTAACGGCATCTTACACGACGATAGCAAGAGACCTGACGGTATAACGCTCATTCCTTGGAAGCAGGGTCGTCCTCTTGTATGGGATGCAACGTGCTTAGATACGGTTGTTCCATACCATACAGGTAGTACTTTCCTAGCTGCAGGCGTGGCGGCCTGAGTGGTCCAAGCGGCGCAAATATTCAGCTCTCAATGAGAACTACATATTTGTGCCGTTTGGTGTTGGGACTATCGAGGTCGAGGTCGAAGAGCTCGTTCCCTTTTTAGGGAAATGTCACAAGGCTCACCGAGGTGACTGGTTATCAAAAGGCTGGTCGCTGTCTTGGTTAACGGATCAGCCTTGTCATCCAACGTGGCAATGCTGTCAGTCTATTAGGCACCATTCCTGACGGCGGCGCTGGGGGTGACATATTTTTTATTTTGTATAATATATATTAAAGAAAATTTAACTAGAAAAAATCCACGCGGACCAGGCAGCAGACGGGACTCGAACCCGCATCCTTCGCTATCCGGGCGAATGCACTGACCAATTATGCTACCGCGGCGAAATTCCTCTAGCCATTCTTAAGCTGCAAGGCAGCGTCATCTCTTCGCATTGTAGGTAACCCGCAATATCTTATCTCAATAGGATTTTTTTCTAGTTATATTATCTTAAGATTTAAACATCAAGCAGTTACATGCTTAAAAAATAAAATTATAAATATATATTATTTAAGTAGGTTACGGTGATTTGGATGTTATATTTAGTTTTTGTTTTTGAAATTGTTTCAAAGTTTAAAGTGAATAAAATTATTAATAGATTGAGCATTCCAGGCAAGAGTAACTTTTGCTTAGGTACGTCTATTACGTTTCAGTTTTCAAGAGTAGAATGATGAATGATGATGATAAACGTCATAAGGAGAATCTCATTAACAAATTACACAATAAAGGTTTCACAATACAAAAAACAACGATGTATGTAAAAAAACCTTAAACTTTATAATAACCTTGGAGATTATTGCTGTATGTACACAATTTTATTAACATTTTCTCATAATTAAATTCATGGCAGCCTAAATTTTTGATTTTACTCCTGTAAAGCCATCCTTAATTAAAAAGTTATCTATTTATGGTTGACTTCAGAAAAATCTCCTATCTCCGCGTTATCCACAGCCTGGAGGAAATCAATGGGATGACAGGGGTAGTCGTTATCTCCTGTGACCCGACCCTAATTAAATCAGGCCGTGTGTGCGAGAACCCCATTAAAGGAGCTCTGCATAATGACGAATAAACGATTGTCGCTTGGAAACCGAATGGTAATGGTAAAACGGTAAAAGCCGCACTCTGGGAAGCCAATTAACTTTTAAGTTTTATTAAATGCTGGCACTTTATTTGCGAAAACGATAGAATGAGAAAAGGGTGCTTAATAAATAAATAATGTACTAACATTATTTGTACTTTGTAGTGAAAGTACCAAGTAATAAACTTTGTATGCCAAAATGCATTATAATCAATTTAGCCGTTTCTGTGTGATTTAGTGCCAAACGTACAAACTGTTACATAATAATTAGTAAGAAAATTAATGACAATTATTACCATTTATATAGTAAACTGCATTGTCCCATGACAAATTTATCAAATCAACATCATCATGAATCTATTAATGTCCCCACTGCTTTGGCACAGGCCTTCCCTATGGATGGAAGACTGGGCCATGACCCACCGCGCGGGCCCAGTGCGGATTGGCGGGTGCTAACGACCGCAGATGCAGCCGGGACCAACGGCTTAACGTGCCTTCCGAAGCACGGAGAAACTCGAGATAGAAGTTTTTGGTCACCCATCCAATGACCGACCACTGTGAAAGTTGCTTAACTTCAACGATCGCAGCCGAACGCGCTAACCACCCGCGCCATCAAGCTGCTCGAGAATTTATCACATAATCATTCATAATACTATACATGTCTCGAACAGTGAGCAACGATTAAACGTCATAATTTCAGAAAATCATTTCGAACTTCATCAGCAAGTAGAAATTTTCTTTAATACAATTGTTAATCACGCATGCCGATTTCTAAAGGTCACAAATAAGTAATCAAATAATACTTATGACCACCACGATACCCAATGAAAAGGGTTCGATCAACCGAAACATTCTTTGCATCCCGAAACATGCTTAGGCAATTTGATCACTGAATCTAAATAAAATTCTCTTGTTGACGTAAAATCAGAGCGTGTTTACTATGAAAACACACAAATCGGCCTCCGTCTGGGAGCTCTTATTTTGTCCGACCCATTGAATAATATTTATTGTGCAAACACCAGGATAATTTTCCCTGTCAAGTCACCAAAGGGTGAAGTACACTTGTTCCTTCTTACAATTCTTTCATGCCTTCGCAATTGATGATATTATTTAAATACTTAGGCCAAAAATTGCATCAAAGTTTTTAATTCGAATTTATCTTTGATCGTGTTTAACATATCATTCCATCTTTTTCAGTTTTTTAAAGACAAATAGAGGTAGAATGAGGCTTAAACATGATTAGTTTTTAAATTTGTTCAAAGTTCTTAATTCAAATGAAGGCTTTATCGGGTTTAGTACATCATTCCATCTTTATTTCCATCCATCTTAAAACAATGGGTTTTAAGTCAAACAAAGATGGCATGAGGCTTAGGAATGATAAGATTTTAAATTTGAATTAAGAACTTTTGTTTTAGTTGTCCTAAGTGATTGATGTTTTCGACCAAGACTTCCATAGTATAGTTTCGCGCAATTATTACGTTAAATGTATACACGTTGGCTCATAATCCAGACAATATTGTGTCCACGAGCCTGATTAGAATTGGAAATTGTACCAGATTATATTATGTATATCGAGTAGGGTAAAAGCCCCGAATAGGCTGTATTGTCCAAGGGTATTCTGTTAACTAGTAAATCCCGGGATGCGATGTACAGGAAGTTCATAACTTGGAAATACGTGATATTTATTTTTGGTGAGTTGGGTGTAACAATGGATGAAAAGACTATCTTATTAAGTACAGTAACTCAACTGTGATGCTTCAATTATTATAATAAAAGACTATTTATTAGAGAAACTGTTTACTATAAAAAAAACTTGATTAGGTAAAAATAACATATTATTTTTTAATTCAACTTCATACAAATCAATAAGTACTGGCTATCGTGTGAAATTAAGTTTTTTACAATCAACAGAATCAAGTTCATAGCTTTGTTTATCGACAGGTTATTGATGATTGAATTGATCACATTGAGAAACTTTTGAGGCTCCAAGCCTCATAACGTTGTGTTTTTATTGCGTTCCTGTTAAAGAAGACTAAAAAGGCAAAACTGTGACTACCGACGTTCATACAACTGTAGTTTGTTTTATTTTGTAACTGTTTAAATGTTTAAATGTATTTTTTTTTTAAAGCTGTTTCCGAGATACGCGAAAGAAGGAAATTTAATATATTATAATTTCTTCAGAATGCTGTTCCGTATTACTGATACAGTTATCGTTTTTTAGGGGTCCAGTAATTCTGACAAAGAACCCTTATGGTTTCGTCATGTCCGTGTGTCCGTCCCCGGTTTTGCTTGGAGACTGTTAGCACTAGACAGCTGAAATTTTGTGGCGATGTATATATCGATCACGGTAGAATAAAATTTTGAAAACTAGATTTTTTTGGGTTATATCCCCTACGTGGATTTTTTTTCATCGTCTATCCCGTCGTGTGGGGTATAGTTGAAAAAGTACTTTTAAATTATTTAGGGGTTTATAAGGCTACTTTTCGCTTTAGATATCCGTTTGCGAAATATTGAGCTTGAAATTGTTAACTTTTGTTAAGCTAAACTTTTAGCTTTTAGATGGTAGTGCTTTTCATGAACTTTTAAGGAAAACTATAACGGTTATGATAGATCTGTTAGTTTTGGAGTAATAGTCGTTCATCTTTGGTTAAATAAAATTTCTTACCTATTGAAAATTCCTAAGAAGAAAACATTAACCTTTCATTGTAAAACAAAATGTGAAAAAATATATTTAAAATCCACAATAAAATATCATTAGTACTTCAAAGCTACCGCGAGTACCGACGGCAACAGCTTCTGAATCGTGCTATCGTTACTTTTTAATAAAGAGTAAGCACAGTGCCGTCTTTGACCTATTGGAGGCCCTGGGCATATTATGGTGCCCTTATGACTTCCGTTTGGTGATTTAACAGGATTTAGGGACTTTGTATTTGATCTGAGGGGGGCACTTGCCCAAAATGCCCACTGGGAAAGACAGGTCTGAGTAAGCACTTGACAAGATCGGCAGTGATCTTTCGTATTTACTAACAAAATAATATATCGAATTGATTTTGAGTTTGATACGCAGCTTTGTTTTTCATATAGCTATTTTAGTTGATATACATAGTTTGATATTAATTGCTTTTTTTATATCAGATACAGAAAATAAAGACTCCTGCTCAAATATATTGCGGTAACGACAGGCAACTACGGAACCCTACACTGCGCCTGACACGACACACACTTGGCCGGTTTCCATTGTCTAAATTTCATTATTGTTTCATGAAGCTATTGTGTGCTTTGCCAGCCATAATCAAACTAAGTTGCCAAACTATTTAAGCCAACATCTTGATAGCGCGTAGCGAAACTATGAAGATCAATAAACAGAAGTTTCTTTATTTATTCAATAATCTTAGATTGTACGTCATATAATCATTCTCCTTGACGTTGGCGATTAGGTGAGAGCATAGATAGATCTTTCGCTCTTATATTCACAATGGACGTTTATGGTAGCACTTTGGCTACACTACGGGAGATTAAATGTCTTTGTAGCCTAACTGGTTCAGACATCTTGTTTATAAACTCGCTACAGCGAAGAACAAAAGATTAAGATACTCTCCAATCTAGAAGCATGCACCCT
This sequence comes from Chilo suppressalis, assembly GCA_902850365.2. Taxonomy (NCBI): domain Eukaryota; kingdom Metazoa; phylum Arthropoda; class Insecta; order Lepidoptera; family Crambidae; genus Chilo; species Chilo suppressalis. The sequence continues at coordinate 5,786,365 of OU963907.1, forward strand.
GAACTCGATCTATTGACCTCTCTATGGGGTTCAATCACTGACTAGTCACTTTTAATACATTAATGACAATAATAATAATGTTTATTCATCAAACCTTATAAGTACTACTACAATATCATCTTAAAATAAACTAGAAACGTTATTGATTAATGTTATTGATTAATGTGTATGTGTGTGTGTGTATGTGTGTGTGTGTATGTGTGTGTGAGTGTGTATGTGTTTGTGTGTATATGTGAGATATTGTGTGTGTTGTAATAATTTCATCTATGTTTTAAATTAGTATATGTTCCGTTTCAATGTAAGTGCGCGTTAGTATCCACTCTTTTAACTTGGTCTTAAACTCATACTTTTTTAGTTTATTAATGTTAAGAATTTGGTATTAATATTAACTGTATGTATATAATCAAGCGTGATACTTAATAGTTTTTTTTTTTTATATAGATAGGTCCGACAAATGACTTCACCCCACCTGATGTTAAGTGAAGGTGAAGTCCAGACGTGAAGATAGCTGATACAGCAGTTCTATCTGCCACACCAGCCATCCTCACCCTGCCGGTCTGCATGTTGCTTCTTCACGCCTCTTTTAAAGGATCCCAGGTTGTAAGAGGGAGGGAACACGTGAGCGGCAGATTTTTTAAAGCAAAGCACATAATACTCATCATCCTGGATAAATTTTCAAGGAAATTATCAGAGCAAAGAATAAATCAACTACAAAATTTATTTTCAACAGAACACCTTTTCGAACTTAAAGTCTTATAATATATAATATAAATAAGGGCGCTCCTCCAGCTTTCTGGACAGTTTAATAACACTTCATCGTAGTTCCTTTGTTGCATACGTGAGTTCACTAAGGCCAATCTGACTCGACCCCGGCTATTTTTAAAGGCGGAAAAGAACACCGAATTGGGACACAAGGGAGCAGGCCAATGATAAATGGACACAATGAATGGACTCTGACAAAAGATGCTGTTCCGAAGCCAACTTTTATGTGTGGCGACCAAAAGGGCGACGCAACAGTTCCTTGAAGTTTGTTCTTTCGGTGCGATTCCTAGCTATTTCGCTAATGATATTGAACTTAATTCAGGAACTAACTTCATGATGCAGCAGCAGTAAATAGACTATTTGACAAGTTTTTTGAAAACCTTCAAATGTTATTTATTAGCGTATAGTGCCTCAAAAAAACGATTATAAAAAATCTTTTTTCAAATATGGCGTTATACAGCCAGGTGACGTCAAACGGTTCTCATTAAAAAATCAAAGTTTGATGATGTTGAATATTCATGTTACATAAATATGCCAAAATTTATTCTTTATTTTCGTACTAACAAAAAATATCTAAAGGAATACTAAAGGACACGTCGTATTTTATCGCTATTAAAGTTATACTTGATTCTGTCACAAGTAACTTACCAAAGAATAAAATCTTACATGAATATTTAGTTGAATTCATTTACCTATGTTTTGGATGAATATATGAATAGTATTATTAATATTTTATACAGTTGACATGAGCCAAACATTCTACACGAGAACTGCAAATGATATTTCTATCTGGTATAAGTATCTGGACCATACAATTCCGATGACGTAAACGAATTTATATCATTGCACATGAGCAGACCATAGAGATTTTTCATTGCACATAGAATTGCACTGGCTCTCTTCCAGAGTCGTTAGTCATAAGGCAGGCGATGTGGAAATTGGCAAAGATCCTGGTTCACGATTCCGCTCGTTGGTTGGTTGATTGTATTTAATAGTACTTTTTTTTTCAGTTATCATTAGCTCGTTTCCACATTTCGTTTCAAGGAAAGAAATATCGTACAAATTGTGGTGTAGAATTATTTTGAATTTTCTGAAGCAGATTAAAACGCTGTCCTCGTCTCGCGCGTCGCCGGCGCCGGAGGCGCCGCGGCGTGCGGGGAGACTGTTCTGGGCCGGATGGCCCACTTCAGTGGTATCGGTGTCGCGCTCCGTCATCGGGACGGAGCGGTCATCGGGGTCCATCCTCCTCACTCTTCACACACCGCCCTCGGCGCGGTACTAGCCCACCGGGTGAGACCCTTGGGGGAGGCCCAGTGAGCGACCAGCGAGCGGGCGGCGGACTTGTGTGAGGGAGGATAGGACGTCGTTGTAGGTTAGTAGGTAAGTCTTGGTTAGTATGTAGTCATAGTGGGTGGCCCGCTCATAACATATTTACACCTTTTTTTTTTTTTTTTTTTTTTTTTTTTTTTTTTTTTTTATATATGTTTTATATTTTTTTTTGTTTATATATGTTTTATAATTTTTTTTTTGTTTTTATATGTTTTATATTTTTTTTTTTGTGTAACATACATTATGAGCGGGGCCGTCGTCAGTCCGGTGGTTTTTCGTGTTCGTCTTGCGGCGGTATGATTTCTCGCGGGAGCGCGCGGCTGGTGCGTGATGTGCGGGGTCGGTCGTACGTCGGCGCGATGTCGCGCAAGTGCGCGTGCGCCGAGTCGTCCGCTCTCTCGAACATGCCGGAGGCTAACCTTGAAATAAATTCGGTTAGTGTTTCGATTTTTAAGTCTTTATGTAGTGTTGCGTTTTTAACATAGTGGCCCGCGTTAGTAATCAGGCGTAAGGTGTTATTTTGTTGGGCGTTTAGTCGCTTTCGGTGTACGTCCGCAACCAACGCATACCACGCGGGCGCTGCGTATGTTAAAATAGGCCTTATGTAAAGTTTATAAAGGTTCACTCTCGTGCGTAGTGGGATGGAGCTTCTAAGTACGGGTCTGAGTTGTGCTCTGGCTGCTTTAGCTTTTGCTATGGTGTTGTTTACATGGATTCTCATTGTTAGTTTGGAGTCTATCGTAATTCCGAGATACTTCGCCTGGTGTATCCACGGGATAGACTCACCGTTTATGTGTAGCGGCGTAGGCTGTATGCGGTGAAGTCCTATCACCATCGCTTGGGTTTTGGCGACGTTGACCGATAATCTCCACTTGTTAAGCCACGGGGTCAGGGCATCCAGCGTCGGTTGCATTTTGTCCGCTGCGTGTTGTGGGCGGATGGAGGCAGTGGTGTAGGCGGTGTCATCGGCATACAAAGCTAACTTTGTCTCGCCCAGCACCGGGATGTCGTCCGTATATACTGTGTACAGGGTGGGGGATAAACAGCTACCCTGCGGTACACCTGCTAGTACCGGGCGCGTGCTCGAATTTATTCCCTCCACCGTGACACAGAATTTCCTGTCGTTTAAAAATGAGGCGATTATTTTTAGTAGTCGTAGTGGCGTGGGGGTGGGGGAAGGCGTTGACAATTTGTATAGCAGGCCCTCATGCCATACACGGTCAAACGCCTTCTCCATATCCAGTAGTACCATCACGGTGTATTCTTTTTTGTTCATTTTGGTCGCGAGGTCGTGCAGCATTCGTGTGAGTTGCAGCGTGGTTGAGTGGCCTGAACGGAAACCAAACTGTTCGGGCCGTGGCGTCGTATGAGTGTTTAGGTGTTCTAATAATAATTTTTCCAGTACCTTAGATGCGGTGGGTAACAAGGTGATTGGTCGGTAGCTGCTGGGCTGCGTAGGGTCCTTACCCGGCTTGTGGAGCATTGTGACCTTCCCACACTTCCAGCTGGTTGGGAAGTGGCTCGTCCTTAATGCTCCGTTGAAGATACGTGTAAGGGCTGCGATCGATTTCGGTGGTAAATGCTTGAGTGTCATATTTGTGATTTCGTCCAGGCCCGGGGCCTTCCGCGGCTTGCACCTGGAAATCTCCCGCCGGACCTGGGTAGGTGTAAACACAATCGGTTCGTCTTGAGCTGTGAGCTGTTGCGACAGACAACTAATCACGTGAGACTTCACAGTCGCCACGTGCTCGTTGTCTGTCGTTGGGTTGGGGGTGAACTGCTGCTCAAGGTGGTCTGCAAACAGTTCCGCCCTGTCTATCGCTGCGTATTTTGGTACGTTGTTATTGTCTAATAGCGGTCGTGTGCTGCGTTTTGACGTTGAGAGCTGCTTGCAGAGGCGATAGACCGAGGGCAGGTCGTCGCCTACCGCAAGCAGGTGGTTTTCCCACGATTCGGTCGCGTGCTCCTCCATTGCGCGCTTAATGTATTTTGTCAACGTATTTATTTCAGCCTTCAATATGGGACAGCGGGTGCTTTGCCAAAGCCGCCGCAATCTGCGTTTTTCCTCTATTCGAGCTTTGATCCGGTTGGGTAAATCATTTTTATTTTTATTGTTACCTGTTTTACGGGTGTGAGAGGCTGTTGCTAACGCAGTTTGTATGGCAGTGGTGAGTTCCGCTGTTGCAGCGTCTACGTCCTCGGGCGTGTTTATCGGGCGTGTGGGCGTGTTTTGTTTCATTTCAATTTGAAACTTTTCCCAGTTTATGCGACGGCGCGGTGCGGGGATACTAATATTAGTGAGCATCTTGTCCAGTGTAATAAGAACTGGTCTGTGGTCTGATGGTAGGTCCATTAGTACCTCTTGGTGTATTGGAGCGTCGACTCCCCTGGTTACTACCACATCCAGTATGTCTCCGTTTCCATGCGTGTCATAATGAGTTGGCTCGTCTGGGCCCGAAATCGCATATTCATGGTCTAGCATGTCCATGTACGCTATTCTACCTGCTGTGTTAATTGAAGTCGAGTTCCAGTGATGGTGCTTGATATTAAGGTCTCCGGCCACCAGAGCTGGTAGTGGGTGGAGGAGGTCCCGGAGCTCCTTAATGTCAAGTTTATTCTGTGGCGGTCTGTAGGCGGCGTATATGCGGGTGACGGTGCCTTCTAGGCTTACGTCAATCCCCATCGCATACATATGGGTTAATTTTATTTCTGGGGCCGGTTTATGTATGACGCGCTGATGGACGAGAATTAGTAGCCCTCTGTACGGTCTACCCTCCGGCGACGTCTCGTCTTTCCTGTAGGCTGTATAATTCCGGACGCTAAAAACAGTGCCCGGTTTGAGAAACGTTTCGCTCACGAGTGCGATGTCGACGTCGTGTTCGCGCAGAAAATGCGCCAACATGCGACGTTTACCCGTGAGCGATTGCGCATTCCAGTGTACTATTTTTAGCGGCCGGAATTTTGGGCCGTGTATTGAGTGAAGCAGTGTGAGATTTGCTCCGCAATTGTTTTTGCGAGCATCGCTTGCCAGTCCGTATCTGGTTGGGCCAGTCCGGGCATATTGGTGGTTGTGTTAGTTTGTATCTCGGTCCCGCCTCCGGGGCCATTAATCGCCCTTAATGATGATGCTGGGGCCATTAATGATGCAGTAGCTGTTTCTTGGACCTCGTTTGGCTGGATGGCCGCCCTGGTGATTGGGCCAGTGGAGGGCCCCGTTTTTGCGACTGTGGAGGCCCTCTTGTTCCTACCTTCTTTCTTTATGGTCGGGCAGCTAGAGTGGTTGGCAGGATGCGGCCCACCGCAGTTCGCGCATGTTGCCGCTTCTGTGCGTGGGCGGGGGCATTCTGCGGCAGCGTGTGGTCCTCCGCATCGGACACAGGCCAAGGGCCGGTGGCACCCCTTGGAGGAGTGCCGGAATCCTTGGCACCTGTGGCACTGTGCCGGGCCTTTTTTTCCACGCCAGGCTTCTATAGTAACACCCGTCATGAAAAGGAGCTCTGTTATATTATAAATGTTTGGGATCGCACCTGGGGTTCTTTGAAGTGCAGCGTAAAAGATGCAGCCCGGTCTACCAGCTCGGGCTCGGATGCGTCTCGCGTGCTCCACAACGAAGCCCTTAGTCGCTAGGGCCTCTTTGATCTGCAGCGGTTCGGTGTTAAAGGGCAGACCGCGGATCGCCACCTTTAGGCTTCGTTCCTCCGGGAGGGCGTACGAGTACCAACTTAGCTCCGGCTGTGTCTTTTCCATTTCGGAAAGATACGCCTGAACCAGTCGATACTCGTCGCCGTCCGCGGGCGAGAAACGCACTCCGGTGCCAAATGGTCTGGCGTTTGGCGGTCGCCCTAGTCGATCGTTGAGTATCTTGAAGTGAGTCGTCCAGTCAGGTAACTTCTCAACTATTAGGGGTGGGTACCTTTTGTCCTTTGTAGCGGTGTCGGTTTTATTGCTTGTTGCTGCATTCGCGGCCTCCTCGCTGGACTTCGTACGGGTGGGCGGTGCAGTTGAGCTTTCGGCTGCGGTGGTGGGAGGCGGGGCCGAGGGCGTGGCCACTGCCTGCGAGTAACTGCTAGAAAGTGGGTAGTCGTGTTTTTGGCTTACCGGCTCTCTGTACGGTACAGCCTGCTTACTATACCCTATTTTGCTATCTACCCCCACGTTGGTAGATGTGCTGGGTGTTGCGAATGCTTCGGTTTGCTCTTCCATGACTCTTCTGGGCGCTCTGGGTTCACGCTGTTGTAGCGGCGCAGGGGTCGTCAGTGAGTCGCGGGCCGTCGGTGGGGCAGGGGTCATCTCCTGTTGCTTCGACTTGGGTGTTGGCGTCATTTCTATTTCGATCAGTGATTGTGATCTGTCGCCGCTGCTTAGGGAGCGGCGAATGCGCGGATCGCGCGGGTGGCAGGCGCGTTTTTCTGCGCCCTCTGGCGTCGGAGTTGGTCTGGGGCGCTTCCTCATCATTGGTGTCAGTCCCGACGGTGGGAGCAGGATCGGTGACCCCGTGATGTTACGCAGTGCCTCTAGCGCCGATTCATCCGCTGGGCAAAGCGACATCGTTTCGCCCGATTCGCGCTCCAATAGCCGGACGTAAGCGTTAAGCCAACGATTAAGCCTATCCGATAGGAGACCGGATTCGACGAGCCGGGACACCATCACTGCGTCAAACGCATGTTTGAGGCGAGGTGATGTGACCCCGGCCATCTTTTTGGCTACCTCGCTGACCGCGCTTCCGACTATTGGAGCGAGACTTGAGGGTAGCGGTGAATCTGGTGTAGGGGGGGGGGGGGGCGTGGAGTGGTGTACTTTCCGCCGCTAGTTGTCGGCGTAGTCGTCCCTTTGGTCCTGGGAATTTTCGATGGCGAAGTTGATTTGGTTTTAGGCGGCGGTTTTGGCTGCGTCGTGCGTTTCGGCGGTTGGTCTGCCATCGCGGTATACGCGAACGCGACGCGGCACAGCTGGGTGATTAACCGGCGCGACCCTGAACAGCGCGCGCGAGCGCGCTGCCCCGCTGCTATGGGAAAGAAGTTCCCCGCCGGCCAAGGGGCCGGGTCAGGTACTTCCCTCTTATCGTAAGGATAAGGGCGAAGACACTTTTAGTTGATTAGGGGTCCGTGCGCATACGAATAGGTTCATCTGCGGTCCTGAAGCAGATTAATTTCCTTTAGTGTCTTGTTGAACCCTTACTTTTTGGTCCTTCGAGCTTCGTTAGCTACATAATTTGAACTGATTTATGATTACCCATATGGTATGCGAAACAAGTTTAGTGATTGATTGCTATTATCATATTTGTTAGGCAACTAACCCAGGATGGGTCCTGTAGATAAAATAGGGAGAACAAACTACGATTAGCCACGCAGGCTAAGAATAGTTTGTCGGGTGCTCACATATGTAGATGCAACTACCGAATACCTTGTGTACCGAGGGGCACAAGGTAATAAATGTTTGCTCACTCATTGGAAGACTAACCCAAGCAAATTAGACACACACTTCTACGATCGTATAGTAACCACGAGTTTTCAAGAAAACTTACTTGTATTTTTCAGTCTGTTACAAATGTTATAACCGTTTTGAAAGACTACTTCAAAAACCACTTCAAGAGATATGAGTCCATTCTTTCCGCAAAAACCATTATGTGGAAAAGAATTACAGCACATTTTTCTTGCTGACTCGAAGACAACGTCACGACCCACGAGTCAGCAAAAGCCGCCGAGTTAATAAATAATGAGGGACTGTCACACGACGTCATTGCAGCTTCGGCGCCCGAGCTAATCTTACACGAAAACACGAATCTAATGAAATATACCGATGTTGTGACGCAAAAATGGAATTGAGACTCAAAACACGATGATTGAGGTAACTTTGAAACATCATGGTGTGCAAGTAATCCGTGTTTAAACTTAAAAGTGGGATACGTTTAAGTTTAAACACAGATTGCTTTCCCAATTTATGTAATGGAAGGTGACTTCAGAATTATCTCTGAAGTCGTTCTTCAACTTGACGACTCCAGATATAATAATGCAGCGGAAAAAAAACAGCCCTTGCTTAGTTTCTTGCCGGTTTTTCTCAGTGCAAGGTCTCCCGCCGTAGTTTTGCGAACCGATGGCGTGGCTTCTCGACTTTCACTTGTAACAGCCTAGACTGAATAAGTGGTTTTTGATTTTGATACCACAAGTCTAAAGTGTTTACTTTAGGGCTAAACTAATTGGTGTGATTGTTGGAAATATTTATTTATTTATCTAGCTAATTAGATATTTTACAGTAATTACTGTCTCGCCGTTTTAAATATTGTTTACTATGTTTAGTTCTTTCTTTCTTAATTTAAATGCCAAACACCCAAATTAGTACTTCCTGAAACTTCCATTACATAGATAAAGATAAGAACTTATATAAAAAAAATAGCATAAAGTGGAAACGATGTCTTAAATCGTTATATTTAAAAAAACTGTTGGAAAATGTTAATGACCTATTAAATTATTTAAGTACAATATAAATATTTTGGAAATAAATATAATATTTTACTAAAAGTGTAAGGAAACTGACCAACCTTCTGATTTTTTTCAAACAGAGCGCTTTCTCTATATCTGATATAGTTAATGATTGACAATTAGTTATTAAGAAACATAGTGAATTTCCATTTCCATTTGTGTTATTGAATAAACATAATATACTCTTTTATATACAACGTCGTGGTCGTAAAGTCACTCGTAAAACGTATAATAGGGCAGACTCGCCCTCCCATTCCCTGGAGAAAAACAACCCTTTTATTCTGAGTAATATGGACATTATGTATCTTTTAGCAGATTTGTCAAGCCGGAGATTAGACCAGTAGATATGTAGTTGTTTACAGTCTCAAGATTAATATCTTTTTTATTATTTTTGTTTAATCACTTAAAAATATTTTGTTACTGAGAATAGGCTGTCTGACATTATGAAAAATAAAGTTTCGATTATTGACATTTGTATTTAACATGAATATTGGGAGCTATTTCACTATTCTGTCAAAAACAGTGGTTGATAATTTTACTAAAAATTGTGGAAAAGAAGGGTATGTTTTGATCTATTGTCACGTTACCGAAAACGCTTAGGATTGACAAAGCCTAAAATGGCCTCACCTGATTGTAAACATGCTGTCTAATTGACATTACTTTGTTTTGATTGATGAAATATCACTACAGATACTAAAGTGATCGATAAAGTAAATGTTTTCAAAAACTTATCAAATAGCTTATTGGGTTTCTAATAAATGTCGCGTTTTTAATACTACATTGCTCCACACATTATGTCCTGCTGAGTATAAGTATAATTTTGTTTACATACCTCAGTGAAAATAATTTGCTAAGATTGAGTGTAATAGCCGTTCTCTGAAACTTCAATTAAATATATTAATCTGCATTGTGATCTGTCGTCTTATTCAATCGCTATTTCTCAAAAAAAAGTGACAGCATAAATTTTATTTTAACGTAAACATCATAAGCGTATCTGAATGTTGCTTAGTGTATCAACGTGTAACTTAAAGGGGAATGCAATTTTATTTATGTCTTTAAAAACCTATCTTATTAGGTCCCAATCTGTACACGATTCACATGAATTTTAATGTCATATCACGATGCTCTATCCACGTAGAATTATTAGGAGATTTTGCAAATAATAAAAAATCGCTGTTCTTTCCAGTTTATTCAAATGGCGCTAATACCGACATAGATGGCGCAGAGTTATGTATTTTTCCACCATTAATGAAAGTTAAAACAATAAAATCGCTAAGCTTTTTAAAACAATAATATACATAGATACTACGAAACTATCTTATCTAAAAAACGGGCACGTCATCAGTATTTTTATTAAAAAGATGTCAACCTTACTGGTTATGTTGATTTACGAGGCTTTTGTGAGCGTCACAACACCGAAATCGTGTTATGTAACGCCCGTTGAGAGTTCATGACGACATGATCAATAATATATAAATTATGACTTAGACGACTAATAATTCCGCCTGAAGTTTATCTTATTTAAGACACCTTATTCTTAACCAATTTAACAACTTAAAATATATCGAGTTTAAGGTTTTATGAGTTACCAATTATAATGTTTGTCCTCGTCCTTTTCTTTGTACGCAATTTTCAATTTTGATTAATATAAGTAACCTGTACAGCGTTTCCGTTTCCCTGCCAGGGTTGTAGAAATAAAAGCTATGGTGGGAAATAGTGTGCAGTTGTATATTGGTAAAATATTCAAAATACAATTATCTCAGGGGTAGTTCGACAGGGGTTCACTCGGTTACTTTACGGTTCCCAGAATATATCGTGGGAACTTATCTTCGGAGCGGACCGCAAGTATGTCGGCAGGGGTCTTTTCCACTATGATCACCTGGGTGGTATCAGGAGCCTCACATTCTCATCACTCGCTCATGTAGGCTATGACCCTCTCTTCGCCATTAATGATTTGTATCAAAACAGCACCAACACCGTAACCACTAGCATCATTATGCACCTCAAAAGGTACAGGATAATCTAGGCACGCTAAAATAGGAGGGGGGGGGGGGGGGGGGGGTCAAACACTGTTTGAGCTTCTCGAAGGATTTATTAACCTCCTCCGTCCAAACAAAGGAAAGGGCCATTTTATCTTGCGACGTCAATTCATTTAAAGGAGCGTTAATGGAACTAAAGATAGGTATAAAATATATACCTAAGAATACCTAAGAAGCATCTGAGTTTTTCCTATTTTTAGAAATATTGAAAAATTTTCTAGATCTATCTAAAGACCATTGGAAATAACTATATAACCTTGTACTTGTACTAAGTACTTGAGTCTTTCTTTAAAAGTTTACGGTTTTCAAAATTTTGTGGTTAGGTTGGCATCTGGCTTTAATCTTTCTAGCATTCGCTAGAAGTAACGATATGGTGTTATTGAAAGGTATCCCCGATACAGATTATATCATCAACGAATACAATTTTTTGTCAAATTCATGGTCATAGCAAATCGACCAATCTTTGCTGCGTCTCATGTATATATTAAATAGCAAAATAGGTAGGTGTGCTACACCAGAGTACAAATTGTTTTCTTCTTTGTGATTGGAATTAGATATTTTATCATTAATAATATTTGTAAGTAAACGAATATCACTTTTTCACAGTTTCTTCTTTCTGCTAAAACCTCATTCATATTTATAATTTTTGAACTAAAAACGCTTAAAACTGCGTATTCATATTCATCATCCAACCCTTTATCACAACAATTGATTAGATTACCAATATTAATTCCATCTTCAACTTGAAACAATGTAGTCTTTTTAACAATGTAGCAATATATTTTTCACTAATTTAGTCTAAACTTTAATTAAACCATCCACTTATTACATACACATACCCTCACATGCAAACATCACAAGTAATATTGAAATTTATTTCTTATGACAAAATCAATTAAATAAAAATACAATCCCTTAACTTGAAAGAGCTGAAAGACTATAATTAAATTCGTATTCCATGTACAGTAGCTAATCATCTAAAAGAATTAATTCCTTTTGGTACAGCGATAATTATTGTTGCTGAGGTAAAATAAGCTCGTGTATCGATAACTATACCAACTGTAAACATTAGTATAGAATAGTAAATAAAATCATAATTCAGACAACGCCTGAAAAGGATGCGAAACGTCAATAAATAAATAAATCAGTGTATCTATATCGTTGAAACTTGTTTTATTAAGTAATTTAATTACAACTTCTTTAATATAAGAAGGGAGATAGAATACATACTACAATAAAAAATCTCTAATGTGGAGAAGAATATTATATCGGTCAACTTTATATATTTTGACCTATGTGCTTCTGTAACATACTGTGGGATCAGATTTTCTGCACAGCAGTATAACTTATCTGCCCAAGCGAGATAACGTATATTTGTATTAGTAGTAGGTTATAAGAGTTTTATTTTAAATTCAGTAAAGTTGACAACATTAGAGTCACCATTTTCTCAGAAGGCCTCAGCTGTTGTTTTGTCGCTCGATTTATTATCACCCTCCTTTCTGTAATGGGCTCGGCTAATTAGCCACCAACCATAATTCTATGTGTCTCAGTCCACTTGCAAATAAATTATTTCCAGCTTTTAAACATTTAAAATTTGAGGTCCTTAATACTTCTTTGCGTAATTTCAACACAACAAAGTAAATTTTCATATTTTATATGCGTTTAACTTTTTTGGAAACAATTTAGATCAGTGTTACGAGTACTGCAACTGGAGAAAATGTGTGCCGACGCATGAAGAATTTACATCAATTATGGAGGGTATAAGTCTCAATTCCAATCTGCTTAAACATTGAAACAACGCGAAAATTAAAAGAATTTCTATTAAAAAGAGTTAATTGAAGGCTAAAAGAAATTTTTACTGTTAAAAAAGGTATTTAAAACTTTCCTTTATCGAGTGGGATACGCGTAAAATTGTATGAAAAAGGATCTGAGTAACTTCTAATGGTTAATTTATTCACGAAACACAAACGCTTCGACAGTGCCCCTCGAGCTTTCTCCTTGACTGTTCCCGACCCAATTACAAAGTTTAATTACTATTCGAGATTAGTGTTTGATAACAGTCCCACAAACAACCAATGCACAGTACTCTATTTTGTACCACAAAGTAGTTGTGTTGTTATTTTTACACTATTATTTACATATAAGTATGTATGAATTTATTAGTTTTTTTTGTACGGGGGGCAGCAGAATAACCCCGCCCTACCTGATGTTAAGTGTAGGTGGAGTCCTGTCGAGAAGATAGATGATGCGGCAGAAGATATGCCGCTCCAGCCTCGCTCACCTAGGGATGAAACGATACAAATAAGTAACTACTCGATACTTTTCTTTCGATACCAAGTACTTTTGGCATCGATACTGTAGAACTGAGTAACAAGTAGTATCGTGAAGTAAGTACTAGTATCGGTAATCAGTCGGTCACTCACTGAGAAATATCAAAGAAACTCATAGACAGATTATTTACTCTATGGTAAGGTGTCTAGTTGGAATATTTGTTTCGCGAACGCATCTTTTTTACTGCGCAGTTGGCAGCCTTGCTTATGATTTATTTTTATTTCACTTTATTCAGTCAATCATTTGTTCACCGTGTGGCGTGAGCCGTTATTTTGTTTCCGTTAAATTAAAACTGACTGAATTCGTAATTGTAATATCGTTCGTCAAAATTTATCGATACAAGTAAGTATCGATACTTTTCAGTCGATACCGAGTAGGCATACATTATGACCGATACAGTATCAAGTAAAAGCTTCGATACTTAGATGGTATCGTTTCATCCCTACCCTCACCTTGCCGGCCTGAACGCAATCCCCTACACCGCAGAACCCTGTTACCCTACTCACCAGCAGAAACACAACACTACCATAATGTAGTATTATTTTTCTGTGCTCTTCTGCAAGGTGTAGGTTGCTTCTCCAGACTGGCGCTCCAATTCAGGCGGGCAATCCGCTGTGTCCTACCTCTCTCAAATAAGCATAAATACAATAGGTTCTTCATCATCTGATCCGGTTTTTTGATTTGTTTATACTTGGATTTACTCAAAACTCATCAACTATCAATGTTTTACAAAATTGAGATATTTAATCGACACTCGATCACTGAGAACAGTTTTTCGTATACGTTGAGTCGTATGAGAATCAATTGATCAAGAATTTTAAGGACTGTTGGAAGTAAAGAACGATTTTTTCCTTACAGGATACACAATTTTATGTATACAAGTATTATCAATAAAGAGTTTTACATTACGTGTCTGTGCTAGGGATTTGTTACATATTTTATTGTTTAACTATAATTTAGACTTCACTTAAATTATGGAAGAAAATGACCGTAAAGACTTATGGTTTTTTATTTCCTCTTACAAAGTTAACATAATGCATCTTCAGCAAACCTCTTAAGAATTCACGAAACCACTCAGTACGTAGTAAATTTTTAACTAAGCTCTTAGCTAGGGAACTTCAAGTATCAGTTTTCGTTGACTAGCGACATCTGGGCCTAATGTCAACTAGTGTAATGGTGTTTTACTACTATGTACTGTTTAAGATTTACTAAAAATTTGTATTTAAATAGGATATACTGAGTAGATAACTCGCACAGCGTATTTCACAATAATACTTAATTATAATTTTGCTTGGACCGAGGCTTTAGTTGATTGTTCAAACAATTATGTCAGTTAAAATAATTTGAAGAATCGTACTGGGTATTTTGTACCTAAATAAGTACCTATACTATTTTCCAGTCTTGCCTTTAGAGTTCATAGAAAATATTTTATAAAGTATCCAAAGATAACTAACTGAATATCAAAATTGATACCGTCACCAATTTTCTGTCAAATAACCTTTTTATTTCTTACCATAATCACAATGTTCACAATGTAGGTATTAATGGCTACATAGAAGCAGTGTTCTAGAAACATGCTATTTTTTACCAAAAAAACAGGTTAGTATTGTCAGACTATGGTGGGTTGTCACCTGATCTAGGATGGATCCTGTATTTCAGGTAATGAACCCTCCACCCCATTCATAATTTTGTGTACTATTTAGTAAACGTAACTAATCCAAATAACAGCTTTTAAGTTATAAATTCAATGGCATAACCAAATGAGTTTGTTATGTGTGCTTTTGAGTGTGTGTGTTTTATGATATTCATCTTATTATTTTAAATATATTTTCTGTATTTTTATATTCTAGCGTTTTTAAACTTTTTAGGATTGCGGTTTTAAGATTATTTCTATATTGTTTAATAATATTGTTTAAATAATTGTAATATCTATAAAAAATGAACGTGTGAAGTGTATTTGTCGTCGACAAACACTGTTTTACAAATTCGGATATGAGTACGAATGCGTCTTTTATTTAGGGGCATCTGCGTAGAATCTAGGGTTTTATGATAGCGGAGAACTGAGTTGTATATAAACAACTGCCGAACAGTGAAAAGCTCAATTTTATCGTACAGCTGTTTAGTTGGATATCTTCTAGGCTTACAGAACATAATTTTGATCACGCCTCTTTGAGCCCTTTCCAATTCCAGGGGAAAAGAGGCAGCTGCGCCACCCCATACGGTAACACAGTATGTTAGAAGAGTCTCACAACTGTCTAATGTCACCACTTTTCTTTTGGCGTTACTTGGAAATTTTCATTTCTTACCGCTTTAAGCGAGGCCACAGCCTTGCCCATTTGTCAGAAAATCATGATACTCTGAAGCCTGTTATATTCGAGGCCGCAACTTGATGAGTAATTAAACTTTATAATTGGATCGACCGGGGTCAACGCCGCGACTCGAACTTGTGGCCAGAGAGCCATTTAGACACATTTGGAGGATTATAGCTTCTCTCAAATTATGAATCACACGTTTTGTTTGTAATGGCTTTGTCTGAGGGACAATGAACATTTAACTGAACGATTCTATTCCAAACGAGTAAAATTTTCCATGCTTATTGCAGGATTATTATAAAACTGAAGTAAACTCAAGAATTACTTGAGTAAACATAAAGTGGTATCATCTATAAATTGTGGTGACATTTATAATTAAAGTTGGTAGTGGAAGTTTTTGGACAAATGTTACCCATTAAAAATAAGTTTTCATTATTTGCCCGATCTGTAATAGAACCTGAGTCAGGCGCGGTCGCAGCCTGAAATTTGGAGGTGGACACTCACTACACTAATAAAAAAAAACCATTTAATTTTATGATGTAACTAAAAATTTGGGGTTTTTGCAATTTTTCCTTTATCTGTACTATAAGACATTACTTTGTACCAAATTTCAAGATTCTAAGTTCACGGGAAGTACCCTGGTTTTGATTCCCGTGCGATTTTCGAAAATTTGCGGCATCGGCAAACGGCTGTATCTTTTGATTGCTTTGGCTTAGAAGTTTGATTTTTTTTCACAGCTCCAAGGGACAGTAGACCTGAGTATTAGATATGAATTACAGTTTGATATCTCCACGCGTTCCTGAGAAAAACGGTCTGACTTGAAAGTGATCCTATAAGGGTTCCGTTTTTTCCTTTTGAGGTACGGAACCCTAAAAATAGGTATCTGGAATAAAATAAACATTATAGCACAAGACACAAATTTATTTTATATATTACTTATAAACAATATGGAAGTCGTCTTTTTGTATTTGCGAATCAGGTGATAATATTTGAGACGTCTGGTACTATTTCCGGGTGAATGTTTAGAAGAGCTAAATCTGTTAATCGCTCTTCTAACATGTTAGCTCTCAACCATGTTTTATACTAAGCAGCCTTTATCTTGAATCTTTACAATAAACCGACAAATTACATTATTAGAATATTGTTATACAATCTTTATCATAACGACGCATATCGATTTTGCTAGGATTACCAAAACTACGTAGTTCGGTTCCTTGTTTCTAACTAGTACTAGATATCATTTCCAAGATATTTTGGCCATCGTACGTAGTTCATAAAAACACCACTAGATGTCAGCAAACTATAAATTTATCGCTATTAGGAGATAGCTAGAAATTTCCTTTGATTATTTGGCAGATTTTTGAGATTTTTCAATTTGACCTAGATTTGGGGGGGATAATCGTCATGGTGTATGCAAGGTGAATCGAAAATTATATTGGCTTAAACTAAATGTATCGGTCATATCGGATCGGGATTTTTAGAATAAGAACTTCCTTGCCTTTAAGTCTTCAAGTTTTATCGCGTAAATCACACAATCACACAGTTTTCTTATCGACAGACGTTGTTCTATACGTAGTTGGTTTAGAGTTCGAAGCATGATCACCACTGTACTAAACTTTAATCCTAAATAGTGTGTTGGTTGGTGGTGGTTAGTGAGCGAGACATTTTAAGGTATCAATGATAGAGTTTCAAAGTCAATCAGATACCTAGTCAGTGGCTAGGCCTTCGTATGTTCGCTCTGGTGTAGTGGCGCACGTAGGTGCGCCGATCCCAGAGCGCCCTCATAAGGGCTGAGGAGGGTACCGGTGGTTTTTAGTGGGTAAGACCGGCGTTGTTCCGCGCCGGGGAGTCCCACACACGTCGCGCGCATTGCCAGGCAATTAACTTCTTCAAAGGTAACTTTACTATATTTTAAAAGGGTTCAGATTGGTTTCCAGCTCCATTACTCATTATTCTCCAAACACAGTCAATACCTTAGTGGACCCTTACGAATTACCGGGACATTTATAATATTTTTTTGGAAACCTTTATTTAAATATATATATATATATATGTATAGGTGTGTCATGTTGAAATAAAAACTATGATATTGATACTTACCATATTCTTACTTTCTTTTGTGTATGCTACTTTCCCACAATATTGGTTTGATATCAAAAAATATATGTCTATCGGAAGTTGTAAATTTGGAACATGGCGGTATAACAAACTTTATCAAAAAAATATTATTTGCATTAAATATACTCGGACTTTAAACAAAAACATTTTATTCAAACCAATAACGAACACAAATTATATTACCCAGTATGGTGCAGACGTTCGGAAATTACATACTTACATACTTTTTTACGATTAGTTTTCATATAAATAAGTAGATTTAATATATTACAGATTAAGTAATAAGATAAAAACAATTATATTCTGTTTTTTTGAACACCCGCTGGTAAACGGGCCTCATATTGGCAAATACACAATCATTAACAAATCCAAGACATACTGCAAAAACGCAATGATTAGCTCATTGCGTTTTTGCAGTATGTCTTTGTCTTATAAAAAAATCTGTCTGTGTATTTTTAAACAATGAATAAGTTTCGTCTGTGTATTTTTTAAACAATGTCTCAAGCCTCAATTTTGTTTGGACATTAACGAAGCAGAGTCTGCTCTAAAACATCAATAACGCAAGATGAAAAGCTAGATGTTTGTATCCTTGTGATGAATGCGACCGTCAACAAGTGCGGAGTGTTGATTAAACTTCGTAATTGACGACAGAGTTACATGGATGGGACGATGTTGGCAACTTTTTCAATTATACTCGTAGCTGCAACCCTGGTAGCCCCGGGTTTGGATGGAACAGATTTTGAATGTACAATGTACGTACTAGCGAAACACTACACACTGCTTTATTATTCATTTATAATTCAATGGAGTTGGGTAGAAGTTTAATAGAATTCTTAAAATAATTATTTACATCTTTAATGAAGGCAATATTAACTTTCTTATATGTTATGTTATAGTTTTTATACACATCATTCTAAAAATATAAATATATAATATCTTTTATGCGGACCTTGATGATAAATATTCGTATTTCAGTTAATAAGTACTTTTATTATTTTTTCTATGCTGAGTCTCACGAGTATTAAACTTTTTTTGTTAAACATAAAATAATCTATCAATTTGGACCGCTGCCATCGTTAATGGGTAACATTACTTTTAGGATTGGTCTGATGAATATGATTGATCGATAAAAGCAGAGTACTAATATAACTTGGTAATTGGCTGTCGTCGGCTTAGAGTATATAGGACGAAACCATAGCGTTATCTTTTCAAATATCTCTCTTTTTTACAATATTTCATTGTGGTAATGAAATGTGGTTCTAAGCGTGATTGAGTTCAATAACAAGATCCTCACGTTTCTCCTTGGTTTTTATCTGTCATGCGCTTCGTGCCGCTGCGTATGCGAAATATTCCACATGCACTGTACTATCGTCTGCAAAGCAATGAATATACCCAAGAGAAATAAAATCATTAGTCAGAGTAGGGGATAGGACGGAGCCCTGAACACCGGCATTCACTGACATGAACTGCGAACTACATTCGTCTGTAATTTTACGCTCATGCAAGAAGTCAGTCACCCAAGCACAGAACTGAGCAGGCAAACCGTATGCAGGAAGCTTGGAGAGAAGACTCTTGTACCTTAATCCGTATCGACGATTTTGATCAGTGAGTGGTCTTCTAGGTACTAGGCACAATACTGAGAAAACAACTATCGTACGTTTTACGTATTTATTATTATGGGATTAGAAAGACATACCATAAAGTTCACCGCTTATATACTAGCAGTCAGAAACACCTATAAACAAATGTAACAGCCAATCGAAACACTTTTACGGAAACAAACAGTCATAATACTTTTTTATGTGTCGTTTAACATTTATGACATTGGTACAATGCGATAATAATCTTTCGAGATCCCGCAAACCTGGTTAATGCCATACTGATGATGTTATGTCCTTCATAAAATTAAGGTTCGACTTCTGTAAATATCATAAAGACTTATGAATAAATGATCCTAATACATTAAACAAAATCTTCTATAGATCATTTTGTTTTATTTACTTTTTGTGACCATACCAGTATCGCTTTGAATACCACTAATAAATCTAAAGAAAATTTTATCACTTTTTGTTTTAAAGTATGACCAATAACAATCCGTGATAAAGTAAGTTTTCGTAAAAACAATTCTTTGAAATCTCTTACCTATTTTACCAGTTAATCTTTTTGCGGACCATCACCGGACAGTACCCACTCTTCAAACAGTTTCACACCCTAGGTACAACTGATAGTAGATGCGGAGACGCGGTAAAATCTCTCAACGGAGATCTCGCAGTTCAGCACTTAACAGCGTAGAGGGTTTTCGTAGGGTTTTTTAGCGGATAGTATGCCGTAAGTGCTCGTAATCCGCGCGGACTGCTTAACGGCTTCTCCGTTTCGCACCCGTGGGACTTGCGAGAGGCTTGGCGTAAGGTCCGTTCGTTAGTGTGCTCCTTATGGGTGCAAACGTCTGTAAAAATAGGTTTTGCCTGCGTTACAATGGAGGCCGAAGCGACCATGCTACCGTTTGCACATATGCTCCTTGAGTGCACAAGTGTCGCCCAGATCAGCAGCGAGACTCTACACCGGAATCCCTCGCGGATGCTCTGAAAACACTGGACAGACTAATCTGATTCTGGAGGAAGGTGGATTGGTTGGAGTGATCGGCTGCTATGGCTCACGTACAATGGTCCACTTAAGGACTAAGTGCGGAAACCATATCCTTTAATTCAGAACATAGAATAACAATCCATGATAAAGTAACCTTTAGGAAATCATTTCTTTGAAATCTCATACCTATTTTACCAGCCAATCGGCAGTAAAATAGACAATATATTTTCGATCACAAACCAAACATTTAATTGGGAAATAATTACAAACACTTGTTTCAAGAGGTTGACACTCTTACCAACACATTACAACACAACATTGAAGCTCAAACATTTCGACCAGTGGCACCAATACGAACGGCCATGCCAAGGCAGAAACACATTCCTTGAATTTTTGAATATCTACGCTTTACAAGAATCTCCGTAAACGACCGACTATTCCGACTTTTCGCGAGACTTGCGGAATGCAATTTTATCTGATCTCCACATTGGAGTCGGGTAATTAAAGCCAAGGAATCCACAATCGACTGTTCCGAACAATGGCGAAAACTACCACTCTGCTTTTACACCTTAAATTATGTTCGTAATACTCTAGAAACTTTGTTTTGAATCGAGTGTCGGCACTGCACTGTGTTTCGTGTTGTTTGTTTCGTGATAGCAATGCTGTTTCACTTTAAAGTATCATTGTGAGTTTTTTCATTGCTTTTCTTTAATTAACATGAGTTAATTTTTGAATTTCCCTCCAATGTGGCAATTGAATTTTGATTATTTGTTTTAAAATTAAGGTATTGATAAAAAATGAACACTTTGCTACATTATTTAAAATTGTAATATACAATTTCCGGAAACCTATATCTTTAAGGCAATTTATATTTTTTTATTATTTCCGAAAACGGTAGACTCAAAAACACCAATTAAATGTAATGCTTGACAACAATGTGACTCGTTGGCTCATTCTTATAAAACAGAATGTGACATCATCAACTTGATTCAAACTTAACAATTGACTGATGTCTTTGTAAATCGATAATTTAAACGAAGAAAATTCAAAAAGACCAATCTTAATGCCAGTCCTACGATTCGCGCCAATATCTTGACTGGATTGAATCCGGCCATAGCCACCGGTATCTTTTACCGGGTGACGGCAACTTTCCTCGATTGTTCGCAAGAAATTTCATTAAACTCTCACCACAACTCTAATCGGGTCTCGTTCAATGACTATAATCTGCACTTTTACCTTGTGTATGGAGTTATGTTTTCAGTAGATATTGCTTCTTACTTGCAAGACTTGCTGTGTTGCATTAGGTACTTTTAGAAGTACGGTTGAACTTACAAATAAATAATAGTCGTTCTGTACTGACCGTTGTTATATTTTGTTATTCAGATTTGTTCTGAGAATATATATTCAATTTCCAAGATTTGGTGTTTTATAGAATTTATCATTGAACACCTTTAACAGAAGATTTCACACTGAGAAAATTAGCTCCACTACATTATGTTGATTATGACATTACTGAAACTCATACTAATACATTTTGTTATTAGTATGAGTTTAAGACCAAGGTCAAAGAGTGGATACTAACGCGCATTTACAGTGAAACGGAACATATGCTACTTTAAAATATAGATGAAATTATTACAACACACACAATATCTCACATATACACACAAACACATACATACACACACATTAATCAATAACTTTTTGTAATCATCCGTTGTCTCCAATCGAACCACTGCCTTTCATAATACAGGTCTTACCTAGCATGAAAGTCAAGGGTCCTAATTATAATTAGGACTTATACGATAGCAAACCATTCCTAGATTATTTTAAGATGTTATTGTAGTAGTAATTGTAAAAAGAAGGAAAAAATGGTCTTATTATTATTTTCTGATTAAAGATACTAGAATGTTTATTCAGGTTTGTTTACACAACTTCAATTGTACATTGTGACCTTTTGAGGTTGCCAAGGGCTTCTCGGACATCGGACACAGGCCTTCAGTGTGAAGCGAACATTTCCACATTATTAACTCAACCCCAAAAAGGGTGCGAAACATGAAATATCATGTAAAATTTAAATAAACGCCTTTTGTAACCCATTTGAGGTTATTTCGTTAATGAGTCCAATCATATTTATCATTATGATTTATCCTTACTTAAACCTTTAAGCACACCCTTACCTTGTTACAGCATCCGAGTGAACTTGATACGGGGATGACCCTTACTTCAAATAAACTGGGTGTGAAATACCATAAGGTGTGCTATTTTCGGAGCTCGTTTAAGTTTACACTCGGCTGCTTGGGGCCCTTTATGTCTTCCAAATGGAACTGCTCGCTAAGACTTTTGAAAGAGAACTTCCGTAAGATATTGTAAAGAAACCGCTTTAACACCAGAGCAAATTGCATTAGCGTGATTGATTACAATTTATATATGTATTAATTACTGGAGACCCGCCTCCGCTTTACAATGCTACAATTTGCTTTGATGCAATTTAAACTGTGTTGCCAGGAATTTAATAGCTTTCTATCGGTAAAAGAACTTTCAAAATAAGTTTATTAGTTCCAGAGATTAGTTCCTACAATGCATGCAACAAAGGAAATACATTTCAAATGACGGAATATATTATGTGCTATTGAATTTTGTTTTTGGCATAGTTTAAGTCTTATACAGTTACTTTACTTTTTAAGTACTTACATATTGTTATAAGCTTACATTGATAACGAGAACTGGATTTTAACATTACTATTTTTTTCTTTTCAGAATCTTAAGAATCAAATCATGACAACGAACGTGTGGGTAGAACAGGTGAGTTAATAATATTTGTCAAATCTTTCAATTTTATTAAAACCTAATCTACCTAGCAAGTTATTAAATGTTTACTAGATAAAAAAATAATACAACACACTCGGGTTGGCCTGATACATAACAGGCATTGTAAAGATACTGCATGAAATTAATTTCAACACGTTCGTTAAGATTTCGATAACATAGCGCTGGAAGTCCATTTGCTCTTATCCCTGAGCTGAGTTTATTTTTAGCTAGTAAAAGATTTCTTTGGAAATAAAATTCTAACAGTTTCTTTCTTATATAAATATATTTAAAAATTATTACATTCCATTTATGCAGTAGATAATCAGCGCATGATAATTTAATATCTAAAATATAGCAGACTTAAGCCATAAATTTGTGTGAGAGAAATTTAAAATTTATTGGATCCATACGACAGATAATAGTAATTCTCTACCATCTTTCTTTTTTAATTTTTCTTTTTTCTAAACATCTCTTTAAATTCTAAAATCTTACTATCTGTCCTTGAAACTCTTCCATTGTATTGATTTGCTCTGATTGAATTACATATTTATGTATCATTACTCACACTGGATACTAAGCAAAAATTAACATTCTTTTAATCGGACTATTAAGCATCAAATTTGACTTCACCGAACAATTTCAGTCTTCCCTCTATTCTCATATCAACAGGGAAATGGAGCTCCATGTTAACTGTCAAAAGTGTATAATACACATATTTGTCTGCACGTACAGACACCATTACGTAGACAACAATGCGTCTAAACCGTCTCATACAAACAGGGCATCTCCCATTCTGTCAGTGAGACGCAGCAGTGACAAATGTTCAGTGGATGGGACGGTGACGTCAGTGTCAATAGGATGGGTAGGGACGACGTTTTCTTTCGCACATCTCGACTGTGTGTGACTAATACTGACATGAGGGCTCTCTCCGTACTCGTGTGACTTATCGGGGCCATGCGAAGAGCGTTATAAAACCCGACAAGGTGTTTCGTAATAAAATAATTAATAAGAGTTTATAGTAGCATGAGAATGTTTAAGATAGCTGATGGGACGGTGACGTCAATGTCAATAGGATGGGTAGGGACGACGTTTTCTTTCGCACATCTCGACGTGACTAATACTGACATTAGGGCTCTCTCCGTACTCGTATGACTTATCGGGGATGCGAAGAGCGTTATAATACCCGACAAGGTGTTTCGTAATAAAATAATTAATAAGTGTTTATAGTAGCATTTGAGAATGTTTAAGATAGATGATGGGACGATGACGTCAATGTCAATAGGATGAGTAGGGAAGATGTTTTCCTATAAACATCTCGACTGTGACTTATTAGGGCTCGTTAGGGCTCTCTTCATTGCTTGGTAGCAATATATTTTGAGATGACTTGTTTTTTTTATTAATGTTACTTGTCTATAACTTAATAGAATAACCACAAAATTATTAGAAATCATGAGAACATTATAGTACCTGCAATAGGCTACATTTATTATTAAATTTCCAAGCCACTTAGCACAAAATATGTAGATAGTACATAAGGTAATCTACATACAAGATGCGCTTGAGCAACGTACACCTCTCACAGATACGATATCTCTAACCGCTTGACATCATTCCCTTGAGACACGCGTCTGCGAAGTTTTAATTGCAAATATAGAGTAACAAAAGTTATTATAACTGTTCAATGGACGGATTTAACCCTAAACGGAGAATTGTCGTTTTTATATTTGTACCTAATATAACTACAACATTAAAATACTTTAGCTATAATTAGTTTATGTCTGCATCCTTTCTATTTAATTCTCAAAAATAAATAAAAAAACTGCCTAGATATGTATGAGCGCCACTACCACATTTTCTTTTGAGGAAAAGCCAAAGTGTTATCAATCCTAGCACGACCACCGAGCCTAGATATGAAGAGTGAAGTACATAAATAAGATTCTCTTCCGTACTATATATTTTGTAATATAGGTATGTCATGTCATAATTTTTACATACAGAGAGTATGCAGAAAAAGAAAAGTTTGCAGAAAATAAAAATCCATACATACTAATATAATAAATGTGAAAGTGTGTACGTCGGTCTGTTACCTCTTCAGACTTAAACCGCTGAAACGATTTTAATGAACTTTGGTATATATTTTGAATCACAGGACAGGATAAAGACAAATATATTAGTAATCATGTTTAAGGGGGTGAAAAGGGGAGTGAAAGTTTCTATGGGAGCGGCACACCTTCTGCCGCATCAGGTATCTTCGCGACTAGACACCACCTGCGCCTAAAATTAGGTAGGGTGGGCTATTTGTGCTTCGCGTGAAAAAATTGTCACCGGGGATCAGAACTTATGTTTGGTAATTATTAGAGATGGGCCGGACCGACTATAGTCTTTGCCGACTATTCGGTAATACCGATTCATTCTCCTCCTCGCTAGATGGCGTCGTTCTTAATAAACCTTATTTAAACAGCTCCCATGTTTAGTTAATAAATAAAATACTAAAAGTTTGGGTTTGCTATTGTAGACTATTGTGAAGTGAATAATGAGTTTGAGCAGTGAAGACGAAAATTATATAAAGTTCAGTGACTTGCAATATTGCTTTGGTGATATTTAATCTCAACATGCAGTTTTTGTAGGTTTCACTTCTATCGCATGTGACCAGCACCAGCCCGTTTTTGTATTTTAGTTTTGGATTACAGTTTGGTTCTGTACATATTGCATGTTGTATTTGTTCTTACTGATTGTAATCTGCTTTCTGTGCTACATGAATTAAATAATAAAATAAAATTCCAATACCTATCAGAAGGTGTTCGGAATATCTATCAGTAGTCTGCTTGCTCACGCACAACGATATGACACGGTAATTTTTTTTAAAACACAAGTATTAACCTAGCCCCAAGCTAAGCACTATAAGGCTTGTATTATGGGATACTAGGGTAACGGATAGAATACATATACAGTACATAAATAGGTATATATTTTTATATAAATACATATTAAACATCCATGACTGGAGTACAAATGCTCGCATTCATCACACAAACATCTGCCCCCACCGGAATTCGAACCCGGGACCTCTCGAGTCGGCGACACCATGAAACCCGGCGTACTAACCACTCGGCCACAGAGGTCGTCATTGCTCGGCCGCTGAGCATGTTGTGTTGTGACGTGTTTTGTTTAACTACATTTTTACTCGCTTTGACAAAAAAAATTACCGACTCTCAAATCGAGCTGAAACATTGACATTCGTACATCACAACTTGCGTCCAATAAAAGCAATGTTTATGGTCTTCTATAACACTTGCTAGCACTTAAGATCTTACTTTATTGATACCTTCTCTCATTGGTATTTTGTTATGTGCCATACTCATTGTGTTAAGTTATTTGAATTACTTACAGATTCCTAAGTTTCTAATTCCTATCATGTTACCCTATTAGGGTTCCGTAGTCAGTCCTCACAAGGAACCCTTATAGTTTCGTCATGTCCATCTGTCCTTCGCCAGTTTGGCTTGGAGACTAGCACTACAGCACTGTAATTTTGTGGAAATAAGTATATTTAATGATTACGCCGACATTAAAGTAGAATAAAAAAATGAAAAAAAAAATTTGGTTTTTATTTTTCTTTTTTTTTTAATCATCTACCCCATCGCGCGGGATATCGTTGAATAGGTTCTTTAAAAAAACTTAAGAGTTCCTGAGCCCATTTTTCAATTTTGGGATGCGTTTGCGAAATATTGAACTTTAAATTACTTAGTTTTTTTCGAGTAGGAAGTCCGCTCCCCCCCTCTCTAATACCTAAGCTATTGGCTTGAAAAACCTGGAAAAATTCACAATAGTGCTTTTCATGAATTTTGAAAGAAAATTATAACGGTTAAGATGGATTTCTTAGTTTAAGAGTAATAGTCGTTCAACTTTGGTTACGGAAAATATAATATCGCAAATTAAATGAAAAAAAGCTACTGATTATTATATATTGGTTATTATGGAATGCTATAAAGTCGCCATATTAGTCAAATTATGATATGCGTAAATACCATTTAATCTACGCCCTTGTACTAGCTTGCCCCACTGTGCGGCGCGGCGTCTGAGTCGCGCTAATGTTACGTTTTTATAAAAAGTATATATGCACTTAAAAATCGGCGGTTATAACGCATCATCCCCTTTTCTGGGGATGATCGCTTCTATGAAGCTTGTAAGGCCCTTCTGGCCATAAGCATGAACTAAGGGTGTATTTTAATAAGAGTCTGACATAACCTTGCAGCCGGATGTAAGGTATCCTCTAGGATTTCACACCGGCTCCCTCGCCTGCGAGGAAAAAAAAATCGGCGTTTATCATTCGTATTTAAAAAAAAAATATATACATTGATACTAGCTGACCCAGCGAACTGTGTACCGCCATAAATATAGGAGCAGGTGGTAGAAGAGAAAATTTAGGGTTGTATATATTTTTAATACCACATTATAAAAAAATAAATATTGTCCAAAAACAAATTTTAGGGGTGTGTAACGTAGTGTTCTGTTAATTTCCTGGGATAACATTCCTCCTAACCCATATGAGAACACTACGTTACAATACCCAATAGTTTGAATTTTGGCGCGAAGGCGCATTGTAGGTTTCAGAACACTACGTTACAGGTGGACAACCATTATCACTTAAGGATATGAATAATAGATAGTAGCCGATTCTCCGACCCACGGAATATGCATATAAAATTTCATAAAAATCGGTCAGGCCGTTTCGGAGGAGTATGGTAACTAACATTGTGACACAAGAATTCTATAAATAAGATTAATAGATTTTTCAAATTTCCGATTCAGAGAATAAAGACATGCTCAAATATATTGGTGGTGGTAACTACATGCAACTACGAAATCTTGTGCGTGGCACGACACGCAGTTGTTTTTTTTTAATATTTTATGACCGTAGGTAGGTACTGTAGATAAGCATAAGTTTTAAGTTTTATTCCATTTGTTATGTACCAATTCTAATCAGCATGTTTTCCCGAATAGTCATCTTTCCCGACTAGTCGGCAGCTAGTCAGCCTATCTCCAGTAATAACTGAAATATCGCGAAATATTTTTATTATCTCCAGCTACCATTTATAAAAACTGATTTCTGAAGTAATATTAAGATTATTTATCCTGAAAGTTGTATAACACGTTTCTTTGAAAGTAACTTCTTTTCTAACGATATATTATTTCTTAGAACCGTAAAGAAGCGATAATAAATAAGGCTTAGGTCACACTGCAAAGAGATTCGATAAGTGCCAAGAGGTGCCAAGCGAGTACTGACTCGCTTACACATTGTACTCATAAAAACAAACAACTCAGCTAGTTTTGAAAGGGAGCCCTGTTTTCCACGCTCGGTCGGAGGTTCTCGCTGACGAAAACCGACACGACCAAATATTGCGACCACGACCCGTTCAGTTTCAGTAGCCCCCGGGCCAAGCACCGAGCCACAGGTGTTTATCGCTAGAGTAAAGTTGCACAATCACACAAAGACTAATTGAGTTTGTACACGATAGTGACACCACAAGTCATCATCGCATACAAGGGTCAACTTAGAATCAAAATCGTTGCGAAGAGAAATTCAAACGCATATAACTTTTTCAACTATTGTGCTACAGTTATAAATGAGTTATCGCTGTAGAGTTCATTCAATATTTGATCTAGTGATATAATTAAATTAAACAAAATCACGCACTTGGTGTCACTGAATTTAATAATTAACAATGAAAAACTATTGCAATAACCGCAAAATACTTAAATAATTATGCAAAACAAAATTCAATAACAATTTTTCAGCAGAACAATTGGCGCGTTCGGTCGCGTCTACCGTTTGAAATTCGAATGCGCTCGTAAACAAAAAACTATAAAAAGGAAAAACTTACAAAGGAGGTTGGTCAGTCGCCTACACATCATCATCATCAGCCTATTAATGTCCCCACTGCTGGGGCACAGGCCTTCCCTATGGATGGAATAGGAAGATTGGGCCATGACCCACCCCGCGGGCACAGTGCGGATTGGTGGGTGCTAACGACAGCAAATGCAGCCGAGACCAACGGCTTAACGTGCCTTCCGAAGCACGGAGGAGCTCGAGATAGTAATTTTTGGTACCACCCAACCACTGCGAAAGTTGCTTAAGTTCAACGATCGCAGCCAAACGCGCTAACCACTTGCGTCATTGAGCTCCTCATACACACACCCCTCTTGTAAACTTTAAAAACTATGAGCCGATGAAATTTTTCAAATAGGCATGACACACCCAATATAGATGAATACTATGAGGGGGGCACCAAAAATCGAATCAAATAATACTAAAATAACATAACAGCCCAAGATTAGTCGATCAAATAAAAATAATTGCAACCAGCATACGAAAAGCCGGTCAACCAGACACCGAAGTTGCTTTCCACGAGGAAAATCGCATCGCATCATAATAAATGCTTTAATATAAAAAATAAGAAGGGTTGCCTGATCAAAATTGAGGCATAACTCGAAGATGGTACCGTCTCTTTTTAGTACCTTTTTCGATAACTTGATAATTACAAATATAATTTAAGTCATGTAAACAACTTTGCTATCTTGTACGCTTATTACTCGATTAATAATTTAACTAATAAAACCAAATGCAAAGTTTTGAGTGAGAATACTATTTACGGCTGGCCACAGTGAAGTCATTTACCTAAGTAGATCAATTTCAGAGCTACTAACTTTCTATTAGTGACATTAACCCAGATAAACCTACTGTCTTATATTTAGGACGGTATAGTTGAAACAATATATCTAAATATCCGGATAAGTAAGCCCATGAAAAAAATAGATATTTTAAAGGATTCTAAGGTAAACAACCTCATTTTTTAAAGATAAACTGGGATGTACAAATGTGATAAATTAAAATTTTGATGTGACATTAACTTATGTCAAATTTAACTATAGATGAAACAATGCGGCCCAAGAGTGACGCCATGCTTGGCATCTTTAGTGTAACCTCAGCTTTGAAGTTTGAGGAAAAAAAACGTCGTATTTTTATACATACACACACAACTAGAACTCGCCAACATCACTCGTATTTGCAGACTCGAAAACTATCTCCGAATAAATAAATCGTAAAGTTCGGTTCGATGGTCATAACATTTTTATTGTGAATACCGACAAGTTGTGTGCGCGAGGGAAGCTAGTTTGCGGAGGGAACGACAGAGATGCAGATACTACCATAAAAAGGAATAAAAGAGATGAAATATTATACACGACTCACAACCTAATCAATATATTGTTGACTCTCATTATATTTGGATCGTGACGTGTTGCCAAAGTTACCGAGTGTATGAATCATTAATTTCTGTCTACGACAGCGTGTAAGTGATATTGCAGTATACATTTCCAGAATTTTCATCGATTGAGTTTGATTCTGAGATTGTGTACTGTATAATACCCACACGTCGTAGTATTTACACATTATAATTGCTCGCTTCTTTTCTTCTTATATATTTTTTTTTGTTTTATCATACACGTTTCTTTTGGAAATATCATAAAATCCATATAGATTTTACCCGTTAATATTTAAGTTTGATAATCGACAGTCCAAGAATACACAAACAAAATATTTTTTGTTTTTATTTGGTAAAGAAACACGTGGCTCGATGATGGCCTGATGGTGAGTGGCCAACCAACAAAGGAAATCTGGTTCGTAGACGCTTGTAGTAGTAGAGTATCCCACAAAAAACATCTTCATGTAAAATGTTCCCAAGTCGAGACCATATGACTCGCACTCTCAAAATCTTATCAGATCTCATGACCCATGTATAGACAAGCTTGTAACTCAATGTTTCAAGAAATAATGACGAAAAAGTAGTCGCTTGGCTCGTCTAATCATTTTGGCGCGGCGAGCGTCAACCGCGAATGGCCTACCTTGACTTCATTCAGTCACAAAATAAAGGCAATCAAATAGTTTAGCTCTATGCTTGTGCTATGGCTTTGACCGCTTGCTATCAAAACCTGAAACAAAGACATCTATATATATAAAACTCAAAGGTGACTGACTGACTGAGATAGTGATCTATCAACGCATAGCTCCAACCACTGGACGGATCGGGCTGAAATTTGGCATGCAGGTAGATGTTATGACGTAGGCATCCACTAAGAAAGGATTTTGATCAATTCTACCCCCAAGGAGATAAAATAGGGGATGAAAGTTTTTATGAAACTGTCAATTTTAAACCGATCGGGCTGAGACTTTGCATGCAGGTATAAGAAGAATCATAGAAGAATGTCATTGTGTATAATACAAGCCTGAGAACAAAAACTGTAGTCTACACTTCAGCCCTATACAGAAGCTAAGCGAGGGCGGGTCGCTAGCCTTTTATAACGTTCATTTACTTTTTTTTTCATTTACAAATATCAATATCACATGCAAACAAAGCAAAAATATGAAAAGACAATTTACACCTAAACTAATAAAAAAGAACTATATACGAGTATAGCTAATCAATATTTCGTATCCTCCTACAGAATATATAAAAATAAAATATCCAACACAAGGCTGTTCGGAAACGTGTTAACGGAGAACTGAGCCGGCAAATGATTTATGATGCTCTGCCAGGGACAGCCGGGAAGGAACCCTTCGTTCGCGATGCCCCAGTAAATAGATTATGCTCTGACTGCCGTTTGTATTACTATTAAAGTCAAATTGTGTTAAAACTAACTCTAAGGGCGTTTGTTAACAAGACGATTTCTACCCGGGTCTAAGCACGCTTTTAAACCGTGTCTATGACCTGTCTTCAGTTATGTATAAAAAAAGAAAGAAAATCATTTTATTGGCCTTCACAGCATTGATTTAGAAGAACTTAATGGTTTTACAATAGTAAAACATAGACATAGAAAAAATTAACATGGGAACTAGTTACTAGGTTCGTGTCGTGTAAGGCCAATAGGACGCTGCCTCAGCTATGCTCTGTGGTAAACGCTTTCGCGATACCACAGCAGCGCCGATTTTCAATCTTGTATGTTATACTATGAAGGTTTGTTTACGACACCGGCGCTGGCGACGGTTTCCGGTCCGTATATATAAATGCAAAGACACGTTTTAACGTTTTTAACGGTGCATTTTACATTATAAACGGTTATTTCACCGCATTTTATGCTTGTTACAGTTAATAAGCACCGCTAGATGGCGCTAGTGGATTGAAATGCGCAGTGCGAGTTTAGGGGTGGAAGCACTATTATCAAGATTTTTTTCAGATTTTTCAATGTAAGAGTTTGGCTTTTAGAGGGGACAACCTACGCAAACTTAAATTAGTATTTTTAACAATAATATTTTGCAAACGGAGCCCTAAATCGAAACATAATCTTAGCAACTCCTAAGTCATTTTAAAGGACCTATTTAACAATACCACACACGATGGGGTAGATGACGAAAAAAAATCATTCTCAATTTACATGGACTTACACGGAAAAAATATCAAAATTTTTTTCTACCCTTTGGTGTGTGATCAACAGTCTCTAACCAAAACTTTGCACGGACACACAGACAGACACGACGAAACTATGAGGGTTGCTTGTCATGACTACGGGACCCTAAAACATGAGACACATTTTTGAAGGAGTTTTTAGCGTTGACAAATATTAATATTGCATTGCAAATACTGACCAAATTTTGGAAAAAAATACATTTACGAACTGCTTTCAAAAAACTGAGTTTAATTGACACGTTTCCACCCCTACGAGTTGCACGTTTATAGTTGGTTTCAATCAAGTTTATTATTTTAGGTATCAAATAAACTTCTGTTCTCTGAAATTAACAATTTTACGAATACTGCTTTGAGTAACAGTTTTTCAGAAAATATTTTTAAAAAATATAATATAGGTAATAACTACTATCTTTAGAACCAACACAAATATTAAAAATGTAAATAATCTAATTATGTTATGTATAATTATATGTCTTTTTACGCTAAATAAAATTTATTAAATCAACAATAATAAAAACCTTAAGTAACAAATATTAATTTGCAACATAAAAACTAGGAATTTGTCATAACTTTACGTAAGTGTAAGTTTTACTCTTATTAAGTTTTTTAAGTAAAATGTCAATGAATGGTCAAATGAAATCCTGTGAAACCAATAATAAATGGCGACATGTCCAAACCTTTTTACCGCGTAGAATTGAACCGAATGTTTCGGCCGAATATTTGGTCCAAAATGTACCGAACCGAATGTTCGGCCGAATATTCGTGATAACACACAAAATATAATTGCTAAGCTTACAAGTAAAAGTGGCTTCGTCCGAGCTAATGCCATAAAAATATCTATTGGATGGGATTAGCGTCGGCGATCTTTGGTAGATTATAAGAAAATTGCTACCAAAGGGCGAGGGCAAGGCCGAGCGGTAATGAGTAAGCTTAAATCGAGCAACCGGTTATTCGATATTTCATTTATCCAGTTACGTAGCAGCTAGGAATTCTCTTTATATTACTGCTTTCGCCGGCTA
Source organism: Chilo suppressalis (assembly GCA_902850365.2). Classification (NCBI taxonomy): domain Eukaryota; kingdom Metazoa; phylum Arthropoda; class Insecta; order Lepidoptera; family Crambidae; genus Chilo; species Chilo suppressalis. The sequence continues at coordinate 5,819,612 of OU963907.1, forward strand.
ATCTCAAAAGCCATGTAACCTACTTAAGTTACAGAGTATTACAAGCATTAATCTGTTTATCCAGCTGTGTATCCAGCCGTTTGAAATTTCTACAAATTTCGACCATGCATCATCATCATCAGCCTATTAGTGTCCTTGCTGCTGGGGCACAGGTCTTCCCTATGGATGGAATAGAGAAATTGGGCCGATCGCAAATGCATCCAGGACCAACTGCGTAACGTGCGAGATACTAAATTTTTGGTCACCCATCCAACGACCGACCAATGCGAAAATTAGTCAGAAGGTCATAAATGATAACTAATTAGACGTTATAATTTATTTATTTGAATTCAAGGCGAATATAATAATTAAAACTTAATAGATAACCGTTCGATATTGTACCTGAATTCTGTGCTGGAAGCTTCCATCAAAAGATAGATGATTCCCAATTTCAAATCTTTAAAATTATGACAGTAACTTTTTAGTATAACTGCCAGTCGCAGGCATTACATAAACAAAGAGTTTACACAAGCAAAGAGGCCGTAACGCAACGGGCGTTACAGTACCTATATTATTAAAGAAAATATCTGTCACTCCGACTAACTCCTACGCCCATTTAGTTACTTACCATGATAACTACGGAACGTGATTTCGCAACGGCTTCTGTGCGTTAGAGCCGTTAGGACAAGATTAATAAATCTTTGTTAAACCCTTGTCTCGCTCAAAGTGATATTGCTTACCATGTAGCGAAACTTTAGTTATTTTTGCTTGTGTTCAGATGGGAATGAATCATCACTTGTCTACTGTGGGTGTGCTGTTGTTGGAGCTAGTGTGGGCTGCATTCAATTTGCCTTTTAACAATAATTTATTTATTTATTCAAATTAAACATGCAGGCTTACAGAATAAACCAAAACACCGGCAAGTCATACATAATAAATATTAACAATCATAGACGGTATTCATTAAATTCAATAAAATTAAGAAAAAGAGATAATCAAATAATAATAACAACAACAAAAAAAACAGTAATGCCAAATAGCAATGTCAAATAGTACTTAATAGAAACAAAGTCAAATCACCCATTGTAAAAGTATTATTAATTAATATTATAATAAAATAGTTAATTATGTCAAATCAATAAAACAATTACTAATGTCATATTTAATGTCAACTAAGAACAGATAATGTCAAATATACTAATTTAATATATAATGAGATTTTTTTATTGTTGAAAGTGTGGCAATCAAGCATATAGCCCGCCTGATGGTAAGCGACCACCACAGCTTCGATATAGTTCCGATACAAAAAATATCACTGGCTCCGTTGCCTACCCTAAAGCAATCCTCTGAGGAGCTGACTCCTTACTCACCGACAACATTAAACCACCAGAAGTTTGGGTTAGTGTACTATCTACTGTAAGGCGGAGGTGACTTTCCCAGACGGGTGCGGGCTGAAGTTGCGGGTGTGAATCTCGTCTTCTGTCTGGAGCGCGTGGATTTTTCTCTAGTATAATATTTTTTAGATTTATAATTTCTTTAGAGATTGCGTCGTAAATTCTTGCTTTTTTATAATAACGAATTGTGACTTATTCACCAAAAATACTTAAAATAATTTACGAATTATCAAAGAATACTTCGATTATTTCATTTTATATTACATTTTTAGTACATTCATCAATGTAAGTCTTCAGTAAGGGAGTTTCTTTTGATTTTATTAGTAACTTATACCGTTTTTATATATCCCTCCACTATTTTATCTTTTAAGATGATCAAGATGGTTAGTATTCACATACATACATCTTCAAACATTTCTTTAATTTATGTATATACGTTTTGTGCCAAAATATGATCAAACTTTGCAAAGTTCCATCAAAGTTCGTTCGATATTGATAGCATTTAACTTCTAGATTGCCTCTAAAATTTTAAGAATACATTACTTGAAAAAATTACACGCGGTCTAGGTATCAGATGGGATTCGAACACGCACTTAATCTTCCGTAAGATTTATAATTGTTCATGAAGTCTGAACAAACACAAAAATTTTTAGACGTCTACACAATCGATCTGCATATAGATTTCAATAGACTTTGTACCTACTTAGGATACAAATATAAAATTTAAATAAACTGTAATCTAATATAGTACCTATACAGATATGAATATGAAGTGATAGAAAGAAATTAGGTACTGTCATTAATAATCAAAGGCCGTATACAGAAAGTAAGCTGGAAGCCCACCAGCGCTTATCAGCGCTGGTAACAGTTACATAAAGGATGCAGATTGAAGCCTAGTTGTTTATTAATTTCAAAGGGCGGTGCCAGCGCTGAACAGCGCGTATCGGCACTTGTCGGCGCTTATCGGCGCTTATCGGTGCTGGTCCATAGAAATGCTTGCGCCGGTTACCAGTATTGATGATATATAATAAACAAATTGATGCCCTTGACTTTTTCTGCGTGGAAATATTAGGTTCCCGTACAAACTGAACCTCCATTTTACCTTTATAGGGGGGTGAGTTTTGAAAAAATTTTTTTTACCTCAAGCTTAAATCATAAATAATAGCTATTTGTGTTTAAATCTAAAGAAATTTTTCACTAGAAAAACCTAAAGTCCCGTCTGCTGCCTGGTACGCGTTGAATTTAAATCTAGTAAAAAAAATCTTTAGATTTTAACATCTACCAGTTAAATGCTTAAAAAATAAAACTTGTGAGCCAAATTTCAGAGCAATCCGTAACGGTTACCTTTTATTTATACAGATAAACCAGATACTGGGAACATAAGCAGCAAACAATCATCTCGGTAACGGCAAATTGAAACGGAAACTTAAGCTTTTTGTGAGCACATTTTAAATCATTCTCAAATTACCTGCCGTTTTTGAGGTGGGGCGAAAATTTTTAAATGGGTTTTGACTTACCAAGTAGCTGGCTTGCACAAAGATGAAATTGACCTTAAGACTTAATTTAAAAGTAGTACTAGCATTCCACGTTCAAAAATATCCATCATGGCCAATCTTATAAAGGAATACCGTTTATATAATAACGAGCGGAATAAAGATTTAAAAAGTTACCTTTTTGTGAAGCAACGATTTCAAATGCATTCTTGCCTTAAATTCTTGTCCGGTGGATGCTCGGAGGCGGGGGCAATAAAGATCCCAACGTTTTTTACTCCGAAAAATATTCCGTATCAAGGTTTGTTTTTCGCTTTGTTTATAGAATATTTTGACGTTTCATTCGCATTTCGAAGTTATTTCGTTACGTCGTTATTCATTGTCGGAATTGTTTTCGGAAACAGAAAAACAGCACTTGTGAAAAGTTTTCCCTGCTATACTCGAGTGGGATTAATAAGGCTCTTTTTCGTTTTTTATCTTTTAAAAATTGGAGGTGTCTGATAATTTGAGTCATGATGGATTTTGTGAATAAAGGTAGGGACGTGCTAATCTACAGTTATCTATCGGTGTTTTAATTATAAAGGAGACATTATAAATTAGAAAAAAAACGTTGTTAATAAATGGTGCACATAATTCTTTACTTTTTCCATTCAGCATTATTAATCGTACTAGCTACTCGTACTTTCTATTATAATTTAATTTTTAAAACTTCATTTGTTCTTGTAAACAAGTCATACAGAGCTGAAACATTTATTGTGATTTTCCAGCGTACCTACCACTGACGATCGAGTTGCCAAAAAGATTCCACAAAAGGACCGTTTCGAAGCTCAACGAGTCCAGAGACGATTGAAGTTAATCGTTTCGACTCGGAATAGATTAAAAACCTATTTTATTTGTCAAGAGGGAGCGATATAAAAGATTCTGGGCAAAAAAGTCCCTGTGACGAACCGCTGGGTGTGACCACTGAATTTTAATATAAGATCTCTTTTTGTCGGGAAATTACAAAGCACTGATTCAGACCATTTGTGCGACCGATTATCCCGCCTGAAAAGTCTGTGTAAAATTCAACCTACCAAGTTCTGAAAGGTTATTCATTTTTTTCATTTTGGTCAAATATGATGGACTTTTTTTGTGCTCAAGCTACTGTTTTACAAACTACACTTATGCACAGTGGACCTGATCTTGGTGATTTCTCAAAACGTTAAACTTTTTACTGTAGAAAAATCTTTATCATGCTCTCTACTTAATATGACAGCAGTTTTATCTTTTAATTCTTTAACAGAAAAAACTACTTCCCAATAAAGCATATTTCACGGTCAAGTTTAAATTTGTACAAACTTGCTTTGGACAAGGTCAACAGTGGTTAAGCATACGCGTGTTGCAGTCGCTTTGAAGCATCTTCAAACTTAAATTCAAAATGCAATCCAAACTCATTTTATGATTATAATTATTATGATTATTTATTCAATCTAGGTTGTTGAAAGCTCTTGTGAAAGTCACACGCTGTGCCATCGGTTCGTAAATCTAAGACGGGAGACCTTGTACCGTCAAGAACTGGCAAGAAACTCAGCAAGGGCTATTTTTTTCTCCCTTTTTTGTTTCAATCAGTGTCGTCAATTGAAAGATTACATCAAAACCTAAAAACATGTCGCACCTTTATTCCAATACTGTCATTATCATAAAATAAAATTACAATACAGGATTTGAAGTAATGTGTAGATTCATAACGTAGCAAACAGATGGCGTTGTAAACTATTTTTTGAAGAATTTTGTTTAATACTGTCAATACTGTCTAGTATTGGAATAAAGGTGCGATGTGTTGATGTCAACTTATACAACGTATCATCAAATGTAAGTATCATTAAGTAGGCCATTCATAAATTTTATATTGTTAGCACGGAAGCATGCCCCCTCTAATTAGATCCGTGTAAACCCAAGGATGATCTGCAGAAAGTCATAATTTGATCCTTGTCTAATATGAATGCACATTAATTATGACACAATGAATCATAAACCAAATCCATTTCTGGGTATCTCGTGAAACAAACAAACACCGTTTTCTTGTTACGCCGCTTCATCTTATTCTGTGGGTGGTTAACGTTGTTGTGGAAATCCACAAAAATGAACTTTATGATACCGACGTTAGAATGGAATGTTGCTTATGTTTCTTTTCGATTGGCGAGTCCATTGTGCCCCAAATGAATATTAAAAACTGGATATATGCGACGTATTGTAAATAAAGATAAATAAGGATATCTCCAGCCATAGCCACGCTTTTATATCACATTTACTGAATGTATTCTTAATATAATAAGCAATACTTCCGTAACCGAATGGTATGTAATCGGGTTTAAAAGTTTGGCCTACTCAGAAATCCCGAGTTCGAATCCCAGTTAGGAAAATGTTTACTATGATGAATACGAGCGATTTTGTACCCAAGGCCGCGTTGTTTGATACACAATTAAATTTGATTTTTAGTCAATGTCACGTCATATACGTACCTAACAGATTTTTATACCCAATAATTTTAACAAACGGTTATTTTTTTTCTATTGTTGTGTTCAAGCAAGATCTGGAACGAACTTCCCCCAGCTGTTATTCCCTAAAGCTATGGCTGTCTCACAAAAAGGTAGATTAAGATTTTTCTTCAGAGCTGGCAACGCATGAGCAGTGCACTTGGCACTGCAAATGTCGAGGGTTAGCTATCAGATCGACTGACAGCTCGATTTAAGAAAAAGTTAGATTTAATTTGATGACGCATATGCTTCAGCTTGTATGAAAACTGAAAGTGTCAGCATTTCGATCCATGTCTGTTACTGAGTCATAGACTTAAGACCACGATTATTTCGTGTATCTAACAATTATGGCGTGAAGAAGCATTTTTGCAGAACGTCAAAGTGAGGATGGTAGGTGTGGCAGTTTAGAACTGCTGTACCAGCTATCTTCGCGTTTGGACTCTATCACCACTTAACATCAGGTGGGGTAGAGTCATTTGCTTGCCTGATTATAAAAAAAGTAAATTATCATCGCTTAGTTAGCAAATTAAATTAACTATCCTGATTAAATATAAGCCCATTCTGTATTATGTATGATTCTTTGCACAATAGCGCTAATATTTGTCAACTCGTAGATACCCAACGAGTCCATTTTCCTGTATGGCCCAGATTTTCAATCGACTCAAGCTCGGAACCTAATAAGGCCCGCAATTTCCGACTTTGAACCGTGGGTCTGAGTCAACAGCCTTGACTGGCCAAATAACCACTTTGTCAGCCTTAAATGGGGGTTAAAATTGAAGATGTTAGAGTCGAACCTTTGAAAAGAAACGGTTCTTGGTGAAATGAAATTTTACTGTTATAGTTCGGAACGTAAGTTAAGACTTGCTTTGTAGCATTACACTTCATAGAATGAACACGGAAAACGTGAACCAAGAGTAGGTCAGATCATAGTAAAATTTAAAGTTAAAACATCTCTATCGACTTTAAAGTTTTATATCAATTGGTCTATCGTTAATAAGACATCAATTAGATAGAAATGGAGCTGCTTTTGCCAAAACATTGCATATTATTAACATTTATTATTAACTAGGTATTAAAACTGCAGTATTCCAGAGGCTGCAAGGTACTCACCGTTCTTGTCATTTTAAATTCGATTATTGTTAATAGATAAAGTTCGGGTGTCACCTGTTTGATAGAAATATAGTCTATTTAACGTTGGCACAAAAACTTCTTCTGTTCTGTATGTTCTTCTGAAATCTGAATGTTCTAAGCATTCCGAGAGATTTCTACAGCACGTATGGTTGATCTTTCAAATTATTTGAATGTAACTCTTATTTTTAAGCCATCAACTTGTTATTTATCCATTATGTATTTTACTTTTTTATATTAAAAAAAACTTCTTAAAATAAAAATATAGATACTAAGTTTCTTAATTGTAAGAATAATTAACAATTGCAACTTTTGTTTCAATTACCGCACAAACAGTTCCTCCTACACTTTCAGTATAATTTAATAGTTGACACTTCATTACTAAACATTAGGCAGATTCAAGTTAGTCTTGCCATAATAACTTAAGACCCAAATTATTCAGGATTACCTCAAACAACCTCCAATCCTCTTACATACCAACCTCTGACTATTACATAACAAATGTTAGCAACTTCTGGTGATACATACAGCGCAAAACAGTAAAGTAAAATTATTTGTACTGTTCATAGCGTGTGCATTAAAAATTATAATGGTACTAGCGGCCCGCCCTCGCTTCGCTTCGGTGTAGAGCTGAAGTGTAGACTACAGTTTTTGTTCTCAGGCTTGTATTATACACAATGACATTCATCTATGCTTCTTATTATACCTGCATGCGAAGTCTCAGCCCGATCGGTTTAAAATTGTCAAAGTTTCATACAAACTTTCATTCCCTATTTTATCCCCTTCGGGGTAGAATTGATCAAAATCCTTTCTGAGCGGATGCCTACATCATAACATCTACCTGCAAGCCAAATTTCAGCCCGATCCGTCCAGTGGTTTGGGGTGTGCGTAGATAGATCACTATGTCAGTCAGTCAGTCACCTTTGAGTTTTATATATATATATATATATAGATTAAGTCAGAAACGATAAATAAATGGTTGGTCACCCAGCGAAGCGTGACCGATATTTATCTGAGTCAGAAACAAGTCTTTCGATTGGGGAGTCCAAGTGGGGATTTTTGGATTTTCTCGAGTTTGTCCGCCCCAATAAACCACCATAATATAAAAGGATCTTGATGATTCAGTGGTTGTTGCATTCGAATGCCTTCACAAAGTAAAGCGTGGCTGTCCATGGTGACTCCCTACTCGCCTGGTCTGCCTATTATTTACTCTTTGACACAAATATTATTGTATTATTTAAGCTTTAGAGCGACCTAAACAGTTCATGTATGATGTAGTCTCTCTCTTAACTTCGCCTCTGCAGTATATTCACATTTAATATCAGGTGTGCTGCAACAATTTACCAGCTGATTTATAAAGAAATCGGTGCAGAGCTAGATACTGGCCGATCTTTTTTTCATAAGGCGCAACAAATTACCTCATCCATGGAGTCCAGTCGATCTATTAGCATAATGAGATTTTAATATCACTGTTTTGTTTGCAGGAATGGAACGACTATAAATTGAAGTGGAACCCCGATGACTACGGTGGTGTGGACACACTGCACGTGCCTTCCGAACACATTTGGTTACCAGATATTGTGCTTTATAATAAGTGAGTACCAACCATTTTTATTTGGACCTCTGCATGGCCAAATGGTATATACTTTGGGTATCATGGCGTACTGGGTCGAATCCCGATGGGGGCAAATGTTAGTATGATGAATACGAGCATTTGTGCCTTAGTCATGGATGTTTTTATATATTTATGGATAAAATATACTTATATAGATATCAGTGTATTATGTAGTCTATCCATTACCCTAGAATCCCATCCCAACACAAGCCTTTACAGTGCTTACTTCGGTGTGAGCGTGGAAAGTATTTATTTATGACACTAAAAACCTGAAAATTCCCCTAACCTTACCGTCGGGTCATGTCCTCACTGGGCGAAAGATCCACCAACCGGTGGCACCCCGCCCAGCGAGGGGACGGCCCTGTGTGAGGAACCCTTACAGACCACAACTCAACCAGTGAGTTCGATTCGAACGAACCCATCTTGGGGATGACCCGAGACAAGTCATACTCACTTGTCTCGGGTCATCCCCAAGGTCATAAGGTCATTAACCAACAATTTTGAAGAATGAACATTCGTCTGTTAAGTAAAACAAACACTGGCCTGTATAAATAAATAAATCTTTCTAGCACTTACACCAATTAGCCTAGCCCTAAAGTAAGCATTGTGAGGCTTGTGCTATGGGATACAAGGCTAACGGATAGAATACATATATAATATATGACATGCACTTCAGGAGTATTCCATTGCTATAACAAAAATAGTTAAAAAAATGACCCTAAATTGACAGAGAAATCTCGTAAAATATGTAATGAATTTAGAACCCATATTCAATCACCTTTTTAAAGTCGGTTGAAAACTAACTTTAAAGAGCCAAGTCACATGCGTGTTACGTGTTCACCACCGTTAATCTCACTCAAACTTGGTATACTATTGAATTAAACTGTTTGAAGAGTTGTCTCGCGAGTTCTATACGACCGTTCCTTTCAATAAAAGTTAACTTTCTTTACTAACACCTATAAAGTCTTCTTCTATTAGGTCGGGTCTTATCTCTTTATTTCCGTTCCAGGGGTCTGATCCCATTACTCTGCATTATCACGGTGACTCGACAAGTTTATCTTGGGCAAACTTTAACCACGGCCAGCGCAAAACTGTCTTAAATAGACACATTTTTTCTAAAGATTTGGCGGTGAACTTTTGCTTCTTGCAAATACTCTTAGGCAAGGCGGGCTGTTAAAGAGAGGACAATGTTAAAATTGGCCTAAGAACCAACACCAATTTGGCATTTTATAATAATTCTTATTACATTTTTTGCGATAATTATCAGTATTTTGATTGTGACGGACACTTCCAATTAAGTAAGCTAAATTAAAAAGTTAAAAATCTAAGACAATAAATACCATTTTATGTGTATAATCTATGACAGTGCTGCAAACGAAACACTCTTTCCTCCTAATGCCGGCACTTCACTTGGCTATTCGCATTTGCTATTTGAAAACTTGAGATCAGTCTGTCCTTTTCATTTCTTATTAAGCATGACAAGGACACATTGTTGTAAAGTGAAGGCAGTTTGCATTCGTAGTAATCTGTGGCATTCGTGCATTCTCGTTTCGGATTACCTGTTGTGTGTGTTTATTTGCGATTGTTTTTCCTTTAATTTAACTATTTCGGCTATCTAATATGCCATCGATGTTACCACAGAGCAGAGACCTTATTACCAAGTGCTAGTGAACCTGTGCCACAACATCCTGAGAGGATCATACTGCCAAATTATTCAAGAGCACCTGATACACTTTCACGCTGCATATTTACACAATATACATGTGATAAACAAATAAATGCAATATACAATATGATACAATTATGTGAAAAATAGTCAATAAATAAGAATAATAAAATAGAAAACTACAGTTTTTATTTTATTCACGATTCCTACCTAAAAAGTTTTTCCTTTAAATCACACCAAATAAAATGAATAAGTTGTAATATTAATTCACTTCATACTAAGTTCATAGGTTGACCTATGGTTTCATTTAATATTAAACATAACCTCAAAAAAAATTACTTTTCCTAATAATTTAAGTTCTCAGAAGTTTCCGTCAATAATCTTTGTTTTTACAGTCATTTAGTTGCTATTTCGAACCTAGGAAATAATATTTCATGATTGTTGGTTCTTAGGCTAACTATGTATGGATGCAGAACAATGTCCTTTAGTGGATTTTTTGTCAATAATTACATCTAATCGTTCTGCAAGCGGGTATCTCAGGATCTGTAATAGGTAGTAGTTGCAATTTTCACAGAATGTTTCCGTGATACCTTATACTAGTGGCCCGCCCTCGCTTCGCTTCGGTTTACAGCTTTAGTATAGACTATAGTTTTTGTTCTCAGGCTTGTATTATACACAATGACTTTTCCATATAATTACATCACGCTTAGACCAGATGAAAATGTTGCAAAAACGGGTAAAAATATTCCATTTGTGAGCTTCCATTGCGTGTGCTGCGTATACGATTAGAGTGACATGAAAATCATCTATGACATAAATATTTCCCTTTGAAAGTTTTTAAAAAATCCGTGACAGCATATGTCCATCAACAAAATTTGACTCACTATAACCTCCTTTAAATTTCCGCGGGTGAAACCGCAGGGGACCTCTAATTGTGGCATTTTTTTACACATTAGGTTACATAATCGAAATTTTCATACGGAACTCTAACTTTTTAGAAAGTACTGTATAGTCTATGTTCATCAGGAACAATGTAGGATTCCTAATGTAAAAGATTTTTTCAAATCGGTTGAGTAATTTCAGAGCCTATTTTATACAAACAACCATCATCATCATCATCAGCCTATTAATGTCCCCCATGCTCGAGCACAGGCTTTCCCTATGGATGGAATAGGGAGATTGGGCCATGACCCAACACGCGGGCTCAGTGTGGATTGGTGGGTGCTAACGACTGCAAATGCAGCCGGGACCAACGGCTTAACGTGCCTTCCGAAGCACGGAGGAGCTCGAGATAGTAAATTTTTTTTTTTGGTCACCCATCCAATGGCCGACCACTGGGAAAGTTGCTTAACTTCAACGATCGCAGCCGAACGCGCTAACCACTTGCGCCATCGATCTCCTCAATATATATAATAACATATAATACAAACAAACAAACAATAAATTCTTTCCTCTTTATAATATAAGTATAGATAATAGAAAATTGAACAGATTTTAAAAACAAAGGTGTTTTTCGAAGATATTTTTAGTTTTAGTGTCTAATATTTTACACTGGTAAAAACTATTTATGTGCTAGTTGCGCTCGCACTTGGCTAGTTTTTTTTATCTGCACAAAAATCTTTGTTGTAGGAACAAAACCCCGTTTACTCAAACATTACTTGAATTGCTTATGTTTGTCGAAAGCGTATTCCTATCTATAGGCGCTTTCAATTAAATTGTATTCACCAAAGTGACATTGAGCCTACTTCTGGTAGGTACGATTCTCTTAATCTAGTTCTAAATTTTATTTTAGTGTAACCTTATCCTCAGCATAATAGGGCTTATCGTGCTTTTTAGATAATAGTAAGGAAAATACTACTGCCAAATTTGTCCAATTTATTTTCCTCATTCACCCCACAATTCGTTAGGTCCAATGACCGCATAAAAAGTCACATTGGCTGCCTTTTGTAATCATTTTAACCAACTAGCACACAGTTCTTTGCCATTGAGTAATTTACATACGATTATACAAACACTACCAATTGTATAAATTAAAAAACACGATATTAAAAAGAATAATACGAACTACTGTTTTCTACTCTGTAACTAATGACGGGTAACTTTTATCATCATCATCATCAGCCTATTAATGTCCCCACTGCTGGGGCACAGCTTCCCTATGGATGGAATAGGCAGATTGGGCCGTGACCCACCACGCGGGCCCAGTGCAGATTGACGGGTAACGACTGCAGATGCAGCCGGGACCAACGGCTTAACGTTTCTTCCGAAGCACGGAGGAACTCAACATAGAAGATTTTTGGTCGCCATCCAATGACCGACCTCTGCGAAAGTTGCTTAACTTTAACAATCGCAGCCGAACAACGCTAACAACTTGCGCCATCGAGCCCCTCGACCTCTACTCATAATAGATACGAAGTCTGTGGAGTTATCTACTAAATTACTATTACAGTAAATGAGATAACAGCGCGCTGAGAAACCAGCAGAGGCTAAGTTAGACTCTAAAAATGGGGAACGTGTCCATTTGTAAGCCGCGTGCCAAAAGACAGTGCTATTGATTTATATAGTTGACCCGCTGCCAGAAACGTAATGAGTGGTCGCGATGGAGGAATTTAGTGCTTCATAAAACTACGACCTGATTTTAGAAAATAATTCATTAAATTGGAGAGCGATAATATCGAAGCATATCCTGTTAAATTATCAATTACTGAAATTAACCATAAGGAAAAGGAGCAAACTTTCCTATTAGGGTTGATGACGGTGTATAGTTAACGAAATTCTATTAGTCCGTCAGTCAGATTATAGTATCAAAAAATAATGGACACTTTTTTATTTTGTCAATCAACCAAAAAATTACAAAGATAAAGCGCGTCAAATTTTGGGAAAAAATGTACGAAGACGTGACGCCATGCGACATTTTGATAATTTACTTTGTAGACGAAGAAAAAAAATAAGCATCATCCTTATCATTAATGCATTAATAGTGCATAATCGAAACGTTTATTACCAAGATGCTTATCGTTAACGTACTTACAACTTGTCACTGTTATACAAACTATTAATTATTATGAAACTAAACCGAACTCCACAACAAAATCTTATCTAAACATAATAACGTAAAACAATTTGCCGAGAAAATTTTTAAGTTTTTTTTTTATTGTTGGTGCACAGTCCTTCTACCACGTTTTGTTTTTATTTTTAATTCTTTTTATTGTTCTACGGCGTAAGCAATTTAAAAAAAACTAAATATTTTTAATCATATTCAGCATTGTTTGTTATGAGATAATTTCGTTTAGTTCCAAAAGGAACACTCCCCACTCTGAGTTTTAGTTTGTTTTGTAAATACCTCCTTTATTATTTTGCTAGTTGCCTTTGTAATTAAAAGCTGGACTTTATGTGACTCTTAGCTTTTGCCTATTCTGATAAATTTATTTTCGTAAAAAAAAACAAGTTTCAACGGTATAGATGCATTAATTAATTTATTTATTGACGTTTCCCATTCGTATAGGGACTCGGGTAAAAGAACATATTGCAGATATGAAACATAGGTACGAAAATAAGTCTGCAGTCTGTGAACATGCATTAGGGGGACAAAACCATTGCATTAGATTTGATAAACCACAGCCTTGCAACTGAACAACGATTCATTTAAAGAAAAGTTTACTAGAAAAAAAAATATGCCGTGGTAGCATAATGGTCAGTGCATTCGCCCGGATAGCGAAGGGTGCGGGTTCGAGTCCCGTCCGCTGCCTGGTCCGCGTGGATTTTTTTCTAGTAAACTTTTCTTTAGATTTAAACATCTAGCAGTTAAATGCTTAAAAATAAATAAAAACATAACTATAATTGCGATTTCTTCTTTCAAATGTTTAATACTTGAAAAAGTATTCATTTGACATTGTGGGTTACCTACAATGCGAAGAGATGGCGCTGCCTTGCAGCTTAAGGCTAGGAAAATTTCAACGCGGTGAATAGGGCCGTCGTAGCATAATGGTCAGTGCATTCGCCAGGATAGCGAAGGGTGCGGGTTCGAGTCCCGTCCGCTGCCTGGTCCGCGTGGATTTTTTTCCAGTAAACTTTTCTTTAGATTTAAACATCTAGCAGTTAAATGCTTAAAAATAAATAAAAACATAACGATTCATTTCTACAATGATACGCAAAGCTATTGAGATTAAGAAATATCTAAATTTCAATAGGAAAGATGGTTGGTATAAACCACCAGCTTGGGAATCCATTATACAACAGATAGAACCCCAACCCCGAACACACACTGCAAGACCAACAGATATCTACTATTAGTTCTTTTTGTTTGCATGATTTAACATAAGAAGGAGATAAAAAGCCTCTCTGAGTTTGTTTCGCTAGTTCTTCTCAGAGAGGAGTCCCAATTTTGGAACTAGCGGTAGTTTACAGGTAGTTGGGTCAAATAAATGAACTCAAAATTATAAAAAAGAATTAAATAAAGTACTTTATTATTTCAATTAGCTAGTAAATTCATACATAGGCAATGAAGTTTTAAAATCTTCCAATGAAATATCCGAACGTTCAATAAAAGTATTACGAAGGTAGCTAGTAGTAAGTAAATAAAATCATCATTCAGACGACGCATCCTGTAAAGGATGCGAAACGTCAATAAATAAATAAATCAGTGCATCTATACCGTTGAAACTTGTTTTATTTAATTAGTGGTGTGCGTGAAAACTTAAGAAATAAATATGTATTTTCGTAAATTTGCTTTAAATGTATGATCTTCATTATCATCATGCTTTTACTACCGATTGGCGAGTCACAATCACAACTTTATCGAGCCTAATTTTGGCAATATCTTGCAAAAAGTCTTTATAATAACTTAATTTTTCCCTTTATTATGTTAGTAACGTGTGTTTCCATCTTCATCTGCATAAAATAATTGATTTTGAAAATATATTATTTTTATCCTCTAATTTACCTCAGTAATAATTTATTTACAAGACCGACGCACTAATGCAATTCCAAACTTATTTAATTTGTATATTTTAAGCATGTTACTGCTTTATGTTAAAATCTAAAGAAAATATAACTAGAAAAAAATCCACGCGGACCAGGCAGCAGACGGAACTCGAACCCACACCCTTCGCTATCCGGGCGAATGCACTGACCAATTATGCTACCGCGACCAATTATGCTTTATTTAAAGTTATTTTTGAATTCTTACTCATCTTTCGAAATATACATTTCGTACTTTATTTTTGCAACGAAACATCCACAACATCATCCTTTAAACTCGGCGAACGAATAAGAACGTTACACTAAAGTTAATAAGATATATTTTGCACTTACGGTTTTTAATATGGGTGAAGCAGACTGCGCTTAAAGTTAGCCATCCGGAAGACACGATAAGTGGCTTTAATCTAAATAGCATCGAGGTGGTGTTAACACGCCATGGTAAACATTCGCACGAACACGGTGAAAACTTTCAACATTATTACCAGCTTTATTTGTAGACTTATATAAGGAAACTAAAGTTAAGTCTTGGTTGCAGTGGATATCAGTTTATTTTTTAGCGGTATGAATTAGTGTGTCTATATTGCAATTACATCATAAGCAAGTAATGAACTTTGGTATAAATCCTATCGGTGCTTTTGCTTATATAGAATACATAATTTTTTGTCAAGTAAAAAGGGAATATTCAGCCGAAAAATTATGGTCATACAGATGAAAAGGTGCTAAAATTTATAGATATTGATCACAATAGCCATACTTGAATTATTGTTGCTGAAAAGGAAAAATAAACAGTGCCCTTAGCACGAACTAATATCTAATACGAACAGTACCCCTAGCACGAACCAATATCGAATTCGTATCGTTTGCGAGTCCGAAATGTCATTGTCAAATGTGTACAGATTTTTAGTTCTGGTTACGTACTTTGTGCCGCTGCTGTTCAAGTTTCCATACAAAATTTGGCATTGACATTTCGGTTTGCAAACTATTCGAATTCGATAACGGTTCGTGCTAGGGGTACTGCTTGCGAGTGCGAAATGTCAATGTCAAATTTTGTATGAAAACTTCAACAGCAGTGCCTTAACGGACGTAACTAGAACTAAAAATCAGTACACATTTGACACTGACATTTCGCACTCGCAAACAATTCGATATTGGTTCGTGCTAAGGGTACGGTAAAGGGATGAATTGATTGATAAAAGCAATTCGAATAAGCGGAGTTTCAAAGGGAGACCTCAGGAATGTCTTTACTGTTCCAAATACTTACATTAGTGAAGCTTTTGGAAAAGTGGTGACCTTCCCTGATTTCAATGAGGTCAAATAAAGATTCGGTTTGGAAACGCAAACTATTAGTTCTCACTTGAGAGGTTACCTAAAAGGGAAACGGTGTAAGTGTTCTTTAGTAGGTATAAGAAACTTTGGAAGGTACGTAATTCTTAACTCAATATAAGTCATATTTATAGCAGATATAGATTTCAGCATGTTTAGTGATAATAACAGTACAAAAAAGATTGTATTATAACTTGCAGTGGGTGAAAAGACGCGTAGAAGATGTTAAACAATTACTAAAATGAAGCTTAATCTAAAATTCTTATAACATATATCTTGACATAATTAGTACAGGAGATTGCTCAAATTGGCCCAAATGTACAAAAAATATTGACGTATACGGTAATTGTTGGCGTAATTTATACTTCATTTTACAGTCATTAGATTTTAAAGGACACCTTTGTTTAATATATTCATTTTAAAAAGGACTTTTAATTTTAGCGGTTTGGAAAACAGACGAATCATTTTTAATGGCTATGGGTGTAGTAACATTCAGCCCAAGACTGATCGAAGTTGTTTATATAACATCAAAACAAATCTATTTTGTAAAGATCGGTAAAATAAAACTTTTTTGTATTACACTGTGGTATTAATATCCACAACTATATTATCATTTTCACTACATGCAAATGTGCTAAGATAATTATTATAGATGGTAGGCGACATCATAAAGTCTATTGCCATACATTTTTCGCCAAACACCTCCATAACACATTATAAGGTATATGATACACTTAAAATCTAAAATATGGTTATAATATAAACATTACCAAAATTATGAAGCTTAGCTAACTAAATTAACGAGAGTTTAAAAATTCTCTCTAATCTGTGGCTCATTCACAATCATCACACAGTTTCTGTCATAGAGTAGCTTATTATAACCGGAAATGCATAGATGATACCTGATTTTAAAAGTTACTCTCGTGCATTAACTTTATAAACAGGCAATTATCTTATCTAGGTTGATTATAATAGATTAAAGAGCGTGCTCTGTATACCTGAATCTAATACGTATTTTCGGTACTTGGCTTGATTTCCCTAGTTTACTATATAACTTATTTATTTTTATTATTTTAATACCAATGTACCTATTTGCAAACATAAACTCAAAATCATTCAGTGTATAAGGTTTATAGAAGTTCTCAGGGGTGTCCGTCAATAATATTCGTTTCTACAGTAATTTATATATAATTTCGAATCTAGGAAACAATTTTTAATGATTATTGGTCTTTAGGCCAAACATCTGAAGGAAGCTGAGCAATCTCCTTTCTGTCGCAGTTTTTTTTTACCAGCAGTTTCAAAATTCAAATTAAGATATAATGATTAATTTATGGTAACCTTATATTTATCGCATGTGTCGAAGATATTTTGAAGCAAATGTACGAAAAATAATAAAAAATAAAATAAGAAGTGTTCTACAGTTACAAAATATGACCTTAGAGGTCCTGCCAGCATTGCTTATTTAATGGTCAATAAAATGGTTCTCTCTCTCTCACACATACACACACACCTAATAATTAATTCTAAAAATGCATTTAGTCCTTTGTAAGAGAGTTAATAATATTTTTTGACATGAAACTGAAATATTTAATTCAAGTTCTCACCTCTCAATTCTTGATAAATCTTAAACAGCTATACCATAGTTCGTGCAAGCTGGCCTGGTGCAACAAATGCCTCTTTTGTCTGTGTTTTAGATGCACAAATATGAAAATATCAAGGATCTTAGTAACTATCCCAAAACTAAAAATAAGCAACACTAAATCCATTAATCTCGCTTTTAATAATGATCTGCTTAAACTTATATTTATGAAACTGTCGTTTATATTTTTATTAAAGATGTCCTGAGGTTATCAGCAAGTTAGACTGAGAAGCAGGGAGAACTGACAGATATTTCTATTAAAGCAAGTAATTTTCGTGATTACAAAGCAAAATTGTAAAGCTACTTAAAACATAACGCTAAAAATGTTTTATCCCTCCAGTGACAGTTATATCTTTGAAGAACAGATACCTCTTAATGCACCTGTGACTTAAAAGCCTCGGGAATTCAACGCTAAGTTTATTTTTAATGTTGCCACGTTAGCCAAATGGAAGGTGGCGGTGACCTATTTTATGCGACAATTCGTGAACTGATTAAGTTGGTCGCGACAAAGGCTTTAGTCGCAACTCAGCCGTTTTGACGATGTTTTTGCAAATAAGCCGTGAGTGGGTCGTTATTTTGTAAGTGCATGTTCGGCGAAGATTAAATGGTGTGTTTAGGCTTTGCGTGTGGAGGTTAATGACTCGCATCCTGGCAGTAATTTTGTACGTATAACTACGAATATTGACTGTGATGTTCATAGCCTATCGAAAATACCTGCCGCTTCGAACTAAGAAGAACAAATTTCAAATACAGCGAATGTTAAGATCGATCAGAAATCTCCAATACATTTCTTCTATGAAGGACGCGTTTAGAGTCACTATTTAACACCAAACTTTGCTGTGCTGTGATTCAATATTAATTGGTCAAGTGGGACACATTGTAACACAAGGATTATCTATCCTCATTTCTTAATTATCTATTGTCTGTACTGATGTGTTTTATTAATTTCATATGTCATCTTAAGCAGCTGTCATCAGACGTCAAATAGCGGGGTATTATACAGCGATATTACTAATGTTACACTCTGCCCCTTGTTACAGTGTCCCACACTTGACCCTGCTATATTCTATTTGGTCAATTCACTCCTCTCAGATTATAACAAAAAAACAACAAACAAAACGTCCAATACGTGTTGCCCTTTCAATGAAAGTGGATTAGTTATTTATGATACGTGTGCGGTAAGTTGGTTATAACATACGAGTAGACGAATGTAATGTTACGAATTGGTAAATACCAATCCGCACGAATGTCCTACAGTGGGTGATAATTAGTGTTATCCCCACTAATTATCACCCACCAATCGCCCTTTTCACTCTCAAACCCCTTTTCAGCCTCAAATCCCCTTTACGCCCTCCAATTCCCTTTCACCCTTCAATCCTTTTTTACCCATGAATCCTTACTGTCACGCCACAAATTTCTGATGTAGATACTCCTCTTCTCTCACCCACAGCGCCACTTACCACTCACACCAGATTAGTGAGATTTGGACCGAAATAAATAAAAAAACGTGTAAAGATTAAGCTTGGAGCGTTGGGTAAAATGTTTACCGCACGCTTCGTAGGAAGGCTCGTAATTTTGAACTTTCAAAAAATGTATACAACCTCCGTAAATGCATGTTTTGAGCAAGTGTGTGAAAAAAAAATATTCTTATTTCATAATCAGTTAGGAAAAATTAAATAAAAATTCTGCTTTCGTAGACGGTTTAGAAAATCGACCAAAAGCTGCTTTTTGGGTAGCTGTTTCGTTTCTATCATCAGTTCAGCAGAGCATAGTACAAATCAATATAAATTGGTCACACATATTAAAAACAAATACACGTTCTATGAAAATATGAACTATCTAGCTATAACGGTAGGTACACATGAGCCAAACAGCAGCCTCTGGCAAATAGAAGGACGGTCAGCCAGATGAATCGCGGAGGCTTAAACCATTGCGATCCTTTACCTCATTGCACAAACTGGAATAATCCTTAACACTGAAATTTTGTTGCTTCCTACAGCAAAAAAATGGTAATTTACAGTTCAAAGTACGTTGTTGCATTTTGTTTCTACAGTCTGCGCTGAGTAATCTATTTTCCAATTAAATTATCATCTCACATGAAAACCCGGATTATTAGGGTAAATACAAAAGGTTACTCTAATTAGCCCTCTATATATTGATATAAAATAAATAAGTTAAATTAATTAATGTTAAATTAAGTTAAATGAAGATCATTTTTAGAAGCGATATTACTGAATTTAGTGTTGCTTATTTATTATTTACGATTTACTATGTACGATACTTGATCTTGTCGTATATGTGCGTCTAAAATACAAACGTGTATCGCATTGTCGACGAAAGAGGTAGAATTTATTGCGCCAAGCTGGCCTATACCAACTGAACACAAAATAAGTTAAGCCACATCATGTCAAATTGAATAACGTCAAATTAAGCTTAATGAAGTTTATGTAACGTTTAAACGTTTAGTTAAATTAAGTTTGAGTTTAATTTACATTAGTTTGATTAGCCGCTAGCTGGAGCTGCAGGGTCGGTTACGTATAAGATTGACGAAGAAGACAACAATTTGATAAAAATAGGTAAAACGATATATATATATATATATATATATGTAATAATGGTGAGAACACTTATAATACAAAAACGGCTCGATCGATTATAGTGAGATTTGTTTATTTAATTTGTCTCCGCTACGAATAGCAGAAAAACTATTAAAATGTCGGAAAATTCACAAATTCACAGTAAAATAATTATTTCTTACAATTTACTAGGAGATTTTCATGATATTCAGATGTGATTACTAGGAAATAGTATAGAATCTTTAGAACTTTTTACATTGTTATAAAAAAAGTATCGACTGCTTATCAATTCAAATTGAACGAAACCTTATTGGAAGGCCGCCACGTGGCTGATTATAAATTCAAAATTCCTTAATCTATGGTATCCCTACTATACAGGTCAGCGTAAAGCGGGACACTGAGATGTAGAACGGAGGCCTTTGTCCTTTTCCAACTGCATGACCAATGAACATCATTATGTGCAAAAGTCATGCAGTCTATTTTTCTAACATGTTTATTTTTCAGTTGAACAAAAAAATAGGGCTACAAGATGCCGCAATAAAAGTAGTTAACAACCTTTGGATTCCCTTCTTTGTTGTTCGTACCAAGTTTCTTTATGAGCAATTTGAGCATGAAAGCTTACTACAGAAACTCAGTAAGAATTGCAAATCATGCATAATACATTATAATTTGCAATCAATCTAAAATTATACCTACATCATGTCCCTTGTACCCTGGTATTAGGATTTCTATTACAATTTGATCACAATAATCCTAGTATGTATCAGCTTTAGAGTGATTTACGGTTTGATATATCGTGTTCTAAACGACTAATTAATAAATTATGTGTGACACTAGTATCAACTGGAAGGTACATAAATAATTCTATAGCTATTCATACTATGACAATTATAATATCTTAATGCTCGATGGCGCTTTTGGCCTGGGATCGTGGAAGTAAAGCAACATTTGCAATGGTCGGTCATTGGATGGGTGACCAAAACTTATATTTCAAGCTGCAGCTTCGTAAGGAACGTTAAGCCGTTGGTTCCGGCTTCATCCACAGTCGTTGCAAACTGCAATGGGCTAGTGTGACCGGTCATGGCCCAATCTCCCTATTCCATCCATAAGGAAGGCCTGTACCCCAGCAGTGGATGCATTAATAGGCCGGTGATGATGAATTATAAAAATCACTCTTGATAAACGCGCTTAATCTTTGCTAACATGATTTTCTTAAATCATAGCTAGTGCCATTTGATGCCAGTATTGAGATTCTATTGACTTGAATATCGCCCAAGTCTGTTAAAGTATCCAAAAATAATCCTGAATCAAAGAAAAGATAAATTCAGTTAATGTAATAACAATATTTGTCAACAGTGCTGACGGCAACTATGAGGTGACGATCATGACTAAGGCAATCCTGCATCACGACGGCAAAGTCGTGTGGAAACCACCGGCCATCTACAAGTCGTTCTGTGAGATCGACGTCGAATACTTTCCGTTCGACGAGCAGACTTGCTTCATGAAGTTTGGATCCTGGAGCTACGATGGATACACGGTCAGTGTTTCTAGATACGTCATGATTATCTATTTTATATATATTTTATTCACTATTGTTGAAAATACGCATAAAATGGGCAATCTACCTATTGTTGAAAATACGCAGTCGTTGGTTTATAACTGGTTAATTAAGATACTGTAAAAATAACTTTATGTTTTCCAAATATTCTTTAGGTTCTTAAAACTTCTTGACTTGATGACTGACATGCTAAAGTATCTACTTTTATAAAAAAAATAAGGCATTAAAGTCGGTATTTGGCAATAAAAGTCTCTGTCATTTTAACGGTTTTTAAACATACACACATCAAAAGTGTCTAGGGATCAAGCATTTTCATGCGGATTTCTTGAGATTGAGATGTGGCTTTGTAATAAATTTATGATTTTATAAATTTATATGGATCCTTTTTGGTGCATTTCATAATTTGAATCAGGAACTGTGAATCAAATTCGAGTAAAAGATGAAAATCAGCTGTCAATATTTTCCCTATAAAAACATACAACGCATTGAAGACATTATTAGTGCTACTGTTTCCCTACTACTGATTAAAACCAACGTTATTATGGAGCGGCGACGTCATTTAAGCAGGGAAGAAATGCTCAGAGCCGTGGGAATGATAGAAGCTGGTTCCCGGCAACGTACTGTGGCTTTAGCTCTGAATACAAGTCAGAGTGTTATCAGTCGACTTTGGACACGATACCGAAGCACTGGTACCGTGGCTGAGCGCCATGGAGGACGGTATCGCTGCACCACACGGAGACAAGACCGATACATTCAAATCTTAACTCGAAGAGCTCCAACAATAACCGCCATGATTTTAGCCGTGAGGCTTCATCACTCTTCAGGGAACTTAATTAGCGACCAAACAGTCAGAAACCGCTTGCATGAAGTGAACCTTCATTCCCGAAGACCGCTACGGGTATCACCTATAGCAATGCACAATCGTAGGATTCGATATCAATCGGCTCTTGAACACAGAAATTGGGCAGAAGAACAATGGCGTTTCGTGTGCTTTTCTGATGAGTCTCGTTTTGGTATGAGACCGGATACAAGACGTATACGACACTGGAGAACCCCTGGACGCCAACAGCGATTAAAATCCTGCCAGGAAGTCCATCCTTATAGTGGTGGAACCATCATGGTATGGGCGGGTATTTGGATCGGCGGAAGAACTGAGTTGATTTGGATCAGAGGCAACCTCAACGCTCAAATTTATGCTGAGACGATTGTATCAGACGTCATCGTTCCTCTACAAGTGCAAATCGGTCCCTTATTTCAGTTAATGCATGATAATGCACGACCGCACACCGCAAGAGTTGTAAGACAGACTCTCGCCGCAGCTAACATCAATGTCCTGCCCTGGCCTGCTCAGTCGCCAGACTTGAACCCGATTGAGCATGCATGGGATATGCTACAGAGAAGAGCTCTGCCGAATATGGAGGGTATCCAGTCGCAAGAAGACCTTTTTTTGTTGTTGCAACGAACATGGGCGGCCATTCCACAGCGTGATTTGGATGAACTCATTTTGAGTATGCCAAACCGATGTTCTTGTGTTGTTAGTGTTCGCGGTAGAAATACGGATTATTAATTGTTTAAATTACCCAATAAAATTTTAGAGAAAACTGTTATTTCAGTCTTTTTTTCGAACTTTTGTGTTAGTGGTTCAAATGTCAAAAATCCCTTTATTAGGAAAATGGCAAATTTCTTTATTAATGCAAAGGTGACTTGGTTTATCGTTACTGTGACAAACGAAAACACTTTATTTGATGAATCCTTAAAGAAAATTTTAATTAATATCAATCAGGAGAAAAGTTATTGCAAAAATATATGTTGATCCCTAGACACTTTTGATGTGTGTATTTTTTAAATAGAAGCAATATAGAACAGCAATAAATAATATGAAGAATGCTATATTCTGGGGAACGAAAGGCGTGAACTGAGAAAAACTTTCGAAATTTACAATGATAGGACCGCAAGAGATACCGCCATCTTTCGAAACTGATAAATCTGTGTGCGGCTTTAGACTCCTCATAAATAAGACCAGGCTTACGACTGCGCCTCATGTCGCCCATGTTAAGGTTCACTTGGGATTTCACACAACTTATCTCTTACCCTCTCTCACCTTAGGTCGTCGTTTGTGATAGCAATAAAACGTATTTCTAAAGCACCTGCTGAATAGTCCGATTATCTGCTAATAACAGAAAGGAGCAATGCATACTTTCCCTCTCCTCCATCCTCGTTTTTACATAAAATAATATAAATTTCAAATAGTTTCGTAAGTAATTTTTTAAGAAAGACATATAAACATTACTCAGGAAACTCCACCACTATGGATTTAGAGATACTGATCTGGATCTTATTGCATCATACCTGAAGGATAGGATTCAGAGGGTTGACATTAATGGTAATAAGTCTCCGGGTTCGCCGGTTAAGATTGGTGTTCCGCAGGGCTCAATCCTAGGTCCTTTCTTATTTTTAATTTATATTAATGATTTACCTTACTATGTAAGAGATAACCATGAGATAGTATTGTTCGCGGATGATACATCACTTTTATTTAAACTCAAACGCAAGGAAAAAGTTATTGACGACGTGAACAATTGTATCTCTAAGGTAGTCCACTAGTTCAATGTTAACAATTTATTACTTAATGAAGGAAAAACGAAATGTATGAAATTTGTATTACCTAATGTAAAACAGGTAAAAACCAGTGTGAATGTAAAGGATAGGAATGTGGGCCTTGTAGACACCACAGTATTCTTAGGGGTAACTTTAGATTCTAAGCTTCAATGGGACCCACATATTGATAAATTGTCAAATAGACTTAGCTCTGCAGCATATGCCGTAATGAAGATACGCCAGTTAACGGATGTAGATACGGCCAGATAAGTGTACTTTAGTTATTTCATAGTGTAATGTCGTACGGAATTTTATTGTGGGGAAATGCCGCCGACATTCAAACTATTTTTGTGCTGCAGAAGAGAGCTATTCGATCAATTTATAATCTTAAAGTTAAAGAATCATTAAGAGATAAGTTTAAGGAATTTGGAATAATGACGGTCGCATCACAATACATATACGAAAATTTATTACTTGTAAGAAAAAATATTAATTTATTTTTTAAAAACAGTGATGTTCACACAATTAATACAAGAAACAAAAATAAACTAACTTTACCTGCTACTAGGCTTCACAAAATTAATAATTCATTTAAAGGTCTTTGTGTTCGCTTATACAATAAAGTCCCAAGCAATATCCAAGAGTTAGCCATAAATAAATTTAAAGATATTATAAAAAAAGCACTTATTAAAAAAGCTTTTTACAAAGTGTCTGATTATATTACAGACAAAAATGCTTGGGTTTGAACTGTTCCAATCATTCCAACAGGTTTTCTATATTAAATGAATCATAATTGTATTGACGTTGTATCCACATAATGATTTGTAAATGTTGTTGCATTAAACTTTTAATGTTGTTGAGGTTTTTTCGCTCGTTTTTCTCCGCAGCTAAAAAATATGTCCATAACGAGTGATAGGGAAAAAAAATTTTTGGACGATTCAAAAGAGTTGTACTGTACATCCAATTTGAATAAAGATATATTGATTTCTGATTTCTGACCTATGTTTTCTTTTACAGGTGGACTTGAGGCATCTGAAACAAACGCCTGACTCGGATCACATAGGAATGGGCATTGACCTGTCAGAGTATTATATCTCAGTCGAATGGGACATCATGCGTGTACCCGCCACGCGGAATGAAAAGTTCTACTCATGTTGTGAAGAACCATACCCTGATATAATTTTCAACCTTACCCTTAGAAGAAAAACCCTCTTTTATACGGTCAATCTCATAATCCCATGTGTTGGAATATCGTTCCTTTCGGTCCTAGTTTTCTATTTACCTTCAGATTCTGGTGAAAAGATATCACTGTGTATCTCAATTCTACTGTCTTTGACTGTGTTCTTCTTGCTTTTGGCAGAAATCATTCCACCCACGTCCTTGACAGTGCCGCTGCTGGGAAAATATTTATTATTCACTATGATGCTAGTCACATTATCAGTAGTAGTCACTATAGTGGTGCTAAACGTAAATTTTAGATCACCAGTTACCCATCACATGGCTCCGTGGGTACGGAAAGTCTTTATAGATTTTTTACCTAAAATATTGTGCATACAAAGGCCAGAAAAGCCACCGGACGATGATGATGATAACGATAAGCCGATCGAGGTAAGCAATATTGATTCTTCAATAAAAACATAACGCAATAAGGTCACTTAATATCAACTAATTTATGCACAAATCACACATAATCTGCAAAAAATCAACATCCATTTTATCTAGCACTCCAAATAGAGCTATCGGCATTTCGAAGCTTTTTAATTAAATTTGTAAAATAGAAGCCTTCACAAATGAAGTTCTTTGGAACAAATCCCTTTCAGTAGAAAAATAAACAACACCGGCGCATTTTCTCATCGAGTTTCCTTCATTCAAAACATTTTCCATTGGAACGAATTCAATATAAACAGAACTCTATTACAATCGTCGGAGCCGCCCTCAACAATAACCATTTTAATTGTCCTCAGCCGCGATACTCTTCTGGGAGCTCCTTCCAGCGATATTCTAAATCCATCGTGTTCCGTGTGTATCGTCGAAAATATCGGTTCCAGCCCAATTTCATTCCATTTCGATTTTCCTTTATTACTCAACGCCGACCGGCTTAACGAGCGCAAGCGGCCCGTTATTTATGTTCCCCTGGTGGTTGCGAACGGATCGCGATATACGAGCTAACAGACGAACCCAAGCCGCTACTCTGGCCTAATTGTGTGCCGGCTTAAGCCGCGTCGATACACTGCCGCGAAACGCTAACTGACATTTTAATCTCCCGGAATTTCACACACCACTAAGCTTACTATCCTACAATTCGTGATAAGTTTCTAAGCCAGTTTGATAATGGCTTTCTGAATTTCTAAGTTTAATTAATGATTATACATAGTGTAAGGTATAGGAACAGAAAGTTGAGGAACGCAGTTATTACTATTACCTATTAGGAACTACGTTTCTTAAATTCTCTCAATAATCTCGTCCATCTCGTCTTTCACTAAACGTTTTGTTGTCTTCGAAATTACATGATACATCGGTTAAAGCCTTAAGATTATGTTTACAGTTCTGTTATTTGAATTTGCATTTAATTTGAGACCCCACAATTAAAACCCTTTGCCTAGTCAGTGGTAACAGAAGTAAATAAACAAGAATTAGGTATCCGTAAACATAATTACTTTTAATTAACGAATCACTGTATTTGACCGATCTCGATTAGGTTGACGCTTCGGGATAAACTCAGTTCATTTTCTTATACATTTTTGTCAGAAATTTAAAGAAATTCTATTTGTATCGATTCGAAAATATGATATTATAAATATTTTAGCTTTTTGACATGCTATTTAACTTTCTATTTGATTATCCATGCTAAACTTCTGTGGCGCAACATGTGCACTTTATTAATCTTCTACCAACTCACAATACCATGTTTCTAAGTAAATAAGTAATTATCATTTAAAAAAAATCAACAAATTTTACATTTTCAGGTAATCACTGACGTTTTTGGTGGAGACGAAATGGATGGAAAATTCAAAGAATGGGGCTGCGATGAGTACGAGCTTCCTGGAATGCCTCCATCCCCTCCACCTCCCCCGGGCGGAGACGACGAGCTGTTCTCTCCGCCCCCAAGCTCACCCTGCCGCATGGATCTGGATGATGGCACTTCATCTCTAGAGAAACCATTTGTGAGAGAGATGGAAAAGACTATAGAGGGATCGAGATTCATCGCACAGCACGTCAAGAATAAAGATAAATTTGAAAGTGTGAGTATGATTGTGAAATTGGGTTTTGTAATTATAATAATTTATGATATTATATTCTTGTATACATTAATTAAGGTGTTACTTGTGTCAATGAAAACTTTTCAAGTATAATTTATTTATTAGGGTTCTATACTGTTGGTATTCTGTAATACTATAAATAATAATGAAAACAACAAAAAATTGTCAAACTTAATAAATAAAAACTAACCTTCATTTTTTTTTTCTTTAGGTTGAAGATGATTGGAAATACGTCGCAATGGTGTTAGACAGAATCTTTCTGTTCGCGTTCACGATAGCTTGCGTCATGGGAACTGCTCTGATTATATTCAGAGCGCCAACATTCTACGACAACACCAAGCCAATCGACATTCTCTACTCGAAAATCGCCAAGAAAAAACTGGAGTTACTCAAAATGGGCTCCGAAGGAGACCCGGGTCTCTGAAATTCGTCTTACGTCTTCGGCCACTCGCCGCCGAAGACGTTCTGGGAGCTCATCGTGATGTGGTGGCATGGATGATCCATGTAAAGCTCTCAGCTAGGAACTGCCAGGCGAGGACATGAGTGCTCAGTGAGGTGCCAAGTGCCCGGTGCGCTGTGGACGTTGCGACGCCTTAAGCGTATCCTAAGCCGTCTTTTTGTAATAGAATATTAACTCAGACTTGATAATGTGTCCGTCGATAGTGAAACGAGAACGCAAATTCAAGACACGGCCTTTTCAATCGCAGCCGAGTTCGCCGCATCTATTTTTTATATTTATTAGAATTGCTGTATTGAACGTTTATACTTTAAGCGAATGCATCTTTTATAATATTTTCATGGGATTTCTTTTCCAAATTTATTTGGTACGAGCGCACAAACATTGTACAGTTTATCTCTAGGATTTTATATTAATTTCTTGCTATAGCATTTTAATTTTCAGATGTTACAAAAGTATAAAGTAATACAGTTAACACTAATTTTTAAGGTTTACTTCATATAAATCGAGCTCAATTTCGTAATATTTAAGTATTGTACAGAGGTACTATTCAACCGAACGTCGATTAGCAATCAATATTATGTAATAGTTTCGTGCAAACGTCCTCTATGAGAGCCGGACATTCTAGATGACGTGTTTAATAAAGGTGACATATTAAACTTGAATTATACATTTAGTATTTGATAAACAACGTACTCGCGTAAAAATCATAAGGACAATATCGATATTTGACGAATGGTAATAATTTCCCAGTAGTTGTAATAGAGTTAATGGGGATTATAGATATATATTAGGTTTAGTAAATCTAGTCATCAGAGTTAATAAAAAAACACTTATCATATTGCCAAATAGTTTATAAGAGTCACGTCGCGACGGTGATATTATTTGGTTAGATAATATTTGTGTAACACAATTGACTGCCAATTGTAATGTAATACATTTTTATAATGGTCGATATTCTTAGATAGTTCGGTAACTTGTTTTATTAGATTTTTAAACGGAGTGCCAAATCTGCCGCAGTCTCTTCAAGGAAACAGTTTAATAATTTAATAATAAACGCCCACAACAATTACTACTACTGCAATTGCAAATAACGTTATTTTAGCTACTCGAGTGATATACGATACCTTGATTAGTTTTGCTTGAATTGTATAATAATTATCATTATAAAAATAAAACGAATGCTTGCCCACAAACATGACGACTGAATGATGTTTCACCATTAGGACGCTTTAGTTTATCGGTGCGCCTTTTGTGACTTTATTAGGCGTGTTGGATTACTTCCATATTATAATTAATATTAACCGTATTTTCACTAATAAATCCTAGAGTACAGGGTAAATTTAGTACACAAATTTCTTCTCCTGATTTGTATTCTCACAAATTTTCACCGATTGTAAAGTCTTTTACTCACTTATTGGCACTTTACCACTAACTCTTAGATAAGGTATCATTGTTGAGGTTTGTGACCTTAGTCTGTAACTTAAGTAACTTCTCATTTGTACCTAGACTAGACATTTTATTTCTATTATATTTAAGTGTTACCTTATTCACGTTCTTCTCATTAATTTTGTAGATCGTACGTTTGAAGATCGTTTCAAACACCTTTGCGCATAAGCGTTTTTTACCTCACTTCGACCCATTTTGTAGGGTATTTGTAGCAGTCTAATAATAATAATAAAAAAAATATTTCGAGCCGCGTATTTGATATGTCAAAGTAACTCATGATAATGTTTATTAGATAAAGATTACTTAGATAACTCAGAATTATTGATATTAATAAATTCCACCGCGAGCAGTTAGGAAAACAGGGATGGTTATAGTAAAATTATTCAAATTGTTTTGTGTGATTCGTCTTCATATAATATGTAAGTGTTATTGAATGTGTATAGATGTTTGTGTCAGAATCGCATACATTCGGCTAGTCTAGATTAGATAAAACGTAATATGCGTAGTAATACATTACGTGGAATACGGTCTAATGTAATCGACGAAGCCGTTAGAAGCTCGCTGAAGGTTGAAAGATTAAATTTTAGAATCTTACTTCTTATCCTCAATGGTAACATTTGGTGGAAGGTTAATAATATCCAGCTCATTGAATCAAGGTTAATCTTCGAAGGAATTAACGAATGGAATTGTTTGTCGCACTAACAGACTAATAACTTTAATTTTTTTATGAATAAACACAGTCATGTCGGATAATAAATTGGAAGTAGGAATGTGCTATTGCACGCACCGAAATACACACCAATCTAGCATTTAATTACTATTACTAATTATCATTAAAGGTTAGTTAAGACCGCAGGCTTCCCACACTGTACCGTGATCATCCAAACTTTTATTGTAGATATTTGCTAGAAAATAAACGGTCTGTTGTTATTTTTATATGACTGCAAGTAATAATAGATTTTCTAAAACACCATAGGGTAAAAGATTGTATATGGAACGAGTGTTATGGATGACATAATTATACTGAATGTTTATAGAAGGGAATGTTAGGAGTAAGGTAATAAATTAAATAAATATTGTAAATAATTTCGATATCGAAGAGCGCAATAATATGAAGTATTATTCTTCAGCGACTACCTAGACAGTGACACTTTGCAGTTCTTTAAAGAGAAGCTCTATAGTGCTTGCAGAGTTATATTATCTAGGTACTTTTATAGTACTATGTTCAGAAACTAAATGAGCTAAACCTATACAACGATTAATGACCCTAACTTAATGTTCGTGGAGGGGATAAACTCAATATTTAACTAAGCAACTTTCAATTTCCCTGTTCACAGGTTTCGCTCGTTTTGGTGACTGGTCCTAGCCATCAGTGTTTTAGGTGGATCATCTAAGGTTTTGCGGTTTGTTGTTCTACGTTAGCCATTGTTCATGGCTCTCATCTCAAAATTTCACAGTTTAACGCAAAGTTATGAGAAATGAACAAAATATCATCAATGAATGCATAACATCGCACACATTTATTTTACACAATAGGTATTGTATATTAAAAATATTTACGTTGTGTGAAAAAATGTTAAATTGTGCTACATGGAAATGACGATTGTGGAAATCCAACCGTAAAACCCTAGGAGATTCACCTTTTTCTTTCTGTGATCGTAAATCTTGGTTGTATGATTGTTGAAGTCTTAAAGACGATTTATTTCTTGTTTAATATGAACTTTCGGTTATATCCCAAAGGATGACATTCCGTTGAACCTTTCTACTTCGTTAATATTATATTCGGTCAAAATTGTTAGTACTCCAGATGTTTCGTCTGGTTGATTGTTTAATGTTTCGGGTGATAAACGGGTAAGCGAAAGTAGTGAACTTGTCGTGTTTGACGGTAGATAGGTAATGAATTTAACAATAACTCAAAGCTAGGTTGAACACTTGTCAATAAGTAATTTAAAATGGGTATGTTTAATTAAATGTAAGTGGTAATAAATTAGCTTCTCAGTGTTTTTAGAGTTAGTCGACGAATGGGTCAGCTCGAAAACGCGATGTCATATAAATTTGTTGCCGTGCGTGGTTCTTTGTTTATTTGCAGGTTTAAAGAAAGGGCTATACCCACCTTATCATATTTTACGTGGAAATACATTCATTCGTGGACGGGAATAAATAACAAGTACGATATATTACCGCAAGAGAAAGGAAAATCTCAATTACAGAGGAGTTGCCAGCATTAATCCAGTGTGCGATCCTATCCCTTTCAAATGTTCGTATCTCACTGTGTCAAGTCATCTCCAGATAATGCGTGTGTAATTATGATTCACCCAAGATTCGCATTCAATAACTAGGAGTACACTTATTTTGTATTTAACATGTTTTGTTCAGAATTCGGTAAATCAGAATAACTAAATCTTGTTTTTACATAAATCAGACTGACTTAGTTTTACACAGTTTGAGTTATTAATGTTAAGCTTTTGATTTTAAACGAATTCATAAAAGATGAACGATTCACAACACGTGAAAGCGGAAAAAAGCGGATTTATTATAAATTTTCAGCTTTACTTTATAATTTCAGATTATTCGTGTTATTTATTTTACGGTATTGGCTTAGGTTTCTGGATTTACCAAAGATTGCTTAATAGTGTTATTGTTAATATTATATCCTAATTATAATATTTATATGTTATATTATGTACATAAAATTGTGTTGATTATTTCCTTGAATTATTATATGCTGTTTGTGTTTTGTCGTTGAATTCGGCAGCACTGCATATGCGATCGATTTATTTACATCGTGTGATGGAGCTGAAAACTCATAGTCAGCTATCACATGGCTGTCAGTAATTTTAAGGATTCAACTTAAAAATGTTGACATGTAAATATAACTGATCAACATAGGTAATAATATTATAATTGACAAGTTATTTTTCTACATTCGTTTCATGTACATTTAATGCTAATGTAGAGACGTAGTGGATGGGCATTGTAGAATATCAATGAATTGGTTATGTAACAATTGCTTTATCTCTATGAATTAACGTTACAGCAATAAAAATTTCGTTTGATTCGATATATTTTGATGATGTGTTCAGTTTTATAAGGAAGTATACATGTAAGTTTTAAAGTTAATTTCGAAAAGAAAAACGTATAATGACAGATTAATCCATTACGCTTTATAATTAGGTTTGATGAAATCTAGAATTTCGAATAGTAATTTCTTCTATGACACCTTTGATAATTGCTTTCTACGCACTTTGACGCTTCATTTGACAGTTTTATTTTTAATTAAATCACACGGCATTTACCTACTTTTACGATATTAATGTACTCTACAGTAATTATCTACGTAAGTTAAGGGTATTTGCATATTTAATCAAACGTCTTCCAAAGTGACGTAAGTTATAATTTGATTACATTCGTTCGAAATTATTTGAGATATTATTATTTTATTCCTTTTTTTAATTTGTGTGAATTTAATAATAAAATTGATTTGTGTTATGTTAATTTCAATGCTTGTCTATATTATAATTATTAAGACTTTGTTTATCAATATTTTCAAATACTTTTTTTTTATGTTGTCAACCTTGGTAATAGTAACTCGTATGATATACTTATATGTAACTAATGTGTACTAATAAGTAGTAAAAACCACACGAAATTTGCGTTGAGCTTCCAACACGATTAGATGTATATACAGAATAAATAAACCACTTTTTCACTATGGTAACTTTCTTCTTTCACTGAAACATTTGTATGTATAGTTTTTATTTTAATGTGTGCTTTGGATCAAGTTGTCGTCTCAAACTCAGAGATATCAATTGTACCTGCAGATGTGCTGTTTTCTTATTTCTTTCTATTTGTTCAACGTTAATACATGGCAAATACTTTATAGTGTAACATAATATATCTTATGGATACAAAACTACCATTCTTCTCCCCCTTGGTGTTACTTCTGACTAGGTAGGTAACTCGAGTAGGTAACTGAAATAATTTCTCACTCACATATTTTTTGTTATAATCATAGCAATACTTTTCTTTGCTTTAGTTATTAATGAAAGACCTTGATAAAAAAAATATTGCAATATTATCAGGTAATCCATTGAATTAAGAAATATCGAATGGTTAAAAACAAAGCTTTGAAGCGCTGAGTGTAAGTTTAAACCGAATTAAAATTTTATTGAATTACGTATAAAAATAGCTACTGTTCTATAAAAAACTAATTACTCACATCATCAAAGCCGCAGTTGATATCTCTGAATTGTTTTTTTTTTACTTTCAGTAATTTGATGCATAATCGCCAAAAAGTTCAATGTACAATTTGACCTTTTGTTTTTAATTCTGGACCAGTTATATAAAAAAACATGTTTGTTTGATACAGCTTTGTCAAAAATCTTTTTTGTAACTTTGCGTGTGCCGTATTTTGTTAATGTTAATGTCTAAGTTTGATGAAGTATTTCAAATTTGGTGTGTTGATTAAGAATTTAGGATGTGTTATGTGGATGATTAAATAAGGGATGCGTATTTGAATTTTCCACTGCAACGTATATGTTTTGTGTGCTTTATAAATAATTATATATATCAATCTACTTATTAGTTAACTTTTTTAGGATAGGCCAAATATTTACAATAGATTTTATATAAAGGATTTTCATCAATTGAAAATTTAAAATTTTATGAAGGACAACATTAAACTGAATGTATCAGTTTATTGACTAAAGGTTCCTATTGGTAGTGTGTAAACTGATATCGATAAATTATATCGATATATCGACATATGTTTCTGGATACCTTAATTTTTTTTAAAGGTTGTATTAGTATAAAATAAAATAATTTAATGTGTTTAAATATAATTGGTGTATCGATGAGATAATTAGAAAATGCATGGAATTTGAAGACGCACCCCTTAATTATACGTTTGTAATATTTTTACATTAAAGCAATCTTAACTGGTCTGTTTGTGTATAGTTATGTATAAATTATGATTGTTGGCGACACAATATTGTCTTCTATTGTTGTCATGCATATTTATAGATTAGGATGGTATGTAGGGAGTGTGTTCGGAGTTTCTGTCTCTCAAGTTAATGTTAATATTAATCCTCGTCTAGTTATATGGAGTTTTGGTTTTCTTATGATGTTGATTTTCACCTTTCTAGCCACGAGTAACGATGATTGGTTTGAAAGGTATTGAAGATATTTTTGACACAAAAAGATTTCTGGTCAGCTTCTAAAACAGTTTTTGAAAACAGAATAAAATAATGATATTTCATCATCAATTTACTGAGAAGGAGCTATGTTTGACGTTTTACTTAATCATGTGTATTCATCGTTCAAACATGTTCTATAATTGTTTTTGTACAGAAATGATATTCTTTACATTTTGACCATAATATTCTCTTGTATTCATCAATTAAAATTTTAGTTGAACCCTGGCTATATTCAATAAACACTTCTCCACTGATAACTATACTTCTCCATAGTACAATCATGGAAACGCACAATATACGCAATTATTATTATCAATCAATAGTTAGATCGAATATTTTCAGCGTCATTAGCCTTTATTATGCTAGGGCACAGGCCTTCCCTATGGATGGTATAGGGATTCTTATTGGAATAGTTTGATCATAGTTGAATCTTACTTCCTAACTAATTCAATAAAATCTTAAAGAAAAAAATCTTCAAGGCCTCCAACACCAATTAGACAAGTGAAAATGGCGTCAAGCAAACGAACACCACAGTAATGTTACAAATATAGTTAATATTATAGATACAATCGAGTGAATTCCTAATTTATTTTAATGTTTAAGCCATTTAATGTGTAAGTGATGTCTTGATACTGACATGCCGGGCCGGGTATGGGAGACAAAATGGGATGAACCGGCTGGTGACTTTTAAGCTCAGATAGCAAAAGTCTATCAAAAACAAAATGGTTTCGGAAACCATCGCAATGGTTTCGGAAACTATCGATTGGTTGGTATCGTATCATTATTGGTTTCGAGCAACAGCTTAAGCCCAGCTGATGCCAAATGGGGACGTCATTACGGGACGGTGATATATATATTTATATCTTTCTCATAGTGTTGCACCTTTGATACTCTGCCAACCAACGATATCGATATATGTCACGATGTATGTATGTTAAAATTAACATAATAACAATAATAGACTTTTATGAAAAAATATTTCAAATAGTGTTTAATAGAAATATTAGATTAGATCGATAAATGAACGAGGACGTTGTATCACAAATTAAGGTCATTGCCACTGATATTTTAAGATTTACGCACTATGCTACTATATATATATGTATTTATAAATATATTTATATATAAATAAATAATGTTCGTATAGTACATTGTAAGTCGTAATAGCTCAATAACGTACGGAACTGTATGACATTGTATGATAATATGAAAAATACGTAGTCATAAGCAATTATTATAAAATAATTAGATAAAAAAAACAATGGATGATTAAATATATGTAAGGAATGCGAGATTATATGATAATTTAGCGTGTATGGTATTCATTAAGTACCATTTTGTAATGTTAAAATTAATTTAAATGAAAATAAAGCACTACTCGTAATACACTCATGATTCTTACTGCTAATATTGAAATGTATTATAAATATGAACTATAAATATTAAATGTTATGCGTTAATTATAAAAAAGGCTCGTTTTATTTACGATATTATTTATATTTATGACATAAAAATGAATCCTTATTCCCCTTGGTCACCTTATAACTTGAGAAAGACTTTACCGATTTTATCCATCTTTCGTTTACCTATTTAAAGTATAGTCTGTAGAGTTTTTACAAAAAAAAGACAACTTCCTCGCGCGATAACTAAAGGTAAACCTGTCACTAAAGATTCTGCACATTTAGGCCTTAACCCCATTGCATAAGCGCGTTGTTACCGGTCGATAATATCGCATACGTTATTGAGATAATGCGCCTTACCTCGCTGTATGTCGTTTTTATCGCAGCAGCGTGAAACTTCGTACAAGTCGCGGCAGGTAACTCCAGCCACGGTAATATTATCTTTACAGTATTGTGACTCGGCCCTGTCCTTGAAATAACTGCCTACGGCCGAGCGGGTCGTATCCACGCGATAGGGCTGCCCGCCTACAGTATTTTAATTTCATCTACATAATTGAGTTTCTTTCTAGTTTTGTGATTGTAAATATTTTATTTCATATGTTAAAAAAAATATGTTGTGAATGGATTAGGAAGTGTTACATAAAATATATGTTATTTTAAGTGTAATATTTAATAAAAAAAAATTTAGATTTGAGACGAAAAAATATTAACGCCTCGACTGAGACGTACGAAAAGCTTTAATATTAAATTTAATAGTATAATAAATACGCATTCGTATAAAAAGTTTAATTATTAAAGAGTTCAAGCAACTAAAAACAGCACAATATCCACTATTGCTCTTTGTCATATTAAATTATGTAGGTATCTACTCAATTCAATCAAATATTCACAATACAAAAGTTTAAGCACGGCTAACTGCTTAAAAAACAATTTACACCGTTCGGTCGTCTCTGCGGCGTATTCGCGACTGGATGCCCACCGGGTAGCCGCGCGAACTCGAGTGGCGTAGATATGACACGCTTTCCGACCGTTTGTGTAAAGATAGAATACTGTATAGACAATATTACCGTGCTCCAGCGCTGAACAAAACGCGGAGGGCGTGCTGCGCATGGGTACGATTAGAGAGCCACAATCGGCGCAACGCAGGCCCACCCGCGCACCTCGTTTATCCCCGAGACATCTGAATTTTTACTTCTGCGCAATAACGGTCAGCGCTAGAGTTTCGTGCCGAGACTTATAGCCGTTCTTATTAAAAATCTAATAAAAACAGATATCACATTAATGCATCCGATAATAACACGCCTACGGGGAAGCTTTATTTGCGTACAACCGAATGCTGATTTTGAAGTTCGTCAAGGTGAGGTTATGACGATTGCGATATTTATCACCAACCTTGCTACCCCGTTTTATTAACAAAGCACATGGAAAGTTTACACAGTCTTTTCTTAATCACAATATATTCTTTCGTGTAGGTGCTTTACATAGCTAGCTAGTCCGAATCGGCAGCAACTCAGCTATTTGCTACATATTTATTTGTCAAAAATTATAATCAGCCTAATCCAAAGTAAGCACGTAAGTCTTGTAATATGTGATACATGCTAGAGTAGCAGATAGTGTATAAATAACAATGATACGGTTTTTGTAGAAATATGTAAATTCAGCCATTGCTCAGGCAGAAATACAAAAGTCAGACAAGACGACACCTTGAAAACCGGTTTAGTTAATAATAACGACACTATCACAGAGGTTAAAAGAAAAGAAAAATGAAAAGTGCAGCGCACACTGAGAAAGGCGCGGCAAAGATACTGACAAGTTAACAATTACAGTTAAACCCACCTTTAATATAATATTATACTCGTAGTTTAAAAATTTCATGGTGAACATGAAACAATATACAAACGGCGCACAGCGCTGTGAAACAGCTGCGAGAGCGGCGCGCGACTACTCTGCTCCGAGTCGCC
The DNA here is from genome assembly GCA_902850365.2 of Chilo suppressalis. Lineage (NCBI taxonomy): Eukaryota > Metazoa > Arthropoda > Insecta > Lepidoptera > Crambidae > Chilo > Chilo suppressalis. The sequence goes on from OU963907.1 coordinate 5,857,796, forward strand.
GCACTTAGGCCCTATTACAGAATGGCAACTAAGTGTTGATCTTTACTTGAGTACAATTAGAAAGGGATGTCGCTATGTGCTATATATAGCGACATCCCTTTCTAACTATGCTCAAGATTAGATCAATCACTGAGAATCTGTCTGTAATACGGGCCTTAGTATTTTCGCAGCGCCTCTCCCGGTGAGCACTGTGCCAAAGCAAGAGAATCTTCAGTCACTCCTTTTCATTTTATTCCTCAAAGATCATGATCTTTGAGGAATAAAATGACTTTGACATGTCAAAGATACTATATTCTGCTCTGTTTGCTTTCTGCATTAAAAGTATCTGGCATTAAAACTACTGACAGAATGTGTCTGGTATTATTAATTCCAAATTCTTTACAATATTCACTACTAATATCCTTTACAACATATGTGCGAATCAGTCCTCAGACTGCAAGTATAGTGAGTAACATTTTAAGGTGCCTATGCCACCTTTTTTTTCGATGACGGGGAGAATAATGTATTATATCCACGACAATGACTCTAATGTTAACAAATCCTCGCGACGAGATACTTCAAAATTGGCGCACAGCACAAATAAGCAATCAAATATATGTTCATTGTACATACTAATACTACAATTTGTCCATGAGAAAATAAGTAAGGTCTGGCAGTCTTGGAATCTTGTACTAAATAGCTTTTACTAAATCTTGTATCTTGACCGCCTAAAGCCGGCCCTCAGAAAGAGCAGGTAAGATATTTAGCGAACGTTTTGCAACATCTCAATCGCTTTTGCAAAATAAAACAATAGGTAGGTTTTTTAGTATTGTTTCTTAGCCAAAGTTGTTGTTGAACAGAGCCCAGGGTTGTTCCGTTATATCTACTTCCGGAGCTGGCACGTCATAGTACCCTTTAGCCCAGTCGACCAGAGATATCGGACAGTCGTAGGCGTCACAGTCATCGAGGGTAACACTGAGACGATGCGCGGAATCGTATATCGTATGCTCTAAAGGCTCCACGGATAAAACCTTCGATAGCGGCAGTCTGAAACAAAAAATATAAGTGAATGTGAGCAACGTATAGAAATAGACCTAAATGCGTATCTATATACAGGATGGTCCAACTAGTGACATCAACATTTTTTTTTAGATTCCTCCCACTTGGGGGTATCCGAAAATACCCAATGTATGTTCCGCGATTTTTCTTAGTTTTCGAGTTATAATTTTTTCTTGTGTATTTCGAATGATTTCTGCCAGCGAGGTTTCAAAAATTCTTATCGTTTTTCGTAGTAGTTATTTTGCAGTCTTTTTTGTGACATAATTGTCTTGAATGTTGTTTAATAAAAAAATAACTCAACTTCCTGCAATTACTTAAAGTTACTCAAAAAGGGCTTGAAAGTTGGATCTTTAGTTTTTAGTAGGATTTATTTAAAGTTTCAAGAAAAAATTGTTGACGTCACTAGTTAGACCACCCTGTATTTTTAATCCCCTCAAGTCACATTCATACAAACAGTGCAATAGTCCGTCAGATGCGAATCAAAAAATAATGGAAACTATTTCAATTACCGTTTATAACAGAAAGAGAGTCAAAGTTTAGACGTCATGCATACGTAAAATTACACCAAGACTTCATTTCATATGACATTTTAAATGTATTTACAGGGCGTTCCACGGGTTTGTCACTTGATAATTAACTAAAAGAAGACAACTTTTTATATTTAATATTACTTTCCCTTCGTCTGACAAACCCGTGGGAGGCCATGTATTATCTCTCTAATGTTAAAAAGAAAAATTACGTGCCGAATACTTTTCGATAATGTACCTGATAGACGAAGAAAATTTTTTTGTCATCATCCCTATTTAATAAAAAGTTTTTAAATAATGCCAGTCTTATTTCAATTTAAAAGTGGCATAGGACCAATTGTTAAAGTGATTATTTTAGATGCCAAGGGATTTCGCTAAACGATTACTCCAACAGACTCTAGGCCGCACTTAAAGTCGCCGCGCGCCGCTCCATGGCTTTTCGACATGCTTTCCCAGGTACAGGTACGTACTTGGGCGTTTTTCTCCGCACCCCACGACAACGGCTTACTAGAGCCGAGGTCCGAGTCTCAGAGACGCCCTCTTGTTGAGCCGACCCCTTAGGTTCGAGTGGTCCAGAGGCTCCAGACGGAGGGGAGACTCCCCCCGTGGGGAGATGCTATCCGCCTGGAATACCTCTAGAGGCACTCGCCAATTCTCGGCTTGAGGTCCCCTTAGGATCTCGCCGTCCCCAAACCCGGTGACGCTGTAAAGGTAATCTGCGACCAACTGCATAAATACTCAAAAAAAAACATGGCTTTTGCGCTGGGAGTCGAAGTTAGAGTCGAATTAGCACTTGCGCCAAATACAGAAACGCAATCAAACAAGAAAAGATAGTGTTTATTTCATTATTTCACTGTCTTCTGTAAGGTGGAGTTTACATCCCCAGATGGGCGCTCCCATTAAGGCAAATATTCCGCAGTGCCTTACCTCTCTTCATTTTCAGTTTGGTCATTCGTGTTGATTAAAAAGCAAGGCGGGTATGAGGAGCTATATGGAGCACGAGGATATAGAGCTTTCGGCCGGCAATCGTGACACTTAAGCAGCTTTTACAATAGTCGGTCATAGGATGGGTGATAAAAAACTTATAATCTCGATCTCCTCCGTGCTTCGGAAGGTACGTTAAGTCATTGCTCCCGGTTGCATCTGCAGTCGTTAGCACCCACCAACCCGCACTGAGCCCGCGATGTTGGTCATGGCCCAATTTCGCTATTCCATCCATAGGGAAGACCTGTGCCCCAGCAGTGGGGACATTCAAAGGGTTGTGATGACAATGATGATGAAGAAGTTATACGGCCGCTATAAATGAAGTTCATTTATTTTTAAGTTCGATAAAGTTAATGATTTCATAGTATTTACGATAGCAATACCAACAATTGGACAACACTTCACTTTACGAACATTACAACACTACTATCGGTACTTTAAGTGTCGCCGCACACGGGCCACCGACCACAATCACAAAACGCCGCCACCGACATATTTCTTGTAGTTTTCATACATTTTATATGGACTCACCACACACGGTGCGCCGGTGGCCGCCACACGCAACAAATCGTCGTTGCTTGCTTCTTGTGGCCCGCAACGGCCACTTAATGCGACGATACAAACCGCCGCGTCACTTCGCGATTCCCCACTCCTCTCTCCCTTACCTTAGTCGGCCGCTGTCGCGCGCTTCAGCCACTTTAGTAGCCGCTTCTAGCTTCTCGTGGCGGCGTTTGTGGCTGTGGCCGCAGACGGGCCACACGTGTGCGGCGACACTAAAATTTTCATAGTTGCCACCGACTTACTGTGGCCACTATTTCTACACGAACAAAGAAATTTGGTGACTCATTTCTTTATCGTACTATTCGTAAGTGGAATTCTTTGCCCGCGCACGTGTTCCTTCCTTCCTTCCAGAAGCATTTTTTGTAAGCCGGCAAGGTGAGGATGGTTTGTGTGGCAGTTTATAACTGCTGTACCAGCTATCTTCGCATATGTACTTATCACCACTTAACATCAGGTGGGGCAGAGTTCTTTGCCTACCTGGCTATATAAAAAAAATATGAAAAAATGTGGTACAGTAAAAGTATGTGTCTATACTTCAATGTATCACTCTTTAATGGTATCTTTGATTATACTTACGTGAATAAAGTTCTGAACATCTCCTCGATCATGTTGTCTCCATCAGGCATGATACGATGTTTGGTCTCACACAGTGTTTTCAAAATACACTCTCTACCCCTGTAACCAATGCTGAAAAGTAATAAAAAATACTCTTATATAAAATCGTACACAATCCACATTCACACATTAAGCGGAAAATCTGTTGCAACGCCAAACATCTGTATATTTTCTCCTAATTTAAAAATTCGATACTATTTGTAGTCGCCTAAAATTATTTTACTGTTTAGATCAAAATCATCCTTTAGCCCATCAAAAATCACATTAATATTAAAAAGGCGAAAGTTTGTGAGTGTGAGAGTGTGTAGGTTGTTACTTCTTCACGTCCAAACGGCAAGAGCGATTTTAATAAAATTTGCTACGTACTTAGCTGAGACCCTAGATCAACACATAGGCATTCGTTTTACTGCAGGAAAATATACCTAATAAACCGAGGGGTACAGCTAGTTTATAATAAAAGCAAAATTCAGCATTATTGGTATAATTTGGTATTGGGAAAGAGGGAAGGTTTATAAATAAATTGTAGGTTTTAAAAATAAAATAAAGTACTTCTCCAATATAAGCTCAAGTTTCTGATAAAGATCTCGGCGGCTTCTCCTCTGCGTTATTCCTTTTAATCTGTGTTTCCTATGGAAAAGCGTTAGGGTCTCAGTGGCGTTTGGGAGCTCATACGCTATAGCCCAGTTAAGGCCAAATGTGAACGTTCCCGCGACTGTGGTTGGTGATGGCTGACCCATCAGCCCGATTGTCATACAACCGGCACACTGTAATTTATAACACAAAATATGATCGTCATATTATAATTCTTATGCATTTAGCTACTAGATGTTTAAAGCTAAAGAAAAATTACTAGAAAATATTCCACGCGGACCAGGCAGCAGACGGGACTCGAACCCGCACCCTTCGCTATCCGAGCGAATGCATTGCTACCGCGGCCTTGCCATGCCGAGTGGCGTGTCGTTTTTAGGGTTCCGTACTTGGGTAAAAAGGCAAATAAAAAACGGAACCCTCACAGATTCGTCACGTCTGTCCGTCTGTCACAGCCACTTTTTTCTGAAACTGTAAGAACTACACTGTCGAAACTTGGTAAGTAGATGTATTCTGTGAACCGCATTAAGATTTTCACACAAAAATAGAAAAACAACAAGAAATTTCAGGGTTCCCCATACTTTTTATCATCAAACCTAAAATATTTTCATCGAACCCATATGTGTGGGGTATCTATGGACAGGTCTTCAAAAATGATATTGAAGTTTCTAATATCATTTTTTTTCTAAACTGAATAGTTTGCGCGAGAGACACTTCCAAAGTGGTAAAATGTCCCTCTCCCCCTGTATCTTCTAAAATAAGAGACTGATAAAACTAACAAAAAAACCCGGCCAAGTGCGAGTTGGACTCGCGCACCGAGGGTTGCGTACAAAACTGAATTATAAAAAATATTTTTTATTATATAATGTAACTTAAAATTCACGGTTTTCGCAATGTTTCCTTTATCTGTGCTATAAGACGTTACTTCGTACCAAATTTCATGATTCTAAGTTCACGGGAAGTATCCTGTAGGTTTTGAATCCCGTGCGAGTTTCGAAAATTTGCAGCATAAACGGCTGTATCTTTTGATTGCTTTGGCTTAGAAGTTTGATTTTTTAACAACTCCAAGAGACAGAAGATATGAGTATTAGATATGAATTTCAGTTTGATACCTCCACGCGTTCCTGAGCAAAACGGTCTTAACAGACGGACGGACGGACATCAAAGTGACCCTATAAGGGTTCCATTTTTTCCTTTTGAGGTACGCAAACTTCCACCGAAAATTGGTTTGAACGAGATCTAGTAAGTAGTTTTTTTTAATACGTCATAAATCACAAATCAATTAAAAAAATACACTATTATTAAAACATCGATCAAAGTTACAACGAACTACAAGAACTTTTATATTATGTTACTTGCTGCTACGGAACCCATCATGGGCAAGTCAGACTCGCACATGGCCGCTTTTTTTTATTTCTAGCCTTCCTTAGGCTGCAAGGCAGCGTCATCTCTTCGCATTTTAAGTATAACCCACAATGTCAAATGACAATAAAAACGTAATATTAAATAATAGCACATTTCTACCTATTCAATGAAATCATTTTTTTTCTTTATAGCTTCGCATGGTTTGTGCATTTAGTCAATGTCAAGTGTTAAAATGTTTACAAATACTATAGCACTCGTGGTCAAAGTGAGTGACAGTCAAATCAATACCCCTTTCCCTATGTTTCAGTAAAAGTGTGGGGATTTACTGGAACCTCCCTGTGGACTTCTTGAGGGAACGTCGAAAGACACTTTCCGCTACTTTGTTTCACTTGCCAATACTTGTACATGTTCCCGAACACCGAACACTTAGTGGTCAATAATCCACCATTATTAGACACTTAACATCCGCCAAAACACAATTTTTAACAAGAAAACAAAACTGATAAGGTGCCGCTTCCCGATCCCGCCAAAAAGTCCGAAATCCTTTTTTATCACATCTATTCGAAAAGAGCTATGTAGTTTGTTCTCTGTTTATTAGGACCTAAATAGAGTTTTAATCAATAGGGACTAAAAGTGATTTGAATTAGAAATCTGAATACATTCAGTTTAATTTCGAATCACCAAAGAGATCAATCACGAACATCTAATGAACAAGTCACAAGCTGTATAGAAACTAATCGCACGCTTGTTATATAAACAAAAGTTCATGTACAAATAAAAAAGACGTATAATAAAATTACGCCTTCGTTCATTCATAATCGGTAACTCTGGTTTTTTTTTCATCATCATCATCAGCCTAATAATGTCCCCACTGCTGGGGCACAGGCCTTACCTATGAACAGAATAGGGAGATTGGGCCATGATTCACCACGCGGGCCTAGTGCGGATTGGCGGGTGCTAACGACTGCAGATGCAGCCGGGACCAACGGCTTAACGTGCCTTCCGAAGTACGGAGGAACTCGAGATAGAAAATTTTTGGTCACCCATCCAATGACGGACCACTGCGAAAGTTGCTTAATTCCAACGATCGCAGCTGAACGCGCTAACCACTCGCGCTATCGAGCTCCTCCTCGGATTTTATTTACCTAGTTTTATTAAAAATTAGTATGTCTTCCTCAAGTAGCGAGAATGAAAATATTAATCAACTCCCGAGAATATTGTCTCCGACGCTAAAAATGTTAGTCGTGTTTTCTCATAGAGAGTGCTAAAAAGTAGAGTGTCCACTTTGGCAGCAACTCTATTTTAAACCTAGGGCATGTACTTCGAATCCCTAGCTGCGCACAGGATACATAAAACACTCTCTTTTAAAATAGTTCATTGCTCCCTTATTACACAATCTACTATGAAAAATTTAGACTACGAAACCTTAGTTTTGAAAATATGTGGCAGCACGATTAATAGTGGAACAAAATTGGAGGGACCACGAGTCAACAATCAAGTTTGAGCTACAATGCACGTCAACTCTTTTTCAGTCTTATGACACATATCCAATTAGGTTTGGAAACAAGAATCATATATAATATTAGGTACTAACAATTACTAATGCAGCGGGTGTCAATAGCTATATAATATATATTATTGGTCAATCCGAGATCTGAAGTTACTCTGAGTTGTAATGATACTGAAGTTTTTCTCTAAAGTGTGAATAAATGTTTTGTACTTACCGAAAAACTAGATCCTGCAGGAAAAGTCACATACCGCTTCTTTCTCGACAGTATTCTTGATCTGTTTTTATGAACCATAAATTCGTCATTGAAGTTCCATACTCCATTGATTACAAATAGTAATAAAATCCATAGTTTCAAGTCATAGTACATTTCGACCGTACCGTACGGTTAAAAGACTATTACAGAAGTAATGAAAGCTGTTGCAAAATGTATGTCACGTTGTGTAACGGAACAATAAATTTTCATGTCAATGTTATTATCACGGTTACGAATAAAGATTGTTAGTTTGCCCTTATTTCTCTCACAAGACGTATCTTAGAGATGGTGATAGGTTTTGTATGAGTGGCTGTTACTATTAAACGGGGCTCTTCACGCGTAGAAATTATTTGACATTTCTTTAGTTTTTTCTAGATAGGTTCGACCAATGACTCCACCAAACATGATGTTAAGTGACGGTAAAGTGCAGATGCGATTCTGAGGAATAAACATTTTATTTATAAAAATATGGCATTGGGAGCTATCCCAGATACGATAAAGATAGGTTAGTATCTTTATATATTTAGAATACTATTTATTGTGCTCTTTTATTTCTTTGACGACTTAGTAACATCTTGATTGAATATGTCCTCGTTACAAATTAACTTTACAAGTTTATCCTCGTTAGTCTGAAATTCTCGATATATTGATTTCATAATATGAACTTCATGTATTTTTTTTTAACGTCGTCGCATCAAATTCTGAATATGAAATTTCGACGACTCGTTCGTGCCTTCATTACCTAAACGTAAGACATAAGAATTGACGCGTGAATTCTGAACATCGTTAAGCATAAAAGAATAATGCGCCATACCATCGAGTTTCGGATCAGACATTAATTGGAGCAGAAACGCCGTGAAAGCTTTTCGTAACGATTTATTGGATAGGACTTTGATTCAGTAAAAAATAACGAGGCAAAGTGCCTCACTCCATCATCAGCAAATTGGGTTAGAGCCTCGAACGGCTAATGCTGCGACACGTCGATGAATACCGAGCTCTTGTCAACAAACGGTTTGTGCCTGTCTCTTATTATCAATACATTCAAAATACATGGTCAATTTACGTAAAATCCAATGATTTAAAATTGTATTTCAAATCTAAAATCAATTTGCACATCATCCGATAATTTTACTTTTCATTATAAATACTGTCTTCGCTGTACCGCTGTCTTCATCATAGACATTAGGATAAAAGTGAAATTGTCGCAAGAAGCCAATACAAAAAAGAGAGTTTTTAAAACGATTCTAAAATTAATTACGGCATCACGAATTTTCTTTCTATGGAACCTCTGCGTTAATTGCAGGCAATTAAATAATAGTTAAGTAATACTAAATTGGTGGTGTTGTATTTCTAATGATGTAGGTTTATTCAAGTTGAAAAGGTGGGATTCACTAGAGCGGATTATATGTCTGACCACAGGGTCAGCTGCATTAGGTATCATCGCAACTTGACTCCACTTAAATTTAACATCAGGAGTGGAGATGTAATGTTTAACTCGTTTGAAAAAGCATCGATCATAAATTACTCTGTCAGTGATATTAGGTACCTATTAGGATCGATATAGATTTTCCATTCTATTTCATTCCACTAGTAGAAGGGAGCGAACTTCCTTATATCCTAAATATCCTTAAAGCACTTTACATAGAAATTGAAAACACTTTTCTGTAAGAGATATTTTGTTCGAGCAGTGGTTTAGCAAGTAGCCTGTGGTGGCTTACAATTTTAGAGGGACATTCTTCTTTAATAATTCTTAAAAAAAACTAAGGGGTCGTCACCCAAAAAACATCTCTCTCGATTCTTACGATTTGGTAAATCAAGCCAACTCGACATTTGAAAGCTTTGTATCTATTCTTATTTTTCATGCAATAAGAGCAGGCCGTATATATCATAAACCTGACAAACGTCCTACATATTGACGGTGGTCCCGTGCCTCTCCCGTGACGGATCGCCGCCATTCCATTGGACGAGTTAGAGTCCCCCAAAAATGTGACCACCATTACTCCCGGCACGGACAAATCATGTTCGTATTTATGACGCGTTCGCATGCAGTTTCCAATGGATGTACCAAGTGTTCATCTATATCAGGGTTGTTGTTTTTAACTAGTTTAACATAATCTATTTAGTAGGTACGTAATCAGTTGTACATACATATGTCTCTTAAAAGTTTTACTTAACCCGCCATTGGTGCCGTGAATTTAACTTACATCCTTTGTGACCCTGGTCTCAAGCACCAGGGTTTTTGATTAGGCGTATTTCCATAATTTGTTGTCCATATTAGTGTTCATTGGACAAGTTTAAATATTAGGTATTTCTTTGTCCATAAAATATACTTATTTGTTATAAATTATCTTTTTATTAACATTAGATAATAATCAAAAGACGACCTTCGGCATTGTGAGTTTTTTTTATCTATTTATTTAATCAAGTACTATTACAATTATAATAATACATGTAGTGCAAACAAAAACCAGAAAGCTTTGTTATGTATTGATTCGATTTACGGTCTAAAGAAATATTCGTTTTTTTCTGACTACCCGGTCTAACAGACGTATATGTCACCAATGGCGGGTTAATAAATCAGTAAAACTGTATTTTTAATAACTAAAAGGTGTTTATCTATATAACAACGGTTCTAAAAATTTGGTAAGTTTTCTGTACAAATATTTCAAATCCTATCGCAAAGAAAGTAACACCTTATTACTCTCTTCTAGAGCGTATGGTAATTAAAATCTGTTGTTGGAAAATTGTTAACCTGGACAAGGGTATTGGATAATTCTTAAGAAAAAACTGAAATGATATACTTTAATAAAGTTTTATTAAAAAAAAAAGATCTTATTCAAAGCTACTGCTGAACAGGGCCCAGGGTTGCTTCGCTATATCCACTTGCGGAGCTGGCGCATTGTAGTACCCTTTAGCCAAGTCGACCAGAGATATCGGACAGTCGTAAACGTCACAGTCATCGAGGGTAACGCTGAGACGATGTGCGGAATCATATATTGTATGCTCTAAGGGCTCCACTGGCAAAACCTTCGTTAACGGCATTCTGGAAAAGAAATTATGAGTACAAGCGGATGACTTTGTCAGCGTAATCTGTAAAATAGGTCAGGTGGTTTTCGTTTGATTTTAAAGAAGTGAAGTGTCATCTGCAAATAGTATATTATCATGGTCTTTCTTTAATTAGATAAGAATTAAGTAAGTATTAAAATTGACATAAAATGAATATAACAAAGCACCAAAGATTGAGCCCTGAGGAACTCACACTAGGGACGAACATTTTTTTTTTATTTAAATTCTTGCAATTAATTTTGTAAAAATAAACAGTGTTATTCTATTTCATGTAATGGAATATATTAATAAGTAAGGTACGTACGTAAATAAAGTCCTGAACATCTCTTCGATCATGTTGGCTCCTTTGGGTATGATACGATGTTTGGTCTCACACAACGTTTTCAAAATACAATCACGACCCTTGTAACCTATGCTGTAAGAAATAAAACAGATCTTAATCACTGTTTATGAAACATTTACAAAAACATAGACAGAAAGAGCAGGTAAATTACAAACACAGGATAAGTTATCCTGTATTTCCTTTATGGTGGTAAACTATCTCGGCTTACGTGATAATAAAATAAATACCTAGAATAAAGAATATTATTATTTTGTCTGGAGTCTTCTGCAAGGTGTAGGATACTTCTCTAGAAAGGCACTTCAAATAAAGCAGTAAATTTGGTGTGCTGCAACCGAGGCGCGTCGACAGTGACATGGGGCACTGTAGTTTTTACTTCGAATTTCTTTGGACTGATTCGATATTTCAAAAATATAGAAAGAGATATTATGTTCTCTTTCTATATTTTTGATGTGGATGGATTGTGTGGTTGATAAATACAAAGTTTTAGATCATCCATTTGCATACATTCATTTCAATTGTTTATAAACTTCAAAGTAGTTAGAAATTCTATGCTATGATATAAATACGTTAATTGTATTGATAAATGTATAAAAATATAATACTTCTCCAATATAAGTTCCAGTTTCTGATAAAGATCTCGGCGGTTCCTCCTCTGCGCAATTCCTTTTAATTTGTATTTCCTATGGTAGAGCGTTAGGGTCTCAGTGGCGTTCGGGAGCTCATAAGCTATACCCCAATTCATCCCTAAAGTGAACGTTCCTGGGGCTGTGGTTGGTGATGGCTGGCCTATCACACCAGTTGTGAGACAGCCGGCACACTGTAATTTTAAAAGATGATATCTATAAACATAGCAAGCAGTTCAGCAACTTCTTAATAAATCAAATTTTTAATGATCTCCAATCTCTTTTTGGTTTCGTGGCCAGTTCATGTTCATCCAAGAAAATGTTCACGATCTCCAAGACCTATGAAGAAGTTCAATATAAAAGCGCATTAAAAGCCCCCTGGATGTTCTTTTAAATCAATAGTTTGCGAGGAAATTAATAATTGATCGTTGGAATAGATATAAAAAATGGTGGAATATTTATTTACCATACCAGGTGTTTCTCTTATATTCCAGTTGGAAAAGAAATATCATCAATATCTTTATCAATCTAAGTCTCAAGTCCCCACTGCTGAAGTAGAAACCTGCTCTATGGATGAAATAAGAAAAACAGACCATGACCTAATTCTGGCTTAATAAAATATGTTGAACTTACCGAGAAACTGGATCCTTCAGGAAAAGTCACATACCGCCTCTTCCTTGACAATATTCTGGGTTTGCCGTTATAAGCTTCCATTTCATTATCAAAATTCCAAACTCCTTTGATTACAAATATTAATAAAATCCACTTCATCAAGTCACAGTTCATTCTGACTGTACGATTGTAATACTGTTTTAGAAATAATTTTAGCCTATGCAAAATGTATGTCACACAGTGTAACGGAACTAACAATTTTCATGTCAATGCTAGCGTCTGTCACAGTAACAAACTGAAGACTGTTAATATGGCCTAATTTCTCTAGCAAATATACGTTTATAAGAAGAAAGGAAAGTTTTGTATAAAACCCACGTTTATGGGACGCTTATGCTAAAATGATGCAATTATTTTTAGATAGGCAACAGAACAGAATAGCCATATATGATTCAATTTACTTAGGGAAATAAAGTAAAGACAATAAGACATAAACTTTTTCAAGACGATTTTGATTGACGATTCTAGTATTGTACAGTTAGTCTTATTTATCTGATATTATGACTTTTTGTGGACGGTCGTTCGCTAAAAGTAAAATGTATAATTATTTATTTATTTATTATCTTAGGGCAGCTAACAGCTTATGAAATAAAGATAACAGCAAAAAATATTACTAAAAGCTATTGACAAGCTACCACATATAGAAATCTGTACTGTATTATATAGTTCATTGCAGTTTGTCATAGCGAACATAAAATTTTACGTGATATTATGAAGCTTAAGTGCTTCCGTCCTTGAAACTGGCTGAAGGAACTGTATAGACTTAATATTCCAGGCTTACAGAATATTTGACAATCTTGAATAGTTTGAATCGAAATTATATTTCTATTAAATATAAAAGTACGGGATGGAAAAACCTCTATAAGTTTGTAGTAGATCTGATACCAATAATAATTTTCATGTTTTCTATTTTATGTAAAAAAACGTGTTTTATAACAAGATTTATTTAATGAAAATCTTTTTTTAATTATATCCCCATACTTTTCAGGCTGCGACGTCAAAATTAACTAAATTAATAATTCTGACGACGCAGCAGAATTAACTAATAATTTTGACGAGACGCAGCCTAAAAAGTATGCGAAACGTCATAAATAAATAAATCAATGCATCTATACCGTTGAAACTTGTTTTATTTAATAAGTGGTTCGGTGAAAATTTAAGAAAGAAATATATATTGTTTACAACATTGCACTATATATTTTAACTGGGATAGAGTATTAAATCGTAAACTAAGTATATCATTAAGTTCCATGTGGCGTTAGAAATTGTAACAACGAAAATGGACAATATCTCAATTCTTCACAATAATCTGGAGACAACAACTCGTTATAAACGTCGTGCATTTCTCCTGCAAATTCTTCGTCGTTTTCTGGTACCCTGTAAATAAAGAAATATTTTATACTCAAGGTTTCCAGATCTATACTGTGTGCCACAACAATCAAAATGCAGGTGAACAATTAATGTATAATTTCACATTATGTAATGAAAGGTGACTTCATGAATCATCTCTGAAGTCATTTTTCAACTTGACGACTCTGTAAATGATAAAACAGGGAGAAAAAAACAGCCCTTGCTGAGTTTCTTGCCAGTTGTTCTCAGTACAATGTCTCCCGCCGTAGATTTACGAACCGATGGCGTAGCTTCTAGACTTTCATATGTGCTTGTAACAGCCTAACCTGAATAAATGATTTTGATTGTGATTATTATTATACAAAAAAGGAGTTTGGGAATCTTACTAATTAGTTCTTGGAACCTTAATCTGTATGAAGTGTGAAAGCAAAGAACGAAATCAGTATTGATTCAGTTGTTGGTTGATTTGATCATAATGATGATTTTTGATATCAGCGCCGAAATGTTTGCTGCTGACCTATTCCAGGTTTTGTTCAGCAAATAAATCCCTGATTTCTCGCAGTCCCAGGATTTTGTCCAATTAGTTGGACCATGAGGGAGAACTGTTTCTCGTGGTCCCATTACTTATTAGAAAGCAAAACATTTACCATTATAAATTTAAAGTTTAACAACTATGACAGCATACATAAATGTTATATAGTAGTAGTTCCAATGGTCTCTAAAAAAACTACACAATCTGCAGTAGCGACGGAAATTCGCCTCATTTGAACATATGAAAGCACTTTCGCGTCGTATATCATGTGAAACCCCAGTTTTGTATAATAAATCAAGCGCTTCGGGAGGTCCACGCGGGCGGTGCTGCGGTGATGCATTGTGGGCGGGTTCCTCGATGCACTTTTATGATGTGCATTTCATTCTATTTCCTTGGGGTTTGTCCATTTTTGGGTTCCGTACCTAGAGGGTAAACGGGACCATATTACTAAGACTTTGCTGTTTGTCTGTCTGTCACCAGGCAGTATTCCATGTCACCGGCGGACGCGTGGCCTATCCCATTGGGGCGTACCATGCAATGCCCGCCCTACTGACACATATGTCAGGGACCGCGGTCCTCGGGATATGTGTCAGCGGACAGGTGCAGGAGTATTGTCTGGTTTTTACCGTTAGGTAGGGCCCTACTCGTTTCATCGAGTCACCATGCTGGGTGAAATGAGTGGGGAGGAGTCCCGGATAACTCTGCTTTGCTTCTCCCGGTGGGCGGAGAATGCGTAAAGCATTTTCCACACATTAAGAAAAAAAGTTTTTGGCATGCCATTATAAAACAGTGTCTAATGTTTTATAGATAATGTTAAATGTGATGACATTATTAATTGTTTTATTGATTTGACATTTTTAACTATTTTATTATAAATTTAATTAACTTTTACAATAGGTGATTTGACTTTGTTTCTATTAAGTACTATTTGACATTGATATTTGACATTACTGTTTTTTTTTTTAGTTGTTATAATTATTATTATTTGAATATCTCTTTTTCTTAATTTTATTGAATTAAATGAATACCTTCTATGATTGTTAATATTTTGTATGTATGACTTGCCGGCGTGTTGGATTATTCTGTAAGCCTGCATGTTTAAATTGAATAAATAAATAAATAAATAAATAAAGGACCCTTCGTGTACGAGTCCGACTCGCAGTTAGCCGCTTTTATACTATAGTGGAACCCTCGATCAACATAGTATTGTTGATCGAAGATTGGAACATTTTAAGTAGCGAGGAGTTTCACATAGTAGCGGCTATAAGAAACTTTCACAGTGAGCAACAAAATCTAGCCGAAATTTTATCAACTGGAGAGGTTCATCGTGTATTTTTATTTTAAGCATTTAACTGTCAGATTTGTGTTTTTTTAAGAAAATTTTACTAGAAATCAAACGAGTGTAATTTATTCTAATAAAATTTTCTTTTACTTCGTGCTGTGTTAATGAATGAATTAGTATATTACTAGACCCTTCTGGTACTTTTCAGCTTGTTGTACGGTTATATATGGTCCTTTTCCATAGACAAAAAAAGTCACCAAGCAAAAATGTTTATAGAGTCTGTGCGGAAAGAGAATGGGCGTGGCGAAAAATGGAACTAACATTAAGATTTTTATGTGGCAATCAAACTTTTAAAACGTTAAAGTTTTATATTGACACGGATTTGTTGGTTGTTGTGATTTCTTGCGGTTTTCTGTATTTAATCATGTCTAGAAGGGGTAAAACCTTACAAATACGGTAGAAATGCACTAAGGCGCCCTCCAATCTAAACCCCATTCTCTTTCCGCACAGACTCTAGTGGTGATTGTAACGGATAATGTTTAACTTTCCTCACAAAATACCCTAAGAAAAAGTTTACGATGTATTAAATACATATTGATTCGTCCAATATAAGATCAGTTTTGATCATGTTTATTTTTATGTTAAAAGGGTGAGTGATGACAAGACTGTGGCCCATCTTATGGTAAGCGGCCACCATAGCCTTTAGACGCTTGCGATACCAAAAATATTACTCGCACCGTCGTCTACCCTTTTTTTTTGCCGCCACCTGGGAGTAACAACGGGGTTATGTGGGAAGCCTCCCGACCCGTCCTGCCCGTCCGCTTAGCCAGTCCTGGGACTACCCACTAAAACCTGATGATGCCCCTCACCTCACTCGGTCCACGGTCCCAACCAGCGTGGTTGAGACAACGGCACTAGATGAGGCTACGGGAACCCTTACGGAATCTTCCGCGACCTCACCAGTGAGCGTCCGAGTCGAACGGCCACACTCCTCTGCCCCCGGAAGTGGGGAGTGTTGGGGATGCCCCGGAGCATCATGGGCATCCCCAGCCACCGTCGTCTACCCTGACCCAATTGCCTACCTCGTGGAGCCCTGGAACCTTACTCACTGAGGGAAACACGAAACCACCAAAGGTAGTGTTATTTATTTACTGTGGTCTTCTCTAAGGTGGAGGTTATTTCCCCGAACGGGCTATCAAATTAAATCTTCTAATATCTTAAGAAAATTTTACGAGAAAACAAATTCATTAGATTTACAAATATCGTTAAAAATGTTAAATGCTTAAAATTGCGTCTTATAAATTTTATGAAGACTTAATTCTATTTGGTGCGCAGAGAGAGAGAGCTTACAGTAAGTTTATTTGAGTTCCATAATCAAACTCGCGTGTACATCAATATCACGCAGAATTAATATAGTTACATACCGATACACGCCAGAGTGATATTATGAATTAATCCATTCACGTACAGACATCACGTACAAGGATTATACGCCAATTAGCAAGACGACGAATATATGCAAAGATTGATATACTACATTGGAACTGAGGCAGTTATCTTTGGAATTCAATTAATGCACACTGCTCAGTTGTGCGAATGATTCCCATGCTAAGTGCAAAAGTTGCTTAGGAACTTACCGAGTGATAGGAAGGAAGATAAGTGTCGCGTTTGATCGGAATGTTAAGTTTGCTTCTAAATCCTGCACATTCCTCCTCCACTACACTACTCGCGTAGTTAACCGAGGTTGTGCCACAGACTACTTAGATAATATGACCGATTGCCAACTGCAGAACAAATTGTTTTTATGTACACACTTAGATTAAAATATAAAAGGAAGATACGGTAGGCTCATACTAGCGTCAAATAAAATGTGCTCCTACCCAACTACATAAGCAACTCTCACACACGCACATTTCTATAAATAAACATTCAATCGGGACTTTTTGGCGGGATCGGGAAGCGTCACTTTAGCAGTTTTGTTTTTCTTGTTAAAATTTTTGTAGTAAGGGATATTACTGTCTAATAATGGTGGATTATTAACCACTAAGTGTTCGGGAACATGCACAAGTGTTGGCAAGCGAAACAAAATAGCGGTAAGTGTCTTTCGACGTTGCCTCAAGAAGTCCACGGGGAGGTTCCAGTAAATCCCCACACATTTACTGAAACATAGGGAAAGGTGGTTTGACTTGACTGCCACTTACTTTAAGTTTATTTATTATTTTGATCACGAGTGCCATAGAATTTGTAAACATATAACACTTGACATTGGCTAAATGCACAAGCCGTGCGAAGCCATTTAGAAAAAAAAACATTCAATCGAGCATGCGAGATAGAACTGTACCCTTAGCACGAATCTATATCTAATTCGTATGGTTTGCGAGTACAAAATATCATTGTCAAATGTGTACTGATTTTTAGTTCTCGTTACGTACGCTATGGCGCTGCTCTTCAAGTTTCCATACAAAATTTGACAGTGACATTTCGGACTCGCAAACTATTCGAATTCGATAATGGTTCGTGCTAAGAGTACTTCGCTTAGTACTTAGTATGCTTCAACGCAGCACGAGCGAAACGGCTAGTTCGCGTCGCTCGCTTGGCAATCGACTGCGTTTTCTTTCCTCGCTCTACCAACGGTTGAGCTGTATTATTGTTTTTTGATAACAAATGGCGAATCAGTAAATAAAATTCATGACAAACCGTGAGTTTTGAGGAAAAAAATGTTTTTTTAATTTTACGATTGAAAAATGTAGCCCTGGAATTTTGTTATAAGGTGTTTTTTTTTTTGAAAAGCATCGAATGCATTGTTTTATGCAGCGTGTTTAGATATCAAATTGTGACTAATGCGAATTGTGTTCATGCACCACAATTTAAGCGGTACTTTGGAGCCGCAAGTGCCGTATCATCCTTTTTTGTTTTAATCTAAGTATCTTAGTAGTCTGTGGCACAACCTCGGTCAACTTTGCGAGTAGTGGAGGTGTATTAGTGTAACTGTCTAAAAAGTCTAAATCATGGATCACACTATGAATATCTTGGTATTTTAAATTGTTTTTTACAAATGCGTTTGCAGATGACTATTAAAGGCTAAGACTTGAAATAGCAATTGTAGTTACTCAGACAACTGACTCCACCCCTCGTGATGTTAAGTGACGGTGAAGTCCAGACGTGAAGATTGCCGGTACAGCAGTAGCTATATCTTTTTTCAAATGTTAATCAATACTAGAAAAAAATCGACTAAGCCATTAGGGCAGTTACATACTTGGTAAGTGCATTCGCCCGGTTAGCGGAGGGTGCGGGTTCGATTCCCGTCTGCTGCCTGATCAGAGTGGAATTCTTTCTAGCAAAATTTTCTTTAAATTTAAACATCTAACAGTTACATTTTTAAAAAATAAAAATTAAATTCTGTAGTTATATAAATCTAGCAGTTTCATACATAAAAATAACAATACAAATATAGTTTAAAATTACAGTTACAAGCGGGAAACCTGCCATGTACCTTGTTTTTTATGAGTCTCCTATATTTCAGCACTGTTCTTGCACCAGATCATGGAGTTGCTGATATAGTTCAATATCTTTACAAAAATATAAAATTAGACTGGCTGGAGATTTCCTTGCCAACACAGTTTATCATATTATATTTTATTCCCTTTATAAAGCAGAATGAGTAATTTCTCGTTACCAGCAGTACCAACACACATGACTTTGAGAAAAACAAGATACTCACGTTAGTATGGCTCTTAATATGTCATGGACCAATGATTTCCCAGGGGGCGCGAGGTAGGCCCTGGCTTCGCATACACTTTTGAGAACGCACGCACGCCCGTCCAGATTGTGACTGGAAAATAAAACAAAGGCATTATCTAATAAAGATTATATTATTATTGTTTCATAAGGTATCTCTTCTATCTATTGTTCTCAAGAATACATGAGTGATCTGTGTTTATTGTTCGTGGGAAAAAGGAACCTTCACTACATAATATAAAGCAATGTCGCTTCCCGCTGTCTGTCCCTATATCCCTATTTCCTTATGTATGCTTAGATTTTTAAAACGGTTGATGCGGTTTTTTTAATAGATAGAGTGATTCAAGAGGAAGTTTTATATGCATAATACATGCATAAATATAGTAGAGAAACACTGATAATGCAAACGCTGCCTGAGCCCTACGAGATAGATCAAAATAATGTACTACAGTATTGTACATCTTGAAAAGGTCTACAAAAAAGTCTGGGATGGTATATGTCTATCTCTTAGGGATAACCCACAATAACCATTTTTAATCCTATACTTTTTACGAGAAATAATAGATTGTTTACGAAGCGATTTTCAGCAATATAACATTCATCCTTATCCAATTAAATACCTTAAATACATTGTGCACTTAATATAGACCAATTTGGCCCTGTAACGCGTGTAATTTAAATGAATATTTTTGAAGCTATTACAGATTTTAAATGCAGGGACATAGCGGTTCCGACGCTACCGGGCGGGGGGCTTGGCGGCATGTGCCTATTGTAATTAGGTATTAGAAGAATGTCATTGTGTATAATACAAGCCTGAGAATAAAAACTATAGTCTACACTACAGCTATACACCGAAGTGAAGCGAAGCGAGGGCGGGCCACTAGTTAAGTTATAAAAGACGATATTGGGATTTAAAATTTTAGACTTTAAGGAGTTTTCGGGTTTTTGTTCTTTATTTGTTTTTTTATTATTTAATAACAAAAAAAATATAGCGAAGTTATTGTTTACTTAGTGAAGTTACTATTAGTGGAGTTTTAAAAACAGTGATTTGGATGCTCTAATACACAGAAACTTGTGTCATTGTGGCACAAAGGAAAACATTTTATCTGTCCCCGACCAATGGTAGCTTAAACATGAGCATTTGGCTTCATTAGATATATCTAAGTAAATAAACAAGGACTACCATTATTCGTTAGCATGGTAAATACTAAAATAGTTTTATGTGTTAGTATAGATATTAGTCAGATATTTTATACTGAAAACTACTAAAAAATAATGAAAAAAATTTTTTGGTAAAATGGTCTATTCGTCTACTCGTTTGCAATAACCAATTTACCGCACTAATATCAAAAATAAGAATAACTATTATACCATAATCCACTGAGCAAGTGATCCCTCAGTTTTCATAAATCAATATAATATGTTTTTCTGAATTTACATGGACATTGCATGGAAGAAAATTATTATAGATTACACATTTCTTTGTTTGTAAATTGCTCCTAACAAGAATGGGTCACTTATAAAAAAAAACTAATGACTTCGAATGTACTTACAGATTGAGTGCGTTTTCAATTTTCATCCACATATCTTTCTTCTGGCGGTGGTGCAGTTTTCTTCTCAAATGTAACATTGTGAAGTTCGCATTGGGCAATGGGTAGTGGACATCCAGCTCCAATGCAATATTCCAGCCTGCAGGAGCATGTGTCATGATGGCTTTCACGATGGAAGCTGTCAGCTGTCGAAATTAAATTATTTTTAAAGTGAAACCTTTCTAATATCACCACAATATCCTTTCCTTCGTCTTTAGCGTATCGCGTTACATTTATAATTGTTATTAAAAAATTTGATCTTATTGACAAGCATGAGTTCAAAGGTACAAACCTCGCTAACCACGCGACCAGTCCGGGTTCGATTCCCAGTCGAAACACTTTTCTTTTTATTTTCTACTTTTTATAAGCTAGAATAATATTAACTAAGTAAAGGTACATCGCCACCATTATTACTTTTATATCTCTTAAAATTTGAAATGATGTATTGAACACTTTTATAAACACAATTATTAATAAACGAAGAATAAGCTTGCATTGAGGAGCTCGATGGCGCAGGTGGTCAGCGCGTTCGGCTGCGATCGTTGAAGTTAAGCAGCCGTGGTCGGTCATTGGATGGGTGACCAAAAATCTTCTATCTCGAGTTCCTCCGTGCTTCGGAAGGCACGTTAAAATTCAAAGTTCAAACTCATTTATTCAGTCTAGGCTGATGCAAGCTCTTGTGATAGTCAAACGCTACGCCATCGGTTCGTAAATCTACGGCGGGAGACCTTGTACTGAGAAGAACCGGCAAGAAATTCAGCAAGGGCTATTTTTTTCTCCCTGTTTGGTTTCATACAGTGTCGTCAATTGTAAGATGACATCAAAAATTTAATACATGTGTTGATGTCAACTTCCATCACATTAATATTATTAATTAACAAAAGTTAAGTATAGCTAGGTACTATTTTTAAATTTAGAAGTGGCGAGTAAACAATTTTCAACCAAAATAGCAAAGTAAAACGACTTAGTCTATTATAATAAGCCCAAGGTGACTTATCATTTATGAAATCTTTAACAGCTTAGTAATCTTTCTTAAGGAGACATGTTCTTATACACACTTTAAACTTATTAAAAGGTAAATTAATTTAGTTAAGCCGTTGGTCCCGGCTGCATCTGTAGTCGTTAGCACCCGCCAACCGCACTGGGCCCGCGTGGTGGGTCATGGCCTAATCTCCATATTCCATCCATAGGGAAGGCCTGTACCCCAACAGTGGGGGCATTAATAGGCTTATGATGATGAAGCTTGCATTAGTTACTTTATGTTTTGTCTCTGTTCATTAAATGACAAATGGCATTTGAGTGACATGAACAAAACACGGCGTAACTAGTCTAAGCTTAATCCCTGTTTGTTAATAAGAGGGTATAAGTTTAACTTGCATCGTGGTAACATAAAACCCACTTTTTTTTAAAGACGGCGCGGTAAATTACCCCACATGTAAAGAATTTTTTGTAGTCTTGTATAAGGTGAAAACTCCCAGACGGGCGCTTATTATATATTTGTAATTTATTTGCATTACTTTGATTAAATAAAATATTATCATAGCAATTTATGTATAATTAATTTTGAACTCTAAGCCAATGACACAATTTATATATCCATTTTAATACTAAACCTAGATATTTCTTATGTTTTCACGCACATCACTCATTCAATAAAACACTGCTGCAACAGGTTGAAATTCGTTCTTTAAAACTTTTATACAAATCTCTTTTATTCATACACTTGAGAACGGAGTTTGTAAAGGTCCCGAAACGTAGAGATATGTATCAAAATTATTATTTATAAGAACGCATTTTAATTTTTTTTTTAAACAGCATTTATTTACTAAACCTAGCTGATTACGTACCACTATATCTGATCCGTCGGGAAACACAAGGTGGCGTCTTTTCCTCACTAAATTCAACGGAGTTTTCACATTGGGACAATTTTCTTGTTGAAATTCACATACAACCAGTAACGAAGAGAGCAACAGTATTACAACTTGTTGCATTGTATATAGAACGAGATGTTTCATTGCATACTACAGGCAGTAGCTACGAAGAGCTTCTCAACATTGTCATTGTCATGTGATGTGTCGCAGCGGCTATTAACCCTTCGCCGGCAGGTACTTGAATGACCAGTATGCTGCTGTGTGTTTGGGAGTTTGGAATTGTTCGGAAACTACAATATTTTGAAAAGTTATCCGTAAGATACGATGGTTACAAGTATGATAAAAATAAATTTTATTATGGTGCATTTTGAAATCGTGAATGCAAAATATATATTTTCTTGTGTGAAATGAAAATAAATTGGATTTTTTTTTTAAATAGAGTAATTTAAGTTTTGTTATTATTGTCATTACCTGACTGCTGAAAGAAATTTGTTCTAGTATTTTTAATAAGATTCTAAAATATTTAAATCTAAATGACATTTACTATCTTCCGTAATTCATGTGAACATGGCGATCCGTCTGGGTAACGAAAGATTCATGATCGAATCTCGCTTGAAGCCTCGCCCGAGTGGATTTATTTCTAGTAAAGTTTTCCTTAGATTGAAACATCTAGCAATAAAATGCTTAAAATAAAATAGAGTAATAATTCCAAAATCTCATGAATAATATCCACTTTATTGCATATACAACATGTGCTAGAAGTATTATGTTGTTATCTATTGCAGTAAAAAAATGAACTTTCATTTACAGGCATGTTTATTTTTTATTTTGTGTTACCAGCACCTAAAAGTATTCTTGGGTTAACACTATCAATTAATAAATTCATGCCTTCTGGCGTTAGCTACAGAAGAGACATCTTATGAAGGCACTGCACTTGGCTATCTGTGTTGTGTTTCTAGTCTGGCAGACCGAACTACTGATTTTTTTGGTTGCGATAGTTCGGTTGTACACGTCACCCGGACTATTGAGTCTGTTGGCTGTATGTCAGTAGCTCGGTGTAGGCGAGAAGCTTTTTCATAACCATAAAAGAAAAAAAAAAGAAAAAAATCTAAATATAATCTTCTTTCCATTTTCATAACCGTTAATCCTCTTAGCCGTGTATAGTCTCCTAGTACTTGTTCCGGAAAAAATATCTTTTAACATATAGCAAAGACGTTTGGTCAAGTGAAGTGCTGGCATTATGCGGCTGTATTATTACCCATTCACGCTACAATGTCAACCTACAAAAGGACGATAAACGTTAAACTCTCCATAATAATGTACAGGTTATGTGTATTAATGAAATATATTCGCGCACACATCTATCGGCTCAATTAGCATTTTAAGTTCTGACTTGGTTTTCACGGTCCCTAGCCAAAAATAAATGTTACATAGACCAAAAAGTTTTGAAGCAGTTTTGAAACTGATTTATTAAACATCTTTTTCGTGTATTTTCAAACATATTATTATTGCTTAACCTAAAATAAATTAAACTTTTGCTACAGACCGTCAAAACTCAAAACATTAAGTGGCCCGATGGATGTGTCTGGCAGTGTATAAGGACCCAGGTTTTAGACTGGTTTCTGATACCAGGGCTGGGTTGGATGAGAGATTTGATGACACTGCACTAAATCATTCGACATGTCCATTAAAGTCTCTGTTACATAATGATTATTTTATTCAGCCGGATTGTGAAATGCAGGCAGACTACATAATAGTTTCGCAGTCGCAGTTCGCAGAGTAATAGCACGACTGAGAAAGTATCATGTGGTCTGCCCGCATGTCAGAACTAAACAATGTGTCTGTTTTTGTAATTATATGTTTATAAGAATAATAAAAACAACATATATAATTTTTAGCTTTGCTAAAATAACGCAAATTTTATGAAATTTTGCAAATCTATTTTATTATATCAAATATATTAGGAACCGGAACAAGTGTCTGCCTTTAAGTTTTTCTAAGATATCAAAAGGTAAAGAAAGGTTTTAAGATATCAAAACGGCAGACATGCTGCGAACACGTTTTAAAAGTCGATTTTCATGCTTTTCGACTTCTAGGCACGCCTAAAGGAACCCTCTATGGGAATAGTGAACCCCCATTTTATCTACGGCAGATGAATTGGTATAACTAGCATTAATATAAAGTTTGCTACTATACCGTAAGTCTGCGGAACACTGGCTCTTAGACTATAAGGTTCCATGACTTCACGGGGTAGGGAGTTGGGTCAGGGTAGGCAACGGTGCGAGAGATTTTTTTGGTATCGTAAGCGTCTATAGGCTATGGTGGTCGCTTACCATCAGGCGGGCCATACGGTTGTTTTCCAACCTTTAACATGAAAAAATCATCTAAACAAAAAAATCCACGCGGACCAGGCAGTAGACGGGACTCGAACCCGCATCCTTCGCAATCCTTCGCACTGACCAATTTGCTACCGCGGCCCTGTCGAATTCTTTCTAGCATTTTTCATAGGGCCGTGTCGAATTCTTTCTAGCTTTACTTTCCGTCTGCTACCTGGTCCGCGTGGATTTTTTTCTAGTATTTTTTTTTTCAAATTCAAATGATTTATTGTGTAATGTAGGTTAGTACAGCAATTTGGTGTTAGGGAAAAAGTATAGTGTCACTACGTTTCGACCTTATTACAAGGTATACAATATTTTTTAAATAATAATCAGGTTTACAATTATATAAAAATCAAAATTATTATATTACAATTACAATCAAACAAGTCATAGTTAGAAATAAATGTCAAAATATGTTTATATCACAATTACTAAGCAATGTTTCTATGTCAAACTAAAAATATATAATAATAATAATAAATTGTGCTATAATAGGCTAAAAATATTATTTAATTAGGTAATGTAGTCCATTTCTTTCAAGGAAGTGTCACTAAGAAACTCTTGTGTAGTATAATATACTTTGTCAATTAACAGTTTCTTTAAGCGTTTCTTAAAAATAGTAATTGGCAAACTCTTTATATTATTAGGTATTTTGTTAAAGACTATACCGAAGACACTACTGCTAAATAGTGCAGTTTTACGTTCCATCGCACATAACGTATTTCCTATCCCTCGTCTATAGTTTCTATGCGAATTCTGTTCTTATAGTATAATAATAATAATAAATAATAATAGTAATATTTTCTTTAGATACATACATCGACCAGTTTCATGTTTGAAAAAATCGGTTGTTTGTAAAGGCGGTTTACTGACGATAGTTGAACGTAACAAGGTTTTTTTACAATGTACACAGTTTTTACAAGTATGAATGTGCTTTGAGCAATTGTTCTACAACTTTTAAACATGTGTGATATAATTACCTTTATCGCCGCAATTATCGTTGCTATAAACAATTGACACCACATTCACTTTTCACTGCACTTCATACTGGACGAAAACCTGAAAATATATTATTGTATAGCAGCAGTCCATGCGGATGCATCGCTCACTCAAGTGGGAGAGAGACAGATGTCGAACGCTGCCAAGCGCGGAGGCCGATTCTGCCTCTTTGTCGCTCGTTGCGCGCTCTCGCTTGCACTTCAAGCCTTAAATGGAACGCCTCAGAGCGAGGTGACGCCGCATGAGTCATGTTTTTCGTGCGTGCAGCCAGCTCCATCGAATTATAAGACGTTGTCACGTCAAAATTAAAATTATAACGAAAATCATCTAATTGAGCGTGACTCTTTTCCTAAGGAACGCCAGTGCCTCGACCGTGCTTAACAGGCTGACGATGATAATAGTATAGTTGTGAAATATAACTACTTACTATATCATGTAAGGAGAGAATGTCCATATTGTGATTTTGCAGTTAACTTTTCTTAAAACAGCGGCGCGTGTTCAGTGACCCGGTATGTTTGGCTTAAGAATTAGACCGCGCTTGTCGTTTCCTCCTATTAGTTCAGTCACGTTTAATGTCCCCTGCGCCTCCATAAAGAACCTTAAACCTTTGACATTGTGTTGAAAGTCAATCAAGCCAATCACACGGGCTGTCACATGATTGTCTACAGTAGCTGGATTCCGGGAATCAAATCAGACTGTAGATTTGTTGTCGCTGAATAAACAACACTAAATATTTCAAGGCGATTTTGGGTTTTTGAAAATATGGGTCTTAAGTTTGTAATGGCAAAAAAATCAATCAAGAGAGGTAAATTATTATCAAACCCTTTCTGATTCGTATAACCTGAATACGTTAGCACACTCCTTAGGTATTAAAATGATCTTTTTTGTGCAAGGCACAACATCTCCATCCCAGCTGATATTAAATTTAAGTGGAGTACGAGTGCAAGATAACATGCAAAAAAAATTCAACACCTCATATCCAGCTGGGTCAAAACCGACAAGTTAAATTGGATCTAGTAGTTTTTCTTTTGAAACGAACACCTGTTCAATCATAATTATAAGGCGAGGTAGGGCCCAGCGGAATTTCCGCGCGCCCATCAGGGTAAGCAATCTCCGACTTATAGAAGATCAGAGTAACTTAACACTGTTTTTTGGTGGTGTATCTGCTGGTGAGTAGGGTACCACGGCTCCAAGTAGTATTGCCAGGTCCGATTTGTTGTAAATCGGTACATGAGGTCAAAACAATCTGGATTTAGGGTTGCAGATCGGGACAGTAAACAAAAAACAAGGGGTTTTTAAGTCTGAGTCTAATTTATTGCGTTTTAAATTACTAGTGTAAGTATAGTATTATAAAAAAAAAATCGGTAATTAAACCTAATTTTTTTTTTTTATTAATCGGGACATTTAGCTTCCCGATCAGGTACAAATCGGGACGCGTCCTCAAACCCCTGAAAATCGGGACGTCCCGCGCAAATTGGGACATCTGGCAACACTAGCTCCAAGGAGTAGGGGATTGGGTTCACGCTGGCAGAGTGAGAATTAGACTTAAGACTTATAATACTTTAAGTACACTTAAAATCAGGTCATGTGGGGTAATTTACATCTCTTATAACTAAATACATTCATCATCAGCCTATTAATGTCTCCACTGCTAGGGCACAGGCCTTATCTAT
The DNA here is from genome assembly GCA_902850365.2 of Chilo suppressalis. Taxonomy (NCBI): domain Eukaryota; kingdom Metazoa; phylum Arthropoda; class Insecta; order Lepidoptera; family Crambidae; genus Chilo; species Chilo suppressalis. The sequence continues at coordinate 5,885,350 of OU963907.1, forward strand.
GGATGGAATAGGGTTATTGAGCCATGACCCACCACGCGGGCCCAGTGCGGAACTGTGCGGATTGCTGGGTGCGAATGACTGCAGATGCAACCGAGACCAACGCCTTAACGTGCCTTCCGAAGCACAGAGGATCTCAAGCGAGTAAATTTTTGAGCACCCATCTAATAAGCGACCATAGCGGAAGTTGCTTAACTTCAACAATCGCAGCCGAACGCGCTTATCACTTTCGCTATCGAACTACTTAATACTTTAACAACAACATAGTAATATAACCCCCATTTTCCCAATAAAAAAGTTCTTTAAACACAAGCAAAGGGAAATAATGTAAAGAGAAGCAAAGTACATCGAGACACACAGGTAGTCGAAATAAAACCCAATTGTTTTCTATAAAAGTTAAAGTGCTCTTTTATTTGATCGATGCGCTTCTGCAGTCTGGGTACAAGGCGATGCAGTCGCCCCGCGTCCCGTGGGCAATATCGTACTCCTTGTGCGCCGCGGACCCGAACTCCCGACCTTTCGGCAATCTGGAATAAGTTATGACGTTGAATATCTCCGGCAAATATATTATACTCCGGAGGATCACATCTGGGAATGGTATTGCTTCTATCCGTGTTTTAAAAATGGAAGCCTTATAAATTATGTAATTTTGTACATTGATCGATCAACATGCTTATCCCATACCTGCGTGACGAAAACCTTCGTTAAAAAACCAGTAAAAAGATTTTAAGAAGTCATGTTTACTTTAAATTACTGAGCGATTGAGTAGCATATCGTTTTTATGAAGCCAAATATCCGTATATGCAGCCGTTAAGTTCATATCTCGAACTCGCTGCGGAGTTAGCGCTTTAGCGCTTTGTGATTGGGACTATAATAGTTCATTTCGCTTGGGATACGTCTTTACAGAAATTAAAAGTTACAGGGAATGCAGACAAGATATTTGTTAAATACCTTGATACCGGACTCATTTACAGCTTCAAGTTACCGCAGATCTGAGTATATGGTTTTTAATTACAACTCGATACCTACCTGCGTTCCTGAGAAAAACGGTATTGACAGACAGACGGACGGACGGACAGACCGACAACTACCTGAGATATTATAAAATTATAATGGGGTTTAGTCACCTAAAACCAAAGAGCTACATTCCTTATTTTATTTTTTTCTAGTTGTCATAGTTTTGGAATCATTCAGCAATATAATTCTCATATTAACTGCCAGCTGAAAATTCATTATATGCCCCTATAAAATCCCTTATTTCATTAGTCATGGTCGATCTGGGAATAATTTGACGGATATCTTAAGACATCAAAATCAGTCCGCCCCCGAAATAACTTAATCTACCCGCAATTTTCAGAAGAAGCATCTGCTACCCTGATGTCAGATTTCTCATGAGCAGTGGCTGTGAAAAAATTCAATGCTATTAAAAATGTCTTCAGAATTCTACCGATTCTATCTTAGAATAATAAGCAGCGAAGCAATTGATAGATATGATCCACCGTAACGACTAACAATTATGTCATTGCATCTTGCTCATCTTCATAATGACGCAGACTACCACTGTGCATAAATGTGCGTCGATGGGAGAATGTTCAATCGACCACCATTAGCTGCATCTCCTGCGGTGTTAATTTAATCACGTAATTGTAATCTTCGAACGCAGTTTGGCTTAGTTCAACCGAATGAAGGTTAAATGTTCCCTTTCGATTTTCACGGAAGCGACGAAACGAAATCAAATAGATAGTTATTTGCCTTTTTTGACGAATTATCAAACAATAATTATGCATGGAAATTTATCAAGATAGACCTTCCTTCTCTAGTATTCTCACCCGAAATAAAGGCATTGAAATTTTTTATGCTACAAGGAAAATTCACATCCGTATTTGTCGACGCGGCGACGGAGTGGACGGAGCCGTGTGATCACTAATCGCATTGTTACGAACAGACCTTTCTTCAAGATTTAAAAAGAAAAAGGTTTGTATATAAACTTCACGTTTAAGTATAAAATATTGTAAACGAATGTATATTATAAAATTCACTAAGGCTGCGTTGTTTCATCGATACATAAATATAACTATCGTTAATGTCACGTCAAATACATAGTACTCGCAAATGTGAAAATATTGACAAATGGTTATTTTTCTATAAGATTTAATTATAGCAAAATTTTACTATAGATACAAGAAATTCTAAAAACCATACTAAAAAGTGAAAGAAAACACTATAGGAACTTTACATCACACCGATCTAACAGCAACTTGGTGACTACTTACGTAAACGTCGCCCTCAGAATCTCTTCCAAGAAGGTCCCTTGTCCTCTGCCCCGCTTTCCTGTTTCGCACAACAGACGCAAGACGCACTCCCGCCCGTTCCAACCGAACCTGTTGATCGAGTAAACATACTCTATGAAAGTAATATCCTCCTTTGCCAATAACGGTTATTTTAACAATACCCTTAGCACGAACCAATATCGAATCCGTTATGTTTGCGAGTGCGAAATGTCACTGTCAAATTTTGTATTGAAACTTGAATAGCAGCGCCACAACGGACGCCACGAGAACTTAAAGTCAGTACACATTTGACGTATATCTACATCGAATTCAACTATTCGAATTCGATAATGGTCCGGTTCTTTTTCTTCTTCCTAACAAGATAAGTTTAACAAACATATATAAGAATAGTAACGCAGCGTTTTCTGTTTTAATTTGTTTTAAGACAAGCGAGCATCGCTGAGCGAGTATCGCTAAACAAGTGTTATCTTTGATAGCTCTTGTCGCTAAGCGATAAGCTGTATTCGCGCAAGTTCTCGCCGTCAGTATGAGCCATTAAATATGAATATAATGCAACTCTTTTGTTTACACCTAAATTATATCCATCGTACGTTTATAGAGCGAGAAATAAGCCGAAAGTTATTCGCTTCCTCGCCAGCGGTGGCACAAATAATTATAAAGGCGATACAAAAATCATCATACAATTAGCTCAGGAGATACAGCTTACTGATAGACGAAGCGACGGACGGACGGTTAAACAGCGGAACCTTAAAAAGAGACTTCTGTAATCACCCTAGGAAGCCTCAGAACATCTATCCAAGCAGCGTAAAATTTCAATATACACAAATTGAACTTACCCTTTAAATACATTCTCTACTTTTTCATAAAGCGATCTTCTCGTCTCTCTATGGAACTCCACTCTGCTCACATCCAAGTCTTTAAAGCGATCAGTATTTATTTCCGTTTCATGCATTTCCTTTTTGGTGAGTTCTTTGTTGAAATTATTTTCTCTTGGATCATTCTCATCATGAACACTTCGTTTGGCAAAAGCTGGGTTTACAATGATTCGTCTATGTTGCAAAGAAAGTCACCTTATTATCCCAAAAATATAAACATGTGTTCAACACTTAGTTTAAGAAATAAAGTGTCTTACCAAATTTGCCTATACCTTGAAGTAGAATATCGAAATAAATGTACAAAAAAGTTTTCTATACAAATAAACAAGAAAATACTGAAGTTTCAGATATTATTTCATATTTTGTGGGACTTCCATACCTTATACAAGAAATAACATTTATTTGTTTAAGGATGTTGTCCAGATATATTGGAGTCCGTAGGCAAAGTGGCCTCTAGGAAAATATGCAGAAAGATTCTCAATTCTCAAAATAAAAACTCTAATTTCAAAGTTTAGTTATATGCACCATACCAATAAATTCAATGCTACAAGCTCATCAACTCCGAATAATAAATATAAGACGGTACATATATTTTTTTAATGTAAGCTTTGAATTTTAAAGTTATAATGCTTGTAGCGTTGCTAGGTCTTAAAACAACAGAAGTTGTTAGTGGTCTCAAAGAAATTTGGTGACTCATTTCTTTGTCATACTATCCGCAAGTGGAACTTTTTCTAGAATCTTGGGTCCCTTGAGAGAGGCTTAAAGAAGCATTTCTGCAGGCCGGCAACATGAGGATGGTTGGTGTGGCAGTTTACAAGTGCTGTACCAGCAATCTTTGCGTCTCGACTTTATCTTACAGTCAGGTGGGGTAGAGTAATTTGCCTACCTGGTTATATACATATAAAAAAAACCTTAAACCAAAACAAATACGTTGTTGCGATGAAATATTCTAGTCTTCATTATAGAATCGATTTTCTTTTAAAACAGCATGTTATTTAAATACATACCTCTTATAAGGCTTTCTACCTATCACCTTGCCGTCTTCGTCTAGGAATAAAATATTTTTACTATCCTGTCGTCTTTGTCCATAGTGTTTTTTGTGATCTTTTAATAGGTAAAATGTATCGGGGTCAGAAGGCAGTTCCCATGCTAACGCAGCCGTGGTGGCAAACCACACTATATCGCCAATCATCATATATCCGTGATTTTGGTGCTCGAATACTGATAAAAAGATTTGATTTATTAAAATTTACAAAATGTGAAATGCTAAATATAATCCAGAATGCGGTTAATAAGAAAATTATCATTATTCAGTTGATTATCAAAATATTTATGTACTTATCACAAAATTATTTACTTGAACTATTAATAACAGTCTTAAAAACAAAATATGCAATAGTTTGACCTATTTTTAGTCTATCTTTATATATAATACATTACAAAAATTACAATAATATGAAAGTATAACTCATAGATGCAATATACTCCGTGAATTTTGAGTTACCTGTAAAACTTTACTAGCTAATTCACAGCCAACGTAAATTTAGGTCATACTTCTACGAATAAAATCTTTAATTAATTTACTTAAATTTTTTTTTCAAGAAGTGTTTCCACGGTGACTCCCATAATTGTGCATTTATGAAACCTTTAAAATCTTTACTGTCATAAATTTATTCAAATAAAAATAAGTTTAGGATATGTCTTTAAAAGATTGGCTACTTTTAAGTTTACACCGTTTTATGATATTTTGTGAACAATATAAATCATTATTTTTGTATGGTATCCGATTATTGGTTATAACTAACTGTCCACACTCTTTTTATTTACACGAATTAGAAATTTCCCAGGTAACTCAAAATTTACGGTTTATAGTAGAATATCATAACAAGTAGAATCACTTCACAATAAAATTAAGACAATTCTGAAGTGGTTTTTGTGTTATAATGGAAATTGGATCGTACTTTATGAACAAAAACTTTTGTGGGAAAATTTCTACGCAAGGCAGCCAAACAATATTATTTAAACTAAAATTATTTCGATAAAAGCTTGTTACCAAACAACACGGAAACTTTATAAACAAAGATAATGATACTTTTTATTTCAAATGAATACAAAAACATAATTAAGAGTTTTGAAGAAACAAGCTATAGTTACCCAACTGGAAGGAGCTGCCTTCTGGAAACACCAAAAACCTTTTCCTTCTCGATAAAACTTTTGAAGGCTCTTCAATATCCAGCTCAATAGTTCTATTTTCGCTAGCATTAATTTCATCTGTTGCTTTTAATTCGGCACAAATAATTAGTAAGAATACCAATGGTAATTTATCCATATGGCCTAAATTTTTATTTTTATCTGTAAAAAAAGTTGAGAGGAATAAAAGATTGAAAAGAAATAAACCTTGACTATATTGCAAAGGTTTTGATGCAGAATGTGGAAAAAAATTTAAATGGTATTAAATTCGAACTCGAAGGATGCGGGTTCGAGTCCCGTCCGCTGCCTGGTCCGCGTGGATTTTTTTTTCTAGTAAATTTTTCTTTAGATTTGAATAATAGTTACCTCCTTAATACAAAATAGCCCTGACGATGACTAGGTATTTCCCACTAGGCACTACTAAAGTATATGTTGACAGTGACCGTATTGTCTCTCAGTTGAAACAAGTGAATATCTACGCATGAAATTGTCACCTGTTTAGCTCCAATTAATGTCACCGTACAAAACAGTGGAACCGGAACGGTGCTAAATACCAGCGTGAAAAGTATTTCAACTTCATACAATTGAAGATGTTTGAAGGTTCAAGAGTCAGAGTCCTATTTGTCAAATCACACCTAACTTACTCCATCAAATTGAGGGGCAGTAAGCCTAAATCTAGACTCAAAGAATTATACATACTACAAAACAAAATCATAAAGTATATATTCAATTATGATTATCTAACTAAACTAGACCTTTACAATGTTTATGGATGCCAACGTAATGAACGTAAAACAATTATATACATACAATACGCAAATACTTATTGACAAAATTCTCTCTAACAAAATAAAATAAACACCCAAATAACTTGGAAGATACACCAATTACATAGTTCTCCCTAACTCGTAAACCATAATATTCGAAGGATCACAGCTATATAACATATAACCCAATGAGGTAAAGGAGGCAAAATTAATCAGTATCTTTAAAGATATTAAAACAACATAATATACCTAATGATTTGGATTAAGCTAAGAACTAATACAGACTCCATCTGCTTACCGACTGGACTACGCAATAACTTTTGCCTAACTTAATATGTTTTGTCTTGCAAGCGACTGTATTGTTTTTATATGGGAAATAATGTTTCTTTAACCTAATTATTTCGAACATTAATAAAAGTCAATAATAAGATGCGAGGGCATGTTTTGAAGTAAAATATCGATCTCTAGGAATTTAATACAATTTTTAATGGAAACACCTAAAAGTGTTAGTTAGATGATAAACTTGATATTTGAAAAACGTATAGATGCCATGTTAAAGACTCTTGATATTATTCTCCACAGCTTATAAGTACATATTTTCCGTAATTGTTACGGACGCAATTAATTTAGAATTCAGACGAGTCATCAGTGTTATTCCCAAGAACGTCAGCAAATAAAAGTGTATATTCTTAAAAGCTACAAATTCATTACATACATTTATTTCATACCTCTGTCTGTTCATGCAATGCAATTGCATAACTTAAAGTTTGCATAACACAAGTCTGCGGCATTGTGGAAAATATATGAAAACATTTTAGATAAAAATGTATTTGTAGAACCAAAACTGGTGATTTTAAAATCTAATCTGTCTAAGGCAAAGAAAACGGCTTTTCATAGACGACTCACAGTAAAAATACCGATTTATATTTGCACGAACTACGAGTTTTAATGTTTTAATATATTTTCTTTACTTCTGTAGGTATATTTTAACGCACTCCAAGGATTAAATGAAACAGTTTTTTAAACGGCAATATAAAAAAAGAATTTAAAAAATTCGTTCTGTTTTAACTGTCTAAAAAATATTTGTTTCTTAGGGTCAAATAAATAAACTCAAAATTACAATCAAGAATTTTAAATAAAATACTTTATTAAGTAAATTAAATAATAAATTCATACATAGACAGTAAAATTTTAAAAATCTTCCAATGAAATAACCGAACGCTCAATATAAGTCTTTCGAAGGTAGCTCGACAATTTTAAATAAAAAATCATTATTCTGACGATGCAGACCTGAAAAAGGCTGCGAAACGTCAATAAATAAATAAAGTTTCGTGCCTTAACCCGTAAAAACTAGTTTTATGTCTAAAAAATGTTTAACTTTAATTTTATGAGTTTTAATCTAATTTTAACTGTCACAACCGGGATTAGTTCTAATTATATGATCCGAGGGTGGGTCGCCTGACACCTAAAGCACAGGCAGTAAACTACATTTTTTTTTCTTTAACGATGGGAAATGCTTTACGCATACCCCGCGTTTTGGGGTACGCGGGGTTATGTCGGACTCTCCGCGGCTTCTGGGGGCAGACAGAATGCCCTCCAGAAGATGCCTCCACGGCCTACCGTCTAAAACCCACCGATGCCCCTCACATACGCCTTGGCGCGAGTATGTCCATCACAGCTGCATCCTCATCGACTTCTGACGAGGACACGTCGGGGAGGGACTCGTCGCTGCCGGACAAGGTCATGGGAACTCGTGAGAACACATCCACGACCTCGTCGGCGTCTGCTCGCCTATGGCGAGCCCCACTCACCCCCCCAAAAAGGAAGGACCGGTGATCCCCCGGGGCATCCAGGGGATCAGCGACTGGCGGCAGCCGGTACAATGCAGGGCCCGGGCTAAGCGGTAAACTACCTATGATAAGTCCCAGTCTCCCACAATATAAGGTATTTTATTTTTAAGGTGCAACTGTGGAGAGGAAAATAAAAGATTTTCTTTTATTAATTTATTATTATGATTTTGAAGCTTATTTCAACTATCACAACCGGGATATTGTTTTGCGCAGTCATTTGTCGTTGTATGAGCTTCATCGTATTCCTGATGAGCATTGTTAACGAACGATGTTCCCTTAGGCAACCTGCAAGTAATGAAATCACATATTTTCATTTTCACTATAATCTGTTGGAAATTGATTCAGTGCAACGAATTTTTTCATTAAAAATTGTTTCATTAATTAGTTAATTCCAATAACAAAGCCGGCTTCGATATGAATTTGAATGTAACATTTTATGAGTGACAGAATTATAATTTTTGTGTTGAACTGTGTTTATTACAGTCTGATGAACAAGTAGCAGTTTCAAATTTTAAATAGTGAGAGAGCATTTATTGTTTCTACGTAAACTACACAAGGTTCAATAGAAACTAAACGATAGCGTGTTTCAATAAAATTCGTGCTATGCAAAGTTAGGTAAACCCTTCGGTCGTTTTGGAAACCTTTTTTCGAAACCAGTATTAAAAAAGAATAAGAATTTATTTTTTGAAACCGGTTTCGAAAATAGGATTTTTTTTTTGAAACCGGTTGCCAATTAAGAAAAATGATCCTATCCTAATGATGATAAGAAGACTTGGTATAAGCACGGCATTTTCAAAATGCCCATGAGGTTGGACACTAAGACCCAGAAAAATAAATAAAAAATCATTAGAATGTAAAAGAAACAGTATTTATAATATGGGCCAATATTACATTTACCCGAAGTTATTTAAACTTAATATATTTCGGTTACTTATAGAGATTCTTAATACTATATTCCCAGGAAAAGGTACAGGTGAAAGAGTTTTTGGAATTGGTTCTGTCGATTTTGATTATTCTTGTTACTAACATTCAAAAGAAAAACCTTTCCACTTCATAATGTTAGTATTTATAAATTAATTTCTATGAATACTTCAAAAACACTCACGTGAATACAACTCTGAGGAATTCCTGGAGGAAAGTTCCTTGCTGCGGCGGAGCTTGTGCGGCTTCACATAGTTTGTACAACACACATTGTCGGCCATCTTGTCCCAGTCTGTGGAAAGAGTTTTGATTCTATTGAAACTTATAATTTTTATTTTTTAAGCATGTAACTGCTCGATGTTTAAATCTAAAGAAAATATTCCACGCGGACCAGGCAGCAAAAGGGACCGGAACCCGCACCCTTCGCTATCCGGGCGAATGCACTGACCATTATGCCACCGCGGCCTTGATGGCCATGGCGAATTATTTCTAACCTTTCTTAAGCTGCAAGGCAGCGCCATCTCTTCGCATTATAGGTATCCCACAATGTAAACTGAATACCTTCACAAGTATTAAACATTTGAAAGAAGAAATAGCAATCAAAGTTATAATTTTTGAAGTGAAAACTTCTTTAGCGGCGTTGTACACTTTTTTTTGTATGGGTAAAAAATGTTGAACTCGCCTCAGGTTAGACACGTGGGCTGATCGCATCATGACACACAATAAAATTGGAAAGGTTGTTGACTTTCAATATATTGGAGGAAACATAGATTTATTTAATTTTATCGTATTATAATAATAAGTCTCTGTCTAGGACGGCACCGTGGCAGCTTTATTGCGAAGAAAATGCATTTTTTTTACAATAGGTGTCGCGAGGTGCGCTTAAATGTGATTCATGTAAGTTGATTTTTCTGAGAGATAAACTTTTTTAATGTAATATAAATGGTCATGTATGTGTACGATAGCGCAATAAATAAATATTGTATTCTACCACCGTACATGATAGTACTTTTATACTGATACTTAAAGCAATTCGTGCAAAATTATTCCCTAACTACATATTCCAAAATATCAAAAATGCACATCGTTAATATTCACGTTTTCACTTCTGTTGGCACTCCCGGAGTGCAACCCGTCGTTTTTTATTTTTGAGCATGTAACTGCTCGATTTTTAAATCTTAAGAAAATATTGCTAAAAACCAAATCCACAGACCAGGCTAATGACGTTGACGTCATCAGACGTCAAATGGTCTTAGAATATCTCTTTAAGTACCCGGATTCTTTATCATACACTGTACCCCTTGTTAAATTGTCCCCTAATTGACCATATACAACTTTCACGATAAAAATCAGCGAGCTAAAGACTACGGTGAAAATATAATAAAGCTTGACCAGAATTAAAAATTTCGCCATATTGGGGAATATAATATTATCGTCTCTTTCCCACTGCTGGGACATCAACCTTACCTAATGATATCATAGGAAAAATAAACACGGAGAAGCTCAGTATTTTTTTTAAGTGAAACTTTTTTACATCGCCACAATTTTTTTGCTCATCTTTAGCATGGGACATCTCACATTTAATTGTCATTAAAAAAATTAACAAGCATCGGTAGCTTAGTAGTAAAAAGCTCGCCAGCTACGCGGGATTCGATTCACAGTCGAGGAAAGACTTTCCTGGCACTACCACTTTTTATAATTCAGAGTTATATCAACGAACTAAAAACACTTTCAAAGGTTTCACTCGTATCGTAATTTCATAAAACCACATCAATTTTTGGTGACCAGTTCAATAGCTGACAATAACAAAAGTTGCTTGACTTCCACTATCGCAGACCAAACTACCTGCGCCAACGAACTCTTCGTTGGGAGACTTCAAGTTTTTATTTGTACAGTCAATATAAACAGGTAAGTTTAATTCCAAATAGTATGTTGCAGGAGACTGCATTTAATTTACAGCAAGATTCATTACCTATCTTATAATATTTGCTATAACATGTTCAATACTTACGCAGTTAGAAGTTTCTCAACCTTTCCAAATAGATCGACACGGCTATTTCTATGAAAATCTTTAACATGACTTTCCATGTGGTCTTTCTTTAGATATTCTCGTGTTTTGTGCTTCTCGTGCATTTTCATGCGATTTATCTTCGCTTTTAGCTTCTCCTTGAAAGTCTCATCTTCATCGATACTTCGTTTGGAAAATGCTGGATTAACGAAAGTTTTTCTAAAAGCAACCAAAGGGATGAATGAATCATAATTGATTAAATTAAATTTTATACTTTATCATCAAAACAGCCATAAACATTATCTACCAATCAACTAGTAAGAGTCTAGAAAACGAATGCTATGGCAATAGAATACGAACTACAAAAGTAGCAATAAATATAAATAATAAATTATTTACAACTTAAGAGCAATAAGGACGATTGATCAGTTCCCAGCAGCATCGTGGAAGTTACATTCAGAATACTATACTCTATCAAGTAGCTGAGAATTACCAGTCTCATTTGTTCTGTTAACACAAGTAGGAAAAGAAACTCATTAGTTCGATCAACAGAGCAGTCCAGCAGAACTAGATGTTGGAATAAAAAAGGGAAAGTACTAGCTAGCTACTGAATGATAAAATCAAATCGTCGTACGACCACGCTAATGAATTTTTGCTCACCGCTTTTACTTTGAGATTGTAATAAATTTGCTTAACTGACTTCGTCATTTCTTTTAATTCTGAGAAATAACTGTACCCCTAGCACGAACCATTATCGAATTCGAATAGTTTGCAAACCGAAATGTCAATGTTAAATTTTGAATGGAAACTTGAACAGCAGCGCCACTTTCGACGTAACGGGAACTAAAAATCAGTACACATTTGACAATGACTCGAATTCGATATTGGTTCGTGCTAGGGGTACTGAAGGGAAAAATAAGGGAGGTGCCGCAACACTGAGCCATCTGAATTTCAAACCCGGAACATTAGGATACCAGAAAATCTGTGTCCAAGACAATTGTCGTCTATCAAAATATATAGATTTAAGAGAGCTAAATGTGCCAACATTTACCGCTCGAATTGGAACGCCTGTCTGGGAAAGCAACCTCTATCTTACAGAAGAACACATTTAAATAACACTACCTTTTGGTGGAGTTGTCTTTGTACTGGTAAGTAGGGTTCCAGGGCTCCGTGGGGAAGGGGATTGGGTTCATGCCGGTAAGGTGAAGATGGTCGGAGTGGCACGCCTTCTATCTTCGCGACTGGACTCCACTTACACTTAACATCAGGTGGGGTGAGGATCTTTAAAAAACAATCTCACCTTTTATATGGAACTTTGGAAATAAGCCGCCCATCGTTATCCATATAGTAAACACTGTTCATATAATCGCCCCTTCTCAATGCTTCTTTGTCATATCCCTTGAGCATGTAAAAGATTTTCGGGTCTGTTGGAAGGCTCCAAGCTAACGCTGCAGTGTTGCCATAAAGAAAAATGTTGCCGATTGTTATTAGCGCAGAGGTTTGCACGCAGAATACTGAAACATGAATTATGATATTTGATATCATAAAAAAATTATAGTTAAGATAAAAAAGCAATTAAAATAATTAAGTCTCAAATGACTTCAAAATGAGCACCTATATTTTTTTACTTAAAGGCTAACATAGCTGCACGCCAAAATAATATCCCTTGCGAGGTTGTCAGAGTAGCGAAGTTGCAGCTTAAAAGCAAATAAATGCATTGCATTAAAATCAATCAGGAACAACCTCAACGATATTGAGCCTATAGCCGACAGGCTTTTTTAAAACACGTCATTTGTATACCCAACTCGTCACAGCTTTCCCCTCTGTCGAGTGCGAATGTGTGCAGGATTTGGCGATGTATTGTGTCATTGTTAATGTGTGAGTGCCGTAGTGGAAGTATTGTTTTCTAAGTGTGTACGTATCCTCCCCCCCTCCCCCCATGCTTAAATTTAATATCACCTTACAGGAAAACTAAGTTAAGATCAGAGCTGAAGCTAGAGTAAATGAACAACATAAATAAATTATTAAAACCTACACCTTCAAAGTTGTCGAACAACGCAACTTACTTGATGTTACTTAATTAACGTAACTATCCAAATTGAAATGCGATTTGTCATTAATTAGATATACAAGTATGATAGAAGATATGTTAATTACACTCTAAAACAATACAATTGACATAGCATATGTTTTTCTATACCTACGCTTATTTCATTGAAATGTTTCGATAAACACGATTCGATTTCGATTTCAAAAAGGAAGTGTTTCACCAATGTTTTTTTTATTTATCTCCTAATGTATATTTATAGATACAGGAAAAGAGTATGCCTTCCAAACCTGATAAATATTTCAGGTATCTTTGTATGAGTATCATTAGTACTGACCGTTCACGAAGTATTCTCAACAGCGCTGATATGTCAGCAAGATTGGTATCAGCTACTATATCAATGTAAATCTGTCTTTTGAATTGCTCTTATGAATGCCATTGCAGCAGTAACCGTCTGTCTTCTGCTGCGATGGTATTTATTTGCGTGAATGAGCCCATATATTTTATCCTGAATCATGTTTGTTATATATTTTTTATGTTAACTTCCTCTTAATTTGGGACCAAATATTGTTGTGAGATTTTCAAATTTATGAAGTATCTATTTTTGTGAAGATTCGACACTTCTCCACTTAAAGTGATGGTCTTTGGATTGATGTATTGTCTAGATTTGTTTCAACACAACATCCATCCTCACGTTTCCGGCCTGCGAGTTGTCAAAAACTTCAGATTTTAACGATAACGTCATAACGACAAAATGACGACTACGTAAACGCGAATGAGTTCGAAACTCGCACTTAGCACGTTGTTGTTAATATACATGCCTTATTTGTGTTGGGCGTTGAGGTGCGTAATAATAAAATGGGCTGTTACCAAGTACTTAAACCAAGTGAACGAAATTCAGTTGCAACAAACAATCCAAACAGCCAAACATGTCATGTTATACAACTAAATTCAAATGTCTCCAATTGACTTATCTATATTACTTAAAAAGAGATTCATAAATTTAAGAAAAAGAAGCAATACAATAATAATGTGAATGCCAGTTCGGTATAAAAAAACAAAGTGACCAAAGTTAGTAAAACCCAATCCAGAGTATTTTGTTTAGCGTTCATGTTATTCCATGAGCCAATTAAGTAACCAGAGACATTAGAACGAGTCACTTCATCGGTTTATTGTTACCGTAATTATGATTTTAATGTTTGTTTATTACTCTCCAATTTTGTATGCCGCACAGATTAGGAAGGCGGACCCTTTACTGTAATACCTTGGTCAAATGAGTCGAGCATTGCTGCGGGCGTTGTCAGTAAACTGGCCTAAAATTGTGATAATTTCCAAAAGAGGCCTTTGTTTAACGGCTTCAAAGTGTAACACAATTATTTACCTACCTAATTGAAATGAGCTTCCGTCTGGAAATAACAAATACCGTTTTCTCCTTGACAACAGCGCATTGTCTCCGCTGTTTTGTTCTAAATAATTTGAGTGAGTAAAATTCGTATATGCTATTCCATTTACGAATATTTGAACTAAAAATATCCATAACGGAATATGTTTCTTTTTTATAATCATGATGTTTAAATTTTGCGATTGAAAAGGTTTTATATCACTATTTAACACTCTTCACAACGGTTTTATAGTTTCTAATGAAAAATCTAACACAAACTCACGTGCCTGATACCACAAAACGTACTGTCCAGTGCGACACCCCATTACTGGGACACAAATATTTAGAAATGAAACAGCAATTAACACAGAACGTGTCAACCAATTTACAGCTATATACGTGTTCAAAAGTTAAAATGCGTATACGGCTTAAAAGAAAAAAAATGAAAATTATCTTCTAAAAGGGTTTTTGGAAGAGCCGATAATTTTCAAATTTTCCGAGGAAGTAAATGAAAAAGAACGTGTTTTTCTATCATTATTATTATTTAAAAAATCGTATTCACTTAGTGGTCTATAAATAAAAGAAGTAATACATTTTCTTTTAAACTTTCATGGTCACTAAGATTACCTTGTGTTTTCGCCATTTAAGTACTTGTGGCAGTCCCGAAATATCGGAAAAGAAGTAGTTACAGTCGTTACATTACAAATGACTAAATATTTTTCAATATATTTGTAGTAATTCAAAATAGAAGTTTCACTTAAATCAGAAATGGAAAAACGATACGTTTTTGATATATCATACAGAATCTAGATCAAAATTTTCACAATAGTCACATGCAAATGAAAATAAATTTATAACGTTTGATTTTACACAACAAATTGATTCATAATGCATCATAGATGAGGTAATATTAAGAAGGCTAAAATTAAACATTCTTATATTGTATCTATTGCACTTAGAGGTTATGGTAACTTACAACTTATATTTTTATTTATTGCAATCTTATCTTACTCAAAAAAACAAGTCAATAAGTATTTATACTTAAGTTTTTTAACATGTCTTTTCTAACTTATATAAAGTTTCTTAACTTATAGTTAAGTTTTCGGTACTTCTCTTTATCTCGGATATTATTCAAGTATTTTGTTATTTATTTTTTTCTTTTATTTTGGCAACTTTTTTTTTTGTTTTTGATGAATTGTTCGCTAATATTAGCACCTTGCTATCACCCATTGTAAGTACTATTGTCATAATTTATTGCAGGTGAGGTGGTTGCTCAAATCAGTTAAAAATTCATTGACATAATTTATCGATGATTTCAGTGATAAGTGTATATTAATTTAATGAATTCAAACCATTTAAAGGTCTTAAAAAAGTTAAGCTTTTACAACAGAGCAGCACTAATATAGACAGCATGCAAATGCACGCTTATGCAGCAATACTGCATAATATCAGCGATCACATTATTCCAATCCAGTAATCCACCGAATCAATACAATCCAGTACCTTTACATATTCCAGTCTTTTACAAACGGTTGAACTGGTAAGCCTATGGTTACATAAAAGCAGTTCGAAAATGTCCACACTATTCTAGTGGCGCTGGGATCGGTTAGCTGGAATAATAGGAAGACCATCAGTCACTGGACTGGATTACTCACTGGAATGGGAAAATTCAAGTGCCGGTTCACATTATTCCAGTAGCATTCGAGCGCTGGATTCAATCGCTGGGCTGGATTGCTACTGGAATGTGAACTGCCCATAGGACACGCTCCAAAGTCACCATACATCTTTTCACCAAAATTATCATCCGACCGTCTCATTACACTGATGTGTCAAGTCGCGGTTAAAACGCGGTTAACCCTTCCCGCATGCTAAAGGCAACAAACTTTGCCGATTTCTATTTAAAAAAAGGTGAGTAATGCAGTCTCCAGTAGGGGTACTCTGAGGTTTTAACTAATAATCCGTTTGATTTTCCCAAATAACGAAAATTGTGTGAGTGGTTTTTTTTTGGTACAAATAGCCTAAAGTCAAGCTCATTTCTTCCTCTTTCTTTGAGTTGTTTTTGTGGTAGCTTTATATGTTGCTAACTGTCCAATACGTTTCAGCAACAGCCGTACTCAGTTACCATGTTCTTTAGCTATTGCAAAAAAGTAAATACACTTATTTATTATACAATAAGACAGCCTTAATTAGTTCAGACTTAATTATCAATGTTCGCTTTCACAGTCAACCAGTTGCTCTGCTATATTGAAATTATAAGTTCCTTTTATTTTTTCTTCTTAGATTTTATTGAGAAAAGATATTGCAATGTCGCTTTTAACTTTACCAATCACATCAGCCATTTGACATTCCATTTTGATTATTTTATAATGATGAATATTATTTTATCAAGTGGCGACGTTACGTAACATGATGTCATGACTGTTCTGCTCTAAGTGTGGTAGTGAAAATGAAACACTATCTTTGCCTGAAGCACTAAAAGGATTTAAATCTTCCTTTATCTAAATAGGCTCCGATTCATTCGTGCTACAATCGGGGTATGCTTCCTCGCAGGATGTCGTCAGATCAGCAGATCGATCGTACGCTTCAGAAAAGTCATCATCGGTTTCGCCTTTTGGAAACCTGAAAGGAAAATCAAAGCAAAATTGATTAAAAAAGCAAATGTGAGTGTCGTGGAGCACTCGGTTGGGACGAAGTTAAAAATAAACATAAGTAGGTGTGAGCGTTCTAAAGACGAACCGGTTTCAAGGACCGTTTTGTGTTCCGCGACGATAGAACCGTTTTACGTTTCGGGTTCAAAAAAGTCTTCGTCGAACAACTAGTCCTCGGATTGTCTGCACGCCAATATGTACTTTATGATGTAGTAAATACAGTCTATAATAGAAAGCAATGATATGAGGCCGTTTTGTTCTATAATAAATTAAGATTATCGTATAACACTACATTTATTTCGATGTTTCGTCGTCTCGTTCGCAGCAACGAAACGAACGTTAACATGATTTCATTTAGTTCAGTTTCGTTGCGTTACATTCGTTCGACCGTTGCGTGTCGTTTCGTTGCGTCACCCAGCCGCAACCAAAACCAGTTGCGAACGAGAACTGTTTCGAGGACTAGTTTTCGTTTAAGTGAAAACGGTTGCGTTTCATCGTCAGAAAATTTGAGAACGACCCACCGCTTAACATAAGTATGACACACAACTTCAGACAATAAACAGCTAACAGACGTGATGGAAAATCATGACGTTCTTCGTGTTCGTTCCAAAATCTAGGTGTTTGTTTTTATACTAGCAGCTTGTCACTATTGGTTACACTAATGGTTGGAATGAAACAAATCATTTCTTCGAGGATGTCCATGTGATGTAACGTTCTAATGAAAAAATAGTAGTAAATTTCCTTGTAATGCACGTTTGAGTAAATATAAGACATCAAAGCAATTCAATTCCAATTCATTTATTTCGGCCAACCACGAATCATATCATTACAATAAGTGAAGAGATATAATGCTGACAAGTTAAGCGAACGTATACCTACAAATTTTCTTTTTTATTTATTAACCCATCATCATGATGTCAGTCGTACGACGCCCACTGCTGAGCATAGGCTTCCCCCAAGGATCTCCACACCAATCAGTTTTGCGCCACTCGCATCCATCTCGGGCCTGCTCACTAAGCGTCTTCCGGTGCATGGCCGCCATTCCAGAACCTTTCCACCCCAACGGCCATCGGTTCTTCTTGCTACGTGTCCCGCACACTGCCACTTCAGCAGAGCAATTCTTCGATTCTTCAAGCGATATCGGTTACTTTGGTTCTCTTAGGGATTTCCTCATTTCTGATTCTATCGCGAAGGGAAATACCGAGCATCACTGTCTCCATTGCTCGCTGTGTGACCGTGAGCCTTCTTACGAGACCCGCATTTATTATTTATTAACTACAAGGAAGTAATCGCAAAAAATGGGACTAGGAAGTCTTACACATTGGCGAAGATTTAATTTTTATTGAAACATTGTAGACTGTACATTAGATTAACACTTTATACTTTAAGAAAAATGACAATGTAAACGTCACAAAAATTTAGACTATCCTCCAATATGACGTCATACAAAATTCGCCACGAAGTACCTTTTGAACGATAAAAGGAATATCAGCTTACGTGAATACGGCTCTCAGTATCTCCTGTAGAAAGGTTCCCTGGGGTTCGTCTCGAGTGCGCCCTACGAGGCACAGCGTCTTTAGCAAGCACTGTCTACCATCCCCGCCGAGACTAAAGCAGGATGTTACATTAAAAATTAGTATATATTATATTAAAAGTCGGTACTTAAAAACCACTTGCGTGTAATTCGGCCCATGTGCGTCGCGCGCGCCTCAGAGGCCTTTTGAGAGGCTTTTTGGGCAGTCTAACATTCAACGGCACTTGAGAGGTCTTTTTTCGTAGTCAAAATGCATCTTTATCCTCATAAATTTCATCACCATCATCATCAGCCTATTAATGTCCCCGCTGCTGGGGCACAGGCCTTCCCTATGGACGGAATAGGGAGATTGGGCCATGAGCCACTACGCGGGCCCAGTGCGGGTTGGTGGGTGCTAACGACTGCAGATGCAGCCGGGACCAACGGCTTAACGTGCCTTCCGAAGCACGGAGGAGCTCGAGATAGTAAATTTTCGGTCACCCATCCAATGACCGACCACTGCGAAAGTTGCTTAAATTCAACGATCGCAGCGGAACGCGCTCACCACTTGCGCCATCGAGCTCCTCATAAGTTTCATATTGAATAAAAACCAGACAGATAATTTAATATGACATGTTGATAAGTGTCATTTTTCATTATTACAAAATTTCGAGCCTCGTTTTGATTATCTAGAACAATTGAGTGATAATTGCAGTGATATCACTGAGGTACCGAGTCTCAGTATTCTTTCCCTGGGTTTAGTCAAATATCTCTATTTAGGAACGTAGTCTTTCCTATCTGAATAGTTATGGTGTTGTTTCTGATCTCCATAACGCAAGTATTAAACAATACTTTGGGCTCACAGCAATGAATGCAATAAAAGACATACGTTACTGACTGACTGTTCTATCCACGCAGACTACGCACAGCTCAAACCACTGAACGGATTGCGCTGAAATTTGGCACACTTATAGCTTTTATGATGTGAGCGTGCGCAAAGAATTGATTTTCAACTCCCCCCCCCCCCCCCTACAAGGGTAAAACGGGGTTTCAAAGTATGTATCGGAAACCAATATTACCACGCAGACGAAGTCGCGGGCACACACTATTCAAGCTTATATATCTTCTTATTATTATTAAAATAAATTTGTTAATTAACAACAAGACCCGTTGTGTTATTGGTTTTTAAACGAAATCTACATCTCTAGTAAGACAATAATAATATATACAGGAACAATAAAGCTTAAACTAAGAACCTCAAAAAATATAATGTAATAACTAAAACTAAAAACCTTAAAATATATAATAACTAAAATACATTATTAAAAGGAGTCCCTTTAGGCAAGGTTCCAAAGATACTGGTAGCGTTCCCCCTTTGAATAGCTAGACTAATTCTTTTAAAATAAATAATAAATGCACACAAACAGATAGGTAGGTACTAAAGGCAACAATTGAAACGCTATAACGTACCCGCTGAGCATTGTCTCAATTTTCTGGTAAAGGGAGCCGCGGCTGCTCCTGTGAAATTCGATGCTGCGCCTCTCCATGTTTTCGCTTTTCAAAAACTCCCGCTTGTTTTTCGAGGCGTGCATCTGCTTCCTGTCTATTTTCAATGTATCTCGCGTTCCTTTTTTCAAATGGGGCGATGAAAGCTCGTCCGTACTCCGTTTCGCAAAAGCCGGATTCACGATAAACTTTCTGCGATTAACAACCGGCTAGTTTGATTCCTTCACTAACAAACCTTCGTCGTCTCATTAAATAAAAAGCTATTAGAAGGTTAGTTTTTATTCTATGAAATGGCATTTGAAATCCTAAAGACGATATTTTACAAGTGTAAAATTAGATTAAGTTATCTCATATAGAATGTAATGATCTTTCATATAATGATCTTCTTATGCTGGGTTTCCGGTTAAGCTCAGAACAGTTCTAAATGAGCAAACATTTGCTCGCTTGGTAAATGGAAACATTGGGGCGAGCCAACGTGTTCATACAACGATGTTTGACAGGCCTCAGAAAACGTACGCTGTTTTAGTCATTATGAATCAACGCAACACTGTTTTGATGATTTCATGCCTTTACATCGAATCTGTAATACTAATTGAAGAATCGTAATTAATAGGCATGATAAGGGGGTGAAGTAAACAAAATTTTATTGAGTCCGTCAGTTAGATGATCAAAAAATAATGGACACGTATTTTTTCTGTGGGCAATCAACCAAAAAATGACAAAGATAAAGCGCGTCAAAGTTTGGGAGAAGGGGCTCGTGACGTCACTTTTAAGTGAAAATTGTACCAAAACGTGACGTCATGCGACTTTTCGAATCAATATATCTCTGCAATGTTTATATTATGTGAAAAAAGAAAAAATACGTGTCCAATACTTTTTGATAATCTACCTGATAAACGAAGAAAAAAATTTAGCCATCATCCCTATTGTAATTCAATCTAAACTTTAAGCTTACCTTTCATAAGGTCTTTTGTAAATCACCTTCCCGTCATCATTGGTGAAGTAAATGGCTTTGCTGTCAGACCTCCGATGAAGTGGATCCGCGTGGTGGTCGAAAGGAGAGTACGGATCTTGAGGAAGCTCGTACGCCAGAGCGGACGTATAGCCCCATAGAATAATGTTGCCCAACGGTATATTCGGGAACGTAAGGCAGAATACTGGAAACAAATGTGCTGCTATATCATGAAGTATGGTGCGACTCAAGCTTAATGGCGGCCGTGAAGGATGCGCAAGTCTCGGCACAGTAGAAGAAATGTAGGGTGATGTGAAAAAAGTTTTATGCTCGTATTAAAATTATAGTTAAGGCTAGGACTACACAATTATAATTTAAGATATAAGGTATACTAATTATTATGGGTTTTATAAATGTGCACACATATAACACGCGACTGGTCTCCACTTACACTTTACATCAGATGGAGTGGGGTAATTTGTTGCGCCTCGTATAAAAAGGTGATGCAGAATGTTATTCAACGGATGTTTCCGTTGTTGCAGCATTGTTGCACAACCGCAAGCCGCCACAAAGTTTGAATAACGCTATATGATGACTTTTTTCCACTATAAAAGAAGTATGCGCATTAGCTACATTCTTATTATGTGAGAAGCTCGATTTCGCTGGTGGTTAGCGCAATCGGTCTGCGATCGTGGAAGTAAAGCGACTTAAGCAATGGTCGGTCATTGGATGGGTGACCAAAAACTTAATATCTCAAGCTCCTCCAGGTTTCAGAAGAAACGCTAAGCCGTTGGTCCCAGCTGCATCTGCAGGCGTTAGAACCCACCATTCCGAACTGGACCCGCGTGGTGGGCCACGGCCCAATCTCCCTAAGCCATCCAAAGGGAGAACCTGTGCCCCAGCAGGCGGGACATTAATAGGTTGATGATGATGATATTCTTATTTACTTCAAGCCAGCGATTGCTCGCTTTAGTGAAGCCAAATAATGACATCGCCTTTTTTTAATGCAAATGTAATTAAAATATTCTTTTCTTAAAAACGTCAGTAAAATTACTATATTAATCATGAATGAATTAATAATTATTAATTCCGTGTTCTGAATCTATAAGTAATTAATTTAGTCCAATTTTGTAATTGTAGTTTTAACTACAACAATCGACTGAAATGTTGTGATTGGACTTCATGTCGTTGTATTTTTTGTCATAATATTTGAAACATAGCTGCTAGGTATTTACATAAATAGTAAGGCGCAATATTCGATCAGTAATACTATACAATGGTGTATTGTTTATAGAAATACGAAACTGAGCAAAAATATTTGTAGCCTTTGCGAAAAAAAGTTCCTTAGGTTTAAGTATTTAAAACATTTCTTCATTGACTGCACTTTAATATAAAAAAACACATATAACAGAAAAGAGTCGGAATAGTAAAATTGCTATGAAAAAGAGCTAAAAGGAATGAATTTGATATCTGTCCGTGCTCAAGCGTAATAACTATATTGTAACTTTGCTAGTTTTATTTTATTATTTTGCGAGCCTAGTCTCATAAGCTTTGTATCAAAGTCCAACTATTTAAATTAAAACCAACTGTTGCCTTACATTACTGAAATAAATTCAAATATTTTCCTCAGAACAAAGGTAAAGTTATCAAACGCTAAAGTAAAAAAAGTTCTGTTTTTTTTTCTCTTTTCATTGCTTCGTGAATTGAAACTGTTGTTTCGTGGAGGTAAATGAAAACTGCATACGTGAATGCCAACAAACGTACATCAAAAACGGAAACAGCTACAGACACAAAAAAAATCACTAAGCCACAATCAGAAAATGATAAAATACTAATATAATTCGGTTTTTAATATAATTTACTAACATAATTCGTCGTTCGACTGGCAAAGTGAGCATACGTGCATTTAGTTTTTTACAAGAAAAATAAATATCAATACAAGTAATTTCAAACTGTAATACCTTAACAACACAGTGTAATTTTCACAAATCTTACACGAGATCAACACTGGTGGTTTAAAGTGAGAAGTGCAACACAACATCATACGTCGGGACCGCTCGGACACACTCGGACGGTGCACATCCACACTGGTCATAGTTCGCCCTCATTGAGCTGCGTCTACACTTACGAAGCGAGACGATAAATACATAGCAACCAATTACGTAGTGAGTATGAATATCTTACGCTCACCAAATAAGATCAATATGAATATTGCAAGTGGGCACAGCAGTTCCCAACCCGATTTATCAAAATTTGAGGTGCTGGATCCAGAATCTAGAAATACATCTATGAGGAAAAGAAAAGTGCCTGATGATGATTTGGGTCAGCAATTTAAGGATTTTAAAGATGATATTATAGGATTATTAAAAGAATTCGGAAAGTCGCAAGATGTGGGCATTGGATTAATTAAACATGATATATCATTAATAAAGGAACAACTGTCTGAAATTAAAACCACTACTGAACATTTGGTAAAAGAAAATAGCATTTTGAAGGCTCAAATTGCACACTTTACTGATACAGTTGGTCTTGTACAGGAACAAATAACAAAAATTAACGAAGAAATACATATTCTTAAAAATAGTAAATCTGCAAATTCTCCAATGGATTTTGCAACTGATTATGTATATGAAGAACTTATTACTGAGATTCAAGAGCGCAAAATACGTAGCAAGAATATTTTAATAAAAGGAATCCCGGAGCAATATTTCGAAAATTCAGTAGAAAGAAGAGAATACGATCGATCTGAGGTAAATAAAGTCATCTTAGAAATATATCCACAATGTCCTAAGCCAGAAAAAGTAATACGACTGGGTAAATATGAAAAAGGAAAGTCACGAATGCTAAAAGTACAGTTCTCATCAGAAGAAATATCTAAATGTATATTAAAAAACAAAACAACACTGAATAATAAACAAATTAAAATCTACTCTGATCAAACCTCTAAGCAACAAAAAGCTCTACTGAATCTACGAGAAGAATTACAATCGCGTATAGAAAAAGGAGAAGAAAATATAATTATTAAATATGTAAAGGGAGCTCCTAAAATTATAAAACAAGTGCCAAAAAACTAGGATCGAGAGAAAATGCAACCGACAAGCAAAACCTTATTACGTACGAAATCAGCAACAAATATACTAATATTACATTACAGAAAAAAGCATTTAGATTCTTATACGGAAATGTTCGAAGTATCGTCAAGTCAGGTAAACTGGATGAACTTCGGTGTATTATAGAATCGTTTGAAACAATAATACATGTTATTATCCTAACAGAAACCTGGATAAAAAATGAATACGAAGCAAATAGATTAAATTTGCCTAATTATACCCATTACTACAATTATAGAACTAATTCTAGAGGTGGCGGTGTGTCCATTTACGTCCATAACAATTTGAATCATGAACTTCTAGAAGAACACTTAGAAGATGGTAATCATTTTTTATGGGTACATGTGAAGACGCTGTCACTAAATATCGGAGCTATCTATCGACAACCAGCTGCAAACACCAATAAGTTTCTTGAAATATATAATTTACAAATTCAAAATAGAAAACGAGTAGTTGCTTTCGGAGATATTAACCTGAACCTACTTAGCAATGAAAACAGTGTTAAAGATTACAAGGAAATACTTACGGAAAATAATTTAATTTTTTTAAACAAGATTAGTTTAGAATACTGTACACGTGTAACAACGACTTCTCAGACAATAATAGATCACGTTGTTACAAACCTTAAAGATAACTCATATCACATGGCTGTAATCGAGTCTTCACTATCAGATCACAAGCAAATTTATTTAGAAATACATAGACAAAAACAAGAACCTTTAAAAAGAATACAATATGAAAAAATAAACTACTCTAATTTCTATAAAACAGTTGAAGATACTATTAAGTCATGTGAAGATTATGACTATGATACATTGGAAAAGATAATATTGGCTGCTATTGATAAAAATAAAGAAACAAAATACAAAATACAAAATCCTCCAAAAAAAGAATGGATAAATAAAGATATAATTGCATCCATAAATGAAAGAAATGACCTATGGCACAAATTAAAACAAATGCCCGATGACCAAAATTTACGCAAGAAATTTACAAAACAACGACAATTTGTCAGTACGCGCATACAATCTACGAAGAACAAATATTATTATAAGGCTTTTACAGATTGTCAGAAGGATCCTAAAAAATTGTGGAATCTTATTAATAATTTGCACAAAAATAAAGATACAAGCATCCAAGGTCCCAAAAAAATTCAAATGTCATCGACATCGGATGTGGTTACAGGTAAAAATAAAATATGTGAACATCTTAACTCCTTTTTCTCTACAATAGGCTTAAATTTAGCAAATAAAATACCACAGCAGTTTCAAAATAACTTGACTTATACACTAACATTTAATAAAACAAAAGATAATACAAATACTTTAACTCGGTTTGAAGCAACTTCGACAACAGAGGTTTTAAAAATTATTAATAATTTAGACTCAAACACAAGCTCAGGTGTTGATGGTATAAGTACCAAAGCTATAAAAAGCGTCAAAAACATAATTGCAAATAGCTTGACACAATGTATTAATAAATGTTTAGATGACGGTTACTTCCCTGATTCGTTAAAAATCGCCAAAGTTAGCCCCATATATAAAGCAGGAAATAAAGCAGACCCCAACAATTACAGGCCTATATCGGTGTTACCTGTACTTTCAAAAGTTTTTGAAAAGATAGTACATGAACGTCTACTTAAATATCTTGTGTCGATAAATTTCTTCTTTCAAAAACAATATGGTTTTAGGCCAAAATCAAACACCGTCTCAGCAACTGTTGATCTGGTCACAAAAATAAAACAGGATATTGACAAAAAAATGATTACTTTGGGTGTATTTATTGACTTGCAAAAAGCATTTGATACGGTTAGCCATAAAATACTATTATCAAAATTAGAAGACATCGGCATCGAAGATTTGGCTCTTAAAACCTTGAAGTCTTACCTTGAAGATAGACGTCAAATTGTTAAGATTGGGAATGAGCAGAGTCACGCCAAAACTATTACTTGTGGTGTACCACAGGGATCTATTTTAGGTCCCTTATTATTTCTCATCTATATTAATAATATAAAGCAAATAGGTCTTCAAGGTGATATCTTTTTATATGCGGATGATACTAGTCTTTTTTACTCTGGTCATTCCGTTGAAACATTAATAAATCAGGCACAAAATGATTTGAATATCCTGCATACATGGTTACAGTCAAATTTATTAACTATAAATGTACCAAAAACTAAATATATGATTTTCGCTCCTAAGAATAAAAAGATAACTAACCACTCCCAACTGAAAATCAATAACAATATCATTCAAAAAGTTAATTCAGAGAAATATCTTGGCCTTATTCTCGATAATCAATTTACTTAGAAATCACATATAGACTCGATTTGTATTAAGCTAACATCCTTGGCTGGGGCCCTCAGGGGCTTGGCTGGTTGCCTTCCTAAAAAAGTTAAATACCTCATCTATAACTCCTTAGTGAAAGCTAATTTAGAATATTTAATAGAAGTTTGGGGATCTGCAGCAAGATCACATCTGAAAAGATTACAAATAAAACAAAATAAACTAATTAAAATTCTCTTTATGTATGACTATCTCACACCTACTGAAACAATCTACAAAGAAACTAAATTGATGAACATTTCTCAGATATATAAATATAATACTTGCATTCATATTAGAAAAATAATGACGAAAGATACACAAAGTCAAATCACATTTACTACAAATTCCTACCACAATAAACGATTAACAAGACAGGCTGATAATATCTGTCTAAATTTACCCCGTACTAACTATGGTAAAAAAACAATTATTCACGAAGGAGTTCTATGCTACAACGAATTGCCAAAGAATATTAAAGACAGTAAGTCACTTAACATATTTAAAGGGTTATTGAAAGACCACATTTTGCGGAACTCTCGGCTATAAATTTAACTATTGTGTGAAGTATGTCATTGTATAAACTTATGTAAAACTATTGTTCTATCATTTACCAATAATTCTAGTTACACTAATCTATTGTTATAGCGAATAATATTATCGGCCAGTACAGTGGATGCATAAGTGAATAGTATGTAATTAATGTATTTAATCAATAATCGATCTTTTTATGTAAAAAAAAAAACCTATTTATGTCAATAATAATATCACTTTGAAAGTAATAAAAAAAACATTTAGTAATAACATAAGTTTCCTATATTACTAAGACGAACTTAACCTAGAATTTCCAAAACATATATGCATAGATATGTTAATATATATATATATGTTTGATCTGTGTAAGATAAAATGATACTTATTTTTTTTTCTCATGCATTTCTATGTAAGATTAGTCGCACCGCTACATCCCGCACTGTGTCATTGCCTTTATGTGTCTCCGCTGTTCGCATGCGCAGAGACTCAGATTGTTGTTTCTGTTTGTTAATCTACCTACATTTTTGAATTGTTAGTCGACACGATGTAATGATTTTTTTTGTTAATTATGCTTTGTATTTTCTCTGTAAGTGGATTTTTGTAAATTCTTTTGAGAAAATAAATGTCTTTAACCGTAACATAGTATTAAATATTGTGTACTAACACATAGATCTATGTTGTCCGAATAATAAATGATTTGAATTACCTAAAACAGTTATTTCTCAGTAAACAACGAATTGTGTGAATAAGTGATTGATTTTACTATATTATTATATAGTTAGACATTTATAATTAATTATGTTCTTGAATAAAGTAGTAAGTATTAGTCTATTAAACTACAATAATGCTACATTCTCTAATAGGGTGATGACGGGATACAGTAAATGAGAAAATCTATTAAGTCCGTCAGTTAGATGATCAAAAAATAATGGACACGAATTTTTGCTTTGGGCAATCAACCAAAGAATGACAAAGTTATAGCGCGTCAAAGTTTGGGAGTAGGGGCTCGTGACGTCACTTTTAAGTGAAAATTGAACCAAAACGTGACGTCATACGACTTTTCAAATCGATATATCTCTGCAATATTTATATTATGTGAAAAAGAGAAAAAATACGTGGCCGATACTTTTTGATAATCTACCTGATAAACGAAGAAAAAAAAATTAGTCATCATCCCTATAATACCTAGCTAATTTTTACATTAACACTGTATCTTTCCATTAAATTTGTACAAGAACAGAATTTATAGAACAACTGCAGATATTTTTCTTGCTCTCAGTAGTGTACCATAATCTCAACATAAAAATCAAATACATGCTGGAAATGTATTTTTATTTCAATTACCTAAAAATGACGGCATAATGGTTTACTTAATACAAAAACTCATTAGAAATAAGTAGGAACATCAGTTTTATGTTAAATCCGATTAGGTAATGCTTCAATTTTGATTTGAAATAAAAGGATAAATCACGAAGGTGAAACACGGTGAAAGCAAATCACTTCAATTCTATTAAAATAAACAAGAAACAAATTAATGATGAACAAATGAGTTTCGATAATCCGCGCTGCAAATGAGAAAATAAGACTATTTTCCACTAAACATCGCTTTATCTTCAAGTGCCTACATACATAAAGGAATAGGATTCGTTTAAAGATGAAAGAAGCCAGAAAAACAACTCAAATTTACATTTAAGCTGTGGTTTTCTGACGCGGCCTATATGTTCAAAAACACTTTAGATTTCAGATTTCGCTAGAGTATAAAACAGCAATTGAAAGAGAAATTATATAATTGATGAAAGTAATGTAATATATTTTTGTATTTATGTAGGAATATAAATGACCTTAAGGTACGTATATAAACACTTGGAACTCACCAAGCTGCAAAGAACTACCTTCAGGGAACACTAGAAACCTTTTTCTTCTAGATAGTAACACACTACTCCCACCGTATGGATAAACATCTTGAGCTCCCAACTGAGCCAGGGCTATCAGAATCAAAACTACGATTACAGTATACATATTCTTCATTTTTGTAATCCTAAGGAAATGTCATTTTATGTTCTTGTGCCAGAACGTGTGATGTTTTAAGACGACATATGGCGGCGAGTTAATCTTCTCAATGCCAGTGAAACTGTTAATCACGATGCTCAAACACCGACCATGAACCGTTACTGCGTTGAAAAGCTGAGTGAATCGCCAAACACCAAATGTTGGGGTAGCTTTGTTGTGTTAAGAAATTTTCCTCTGGAGTCATGACTGCACTTTAGATTACTGAATCACGCTGTTATTTCGTGTACTTGTGACGAATCAATTTAAGAATACAACCTTCTATTTTGAAACTTATCCTCTTTAGAATTAAGACACTCATATTCAAATAGTAAAAAGTTGTGCCACGCTATGCCTTGTATGGTACCTAACAGTAGAACATTGACGCAGTCACAATAATTAATTATCACTGTTGTCAAAGTGATTCTTACAGAACTTACAGGGTGGTAAGTTTTGGCTACTTTTTATGTGTGGAAAATGCGTGACCGCAACTTTTGCCAACCCGGGAGAAATGTGAACAAGGTTCTGTGGGCTTCTCCTTGTCATTTCATCCAACTCATGGTTTCGATGAAATAATAAGGCCCTACCCAGTAAATACCAGACAATACTCCTGCATCGGCCACCCGGCACACACTCTGAGGACCAAGACCCCCCGAATGCGTGTCGAGAGTGCGTGCGTAGTTCTGGTACCCCGTTAGGATTGCCCACATACGCTGGTGATTGTCCGCAAACCAGGTTACCAGGTCTCCCGATTTTACAGGAGATCTTCTGTGTTTCTGGAATTTTCCTGCTGTTTTCCTACATGAATCTATTGATTTTCTTTTTGAAATTGCACGTTGAGTTGCTTTTTCCACCTTAATTGTATCATAAAAAACGAGCTTTGGGGAGCGTCAGAAATCACAGAAAAACATTCGTTACTGGCCACTATATCTTGCCTGACTCCCCAGGTCAAACTCGCTGGCAGAGAGTGAGGGCGTAGTATTTTATCGATAAAATAAACAGTATTAATAGCCTGGACGGCGGAAGGTGAAGGTTTTAATCTTGTCTGATGACTGGACCATGTGGATATTATTTTAATAAAATTTTCTTTACATTTGGTCTATTAATAATTTGATGAACACTTTCAGAAAATCATCTTGCCCTTACTTAAGACTACATACTTTCGGCCTCCATCGCAACTGCCGATCCCGGGGCCAGTTGTCTACGAGGATTTTTACTCTTATTAAGGGTACTAGGTAATGTATAAAAATACTTATACACATATTATAGAGATCCACGACATGTAAGCAGGAAAATGCAAGCGGTCATTAGACAAGCAGTTACCTTTGCCGGTATTCGAACCCGGGGCAGTTACGATCAAGAACTGCTAAAGCAAGCGCGCCGCCTCATAAATAAATTTATTTGAATATACATAATTTGTTTCGGGCAAGAAGTTTGCTTTTTTGGCCTTTTACTGGGTGATAATGATCTTAATGAATGAAACTCAATTATCTTTATATCACTTTAACCGAAAAAGGGACAGAACATTTTCTTTGTGAAACCCACGCAAGCGGAATAGTTTGTTAAATAATTCAATTAAAGATTTTTTCATACATGAAAAGGAGTCTTTTTTTTACTCTAGAAAGTCTAGAGCTCTTTGAGTATGTTATAAAGATATTTTTTTTATTTTTAAGCTATTGCATAGATTTTAACGCGGGCTTTGAGCACGGCGACCGAATCAAGAAATTCCGTAACGAAAATAACCTGACAAGAGTGCATATGATACCAATTTTCGCCTTTCCAGTATCGATCTAAACGACGCAGTGTGTTAAATTTTTGCCACGGGACCAACGTTCGACACATCACCGCGGTCGTCGGTTTAAATTCCGCACTCGTATTTTTTTTTTATTATTTTTTTCCTTTTCTTTATATATTTGTTTTAGACCTCAGCACCTGTTCTTATTTTTATTTGTCTACCTTTTATTTAGACTTTATAATTTTTGGTCAAAAGAGTTTAAACTATGGAGCTTGTGGAAGTTTTTTGGCGCCGGGCAATGCTGTTGTTTGCTGTGCTTGCCCATTAAAATATCATAAGGCCTACCTCGTCATCTATTAATATCAAAAAAAAAAACTGCATAAATAAATAATTAAAATTGCATAAGTTGATAAAAAAATACTATAACCGCGGCAGTCCCCGAGTGCCACACGTATTTTTTTCTAAAACAAAGAAATGCGATGTCGTCGATGTTTTAATTATTAGACCATTTTTGTTACGGGGTCTAACTCAAAATCAAAACTAGTTATTAATGTGAAATATTGGTATTAGTTGTATTTGTACTTGTATTGGTACAATTTCTGAAAACGCCGATGTAGGTTCTTATGAAACAAACGAATGATTTGAAACAAGCTACTTCATAAGTCAGTGATATTAAGTAGATTCAATAACAGGCTTTTAATATAGTAAGGAGCAATCTTGCCTTTGTTTAAATAAAACTTTTTTGCTTTGTATTAACCTGCCCTTGTCCCGGCCATTCGTCCTTGTTATCAGTAAGCTCGTCTCGCCCGTTTAAGTTGACAGATTTATTTTATTTGCGAGCACGGATTTCAACGTTTATAAAACAGAAAGCTCTCAGACATCTTATATTAGGAAACCAATTAACTCGACTCAATAAGACATTGTCTCTTATTTAGGTATATAAAACTGGGACCATTTTCTGATCTGATGAATATGTTCATCGAAAAGTCGTAGAAGATTAAATTTCTCTTTCCTCAGTCACTGATTTATTAAATTAAAGTCAATTACACTGTTTGTGTTTTTTAGGGTTTTTCTTACTACTGCTCGCTATTTTTCTTACCTTGAAAAAATCTAGTAATGACGAAATCTAGAATGCAGAGAGTTTAGTTAATTAGAAGCTCATCATCATCATCAGCCTATTAATGTCCCCACTGCTGGGGCACAGGCCTTCCCTATGGATGGAATAGAGAGATTGGGCCATGACCCACCACACGGGCCCACTGCGGGTTGGTGGGTGCTAACGACTGCAGATGCAGCCGGGACCAACGGCTTAACGTGCCTCCCGAAGCATGGAGGAGCTCGAGATAGTAAATTTTTGGTCACCCATCCAATGACCGACCACTGCGAAAGTTGCTTAAATTCAACGATCGCAGCGGAACGCCCTAACCACTTGCGCCGTTGAGCTCCTCTAGTAGCTATTAGAAACTACAAAGAAATAATATATTAGTACTTTAAGAGCTTAGTTTCAGAGCATTATGTAATGATATCGCGGTCTGCATTGTTTGCGCTGAGTTGTCACGTAATAAGACGATAAATTGAAAATATTAACTAATAAATAATCTAGAAAAAGTATTGTACGATTAACCGACTAAGCTCCTCTTGTATTGTTTGTTGTCTTGTACTGTTCAAAATTTACCGTACAACATTGAACCTCGAAATATAAAGTAGACCAGGTCAGTATCTCTTGTCTCATAATCAAGTGACCAAACAAAACCTAAATTCTTGGCAATAACAGTTTTGACTTCATTTGTCATTGAGTGCTTTTACAATACATATCAGTAGACACCGCAAAATTGCTGAGAAATCTGTAGAAAACTTTAATTGTTACTTTTAACTAATCTTATAGTAAAATTATTATGACATAAGGTAAGACAGTCATATAAATGCAAATTAAATTAATACCCTACATTGATTAGTAAGGTACCAATTTCGTACTTATTAAAAGAAATATAAAAATGACAGCAAAATATTAATGAAAACGATGTTTCTTCGTTTTATTGCAATTGAATTTGATAATATAAATTGTGATATTACTAGTTATTTTTTAATTATAATAGCAACGCTGCATTTTTACCAAAGTTTGATCAACTTATTATTAAACAACAAATTTTCATTACTAAAGTATAAGTTTAATTCTTCACAAAAAAAAGAAAAATAAATTCCATATAAAGAAACCTCTTATGATTTATCATTAAATTATATCTTAAAATATGGTTGGGTTCAATTTATGATTCAGGTTGTATTCAAGGCCCAATTCCTAGTAAGAGATTGCTTAAACGAAACGAAAAGGGATGAGCAAAAAACCAATTTGTTACATTTACGGGTCGTTATAAAATTTTCTTAGTTCTGCAAAATTTGGTTAAGCTTAAAAATAAATGTTTGGTATTAATAAGGCGGAATTTATATTAATACATTACGTCTTTTTTACAGAACAAGCTATGATAATAATGGGCAAACAGTCACAGCCAGTACGAGATCTTGGTTTAAGCTTGAAAAATAATAAATATAACGAAATTAAGGAGCAGTGTTTGTGAATACCGGAAAACATGCAAAGGTTACATTTAATGGTGTTCTTATGTTATATAGGTTTCATTTATTTCCTATTAATCGATATGGGAAGTGCGAACAAAACTATCGGACACAAAAGACAGAGAAGATATCTAGTTTTGAGGAACACATCGAAGGTTTTTGTGAGTACAGTTTTTATTGGAATTGCTTATAATGTAATATTGTTGTATTTGGAATCCGTAACATCATCCATTACCTTGTGCAGTTTGTAAAATAACCAAAAAATACTGCGTCAATGAAAAGCATTTTCCTAGACTTAGTTTTATTTTGAGATTTGTCTTTAGTATCGCATTTGCTTTTACAAGATTTCAGTTACTTCATTGCGCTAGTAATTTATGTTATTAAGGGAGTGCTTCAATGTCCCTTGGTTTTAGGAAATCGTAGTTTTGCGCTTTTGCGACCGACTAAGGAACAGTATAGTTAAATGCTGTATAGGGTTTAAATATTTCTAACACTCAAATGAATTGACCGTGGGGTGCATTTGGAGAGGCCTATGTCCAGCAGTGGAATAAGATAGGCTGTTGATGATGATGATGATTGATGATATAAGTATATTTATATAGAAATTAATTTACATCTATGACTTACAAATGTGTGTAGTCATCACACAAAAATTTTGCAACACTGGGATTTGAACCTTTGGGCGACACCTTGGAGTAATTTACGAACCTTTTTTTCCAGTGGAGACTAAACTTTAAAGCTAACATGGTACCGTGGAACCAAATATTCGCCCAAGCTCTTGGGTTCCGAATGAATTGGGATGATCCACCGGAAACGTTCCAGACTTTCCATAGACACAGGCTTTACAGGCGAACTGTATACAGCAACTTGGAACTATTAATAGACAAGTGAGTTCCTTCTTTTACTTTTCTTTGTAGTTTTAACTACCGTTGCCTGGGCCTGTATTTCTAAGGGGCCTATTTACAGAATGTGAAATACAAAATAAAGTTTTCTTTCATAGTTAGGTCCGAGAAATGACTCCACCCTCGCCTCATGTTAAGTGAAGGTGAAGTCCAGACGCGAAGATGGCTGATACAGCAGTTCTACGTTTTTTTTTCGCGTTTTTTAATTGTGTCAAAGCGCCATTCATTCGTCATAACAGTCGAATGAAGCTTTTATACCAAATGTCACGTAAAGAGGACATGATAATTCAATTTAAATGGTCTCAAAAACGTGCCCCAATTTTGGTACGTTTAAATATTTTCGTTTCAATTCACGGAATCCGGTGGTGAAACACTTGATTGCTTTCAGAAATGGACTGAATGGCTACCACTGCGTGCGGCGGGCGATTTGCGAAATGGCAGCGTTGTCTGAAGCGAGCGGGCTATATTGCAAAATTTTGAAAATGATATTCAGGTAATCATTTTGGTTCTTTTGCTGTTGGGAGCGGGTAAAATATGTCACAGCAGACGGTCGACGTTTTATTAGTAAATAAAAATCTGTACATATCAAAATTACAAGAGTAAAAAGTTTGCTTACTAATATAAAAACTTATTATCCCATAAAAATGTTATGTTACAATGGAATGCTTAAAACGGTAACTAAAAATTGGATTAAGACGTGGCTGCATCCGGTTGCAGCTGTTAGAGTTTAATCGTCGTTTTCCACATTGTGAATAGATCATATCAATAACTGTCTCCCAGCCTTAAAAATACTAGAAAAAAATCAGCACGTCTATATTAAGATCTCAGTATACACTCCAGCAAACATCCTGAGCATTGACCAAAAACAAGGGAGCTTGCGCAGTAGCAATTTTAAATACAAAAACTTCTACTGCGCATGTAAAATATTTGCCTGTAGTTTTGCTCAAGAAGTTTGCCGCTACCTAAAGCATGGCAATAAGTACATTCCCCTGCATCTGAAAGACGTTATTTCGAGTCCATCAGTGTGTCAGAATTTCTTCTCGTAAATATAATTTTAAATAATATCAAAATGAAATATTGTCATTTTTCTTATTTGGTCGGGATGTGGCCAGAGCTAAGTGTCGCCGCACACGGGCCACACGCCACAGCCACAAACGCGGCCACGAGAAGCTAGAAGCAGCTACTAAAGTGGCTGAAGCGCGCGACAGCGGCCGACTAAGGTGAGGGAGAGAGGGGTGGGGAATCGCGCGAGTGACGTGTGGCGGCGTTTTGTATGGGCGCATTAAATGGCCGGTGCGGGCCACAAGAAGCGAGCAACGACGATTTGTAGCGTGCGACGGCCACCAGCGTACCGTGTGTGGCGAGTCCATATGAAATGTATGAAAACTACAAGAAATATGCCGGTGGCGGCGTTTTGTGGTTGTGGTCGGTGGCCCGTGTGCGGAGACACTAAGAGTTCTTATATCTCTTTTTTCTTACAGGCGACAGTCCTCAGATACAGACAAGTGGCACAAGGATCTCACCAAAGAAGAATGTGCAAGATCATTCAATTCCTGCCCATTCTCTTTTTTGGATGTTTCGACGTACACAGACCTTTGATTTTGAAAATAAACTTGAGTTGCCATCGTTTTGTATTATTCTGTCATTTTAAGAGCTGGGATAGCGGACTTTCCACTTAAATTGGAGCGCACAGTGAAATCAATACTACCATTTAAGGGTGTTGCGTTTCTGTCCGTGAGTAAGGTTCCAGGTTTACCAGGTTCCACGGGGTAAGGGATTAAATCCGGGTAGGCAGATATTTTTTTATATTGTAAGCATCTGAAGGCTAAGGAATAGAATAGAATAGAAATATTTTTATTGCTCTCACAGTAATACATAGTTCAATACATAGTATAATGCGATATGACAGCGTGAAGAGCAAATGGATGTGGCTCAGCATAAACTGCTTCGTTACAGAATGTCTCGGGCAGCGCTGGTTTTCAGCCACACCCACTTCTCCTTAGATGAAAGCGAGAAATGCAAAAGAAATCCAACAAAAGTAGGTGGTACTCCTACGATCATATTGTGTAAGTGTGTGTATGTGTGTGTCTATGGTGACCGCTTTCCATCAGGCGGGCCATAAATAAAAACAACTTTTATTGAAATCTATTCATTCAGTCACACCTTGCATAAAACTGCTGGATTTATAAATCTAACGAAAATTTTACCTAAAAAAAAGTACTGCGGGTTTTTTTTGTAAAGCCAGATTAATTACTTTTAAATTTTACTTGACAAAAGTTTCAGGTGTTCTGTCTGATGCCCAAATCGAGTGGATTTATATCAAGTAATATTATCTTTAGATAGGTACCTATAAATTTTAATATTTGTCCATCGATCAAGAATTCATAATAATAAGTAGGTATTTCGTAGATATTGCCATGAATAAAATCACCGACTCGTTAAAATTACGCATTGAGTTCATAAAAATTACCTTGTGAAGGAACTGTCGGGAATCTTGTGATATCATCCGCTTTTGTTTTCCCCTTGTTCTATTTCAAACAGATTCATCAAATTGAAAACAGGGCTCGGTATGATGAATTCAGTCACATTAATTATAATTTGTTTTGAAAGAAAAATATTTTTGTCTGGCAGAATTATTTTATTCCGATGGTAAATAATTAATCACTTTATTAAAGTACTTATAAGGTGTATGCAGTGAAAACCTTCTCAAAGCACTGACTTTAATAAAAACAAATATAAAACAACTGCTAGTTATTTAAATGAAAAACAAAAAATAAATAAAAATTCTGCAGCAGCGGGAATCGTAGCATGGTCGCATCTCCATTTGAAAATCGAACGCACAGAAAATCAAATCATTTTAAAGACTTACAAAAAAGATAATTAAAAACTAAAACCTCAGAAAAGAGGTTGGTCATTCGCCTACACAGAATAATTATGTTTTGTTACAACTGCAGTAACTTAAATTTTATATATAAATTTGTTACTAGGTGACCCAGCGAACTTAGTATCGCCCTAGAAATAGGGTTGGTGGTAGAAGGTTAAAAGACATAAAATAATTTGTATTTTATTACAAAACACAAATAAACTTGAGTATGGTGGTTAGCGCGTTCGGCTTCGATCGTTGAAGTTAAGCAACTTTCCCATCGTCGGTCATTGGATGGGTGTCCAAAAATCTTCTATCTCGAGTTCCTCGCTGCATCTGCTGTCGTGAGCACCCCGCCAATCTGTACTGGGCCCGCGTGGTAAGTCAAGGCCCAATCTCCCTATTCCATCCATAGGGAAGGCCTGTGCCCCAGCAGTGAGGACATTAATAGGCTGATGATGATGATATGTACTCATAAATGTGCATTCATAATAATAATAATTCTTAATTTTCACCATAATCGGTTTCTTATTCCATCAAAAACACTTAGTAAAAAGGTCACTTATCTAATTATGGCATTGTTTTATTTTTAAAAATGTTAGGTGCATAATTTAGGTATGTTGTTAAGTATAAATAATATCCTAGAATTTTTTTCTAGTTATATTTTCTTTAGATTTAAACATCAAGCAGTTACATGCTTTAAAATAATAGAAATTATAACTATAATTGCTATTTCTGCTTTCAAGTGTTTAATACTTGTAAAAGTATTCATTTGACATTGTGGGTTACCTACAATGCGAAGAGATGGCGCTGCCTTGCAGCTTAAGAATGGCTAGAGGAATTTCGACGCGGTCCGTGAGGGCCGCGGTAGCATAATTGGTCAGTGCATTCGCCCGGATTGCGAAGGGTGCGGGTTCGAGTCCCGTCTGCTGCCTGGTCCGCGTGGAATTTTTTCTAGTTATATTTTCTTTAGATTTAAACATCAAGCAGTTACATGATTTAAAATAATAGAAATTATAAATAAAATATCCTCTTTGCACCGTACATACTTACATGTCTTTACGCCATATATGCTTGCTAGATTTGGCAGAGTACCAAATGTGCAGCTTGTGAGTTAAAAATGATTCGCGTAACCACACCTCAACGATGCCACATTTGGAATCGATTGTGTCCAAGTAGGCCAGGGCAGATGCCTTGGAAAATCGTAAAAAATGAAAAATATTTAAATCAGGCTGAAACCTTTACCAAAAGTAACACATTAGTAAAAGGGAAAACAAAATTATGGCTGATTTGAGATTAAAAAGGGTGAGGGGGTGATCTTTTAAGGTGAGAAAATGGCTAAATTGCAAGTAATCAAAAGATTTACAACTAGTTTTTAGTTTTATACGGGTACTTAAAATTATAATTTTAAAAGTAAGTTTTGATGTCTCCGCAACCTAAGGGAGACAACAGTCCGAAAAGCTTTTGCCTACACTGACCCCATCCCCTAACCCCGTGGAGCTCTTGTATTGTTCTCCCGCTGACAGAAATACAACACCGCTAAAAGATAGTGTCGTGTCTCTGTTGCTTTTGTAAGGTGAAGGCTACTTTCAAAATTATTCTAATTCAGGCGCCTGCCTCACCGCTCACCGGTTCGTTTCGTTCTCGTTCGTTTTTGTACCCAATCTGTACAGATTTTTTACCGAGTGCTATGGTAATACACACCTGACTGTACCGAGTGTGATCGAACTATTAGTGTCGCCGCAGACGGGCCTCACGCTACAGCCACAAACGCCGCCACGAGAAGCTAGAAGCGGCTACTAAAATGGTTGAAGCGGCCGACTAAGGTAAGGGAGAGAGGGGTGGGGAATCGCGCGAGTGACGTGTGGCGACGATTTGTATCGGCGCATTAAGTGGCCGGTGCGGGCCACAAGAAGCGAGCAGCGACAATTTGTAGCGTGTGGCGGCCATCGGCATACCGTGTGTGGCGAGTCCATATAAAATGTATGAAAACTACAAGAAATATGCCGGTGGCGGCGTTTTGTGGTTGTGGTCGGTGGCCCGTGTGTGGCGACACTAACTCGCCCGTACCATCACTCCGGTAAACAAAACCGAAGCAAACAAAACGAAGTGATACAGCACCGTATTCGAGCTGTACCCTTAGCACGAACCAATATCGACTTCGAATAGTTTGCGAGTGCGAAATGTCATTGTCAAATGTGTACTGATTTTTAGTTCTCGTTGCGTACTTTGAGGCGCTGCTGTTCAAGTTTCCATACATTTGACATTGACATTTCGCACTCGCAGACTATTCGAATTCGATAATTGTTCGTGCTAAGGGTACTGGTCAAGAAGTGGTTCTCGGTAAAGAATCACCAGTCACCTATAATCTGGGGCTCTTCAAATCGCGAGTGAATCGGTTTCTTCTAGGCAAGCGCGTCCCACCTTAGGCTGCTACGTCGCTCTACATCAGGCGCCTGGCCGTCAAACGTAGGCCTATTTAATGTAAAATAAAAAAAAAACCGGTGCAGATTCGGTACAGAAACGAAAACGTATAAACGTAGTAACGTAACGCTGATCCGGTGAGGAACGCGTCTCAAGCGGAAAATAAGTACACCATGATCTACCTCTCTTTGATATAAGTAATTTTATATTGCTAGTAAGTAGACCGTGTTACATTAAGTCCTTACTTGTTATCAATCAAGAGTTCTTAATCACTTAGCCGGTAATGTCGTCTTAGAAGTAATTGGCTTGTCGCCGAATGAAACGAATAAAATGATTAATAGGAAGACGTTAATAATGTTGCTCCGCGTCGTAAAATATTTATATTGCATGCTCAACTCATGATATGTAAGCCGCTCGATAGGTGGTGCTTGGCTATGGCAAAAAATGTCATATAAAAATAATGTGTTTGTGTCTTGTCACAGGACACAAATTCATTTGTCTGGACTCATTTATGTTGGGAATATGTACAGGTGGACCAATGATTTATTATGGTCTTAAGAGACATATTAACTTGGAAAAGGATGCTCACCGTTTCGACTCGCTACTGCAACGCGCACTAATCGGAATCATAACGTAATCACCTCAAGGGACAAAGTAAATAAAAAAAAACATTATTCCGACGACGCATTCCTGCAAAGGATGCGAAACGTCAATAAATATATAAAATCAGTGCATCTAACCCGTTGAAGGCGTAGTCGTTTACTATGGGTCTCATAGGACGGCTCAAGTTCGCCCAGCGGCCAATGGAGAGAGCTATGCTTGGTGTTTCCCTGCGTGATCTAGTCAGAAATGACGAGATCCGTAGGAGAACTAAAGTCACCGACATAGCTCGAAGAATAGCCCAGCTGAAGTGGTAGTGGCCGGGACACATAGCGAGGAGAACCGATGGCCGTTGGGGCGGAAAGGTTCTCGAATGGCGACCGCGTGCCGGACGACGCTCAGTGGGAAGACCCGCTACAAGGTGGACCGACGATCTGGTGAAGGTCGCGGGAAAGCGCTGGATGCGGACAGCGCAGGACCGATCGTTGTGGAGATCCTTGGGGGAGGCCTATGTCCAGCAGTGGGCGTCGTACGGCTGATATGATGATGATGATAATCCCGTTGAAACTTGTTTTATTTAGCGTGGATTTGGTTATTTTTTTACTATTAATTTCTATTACCTCGATGGTACCATAATATTGTATTGTCATCTAATTTACATATAATTGCCAAGTTTCATGATAATACAAGATTATAAGTAGCGCGTGTAATTCAGATTCTTAGATTTTATTACATGTTTCGTTACAAGTCGACCGCGGTAATAAAAGCGTGTTAATAAAAACCGGAATAATCAAAAAAGTGTATCCTTCCGGACAGTTTCGAGTGAATAGTGAGAAAGTGAAAAATAGAAAAGAAAAATAGCAAAAAGACACCATTATTTTTGCTATTTATCTTTCACTTTTAATCCAGTATCAATATACAAAGTTTCATGTAAAAACTTAGATATTGTCCTACAAACAGATCACGCCGGCTTTAATTACAATACTAACATATACCAAAACACACGAGTTCTATTAGAACGACCACTAAAAAGTTAAGTTATTGAGAAAACCCTTAAGATTGAAAACTTACGTATTGTAAAACTTTCGAGTTACTATCACGTTCAATCCCGACGGGGGGAAAAGTTACCCTAAGTGTTGTTGTTGACAATACAGCAAGAGAATACTTTTAGCGCGTGTCGAACTTACGTTGAAGACGCTTTAAAGTTTTTAAGTACGTCAAAATAGTTCGGTCAAGACGGCGGTAAGTGTACATGTATACTTTTTATCCCATTCCCAAAAAGGATAACCTCTGAATTCGACTTTCATTTGTTTTCATCTTTTCAGATATTTTCCTCGTACAACACTCACAAATAAGTTTACTATCTTAAACTTTTTCGGGGCTCATAGAAGTAATGTTCTGTTTGATCTCAGTTATTTCGTTTGTTCTTGTTTTCGACGTTTCTCTGCGACTGCGAACGTTGAGCAGCCACGTATGGATGCCGCCTTTGAGCTTTCTGGTAGTAAATTGGTTTACTCATAAAAAATGTTTATTGGAAATTTTCTGGTCCAATATTGGAGATTCATATTTGTCATGTTTCTTATTTACTCTGATGTACATGCCTACTTATTTGTTTGGTCTTCCGTGTCGGATTGTGAAAGAAAAGCACGTAATTGTAATTGTGATTTGAGGTGTACACACGAACTCAAAATGTGAATTTGAAGATACAATATTCTAATACTTAGATTACTCCACAAAAATGAACGAGTCAAAAGTGTTTTTCAACTTTAATATAGTTCCAACGGTCCGACAATATTTTAAACTAACACGACTTTACTCAGACACTATGCTATTTCAGCAGTAGGTAGGTATGTTGAAGCGATATGCCTTTTTTGCAAAAGATTAGGTTTGGTTAAAACTGCGGCTAAATCTAAGTGCTTAGCGAGTGAAACGAGCATACCGCGCCAGTTGTTTCCATCTCAATGTCTTTAACATTTCCATCTTTACTTAATTGAATTAACAATCTGCAACTAAGTCTCCATTGAAAAATATATTTTATAATAAAACCAGATAAGTCCTGTACACGACAAAGGCCCTTTACATCAGCTAAGTGTTATTCGCGTGAACGCCCAACAAAGTAAGTTCTTTTTCTACTTCGCCAACACTTCTAACCCAAAAAGCTGCGGCGTAAAAGCAAATCGAATTACCGACTGAAAGACTACTCTATAAATCAGGAGCGAGTAAATCA
The DNA here is from genome assembly GCA_902850365.2 of Chilo suppressalis. Taxonomy (NCBI): domain Eukaryota; kingdom Metazoa; phylum Arthropoda; class Insecta; order Lepidoptera; family Crambidae; genus Chilo; species Chilo suppressalis. The sequence continues at coordinate 5,927,629 of OU963907.1, forward strand.
CCTTGGTGATTGTCCGATGGGCGTACGGTTGGTTGTTGCCATCGATTGGTAGAATCGCTTTATAGAAAGCAATGAAAAGCCGCCGATTGCGCACAATAGTCATATTTCGGCCCGCAGAGGCAGTATTTGTTAACAATGCCCCCCCGTTTTCGGTAAATATCGACTTACCAGTATGTAGGTAATATCTATAAATCAGAAACGTTGTCTTTGTACTTTGTTTCCATGAATTGGAATTAAATTAGTATTATGAAAATGTTTACTTAGTTGAAATATACTTGGCGAATCAGTTTTTTGATTTGAGAAATTATTGCGAGTGAATAGCATAATTGTGCTTTGCGAGGTGTTAAACGGTTATTTTAATACGTATTATTAATTTGTGTTAAGATTTTTACCATCTAAGAATTTTTATAGTTTATTATAAGTGCCTAACATTCAATAGATTTTCGATGATCACTGAATGAATCTATGAAGGACGAATAATTGTTTCCTATCAAATAGACTTTTCTGTAAGAAAACTCGCGCCTTCTTCAACATACTGTATAAGAAGGTCTATAAAGCAAAATAATAACTTACCAGCTAGAGGCATTCAAATAAAATGATTGCATACCTGTTTAATTATTATGTCATAATAATATTTAATAATAATAATTATTCAGGCATAAAATTTTACAAAATATTGATAAGGATCAGTGAAAGTAACAATTAAAGTTGAAATATTCATCTACCTTCTTACAGTCAAAGATAAGTGAAGATCTCTTTGCTTTCTATGTTCTTCCTTTCACAATAATCTCAATGGTGCTGTAGTAAGCGCTTTCAGTCGGCGATTGTGGAAAATTAGTAACTTATTGATTTCCTCCACGCTTTGAAGGCACATTAAGAAGTTGGTCCCGGCTGCATCTGCAGTCGTTAACACCCTTCATTTGCGATGCACCCATGTGGCGGTTTATGGAGTTTTAGCCCATTCCTATTCCATCCACAGGGAAACTGTGGTGACTTTATAAAATCATCTTTCCATTAAACTACGTATAAACCTATATGTGGAGACTATCTTTTGTAAGACATAATATCACTTCTTTCTTCTGGTCTAAATAGTATCTATTATAACTTGAACGCAACAAGATAAGTATTTTTCTATCCTTAAGCTGCAAGGCAGCCAGGCCATCTCTTCGCATTGAAGGTAACCCACAATGCCGCGGTAGCATAATTGGTCAGTGCATTCGCCCGGATTGCGAAGGGTGCGGGTTCGAGTCCCGTCTGCTGCCTGGTCCGCGTGGATTTTTTCTATTAAAACTTTTCTTTAGATTTAAACATCTAGCAGTTAAATACTTAAAAAAATAAAAACATAAATATAAGGATATTAAGTTACGACCAGCTCTTTGTATAACATAGATTGTTTAATGTGAAGTCCAAATAAGAAAACTTTTTGGAGCCGCGTTTTTTGCTACTCGTAATTTACGCTGCATTCTGTCCAATGAAAGTGTCCGCTTTGTGTCACACAACGAAGCGAAATGAGATGTGATTTTAGTCGAATGCTAATTTGGTGGCAAAATTTTATTGCATTGTGAGTTTGCGAGGGCTATATTTTATTAAGGAATTCTGCAAAAAGGCAGTCCCTTTGACCGTTACTTACAGCTGAATTCTCTTAAAGACTGGTGTGCCTTACGTTTTTTGAAATAACTTATTTAAAGTATTTCTATGACGAGTGGCTGGTATATCGATCATGGTAAAAAGGTGGGGACTTTTGGTATAATTATGTAGGTTATTAAAAAAAATTTACCTTATGATGTTTAGGGCTCATTCTACCTCTATTTAAGTTTGAACAATTGACAAAGATAGAGTGCTGCGTTAAACAGAATTAAGCCTTAATTTTAAATAAGAATCTTTGGCATGTATGGCCCCTTGCATTGTGTTTTTGATCACCTAATGATCAACCGCTGGTAAGTTTTTTTTCTTATATTTATAAATAAATAAATAAATAAATATTTCCAACACTCATACCAATTAGCCTAGCCCCAAAGTAAGCATTGTAAGGCTTGTGTTATGGGATACTAGGGTAACGGATAGAATACATATACTGTACATATATAAGTATAGTTTCATATATATATACATATAGAAATACATATTAAACATCCATGACTGGAGTACAAATGCTCCCCCCCAGGATTCGAACCCGGGACCTCTCGAGTCGGCGACACCATGAAACCCGGCGTACAAACTCGGCCACGGAGATTGTCATTTATTCAAGGAGTTATGCAGGCAAACGTGTTGATGCGCGGAGAGTCGGCAACGGTTGCCGCGACCACACGGCACGCACTAGGGGGATCGCGGTCCTCATAGTGCGTGTCGGGTGACGTTGCAGGAGTATTGTCTGGTTGTTAGGTAGGGCCCTGTTTATTTCACCTGGCCACAGGGCTGACTGAAATGAACAGGGTGGAGTCCCTTAAACCTTTTTCTCGTTTCTCCAGTGGTTGAAGGATGCGTAAGTGTGCCACATACCACAGCCACAAACGCCGCCACGAGAAGCTAGAAGCGGGTTCTAAAGTGGCTGAAGCACACGACAGCGACCGACTAAGGTAAGGGAGAGAGGGTGAGGAATTGCGCGAGTGACGTGTGGCGGCGTTTTGTATCGGCGCATTAAGTGGCCGGTGCGCGCCACAAGAAGCGAGCTACGACGATTTGTAGCGTGTGACGGCCACCGGCGTACCGTGTGTGGCGAGTCCATATAAAATGTATGAAAACTACAAGAAATATGCCAGTGGCGGCGTTTTGTGGTTGTAGTCGGTGGCCCGTGTGCGGCGACACTAAGGCGTTTCCCAGATACAAAAAAAAGGGTAGGCAACGACGCGAGGAATATTTTGGATATCGCAAGCATTTATGGTGACCGCTTACCATCAGGCGGGCTATACGCTTGTTTGCCACCCTTTTAATATAAACAAACACTATTTTTGCGTCGAATATTAAAAAGTAAAGATCGCTCCTTTCGGAGTTTTCGATGAAAAGCTAATCTATTTGAGGTTGGGATGGCTTAATGAACGCTTGCAGTCCTTACTGTGCATGCATTCTAAGCAGCACTAGGTGGTGGAGTCCAGCGCTTCTGAAGCCGTAGTTACTGCATTCCAAGTCAATGTAAATATTCCATCAGCGTTTATACGAGACGGAGCTTAGTCGTAACACAGTCGGAATGGAAACGTTTGATGTCGCCAGTTTTCTTTTTAAATAGATTTAGTAGACTAGTCTTACGTAGAACTTTAATAAGCTTCGTTTGTTATCCTAGTATTTAACTTAGTTTAACTTTCCTTGAGTTGCTATTTTGATTAGCAGTGACCTGACTGAGGGAGTAGTCTTGTGCGGCAATCACGGACGTTTGCCGCACGAGGTCGCTGGGTCACAAATTTATTGCATCGGGCTGTCACGCGCGCTTCGGCTGATCCACGTTGAGGCTGAGGCAGGATCGAAAGACTGCGCGTGCTTCTAAACAACTTAGCTCGCGACCACCATAAGCGTTCGTTCGGAGAGCTATCGCCACCGCTGCCTATATATTATGTTTACGACTTCGACAAAAACAAAAACACAGAAATAAAGTATTTTGATGAAAAGGATAAACGAAAACAGATCACGCGAATCCGTCGTTCGTCGAACAAGCGAGGCAAAATACAACCATCTTGAGTGCGCGTGGCAATCGTAGTGAAGCATTTTTAAGCATCGACAAAAAACAACGTTCGGCTCGGGCAAAGCAGGGCGAGGCACGTCCTAATCGACTGGAGATTGCCTCGCGAGGCTACTCTTAAAGAAATGTTTGCCTTGATCCATTTCACATCACTTTTAAGTTTCCGTAGTCCTGACAAAGAACCCTTATAGTTTCGTCATGTCCGTCTGTCCGTCCCCGGTTTTGCTTGGAGATTGTTTGCACTAGAGAGCTAATTATTGAAATGTTTTTTTTAATATATATATCAATCACGCCGACAAAATGATAAAGAATAAAAAGGACATTGCTCGTTTCCCATACATTGAATGCCCTAGAACGCCCAGCAATGAGAAAATGCTAGTTGTGTTCGGAATTATTCATAAACTCTAAATAAGCATTTGTTGAGATACGGACAACTTGAGGAACCGTGGCCTACTACAGAATATATTCGATTTTGAGGTTATAATTATTATACTTAATCGTAAAAGATGTACTCTTTATATATTCTGAATAGATTTAGTGTTTAAATAATATGCATTAAATGAACATAAAATGCAATTAATAAAAAAATAATAAATGCTTATATTCATATTGATTTATGAGTGTTGTCAGTTGGCACCTATGATACCTATACCTACCTGTAGTAGGTAATGATAGATTTCTTTTCAAATGAAATGTTCAATCTTTCCATTTACCTGTTTCTATATTTTACTATCGGTAATTAGGTATGTACCTGGTTATCATTATGATTTTCATAAAAATAAACAGATATTACATAGGATGGGAGTATAAACTATCTTTAGATAATTTCAGAAATAATCTTTTTACAAATATAATATAAATTCTAGTAATAAGTGTTATTAACTAAGGTACCTAGTTCTATTTTTATGTTGATAAATACCAATGGTCGCCTATATTGCATTACTAAGGTAAACAATCTTGGCACAACTTTTTAACAGAATCACCCATTTAATAATAAAATATTAACGAAGCCAATAAACTATTAAAATAAATCGTTAATATAGACTGAAACCTATTGAATCCAGTTATCAGTTGATTTTTAATGCTGTATTTTCAATAAAAAGGAGTGCCAAGTTGAATGAACAGACTGTAGTATCTAGTAACAGAACTTTTATTTTTTTAAACAGATTGTCCGTTTACTTTGATTAATTGCTAATAAGTTAAAAAAATAATAGAAAAATAATAGTGAAGGACATTCTTTTGGGCATGCTAGGGCCGATTTCGTCGATGTCCTTTGATTGATTATTGGAAATGCCTCAGATTTTTTTTAATGGTGACATGGATGAAGTTATTTTAGCGTAAACTCTTGCATTAAAAACTATTTAAAAACCACAATTAAATATCATTAATTCCACAAACATACCGCGAGTACCAACAGCAACGGTTTCTAAATCTTGCTATCGTTACGTTTTTATAAAGCTCTTTTATTCCGTAGCATTCGTATTTAAAAAAATTAAAACGAATTGATTTTGTTTTTGAGGCGAATTCACTTTGATTCAGGTAATTTAGTTCAGATATTGATTGCTTTTTTTTATTTTCGATACAGAAAATAAAGACTTCTGTTTAAATGCATTGTGATAACGATAGGCAACTACGGAACCCTACACTGCGCGTGGAACGATACACACTTGGCCGATTTTTACTTATAATGTATTCAGGACGAGGATTTACTAAACCTAATATTTTCTGTGACATCAAATAATTTGAGAATTTAATTGCTATCACTGAATGGTGACGGTAAAGTACAATGCATGTTGTTCTTATTGGTAAAGTCGTATCCAAGTCGTGGGGTATAAAGTTCTCCCTCTGGGAAAGATCGTTGGCACGTGACAGGCACCTATATGAGATTTAGGTACTTAATTTGTTGCCGACGTGCTGCAGGCCACACAAACACGCCGCCATTGTGGGGACACTTTAGTTGCCTTTCATCGTCACTGAGAGCTTTATTTATGTTTTCCTCGTTTACTTTATTACGCTGGCTTCCCTTATAGTATCGACACAGTTCACACTGTAGGCTAGAGTTCTCTGATGCGAGTAGACTAGAGCATTTGCTCGTAACGAAATAACGAGCCGCTCTAATATTTCATTACCCTTTCGACAGTTTGACGTCAAGTTTGAGAGCTTTATTTATGTTTTCCTCATTTACTTTATTACGCTGGCTTCCCTTATAGAATCGACACAGTTCACACTGTAGGCTAGAGTTCTCTGATGCGAATAGACTAGAGCATTTGCTCGTAACGGAATAACGAGCCGCTCTAATATTTCATTACCCTTTCGACAGTTTGACGTCAAGTTTGAGAGCTTTATTTATGTTTTCCTCATTTACTTTATTACGCTGGCTTCCCTTATAGAATCGACACAGTTCACACTGTAGGCTAGAGTTCTCTGATGCGCGTAGACTAGAGCATTTGCTCGTAACGGAATAACGAGCCGCTCTAATATTTCATTACACTTTCGACAGTTTGACGTCAAGTTTGAGAGCTTTATTTATGTTTTCCTCATTTACTTTTTTACGCTGGCTTCCCTTATAGTATCGACACAGTTCACACTGTAGGCTAGAGTTCTCTGATGCGAGTAGACTAGAGCATTTGCTCGTAACGGAATAACGAGCCGCTCTAATATTTCATTACACTTTCGACAGTTTGACGTCAATTCTGAGAGCTTTATTTATGTTTTCCTCATTTACTTTATTACGCTGGCTTCCCTTATAGAATCGACACAGTTCCCACTGTAGGCTAGAGTTCTCTGATGCGAGTAGACTAGAGCATTTGCTCGTAACGGAATAACGAGCCGCTCTAATATTTCATTACCCTTTCGACAGTTTGAAGTCAAGTTAGGAGCTTTGTTAAAATCTAAGCGTTTCTTTGGATGCACGATCTGTTTAATTTACTCATCTCACAAATATCCCTATGAAATATCAAAATGGATGAGGATAAATTATATTGAAACTTTTTACTTAGATCCTACTCTGTCACATGCAAAGGCAAGTTTAAAATGAATCTATCCACAAAATCACAAGTTCAGTCCCACAATCATTTAATGATGCACAATTTATTTCATTTACTTGTCTCTTAGTAACATAAGTTCCAATATTCCTATAAAATACCAAAATGGATAAGAACGAAGTATGGATACTTTATACATCGTTCCCACTCTGTCTCACGCGCAGGCAGTTTCAAAATAATTCTATCCTCAAAATCAAGTACAGTCCTTGTATAATTTATTGGTCCACGATTTGTTTAATTTACTCATCTCTCAATATAGATATAAGTTCCATTATCCCTTGACCTTCCGGACAGCCGCTGTAGACGTACGCGCAGCTAAACATTTGCCGGCCTACAGTCGCCGCGTCCTTGTATGGAGCCATCATGTCGTCCCAATACGGATCCTTTTCCTCGAACGGCGACCGCCCGTAGTCTGGACTGGAAATATCGAAATTAAGAATAATTGACATATAATTCACGTGGGTTTAGACGGTGACACATCTAGTTACCACAATCCGTAAATTTTTCTCAATAAATTTGTAAAATGTTCAATGCCAGTTGGATAAATTTGATAGTATTGAGTTATTTGACTACCTCCGTGGCCAAGTGGTATATACGCTGGGTTTTAAGGTATCGCCTACACGTGAGGGTTCGAACCCGGCGGGGGCAAATGTTAATATGATGAATTGTACCTTAATGAGCATTTGTACCTTAGTTATGGATTTTATTAAATATATCTTCATAATTATACTTACCTATTTAAGAATCAAATATAATTATGTTTTCTATCCGTTACCCTACCCCATAACACAAGCCTTACAATACTTAATTTGGAGCTAGGCTAATTGGTGTGATTATGGGAATTATTATTATTATTATAATTTTTCCTGTGGCTGTTTCTACGAGTACATTCAATACAAAGCTGAGGGCTTAAAAGAAAGATATCTCTATGTTTAGGTTTAATAATCAGTACTATTTATAATTTACTGTGCTAAAATTAAAGCCTGACTAGGTTGCATCTAATATAATACACCGAATAATAGACTTGGCCAGCTTTTATTATATATATAGTCGTAAAATTTGTTTGTCTGTCTATTGAGCTTTCATCATCATCAGCAACCATTTTATATCCTTACTGCTAGGGTACAGGGCTTTCCTTATGGATGGAATAGGGAGATCGGACCATGCTCAACCACGCGGGCCCAGTGTGTATTGGTGGATGCTAACGACTGCAAATGCTGCCGGGACCAACGGCTTAACGTGCCTCCCGAAGCACGAAGGAGCATGAGTTTTTGGTCACGAAAGTAGCTTAACTTCCACGATCCTCTAAGCTTTCATGACTAAACATATTGCTATGGAGATAAAGAACGCTTTCCTATACAGGTGTTTTAGTGCCCGAATGCGAGATGCAAGAACAGATAACATTGAAAAATATCGTCTCTCTTTTTGGCAGTCTCGTAAAAACCCACGTGGAGGAGTTCGAAGACGCTGTGGTTAATGCTGTCGGTTTTAATTAAGCGAGTAAAGCAACTTTTATAATAACCAGTCATGGGATGGGTGATCAATATTAATTTATCATCTCAAGTTCTTCTGTGCTTTGAAAATCGCGTACATCATTTTTATGACTGCATCAGCTTCTGATAACACGCATCAATCTGAACTGAACCCACTTCTCTCCATTGGCAATGACTGTAGCCCAGCAGTGGGGTATTAACAGGCTAATGATGATAATATTGGACAGTTTATCGAGTCGGTCACCCATCCTTAATTACATCTGCACATATAGATAATAATCAGCAATTACATTCAAACTGGCTAAATAAACAAAAGATAGTTTCGATAGTAAATAAATCGTGTTCAGGCAATCATATAAAATACTAAGATGTTTTACGAAGAGTTGAGATCATAATAAAGCCTGATTACAATGGTTGACAAGCAATTAAACGGATCTTAGATGTAATTATGTGTACACCCTTCTTGATGTATGCGTGACTCTATTCACTGTGTACCTATTCATGTATCTTAATTACAATACCGCGAAGAACGACTGAACATATTATCTTTGTATAAAGCAAGTAGCATAACGTACGCGGCCGCGCTTAAAGCTGTTAATCTACTTCTTAATAGCTTTAAGATAATTCTGGACAATTTGTTGCTATTTTGGATATTTTACTTATTGTTCCATTAAAATTTTGAGTATTAGTATGACAACTTTATAGCTTATCAAATTTATAATGGATTTATAATCTACTTTGACATGCATGTAACAATAGACTATATAAAATTATATTCATAAATTGTAATTTCAATGTAACCAAAATAATAGTACCTGTTTCATAGAACCATAATATCTATTTGTATACCTTATTTAAGGTGGAAGTGTAGTGATACTAACAAAAATTCTAGAATCCTACCATATAAACACTAACTTACGTATAACAAATAAAAAAATATCTGAATTCTGAATCTGAATTCTTTGCAATAAAAACAAAATAAATCATCACTTGATTTAACAAAGCATTACATTTAATTAATGTTTAAAAAAGCTTAATTTGTATGAAATATTTAGAATAAGTTGCATAATAGAATTCTTCGTGGATTTTATATTAATGATATTTGATCCAAGTAGGAATTTCACACAATCTCATACAAATCTGTCAAATTAAAAATTAAATTTCATGTTCATTTTAATTTTTAAATTTGATTCTTTCTTGAAAATTCTTGAAATTTTAATATTTCATTTGCCTAGGTACCAAGCTGGTATAGAACCAGCGTGTTTCGCTTTCAGTTTTTTCTTTATATATACTATTAGCTGACCCAGCGAAATTCGTACCGCCATAAAATTAGGGGTTGGCGGTAGACGGGTAAAAATTTAGGGTTAAAAAAATATGTGTCCAAAATATTAAAAAAAATGTTAGGGGTGGGCAACCCTTATCACTTAGGGGTATGAAAAAGAGATAGTAGCCAATTCTCAGACCTACTGAATATGCTTATAAAATTTCATAAAAATCGGTCAAGCCGTTTCAGAGGAGTGTAAGAGTGGAAGTAATAATAAAAAATAATAAATTTGGGAAGTGTTTGAATTCAACATTAAACGGTTAATTATCTTTTTTCTTTTGAAGTGAAACTTCTATATAGACGGGAGTATTTTTTTTTCAACACACACTAATTAGCCTAGTCCCAAGCTAAGCACTATAAGACTTGTGTTATGGGATACTAGGGTAACGGATAGAATACATATACTGTGCATATATAAGTATATTTATATAGAAATACATATTAAACATCCATGACTGGAGTACAAATGCTCGTATTCATCACACAAACATCTGGCCCCACCGGGATTCGAACCCGGGACCTCTAGAGTCGGCGACACCATGAAACCCGGTGTACAAACTACTCGGCCAAGGAGGTCGTCGTTAGGATTATGCTGTCACGAAAAAGCGTTACAGCCGCATGAAGGGGGGTAGACGATATATCGCGCGGTGAGAGGCGGCAGGTAGGCGAAGTCTGCCTTGGCACTTGTTCGGAAACTTTCCTCCTCCTCATCCTCTATGAGTCCCAACACAAATTTAATCTTTTTTTATTAGGGTTTAATATAACAATAACATTATAATTGAAAGACATACTTTAGTTTTATTATTGTTTGATGTTTCCATTCTTCCTGATTATTTAACAACAATTAATCAAACAACTAGATACGTACGAGTGCCACTACTACGATTTTTTTGTGCACAACCCAAAGTTTAAAATTCTAATGCAACTGACAAGCGTAGGTATGAAAATTTAAATTAGTACTTGAGATTACCTTCTGAACTATCTATTTTTTGTTTCCGATTCAAATTAGCTTGAGGAGTTTGTAACGTCGTAGTCGCAATAGAATGAATGATCAACCCGATTGCTATAATCTGTCTAATATGAGTAGCAGCTGCTAACGCCTTATAATATGGGTTAGTTTCCAACAACATTTTAATTTAACAAGGAATGTGGCGCCACAAATCGGATACTACCTTTTAGTTGAAATATTGTACCTAGACTTCGGCTGAATCGAATTCGAAATCAGTTCTTTTAAGAACATAATTATATAGTTCTGCAATAAGAGATCATAATAAGCCTCCAGCCATAGAACATTAGTCACCAACAGAAACCCGATACCACCAAAAGGTAGTGTTATTATACTTGGATCTTCTGTAAGGTGGAGGTTACTACCCCAGACGGGCGCTTCAATTCAAGCGGAAAATCCGCTATGCTCTACTTAACCTATCTAGCAGTCTGATTAGAAGGTCATTGACCCTGATGTAATTTATATAATAAATCTAACTTCATCATCAGCCTATTAATGTCCCCACTGCTGGGGCACAGGCCTTTCCTATGGATGGAATAGGGAGATTGGGTCATGACCCACCACGCGTGCCCAGTGCGGATTGGCGGGTGCTAACGACTGCAGATGCAGCCGGGACCAACGGCTTAACGTGCCTTCCGAAGCACGGAGGAACTCGAGATAGAAGATTTTTGGTCACCCATCCAATGACCGACCACTCTAGCTATATCATGACCAAGGAAAAGTCACTCTCTAGCTATATCATGACCAAGGAAAAGTCTAAATTTCTAAATATTGTTCACCAAAATATACAAGGCTTTTTTGGTAAAGACTTAGAACTATGCTTATTTTTAAATACAATGAATATAAACATTTTATGTATTACAGAGCACTGGTTCAGAGATTATGAATTAGTTACAGGCTTAGATAATTATACAGTTGTTAGTAGTTTTTGTAGGAAATCGGCTATCAGGGGAGGCTCTCTCATAATCTTACAGAACAATCTTAAATACAAAGAACGTACAGATATTGTTACACTTTCAGTTGAACGTAATATAGAAATATCTTGTGTGGAACTTGAAGAAATGATCATAATATGTGTATATCGGCCCCCATCTGGGAATTACACTCAATTTGAGTCCGCTATGGAAGATGCTTTCAATATAGTATGTAGATGTAATAAAGTGGTTGTTGTGTGTGGTGATTTTAATATAAACATTTTAGTTAAGTGTCCATTAGTGAGTAGGTTTCTAAACTTATTTAAATCATATAACTTGGAGCATACCTTCTTTGAGCCTACTCGCATCACACATGCATCAGCGACCTGTTTAGATAATATTTTTTGTAATAGAAATGTTTTTAATAAATTGTATTAATTCTGGTGATAGCGGACAATTAGCCTCTATTGAACACCATCATGCTTCACCCAAACATGACCTAAGTTGTAGACCAATTACACAAACAGGTATAAATAAATTTCAAGATAGCGTTTATCACAAAATATCGTACTTACCAGTTTGTAGTAATAATAATATTTTGTATGAAGATTTATTCAATTTAATTAAAGATGAATTTAATATAATATTCAAACGCAAAGTTATTAAATGCCATAGCTTTAAAAAGAAATTTAGTGATTGGGCCACACCGGGTATTTACAAAAGTAGAAATAAGTTGTATCAATTATATGCTCTCAAGGCAACCTCATCTGATCCTAAGTTTATAGAATATGTCAAAAACTATTCAAAAACTTTTAAAAAGGTGTGTGCCATAGCAAAAGCTAAGTTTTTATCAAAAAAAATTAGTCTTTCCGATAATAAAATAAAGACAACTTGGAATATAATTAATAATGAAACTGGAAGAAATAAATTTAATGAACACACATATTCTTTAAAAATAGACAATAAGATAATTAGGACAGATAATGCCGTTCCAAACACTTTTGAAAATTTCTTTTCTAGTGCACCATTTGAAACAACTAGAAATCTTAATTCTTGTTCTAGGTTAGCAATGACCCTCCTTGAGTCAAGTGTTGATAAGTGCAGTAATGATTTTCATTTAAGACATATCAGTAGCGACTGTATTATAAAAACTTTTAACTCAATTAAAATTAAAAAGACAGAGGATTATTGGGGAATATCAACATATATAATTAAACCGATTATCACTGTTATTGCGCCACAACTGGCCATTATATTTAACAAATGTATTGATGACGGAGTGTTTCCAGATCTAATGAAATGTGCTAAAGTTATCCCTCTCTTTAAGGCTGGTGACAAATCAGATCCCAGCAATTTTAGGCCTATATCTGTATTACCAGCGCTAAGTAAAGTATTTGAGAAAATAATTTATAACCAATTACTAGCACACTTTTCTATAAATAAGCTATTTCATTTAAAACAGTTTGGTTTCACTAGAGGCAAAAGTACTACTGATGCTGGAACTGCACTTCTCAAACACATCTTTGATATATGGGAGAGTAAGCACGATGCTATTGGCATTTTTTGCGACTTATCAAAGGCGTTGGACTGCGTTAGCCATGAAACATTGTTAAATAAAATGAAGCATTATGGTGTATCAAATATTTCACTAAGTCTGATACAGTCTTATCTTTCTGCTAGGATTCAGAAAGTAGTTATACATGAAGCTGAGTCTACAGGAGCACCCATTTCTATGGGCGTGCCCCAGGGTTCAATATTGGGCCCATTGCTTTTCCTTATTTATATCAATGACCTTCTTCACTTTACAAGAGATTTGTGTGAGACAGTACTATTTGCTGATGACACCTCTTTATTGTTTAAAGCTAGAAGAGGTAATGATTGTTATGACGAAGTAAATTGTGCTCTCTCTGAAGTCCTTCACTGGTTTACGGTAAATAATTTAAAACTTAACTCCAGTAAAACAAAATGCGTTAAGTTTACTCTACCTAATGTGAGGCAGGTTAATACTAGTATAAAAATAAATGACCAGCCTGTAGAGTTAGTGGATTCTACAAAGTTTCTGGGTATTACTTTAGACTCTCGTCTGCAATGGGATCCTCATATTGATGCCTTGTCAAGTAGATTGAGCTCTGCAGCTTTTGCTGTTAAAAAAATAAGACTCTTAACTGATGTGGAAACGGCAAGATTAGTTTACTTTGGTTACTTTCATAGTGTTATGTCATATGGCCTTTTGTTGTGGGGCTCAGCCGCTAATATCGAAAGTATTTTCATACTGCAAAAGAGAGCTGTTCGCGCCATATACAATTTAAAGGCAAGAGAATCCCTTCGAGAAAAATTTAAAGAAATTAATATTTTAACACTGGCGTCGCAATACATTTATGAAAATTTAATATATGTAAGAAAAAACTATGATGAATTTGCAAAAAAAAGTCAAACCCATAACTTTAACACGAGATTTAAGAACAAGCTTGCCGTTCCATGTTTCAGACTCCAAAAATCAAGAGGTTCATTTCTGGGTTGTAGTATTGCATTGTTTAACAAAGTTCCCCAAGATCTGATTGAGCTTCCACTGACTAAATTTAAATCTCAGATCAAAAATACTCTTATGAATAAGGGCTATTATAAAGTTGATGATTATCTAAATGATCGTAATGCATGGACATAGTGTTTCTTATAATTTGATATTAAATGGGTATTACTCATTTTTCATAACAGTAATATTGTACCAATCTAATGCCGCTTCCTATATACTACTTAAAATGTTAACTATAAAATTAATTGTAACTACATATTTATATTCTAGATGATGTAATGGGATGTGACTTCAGACGTATTTCTGAAGTAATTTTTCAACTTGACGACACTGTATACACAGCGGCGAAACAATACAGGGAGAAAAAAACAGCCCTTGCTGAGTTTCTTGCCGGTTCTTCTCAGTTCAAGGTCTCCCGCCGTAGTTTTGCGAACCGATGGCGTAGCTTCTTGACCTTCACAAGTGCTTGTAACAGCCTAGACTGAATAAATGACATTTCATTTCATTTCATTTCACTGCGAAAGTTGCTTAACTTCAACGATCGCAATCGAACGCGCCAAAGAGCTCCTCAAGTCTAACTTATATTTATTTATTTAACTTCTGGAACAAGCTTTATAATGAATAATAATTTTATTGCCTCATGCGAAATAGTAAATATGATATCGCATCATCAAAGTTTCTATGTTTTCATCGCCCCTATCGGGGCACCTATCGGACAAGACAACAAACTAGCTTTTTAAAAACAAAATTTGATAGTGATGATACGATTGTGGAGTTATCAAAATTCGCTCTTTAGCCTCTGAACTAAGACAATTCCTGTATCTCGGGTTATTTTTACCTTCAACCCAAACCCAGAAACCTATGATTTTATAAAAACAGTAGGTGATATTATAATAATACTCACGTTAATAGGATGTGCAGGATCTCGCCTATTAAACCTTCTTCTTCTATAGTGTACTGCGCTGCTTCACATATAGCCCTCTGGACACATTCGAGCCCATTGAAACCTTTGCTAGAATTCCAAAACATGGTTCATTTATAGAAAATGTATTTGCTACATTATATATCTTTGGCTACAACAAAAATTATGTACCTACATTGGCATTCTCAAAATGTAAAAGGGCCTTTTGTATTTGGTAAGAAGAAACATATCAAATAAGATGTCAGAATGTTCTATTAATATTAAAAATGTGAAAGTTTGTGAGTTTGTTAGTCGATCAAGGATAAACGGCTGAACGGACTAGGATGAAATTTGGCACACAGATAGTTTACTAGTTGTGCCCCGCGGTGTTACTCGCGGTTTATTAGGGATATTTTCGCGCAGTAAAATACAGCCTATGTGTGTTAAATCCATGGTGTCAGCTAACTCTATACCAAATTTTATTTAAATTGCAGCCGTTTAGACGTGAAGAAGTATCAAACATACACACTCACAAACTTTCGCCTTTATAATATTAGTGTGATGAACTGGATTGAGACCTAGGATACATTTGATCACGGAAAATTGTTAGTTTAGGTTAGTTTTGCGGCCTTTAGGTTTTCTTCATCGATACCCTAAAACAAATTAAGCAGCACGGTTTATACTGCTAATATTTTATCATTATTATTCATAACTCTTCGAATCCTTTGCTTACACGAGTCTGTTTCTGGTTGTATTAGTCAAAATTTGAGGTAATCAACCCGATTTTCTGAAACTTAACTTAAAGATTAAGGTAGACGTAGTTCTGGTCAAAATGTCTGTAAACGGTCCAGAAAGTCTCAAACGGGTAATATCGTAAGTGCTTTTTATGCTAAAAGTTTAACAAATAAGCCTCGCTTGCGATACTGAAAATATCACTCGTCCCGCTGCCTACCCTGACCCAATCCCAGCCCCGTGGAATATTAATATTATTATTTTAAAAGTGTTGAATAACAAGGCGGAGAACTTACGAATTTAGCATATCAGTAACCGATTTGTAAAAGATCGGGCGTTCATCCCTTCTCGCCAGAAGATCCGCTTCCCTCTGCTCACGACTGACTGTCTTGATAGAATAATACTGAGATAGATTTGAAATGTTTTGGAATTGGATGTACTGATATTGAAAGTTCGCAGCGAACGCGAAGTTAATGTGGTCCTTGTTTGGAACGGGAGTAGTAAAGCCAATGAGGAGCTGAAAAACGATTACATATCGGCAGTGGAAATGCAAAATTGCTTATATGCCACTTTGATACTGCTTAAAAATTATCATTAAATAAAAGTGAAATTAAGATAATTTTTAAGCAGCACCGATGAGGTGTATAAGCGATTATGCTCTTCGACTATCTGATAAGATGTAAAAAATATAAAACTCGTTTGAACGTTTGAAAGAAATAACAATGACTTTGTGTTAAGTTAGTTTTTTAAATGAATTACTATAGTATATACACATCCGGACACACCTACTGACCCACCTATCATTGTTAGTTTTGACGGTTCCTAGGTAAAACAATGTTACATTGAGCAAAAATTTATTACCTACGCAGTTTTGAAGCTGATTTATTGCTTAATCATAAACATATATTTTTGCTACAGACCGTAGGAACTTATAACGCTAAGTGGGCCGATATATATGTCCGGTAGTATACTAAAAATCATTGATTATGTACAATTCAGATTATTATTTTTTGATAACTTTCAATTTTATTATTATTTTGCCAATGAACGCAAATAGCGAATACACAGAAATGTTCTATCTTAACTGCAACTTCTTTGGTCTGGACTAGGAAATACTTATTTAAGATTTTTATTACAAATTATTCAAAATTCGATTTACCTTATATGTTGATCCGTATGGATACACAAGAATTAAGGGAGGGTTGATCTGACGTTTCGATCTTATCTCCTCTTCGTATTGATTTTGAAGAAATTTGAGCGACTCAGGAGAAGAAATAGTTGAAGTAAGTTTCGATATTGAACACAGCAATATTAATTGGAACCTGGAAAATAACAAATTTACGCGCAGTCAGAGTAATCTTTCAAGCTAAAACATGATAACTAATAACATTGTATTTAATATTAACGATATTGTACGAAGTAAAGATGCTACTGTGGCGTCCATTCTTTCGAACATGCATCTCTGTTAAAAATCTGCTGCAAATCATCTATGTCACTATGTTTATCAATACGATATAATAGCCAAAAACAGAAAAGCTAACTTTCGTAGTAGGACATATCCGTCGTAGATCGTCTTCGTGAGTAATTATTATCACAAATCCAGAATTTTATTCTTCACCATAGGATTTTGTTGGAAAATGGAACTTCCTTATTTCTGGTTCAATTCTGAGTTCCTCTGTGATCTCTTACCTAAGTGTTAGTGGTACAATTAACAATACCTACGTCAAGTTACAAAAAAGTATTTATCCTAAATCTTTTGTAAGCATAATATTAAGAACGATAATGCTCAAGTATTTTAGAGAAATTTGGCAGAATTTATTCTGATTTCTATTGCTGTTTGCTGCTTAAATAAATACCTCTACATCGATTTGAGTAAACTGATGTGTGCATTTAAGTGGGCCCCTGGATGGCGTTGATTTACAACTGGATAGGATGGCGCTATATTGCGGTTTTTTAATTGTATTTGAAATCCACATAAATTAGGAGGATTTTCAAGACAATTTGCAAGACGAGTCCCAGATGAACAGGTTATAAAGGATGAATGTGCTTTTATATGAAAAAAATTTGGAACTGGGAAATTTGTTTTTTTATTGGCAAAATAAACTAAAACAGAAAAATTTGTATGCATGAGGTTCGTTAATCTTAATTTTCGTTATCAGAATAAAAATAATTTATTAAAGTAGCCCTATAAATTTATGATTGTTTTTCTTAAAATTTAGTGGAACACTGATATTTCGTCTGCTTTAGACAATAAACGTCACGGGATAGTAAACATCATTCTCGTTGCATCAAACTTTTATGTCACAAATAATAAGTTTAAAGAGAGAGATGATTGAGGTAACTCACCACATTACCGTCCTTCTTCGTCGGACGCGTACACACACAAGAGAAAAAGTTTAATCACAAAACAGGTGATAGTGAGGTGTTTGTAACAACTACCACTTAACATGCACCCACATCTCGGATAAGTAAGATGGGTCTTGATCACGAGTGACCAACGTAACAGCCGAGTATGTAGTGCTGATTCCACAGTGAAGACGTCTACTATAGACCGAGGAATGTTGAACTGAAATGGTAGAAGTATAAAAGATTGTCCTGTTTTTGGAAATTCTGTGACTTCCACGTGATGGATGACCGATGAACAATTGAAACAGTCTTTGAGTGTAAGTTACAGTTTACTGTTGATTTCAGTTACATGTGATAACATCCATGTCCGTGTTCTGATTTTCAAATGTCACCTACTCTGAGTCTGAATGCAGGCAGGCACATTTGTTAGTATGTTGAATACGAGCATTTTAATCGACTCATGGCTGTTTATATATATTTTTAACAAAATATCATTTAGTATATTTTTTTTTTAAGTATTTTGTATACGTTACTCTACAATTCCATAATTCAAACCTTACCTTGCTAACTTTTAGGATAGACTACTTAATTAATTAATATGAGTGTAAAAATATTTCTTTATTTTGCATTCGTTAAATAAAATGTTTATACAACTGATAATACTTCTTGCCAATCCACGTTAAGCCCGCTTCATGAATCAAAATCTCTCTCAAAAAGATATTCTAAATTTAAAAAGATATTCACTACTTTTCCTTATATAATTGTAGTCTTTATTGACATTCTTTCTAATCTTGGAGCAAAGAACAGCCCCTGACGGGTTTTCTTTAATTATAAAATTTTATTATTTTGTGTGATCAGCTATCTTCGCGTCTGGATTTCACCGTCACTTAGCATCTATCTATATAAAAATGTAAGCGAAATATAGGTTTTTAGTCTGAAATATAGTAACGCTTTATCCAACGTGCATGTGGGCTTATTGCAAACCCGTTAATATGCCAGTCTCGACGTCGCCACATATCTTATACCGGTTATTGGGTGCCGGCAATGAAATAGTCTTGTTCCAATGTGTCGTGTTTCGTGTAAATGTTAAAAAAAAGTTTCGGGTTGCAAAGTGCACTACTTTGTTTTATTTAAATCTGGATTTTCTTTACAAAACTTTATAGATGACAAAAAAAGGATTTTAATGATGTTATAATAAGAAGTAAGTTAGCAAACAACCCACCGGGATAATTGACTATTGAGACTATTGAGTCTTGATATTTACCAAAGAGGGAAGATAACGTGATGTCAAATTCCTATAACATTTTGATATTTTTCAATATTTTGATTATCGTTGTTTGCTCAATCATATATGATGATCCAATACAAAGGAGTAAAAGACAATTGTTGTTTCCGAACTCGACGTTGCTTCAGGTGAGTCTTTGCAACGATTCAGGCAAAGTTTTCTTTTTAATAATTATGGTTATTGGAAGAGTATTTTAATTATCTAAAGATACATATCAACCTGACATTATTTAACCTTTGCGGGATGCAGAAATGCCTTATGATGTTTAACATTCTGGATGTCAGGCATCCTAAGGCACTATAGTAATATATGTTATTAACGGGATTGTTACCATGTACCTTGTTTTTAGCGAGTTTCTGATATTTCGGCACTGTTGCAAGCGCCATGATCACGGAGTAATCACGCTTGCAAGAGTGCCGAAATATCAGAAACTCGCTAAAAACAAGGTACATGGTAACAATTCCGTTAATAACATATATTACTATAATGTAAGTGACCATGAAAGTTTAAAACTATTATTATACTTTTATCAAATGATCCTCAAACATTAATCATTTACAGCAACGTTTTCACAGTAAAATTGCTTTGCCAATTATTTTTTGAGTAACATTATATAAGTGAATGCTGTGATTTTAATAACTATATCATTATGACAAGAATGAAGTTTAATTAACGTCTCTAAGTGCCGCCATTTCATCACAGCTATTATGTATAAGCATGTACCAATAATTATGGTACGTGGTATTCGGTATAGTTCTTCTGTTGGTTAACCTATTGGAAGAATAAAGGCGTTATTATCATGTGTTTCTTTGAAAGGGGAAGGTGGAATAAGGGAAGAAACTCTTTAGAATACTCTCCGTGGTTAAGGCCTATAAAACGCACGCAGGACCGCACTTGCGTTATGTACGATAAGAAAAAACGTCACACCTTGTTCAGAATTCCGTAAAGCTAATTTTGTTACAGCTTTGAGGTAGTTCTCTAGATTTAAGAGACAGTGAACTTCCATACCGGGCATGGTGATATTGAGTTGTAGAAGGATGGAGAAGGACAAGCACCGTGTTTGCCGTG
Source organism: Chilo suppressalis (assembly GCA_902850365.2). NCBI lineage: Eukaryota > Metazoa > Arthropoda > Insecta > Lepidoptera > Crambidae > Chilo > Chilo suppressalis. The sequence goes on from OU963907.1 coordinate 5,947,945, forward strand.
AAAGCATAGACCTGGATTTTCTTAGCATTGATATAAACCAAGTTCTTGGTACCTTATTAACAGATGTGGTCCAAAACCTAATAAAGCTCAATGATAAGTCTCTCTCACAGAAACAGACCTGAGTAGGCAAACCGTATGCCAGAACTTTGGCTTTAGGCTTTTGTTCCATACCCTGCAAAAAGCCTTGGCGATGACTAGTTTTAAAAATAACCAACGACTAGCCCGCTTGTCGATAGCTTCGCCCCAGGTATGAGTCATGTACGTTAGACTGGTGCTGTACCCATCGAGTAATTTCAGTCTAAAGTCGTTTTGATGATCAATAATCAGAGAGTGTTCCTCTAGGTAGTAACTCAGATGGTTGTTTAAGACCTTTCAAGGTCTGATATTGGCTTTCCACAATACTAAGGTGATGCTATTGGCCAATACTTTGAGCGGTAAACTATTACTTAGCCTCCTCTTACATATTAGCGTCACTCCAAGTCTGCGACACATGGTCCAAAGAGTACAGGAGTCTCGAGCGGAAACTTGTTATTAGATAAATATTTGTTAATAAATTCTACCTATTTCTTTGAATGGTGCGGTCTGCACTCACCTATTAACACTGTTGGAAGTATTATTCACATGACAGCCGCCACTTGTTTGCTTTTCCAATACAAAGTACGTGTTCTGTCACAAGACCAGAGTGGTTTTAAAGCCGTTTTAGTTCCTTTTAAAGCAAATATTAGTACAGTCATTATAACAATATTCAACGACGGCATTAAAATTATCAAACAGTATGTTTGCTTTCGTGTTTGCTTAAGTTGGCAATAAATAATACTTATAATGCCGGATCCATACTAATATTATGAATGCGAAAGGTTGTCTGTTGGTTACCTCTTCACTGAACCGATTTAAATGTTTTTTCTTTACAAAACTACCCTTTTTCATTTACAAAGGGTAGTTTTTTATTTCAGAAAACATTATTGAAGAGGTGAAAAGGGGAGTTTGTATAGAAAACCATAATCTCCACGCAGATGAATTCGCATTCAGATTTCGGGCACCCACTAGTAATTTATTTCTTCAAGGAACTTATGTGCGGGTGATTTAATTTTCTTAAATTGTGTAACATTCCTCTAAAAAATTGTTACACAATTTAAATCCATTAAAGATTTGTTCTTTCTTCTTCTGTCCATACATGTGCATAGGTGACAAGTCCACCAAAAAAAATATGTAAACATTTCTGTGAGCATTTGAAAACAAGATGTTGTATTAAATGTCATTGACCTAGCGGAGGAGCCTCAGTCTGTGAAAAATAATCTCTAAATGGATCATAGAACTGTTTTGTTTAAATTTAACATGATTTAGACATTATAATTACTTATTAGTATTATAATGCTAAATAACTTTAGACGTAAAATGTTCTACACTATCGCACAAAGATTGAATTGAAATACATAATAAAGTCGAGAAAAAATAATATAAGTACATTAATTTCTTAATTAATCAGGTCCCTTTAAATTTTTAAAATGATTTTATTTCTTTTATTTGTTGCTGTAGCGGCAGTGAATTATGTTCATATCAACTGTCTTACTTTTACGATTGATGTGTATTTCGCTACCAACAGACAATCAGATGGGCAATGGTTAATGATGAGTTCTGTCTACCTTTGGGATAAATACTTATAATATAAATAAGTTACCTTAAAGTTACGTTTCTTGTTTTAGGAGCCCGATTGCGCCTTTGTTAAAATCAACTGTAATACAAATTAACCATAAAACAAAGATAATGTTGGAAGTCATACTTTGTCATTGTGTGTGTCGCTGTGTTTCAGAAGTAACTAAAAAAACACACTCAACACTCACACCAAAGGCACTCGATGAAATCAACTTAACGATGAAGTTAAAGAACTCCTCCACATTTTTTCCCTATTTATTTTCAGTTCAACTTCGGCATAGGGACGCCCACTACAGCGGACAACATATTCATGAACTGGGCATTCCAGGCGAACTTCCAGCTGCCTTGGAACCGATCACAAATACCTCTAGACATTCTGGAGACCGACGCAGCGTATACCGGTCTCTCTAGGAAGAATCGAGATGAAAGAGACACATACAAAAACGACGCAAGACTCTACCACTTTTATAAATACGTCGAAGGAGCACTGAACGGGTAAGTCAGCATGATCACCATCATCGTCATTTGTTAATGTACCGACTTCAAAGTTTGTCTCCATAGACATAGGATTTTCCCAAAAACCGATCCTAAGAGGCCTTCAGTCGCTCAGTCTCAATCCAGTACGGGTGATCATCGGATTGAACCCGATTATCGACCCATCAAGCACACTATGCAGTAGTTTTAACTAAGGCAGCGCTGCATCATGTTTTCAGGGGATGATTGCATCAGTCAAAGTCTGTATGGCCCTTGGGGTCAAGGGTCTGTTTTATTCTGTAAGAGTCTGATATAACCCTGCAGCCAGCTATAGGGTATTCATTAGGATTTCATACTAGTTCCCCCGCCTGGGAGGAAACAAAAAAAACCCTAATACTTGTTTCATGGCTTTCTCTGTGAATTTATGGGAGTTGGTTGGCTAGGTAGTTACATGGACTGCTATCCGCTTGGTGATGCTGTGAGCGGAGAAGCCCAAGATCGGTCAGAGGCCTAAAATTCCACGCAGAATCGAATATTGTTAGAGGTTTCTTGATTGTTGTAATGCTGTCGTGGGTCAATGCATTTTTTCCTATCCCCGATAAAAGTCCTTATGAAAAGTGACAGTGTTATAACTCACCTACGCAATTGGACGCGCGCTACAGAACTGCGCGCGATTGTTTACTCGCAATTATGATACGCGATAAGACAACGTCGAAAAAAGTCAGTTTCAAAATGGAGGTTGAAGAGATCGCAACCTTGTAGTTTTATAATATGCGCCGTATAAGGACTTGCGCAAACACGAAGAGAAGTTTTTCAACTATTACAGGATGAGCGTCGAATGATTTGATGAATTACCCGCGCTTATACGAGGATAAATAAAGGGTAGCAGGCCGCGATCGACTGGGCGCTCAAGTGGATTTACTTCCATATAAAACCGTGGAGAAAAGTGTGTGCGCGACGTTAATGCCGCGCGCGTAATCTCGTTCAAATGAGAGCAGCACGTGACGACGCGATCCAGCGGCGGTATTAGGCTTTCCGCAAACAGCTTCATAGACAATTACACCGCGCGCGGCAGGCCGCCTCCCTCAGGTTCGAGTGTTCTACCGGCTCCAGACGGAGAGGAGACTCCCCCCATGGGGAGATGCCATCCGCCTGGAATACCTCTAAAGGCACTCGCCAATTCTCGGTAAGAGGTCCCCCTAGGATCTCGCCGTCCTCAAACCTGACGCTGCAAAGGTCATTTGCGACGAACAGCAAGCACACTCAAAATTTAAAGCCGCATACACATACATGCTGATGTTTTATAGCACTCACTGAGAAAACGAGCAGCATCTCACCACTAGGGCAATGGATAGTGGGTGCTACCTACAGCCAATAAGACTAATGGTCAAACGTAGCTTATGAAGCACGGAACAGCTCAATTAAAACAAAATCACCTTGTAAATGATTGAATATGTTGAAAAGCTCGATGATGCAGTGGCCAACTCATCTGGTCCATAATTTTGAAAGTTAAGCAACTTTTACGGAAATCAGATGGGTGACTTTAAAATTAAAATACTAGAAGTTGCAGTCGGATAATTGAAGATTTTGGTTTGAATCCCGTCGATGTCTGAACCGAGTGGGTATTTTTTTGTAGTAAAATTGTCTTTAGAATAAATTACCAGTTAAATGCTTATAAAATGAAAATATTAAGAAGTTCCTCGGTGATTCCAAAGGACCGTCAAAATGTATAGATCTTAGCATCTGACCTAATAAATTATTGTCCTTTCCCTCTTTGTCATTCTGTCAATAGAGACGCCTTGTGTCTAGAAGTGGAATATACATTTTTGTTTACAAGAAACTTTGTTTATATTTGTTTTGAAGACATTTGAAACAGACTAATAAATAAATTGATAATTATTATTATTATAATCTACTTTTTCAGGTTCGGTCACAACGGTACTTGTTGTGTTCTGCGCACTCTGTGTCAGCTCGGATCCGAGCCTCTGCATGCAGACGACGATGAAGATCTCCTGCATGAACTGGCTGAATTTGCTTTAAAGTGAGTCATTAAGAAATTTCCGCACATATTAATACCTATGGTTTATTGTTTGGTTTATTTTCATTGAGATAATGTCGAACTCTTCATATTTTTAAATTATATAGGTACTCGATTTTAATGTAGCTATGAATGCTTTTAATGTGTGTATGAAGTCTGATAGCTTCGTTAAGGTCGCGTCGTTTCATCTATAGTTAAATTTTATTATACCATCATACTAGAAAAAAAAATAACCATAAAATTTGCGCGTTTCAAGGCGCACTAGTTAAATAAAAAAATATCCAGTACTTTTGAATATAACTTCTAATGCCGATTCGTACCACGATCTACTTAGTGGAAGCTTATTTTCATGACAGAAGGTTTTAGAGCCTCATCATCATCATCAGCCTATTCATATCCCCACTGCTGGGGCACCGGCCTTCCCTATGGATGGAATAGGGAGATTAGGTCATAACCCACTACGCGGGCCTAGTGAGGATTGGTGGGTGCTAACGACTGCAGATGCAGCTGGGACCAACGGCTTAACGTGCCTTCCAAAGCACGGAGGAACTAGAGTTTTTGGTCACCCATTCAATGACCGACCACTGTGAAAGTTGCTAACTTCAACGATCGTAGCCGAACGCGCTAACCACCTGCGCCATCGAGGTTTAGAGCCTGCGCTGCCTTAATCAGGAGCACGGAGCGGATTTTTGCTATACGTGCTGATTCATGTCATTTCAAAGAGCAGCGCTGCGTGATTCGGGCCGATTCACACTCGTTTGGCTATGTTCTGTGCTTTTGTTAGCATCGTTTTTTGGCTAAGTAGTTATTATTCACAAAAAATATTGGGAATTTGCCCCCGACCGAGAACGGAGCGGCAGCGGCAGCTAGGCAGCGGAGTCTCTTAAAACAACGCCTATCTCGTGTCTGTGTGACTTTACAAAACAGTATTGTACGGGCGATGCTACAAATTGAATGCACGCGCACAACCAGGCGGTAGAAAAACGGAAGTTTTTTATATGAGAAGATTTTTAGCATTGTTTTGGTCATACTGGGCACAGAAACAAAATGACATTCTTATACTAACAACCCCAAAGCAAATTCTTCTTACGTTTTTTTGCAGCAGTGCGCTTACGATCGGTATCATCTAGACCCTAACTTAAATTTTATATATTTTCATGTTTTCATTATAATGTAAGGCATCGCCATATAACTACAATATAGGCTAAGATACTTTTACTAGTATCAAACAACAGTTAATATCCATCCAAAATCTTGTACTTGATAACAGCTAAATTCTATGTAGTTTCTTTTGATAAGATATTAAAATCTAGTACTTAAACGCTTATATAAAACTGCAATCAACTCTTTACTCTTTTACTTTCAGCCCCAGAAATGACGACCACTTCACTGAGTACGAGGAAGAAATACGACCGTACATAGAAGCATACGCAAGCGGTGAAAACCTCCAAAACTGCTCAAGTCTCTATCAACAGTGTTCTATGTCACTAATAGATTTATTTTCAAAGCCATACCCTTATTAGTACAGTCATTTGGTGAGAAAATATAGTGGTTACTTGAAAAGTTTTCGGGGATTTTTGAAAATTGGTAATTTTAACAATTTTGAGGTGCTCTTTCCGAATTTCGACTTTGCCACAAATTAGAAAAATGGCGCCTAAAAGCAGTTTCTTGACTATGTCTCCTTTCCGACTCATTTTACGATAAAACCAGTTATAAACAAAGTGAAACTAGAGATAATTGCCTACAATTTATATATCTACCTTTTGCTTCATAAAGTCAACAGTGTTGGCGTACGAGCGCCGCAAAGTGTACTCCAACACGCATTTTGGCCAAAAAAACTCATTTCCACATTACCTTGAGGTAGAGTAAATAGCGCGTTTTTTTAATATGGTACCCCCAAAAGGACTAATCCACATGCAATTCCATGTGCTAAGATTTAGCGTATTCTCCTTCGCTTTGTTATTCTCGATGGACCAGGTGTTGTAACTTCATCGTCTGCCAATCGAAACGTCACAGACCGGTATTTCATCTACATCATCCGCGATGGGAGTATCAATTTCATCGCAATTCTCTTCGTTCTCGATTTGATCATATGTTTTCTCAATTATAGTCTCCGTTTCTTCTTCATCATCGCTATCTGGTGATGGAACTAGCGCGTTGGAGTACTCTTTACGGCGCTCGTACGCCAAAACTATTAACTTTATGAATAAAAGGTAGATGCATAAATTGCAGGCAATTTTCTATAGTTTTATTTTGTATATTACTGTTTTTACCGTAAAGTGATCGGAAAGGAGATATTGTCAAAAAACTGCTTTTAGGCGCCATTTTTCCAATATGGCGGCGTGAGCGGTAAAAATATGAAGTGGCAAAGTCAAAATTCAGAAAGAGCACCCCAAAATCCATAAAATCACCAATTTACAAAACTCCCGGAAAACTTTCCGGGTAAAACTACGAAATGACTGTACTATAAGTCGTAAATGATTGATTGACTGGACCACTAAAGGTTGTGAACGATGTAACCCACCATTTACCATAATACACAATTCAGACATACATTCATTCTTTCATATTATTTCCTATAAGATAGATATCAATGTCCATAGTCTTTTTCAAGTACAATTAAAAGTAAATCTAACCTTTAAGAGAGTTAGGACATAGCGGATTTTCCGCTCAAATTAATTAGAATTGTATGGAAAATAACACTAATTACAATAAAAATCTACAAAAACCTTGCATTGATTTGACTGAAGTTTTTGTACAGAGACAATTAGGCATCTCATGTACTAGACATCTCATGATTGACAATAGTGTGACCAATTACAATATTAATATGCATTGGATTTATTATAAAGTAACTTAATATTTGCCTGCTAATTTAGCGAATCATGGTTGAGCACCATATGTATTCTAACATCTTTTTATTGTACCATGTTACCAATCAATATGAATATGAATATACGACCACAACCATGGCCAGTGGTCGCAACGACCAGATTTACTAAAGTTGGTCGTAACAGCCAAGTGCGTGACGTTCATATGGTTTCTTTAGTTAATCTGGTCATTGCGGCCGTGGTCGTGGCCGTCTATTGTGCGAGGTGCTTTACTGACTGCTACTGCTTGTTAGTCAATCAATTGGCAGCTTTCAGATCTTCCCTTACGATAAACAAGCTTTACTGTCTGTGTGGAAAGTAAGCAGGTAACGCATTCTGTGTTTTTTCTCTCTCTCTGTCAGTTCACGTCGTTCGTCAGTTATATTAAATGGTTTATTAACAATATTGACAGTCCAGTGGTCAAGGACTATAATAATCTTATATATAAAATTCTCGTGTCACAATGTTAGTTACCATACTTCTCCGAAATGGCGTGACCGATTTTTATGAAATTTTATATGCATATTTAGTAGGTCTGAGAATCGGCTACCATCTATTTTTCATACCCCTGAGTGATAAGGGTTGACCACTCCTGGTCCACAGGTGGAACCTCACATGGAGTGAAGGTCTAGCGAAGAGCTTACTATAGAAATGATCCTATAAAGTAAGGTCTTACCATCTATTTTTCATACCCCTGAGTGATAAGGGTTGACCACTCCTAAAATATTTTATTTTTTATTTTTTGGACATTTTTTTATAATGTTGCATTAAAAATACGTACAACCCTGAATTTTCACCCTTCTATCACCAACCCCTATTTTTAATAGTCATTTATATGGCAAAACAACGTTTGCTGGGTCAGCTAGTATATATAGAAAAGAACCCATATCCCACAGAACACTTTCTGTGTGCTACACTAGTGCGCTATTTAGGGACTCTGGACTTAACGGGTAAAGTCACTGTTATCGAGAGGCGTGAAGAAGATATTGTTAACAATTTGAGTTAAACCCTAATTCCTTTATCATAAGTTTAAAATTTTCATGGCAAACATGAAATAATAGACAAGCGGCGCACAAAGCTGCGAAGCGGCCGCGAAAGCCAGTGCGTGACTACTCCGCTCCGTTTCTCCAGGCTGTACTCATAGTCACCAGAAACCGCTCCGTGGCTCTTGGTCTCGCTCGGAGTAGCCATGTGTAATATCTTCGCTGCGCCTCTGCTGGTGTGCGCTGCACCTCATTGAGTAATCAGTCGAATGGGAACTCATTGTCGATGTGTTGGGTATGTGCTATCGCGTGTGGGTCCGGCAACGTACAATCACTGACCGTGGCGAGATCGGAAACGGTTCTCACGGTATACCCTCTCTCCCGTCGTGCACTAGGAGAGCATATCGGTCCTCAGAGTGCGTGATGGGTGACCAGTGCAGGAGTATTGTCTAGTTTTTACCGGGTAGGGCCCTGTCATGTCATCGAGTCTATGAGGTGGGTGAAACGCTTTCTGGTGTGCTAGGGTTACGGTCACGTATTTCCAGGCACAGGCCTATTCGTTCGTCAGAACAGTGTCAGAGTATATAGTCCTGTTACAGATGCTGCTGCCATCTCAAGTCATAAAACAAGAGCCACGAACAGAAGTCAAGAAACCTTTTTAATGTTGGGAAAATGTGTGCCGCATAGGGGCGGGCCCCTGGGTGAGAGACGAGGTTATGTGGGACTCCTCCTCCCCCAAATCCTGCTAACCCGCTCAGCTATACCTTGGAACAGGCTCCGCGGCTGCCCGGGAGGAGCCCTACCCACTAAAAACCCAAAAGTACTTCCGTGTTTCGTGGGATCCGGAGATTCCCCACGTTACCCTCGACAGGGGTACCTAATCCTTGCTGTCAGGGGAGTGCCCGGAAGCATCTGGGCACATCCGGACAGTTGAGACTGTGCAATGACTAGCAGGTGGTAGACCACCCTGTCTGCCACCTGCTAGTCTCAATAGGATGGAATGAGATACGCATAATGCCGCCTCCTTCGACCCAGGTACAGTAGGATACCTGAAACTGTCAAATGTCAAAAAGAAAAAAAACATTGAGTTTTTTTTCTTTTTTACTTTCAACACAACGAGTTTTCCGCTCGAATTGGAGCGCCCGTCTGGGGAAGCAGCCTCCACTTTACAGATGACCACAGTAAAATAACACTACCTCTCGGTGGTGTTGTGTTTCTGCTGGTAAGTAGGGTTCCAGGGCTCCGCGGGGCAGGATATTGATTTCAGGCCGGCAAGATCAGGATGGCTGGGGTAGGTTAATTTGTTGCGCCTCATATAAAAAAAAAATATATTAGTTAATATGAGATTCACAATCTTATGTGAAAATTGACAGATTTTGGTTACTTCACGTGTAGCTTCTGTAAATTAGAACTTATTCCTCACGGGCAAAATCTAATTTGCTCTACCTCACTCCAATCACAAAAAAACAAAGCAATCAACAACAACGAATAATATCCAAAGAATAGTTTTCTAGAAAGAATCCACGCGGTGTAGGCAGCTATTTCTTCTTTAAAGGTATTTCGTTTGAAATTATGGGTTACCTACAGTGCGAAGAGATGGCGCTGCCTTACAGCCTGATAAATACAGGAAGAAATTCGACACGACCATTAAGGTTGCGGTAGGGTGCAGGTTCCGGTCCCGTCTACTGCCTGGACCGCATGTGTTGCTTCATGGTACAGTTCTAGTTATTAGTTTTTTTTAAATAAAAAATTGATAAACAACGAATATTATTTATTTACATACAATAAAAACCATCAAAAACCAAAACTGTGGAGCGTGCTCTCCCCTATCTCCGTGAAAGTTTCCAGGATGGAGCCTTCACATTCCGGGAACAGCGACTCGCAGTCAACTCCCGTGTCCCTGCCGAGCCGCTCAGCAGCATGGTACTCGTTGTCTGTGTGGTGTGATAACGTGTCCTTTGTAGTTGACGGCCTGGTGAAGATATATTTTTTTTTTGAAGTTTTTGTCGATGACATGGCATCTCCGTCGAAACAAACTATCAAGAACTTAACTACTTAATTAACAATCACAAAGTTGTATTATTTATTTTTTTAGGATTTAACTGCTAGATGTTTAATTCCAAAGAATTTTTTTTACTAGAAAATATCCACGCGGACCAGACAGCACACGGGACTCGAACCCGCACCATGTTATTATAACTATAATTGCTATTTCTTCATTCAAATATTCAATACTTGTAAAAGTATTCATACCTACAATGCGAACAGATGGCGCTGCCTTGCCGCCTAAGGCTAAAGAAAATTCGACGCGGCCAACAGGGCCGCGGCAGCATAATGGTTCAGTGTGGGTTCGAGTCCCATCTGCTGCATGGTCCGCGTCTAATTTTTCCTAGCAAAAAAATCTTTAGATTTCATCAGCCACTTTATATTTAGTATGGTCTAGTGTGGGACAGTTAAATTAGGGCACATTTTAACAAAGGTAATATCTTTGTATTGTTCATGGCCATTTAACGTCTGATGACAGTTGCTTAAGATGGCGGCATATGAACTTCTTTATTTTAAACCAAGTTACAAGCATAATATGTCCTTGAACTTGATTTCGCTCACCTTCCATTAAAAAAACAGCATGTCCTCAATTTGCTAACATATTTCGCAATTATGTGTAAGTATTTACTTTTTTCATCTTTTATGCAAATTTTCTTGATGGTATATGAACGGACCTAATTCATAATATAAATTGTAACTTTTCTCCTACATATTTTAGTATATATATACCCTGGTATTCGAGGAGACATAATAGTTATGGCGGTGAAAAATCTTCTTGAGGCGGTTGGGACACTTTTGCGATGGGAAAAAGCACTGAAGTTAAGTGGTCTTCCTACTCAGATACGAATTGGTACACAGAGACAACGCCACAAGTTATAGTTTGCTTTTACAAAAGTCTTTATGCTATGGCGGCTGCTTACAATCTGGTGGGTATAGTGGGTGTGGATCATATGCTTAATTGACACCCTTCTTAGTGAATATTATTTAATGAACACTTGTTTGCTACGCATTTCATAAAAATATAATAATCTCAATTAAATCATTTTTTGTAGTTATCATGTTTAATAAAATTAAGTATTTGGTTGTAGTTTCTTACTGATCTTGCTGTTTGTTACCAATACGATATTATAAATTGTATCGGCCTATTAATGTTCTCACTGCCGAAGAACCTGCCTTCCCTATGGATAGAAGAGAGACACACTACGCGGGCCTAGTACAGATTGGTGGCTGCTAATGACTCCAGATTCAGTCCAGACCAACGTTTAGGATTCCTTACCTCATTTGTAATAAACTTCCAGAATAATTATAAATAAATAAATATTTCCTACACTCACACCAACTAGCCTAGCCCCAAAGTAAGCACTATAAGACTTGTGTTATGGGATACTATACTGTACATATATAAGTTTTTTTTTAAAATAAATACATATTAAACTTCCATGACTGGAGTACAAATGCTCGTATTCATCACACAAATATCTGCCCTCACCGGGATTTGAACCCGGGACCTCTCGAGTCGGCGACACCATGAAACCCGGCATACAGACCACTCGGCCACGGAGAAGAGAATAAATAAATATAGGTATATATTAGAATAAATTATTTGATTTGATTCAGAAGCAAGAATAAGACCATTTTAGAAGCAAGAACGAGACCGTGATAGTAAATTAGGTATAATTCACCCATCTAATGGACGACCATTACGAAAGTCTCTCTCAAATCCAACAATCGAACTCTTCATACGGATAATTACATGGCCAATAATGACGCGGTCCACATTTGATTAATGTTTAAAATGGAAGCCTCCCATATTGTAATACAATTTAACGATTTTAAACATTGAATCCTGAATTCATAAATCATTTAAAATTACAGAATGCGACATGCAATGATACGTTCTCGATTTAATGCGAAAATTCAATTTCAGCAAAATTGATTACGGCACCTTTTGTGCTAGCCCAATATTTACTCACGTGAAAAGTATATGACCAATTTCAGCTAGCAAACCATTTTCGTGGGTGAATGGGACCTCGGCCGCTTCACAGATTGTTCGCAGCAAGCAAGGTCTGCCTGAATAGCCGTACCTGCGTGATTTTTAAAGTAATTTCAGTACCAAGCTTTGGGCATTAAATATCTGATCCTTTTTGAAAGCACTTGTGAGCACATTATCATTATTAAAAAGTACTTACGTTCTGTAGGGTTACAATATTCTTTAAAATTACTGAATCATTTATACTGTTCTATTTTTATGTTTTTGTAATTAAGGTTTAAAGCATAATGACAAAAGAAACTCGTTTCTCTAATTTTGTACTAAGTAAGGTTTAAAAGCCAAAAATGTTTTACTTTTTGTAAAAAGATATTATTGATAAAGCTGTTGAAGCATTTATTTTTATATCAATAGTTATAATTGAACAGTATTACAGTTATTACTCTACTCACTCTACTATACACTCATACTAACCTTTCAGACATGTGTTCCAGTATTTTGTAAAAATCCCATCTGTTCATTCTCTGTGGTTCTTGTGGGTCTAAATAATTTTGATCTATTTTTTCTTGTCGTTCAATAGCTTCTTCCAGTGAAATATCTGTGCTATCATTTTGATCTACATCAAGCATAGAACCACCTTCTGCATACATCAAAGACCTTCGTCTTCTTTCCCCTTCGAATGTTATATCAACAAGGGTATCATTATTACTTTCATCAAAGCCGTCATCATTTTCGTCAACTAAATTTCTAGAATCGTCGTCCTTAATATCATTATCATTGTTGTCTGAATTTGCGATATTATCCCTAGCGGATACTGTGTTTGCAAAACCATATATTCTGCTCGTGTACTCTGAACTGTTCGTCGGCAGGTTGTATTGAAATTTAATTACTGTTCCTACTGTGACTGCCTGCTCTTTCAAATCTACTGGAATACCCAAACCTATGATAAACTGAAATTTAAATAATGAACAAAATATTTAATAAAGAGAGCAATGGATAGGATAGCAAACGAGAGTTTTTATTGATATAGCACGACGGATTAATTAAAAAAATGCCATCATTTTTTTCTTTAAACTGGAAACTACACACATACATATTTTCCTGACAATTATTGTGCATTTTATTAATAGAAAGTTGTTAGATCAAAATAAATAATGATTTGCAATTAGTGAACGTTATTCATTCCTGGGATACGTCCAAACGAACAAAAAGGGCCAAAGCGCACCGAAAAATCTTTCACTATGCTCCAAACGGCTGGCTAAAGCGGACAACTTAATTGCATTTAAATTCTTGAACAAAAAATAAAGCACGGTGCTTCGTTAAGCTGAGATGTCGAGAGCAAAGGCAACATCATTTACTTAAGTTAAATCAGCTGGGTTGTGTAAATTTGCATTGATTCTCTGTAATATGAAAGAATCACGTACCTGTGCTCTGGCAGGTCCCCCGTCTGGATATATAAGGTACCTTTTGTGTCTTGCGTTGGAAGCCACCGTTATAAATATATTGAGTAAAATTGATGTAAGGAATAACGTTTGATTTCGACGGTGACTCGCAGGGCGGAGCATGGCGTCGTTGTGTGAATACAGTACAAGATAAAATGTTTCATGTTTGCGCAGCGCCTACGGCAGTTTCTGTTTAATGAACCGTTATGTTTTCCCAGTTATTTGGGATGTACCGTATGGCCCAGATGCCTGCCTTCACTGAATTCATAGTGGTGAGTGATGATCATTCGACTGAAACTATGATTTGCAGCAGTAAACTATAAGTTACGTTCCGTAATTAATCAGCTTAAAAATCTGTTTTATTTTGTGTTGAATGATCTTTTAATCGTTGTTCAAATGAAAGACACCACTGAAACCGAAAAATTGGAAAACGCGCGGTTTTATACCTAAATCTTTACTTTATTGTTATTTACTAGCGATTATGTGATATTAGTGATGATATGAAATCCTTAATTTAATAATGATATTAACAAAACATTCATTTGTTACACTAAAAAGAAATGTTGAAAGGGTTCTAGGAGCTAAATACAAAATTAACAAGCGAAGCAAAAACATCTGCACAACATATTGGCTCGGCGCTTGAAACCGCAGAATCCCATTTTATCCGTTCATTTCAATAAATTGGCCCGAGAACGGAAAACAGCGCGTGTCTTTGATGCGGTGTGTTCTTTGGTTGCATTACGGAATACTTGAATGTGGTAAAATTCCTATGTATTATGCCTTATTAAATACTTATTTATCTACTTAGAAAACAACCATTAATGTAATCTTATGAAACAAATTTATGTTTGAAATAGCGTTGCAAATTGTGACCACGAAGCTATCAAATGTTCCGAAACGTCAGAGAAAAAATCGTGAAATAGAGATATTTTATGCTTTTATAATTTTATAATTCTAACTTATTTTCTTCTCCTTTTAATTCTTTTATAATGCTTAGTATGAGGAGAGTTCCATTGCGAAGATTGATGATGTTTCAGTTTATCGACCTGAACCCAATGCCCTCTACCTCGTGAAGCTCCGACCTTACTCGCTACAGAAGTATAATACGAGTTGTTTGGCTGCAATATTCTGGAATCATCATCGACATAGATAGAAGTTATACCCTTTACGCGGGCGTAAAATATCAATTCAAATAAGACACAAACATGCCTGCCACATCTTTATATCTAGCTTGATCCTAAATATTGTTTGGGTAAATTTCGAAAGATCGACGTATTGGACGCTTACAATTGTCACCGAAAATGCCTTATACTATTGACCAAATGGAATAATATAATGAACATTCAACATTTATCTTCTATGTATAATAAACGAAATCATAAATGCGACTAAGTAACCGACTTTCATAAGCCGTGAATGTAATAATTAAATGTTCCTTAATTTTTTCTTGTTCCAACACAATCCGAATTAGATGTTTAAGAAGTGGATCATCAGTCGTAATCTGTTTTAATAAGTAGGGGATCATACCATTCTTTATAAACTAAAATGGAATAATTCCGCAATCAATTCCAAACTTGAATTGTAAGATTGTGACTGACCCAATTTTCATAGCAGAATTTAAAAAACCTTTGGGTAATTGATTGCTCTTCATGCTGGCAAGTCAAGGATGAATAGGGATGAGTTAATTTATACTAAAGCCTTGTTTGTACCTTTATGAAACACAAAAAAAACGTAACATAATACGAGTAGTCAGAAAAACCCAGTGCATCTGAATGCATTACAGACTGAATACATTTAACTTTCAGTATTTACGACTGTAGCAGAGCAAAGGTAAAGGATTCCAATTCCGATAGCATTAGCATAAACGTTCGGTTTCGAATCAACGTGGGAGTCATATTTTTAGTTTTATTAACTTCTTTAGTTACCTATATGAAATTGTAATCGTAAATAATCAAATAAATAAATATTTCCAACACTCACACCAATTAGCCTAGCCCCAAGGTAAGCACTGTAAGGCTTGTGTTATGGGATACTAGGGTAACGGATAGCATACATGTACAGTACATATATAAGTATATTTATATAGAAATACATATTAAACATCCATGACTGGAATACAAATGCTCGTATTCATCACACACACATCTGTTCCCACCGGGATTCGAACCCGGGACCTCTCGAGTCGGCGTCACCATGAAACCCGGCGTACAATCTACTCGGCCACGGAGGTTGTCTATTAATTTGTTTTTTTTTTCTAAAACTTTTTCAGCTTCATATTCTTAACTACTTTTTAGGGCTCTGTAGCCAAATGGCAAAAAACGGAACCCTTATGGATTCGTCATGTCTGTCTGTCGGTTTGTCCGTCCGTATGTCACAGCCACTTTTTTCCGAAACTATAAGAACTATACTGTTGAAACATGGTAAGAAGATGTATTCTGTGAACCGCATTAAGATTTTCACACAAAAATTGAAAAAAGAACTATATTTTTTGGGCATTATACTTAGAAGTGAAACTCAATTTTTTTTCATCAAAGCAATACGTGTGGGGTTTTTGTAGATAGGTTTGAAAAATTATACTGAGGTTCCTAATATCTTTTTTCTTAACTCGTTGCGCGAGAGACACTTCCAAAGTGGTAAAATGTGTGCCTGTAACTTGTAAAATAAGAGAATGATAAAACTATATATATATAATATAATACATTACCGTGTGAACTTCCACAGAAAATTGGTTTGAACGACATCTAGTAAATAGCTTTTTTTAATACGTCGTAAATCGTAAACCGCAATTTCACTTTTACCTTTCATTCGGTCAATTCAAGTTTACTTAACAATAGCTTAATTTAAAAAAAAACTGTTTTACTAAAACATCGATCAATGTTACAACGAACTACGAGAACTTTTATAATTTGTTACTTTCTGCCACGGAACCCTTCATGGGCGAGTCCGACTAGCACTTGATTGCTTATTTAAGTACAAGGGTAAGGTTTTTCATCGCATAATCCAACTGATCAAATAATAATTATGACTAAATTGATGTACTTTTTTATTTTAGGTACGTAGGTATTTACCAATCAGATAATATTTTTTTTTTATAAATTGGCCGTCTTTGTTTACTCATAGAAAAAATCCGGCCAACTGCGTGTCGTGCCATGCGCAGTGTTGGGTTCTGTAGTTGCCTGTACCACAATATATTTGAACAGGAGTATTATTTTCTATATCGGAAATTAGAAAAACCAATTAATATGAATCTACATATTTTTAGATTAGTTTTTTTTTAGATTTTGTTGTAATGTAAGGTTTAAGCTACAATAACTTCATCTATGTCGCTATCAATGTTTCTTTTTAAAGAATTTTCAATTGTTAAGAAATTTTCGTTAACCAAAGTTGAACTACTATTACTCTTAAAGTAACAAATCTTTCTTAACCGTTATAGTTTTTCTTAATAGTTTATGAAAAGCTCTATTATCATGATTTTTTACAAGTTTCTCAACCCAATAGTTTAGCTTTTAGAGGGGGGATATCCTACTCGAACAAAAATTAGTATTTAAAGTTCAATATTGTGCAAACGTATCTCTAAATCAAAAAATAGTCTTTGTAAACCCCTTAGTAATTTTATGGGACCTTTTCTACGATATCCCACACGATGGGGTAGATGATAAAAAAAACATCCGCATTTTATATGTTACGGAGATACCCTAAAAAAAATTTCAAAATTTTATTCTACCATTTTGTCGGCGTGATTGATATACATATTTTCACAAACTACAGCTCTCTAGGGCTCATATTCTATAAAAAAAAACCGAGGACGGACAGACGTCAGACTACGGGACCCTAAAAACGAGTGTTATTTCACTTAGAGGTAGGTATTTTAAAGATAAATATTAAACCAATTGGCCTATTCAAGAATAAAAATAAAATTCTCTTAGATCTCTCCCGTTAACTTCTAAAATGCAAATGAAATGTGTACTTTCAGCGTTTAAGCGTAAACAAAAACAAAGTAGAAATTACTTTGGCGTGTTACCATTAACTTGTATAGAAACAACACGACCAAATTCTACTGAAATCATAATGTTGCAAAATCTAGTTTACTGACTGATCAATTAACATCCATTTGGTAAAATACTGTCCCCCAACGATAAATAGACGTGATGCCATACAGAACGTCATAATTCAATGTGACTGACGTACTCGATATGGACGATGTTTTAACATTAGCGACATCTGTACAGTCACACAAGAGGCGGCGGCGTTTTGCCAAATTTCTTGGGTAAATACAGAGTCGTCAAACGTTCGTTAAGGAAGCCCGGACATGTTTGCTCTGAGCTCTCGCCGTATGAGGTAATTTCATTGGCACGGAAGTTTTAGTTTCTTGTAAGTCGTTCACCTAAAACATGTGGGTTGTCATGTACAGTATTTTGTACGTATTAAGTTTTGGGTTTATTTGGATTTGTAACGTTCTCATCGAAGTTTTTATTAGTTTAGTCCGTTTTCCATATACCTTAACAAATACTGATATATATTCGAACAAAACTATATTTAGTATTAATTAAAAACTTTACACCATTGAATTGTCAATGTAACCTTTTATATTTGTAAACAATGTTGTTGTTAAGGGTATTTTTATACAAAATCCTGTTATCTCCATTTACAGTTCACTGCTGGCTTTGGCTGTTCCAAATAGTTGCAGCGAAAATCATAAAAGAGGGAAGCGGTATCTGATTTTTACACCATCGACACAATGGGGAGTAAGTTGAAATTTGATACATTTATATTTTTTAACTAAAAAAAGCGACTTTCAACTGTGTATATGAGTTTGCTTTGCATTACTGACTGTCTTTAGTATTAATATGTCATTCAAGTTCGAGAACATCAATTAAGCTTATGGCAACAATCAGAAAAATTTGCAATTCTTTTTTTTAACTTTGAAAAATAATTATGCTATCGCATGGAACCTTCTTTGTAAGATGTATGATAACAAACGACTTTTAATAAATGAACATATGCCCCTCTAGCATGACCACCGAATCTACTACTGTCAAACTCCACGGTAATCTGACAGTTAATGCCGATATATCGCTTTATCATATCCCGTTTCGGTGGTCATGTTAGAGGGACAGAAGTGTTTATTTTCGATGGAAACATTACATAAAGAATCTGAAAGTGGCATTCGTAGATTAATTGATAATTTGTCAAAAAATTTAAGTGCTTTGAATTCTTTGGGTGAACCAACAGATGAATGGGACACTATTATCATTTATATGGCCTCGGCGAAGTTTGACAATACTACTGCGAGAAATTGGAAAGAATTTAGAAGTAATTTAGAATCCCCTACATTATTCCTTTTTGCGGCAGCGTGCGGCCGTATTGGAAACATTAGATGCTAATAAGTCATTTAAAAATGAAAAACGCCACAGTTTGCCTAATATGAAAGCATTTATTAGTTCTTCTATTAATGCTTATAAGAGCACAAATATATAAGTGTTCTGATTTTAAATCTTAGACAAAGGAAAACTAAAATTTCTTCATTCAAATTGTTCAGTAATTGCTTGCGTAATGGGCATTTTCCCTTTCAGTGCAGAATAAGAGGTTGTGAAATCTGTAACAAAAACGTAGGCATCCTGCCCTGGCCTATTAACTGAGCTAGCACACTCTTGCATAGTATACAAGTAACTCTCTAAGGAGTTTAAAGATATTTCTAATATGGCATTGTTTTGTTGTCTTACAGGTGTTCGCTACAGTATCCGTCCCTTTACACCCAGAAGCGACAGTCAGTGTTGCGTGGTTTTTTGAAGCAAACTACTATATTGTCGATAACACAACTTATTACCAACCTCTGCTGGGTGATATAGCTGTAAGTATAAAAGTTTTGTTACCGCTATTAGAAAAAAATATGAAAGAAAAGAACATAAAAAAAGCTTAAAATAATAATTTTAGTACATACGATAACATCTTTAAAGGTATGACTCAAAATCCAGAGTTTGCCTGATGACCGCACATATTTGTCCCTGCATCATTACGTCATGTACGTCATACACAAAATTCAATGCTATCCAATTAGAATGTTTAAAAATGGAACTCGCTTACTAAGGTCCAAATGGTAAACAAAGCTTATCTGTGCAAATTGAATATTATTCTAAAGATAAAAAAAACTTCATATAATTATTGAGAAAAAAAAACTTACAGCTACTTACATACCTACAAAGTAATTTTGATTAGTTTGACATGTTCAAAACAGATACGAAACCAGATATGGCTAATTCACATAAAGTTACAAAGTAGAGCACTTAGATGCATACCATAACCCTCCAGCATTGATAAGGCCATTATAACGCAAAATTTAGAGCTATCTTTGTAGTATAACCACGTATGAAAATTTAAAGAGTCAAAACAAAATATCTTTTACTTTTACTGTATGCATTGTACATCCGCTGTCCGTGTTTCTATCCGTTTGCCTATCAGGGGGCTTTACACAATTTTTAATGGTAGAAGTAGACAGGCAGTTCAAATTTAAACAATCCGTATACTGCAACAAAATGACAATGTCAATCAAAATAATAAAAATATAAGAAGCTTTCCTACAAATTGAAGAGACAAAAGTCAACGCATGTAATTATGGCGCGAATTTTAGCTTCCTGGTTTTTGTGAACGAATATATTTCAACCATTTAGACATCAAACAGTCGTTCAAAGCTGCACGTTTCCAATTGGGTCAGAGATCTAAAAGCAGTTTTCCAATAACTGAGTGAATAGTTGAAATCGTGGACGATTTTTGTGAAATTTTGAGAGGTTTTCGTGAGAGCGTTTCATGGCAAAAGAGATCAAATAGTTTTAATGGCGTTTCTGCTCTAATAGTGTTTTCTTCGATCCAAAATTGGTAAATAAGAACATAACTCTGTTTTGAGTGTTAAAAACAGACATAATTAAGAATATTTTACAAAATAAATAACTTTATCAGTATTAGAAATCCATAGTTTAAGTTCAAGCTATTATATTTAATTAAATATCAATTATAATTTGGAATATACGAAAGATAGTGTGGTAAACCTGAAAATTTAGAAAAAACACATACACACATCAAAAGTGTCTAGGAATCAACATATATTTTTGCAATAACTTTTCTCCTGATTGATATTAATTAAAATTTTCTTTAAGGATTCATCAAATAAAGTGTTTTCGTTTGTCACAGTAACGATAAACCAAGTCACCTTTGCATTAATAAAGAAATTTGCCATTTTCCTAATAAAGAGATTTTTGACATTTGAACCACTAACACAAAAGTTCGAAAAAAAGACTGAAATAACAGTTTTCTCTAAAATTTTATTGGGTAACTTTAACAATTAATAATCCGTATTTCTACCGCGAACACTAACAACACAAGAACATCGGTTTGGCATACTCAAAATGAGTTCATCCAAATCACGCTGTGGAATGGCCGCCCATGTTCGTTGCAACAACAAAAAAAGGTCTTCTTGCGACTGGATACCCTCCATATTCGGCAGAGCTCTTCTCTGTAGCATATCCCATGCATGCTCAATCGGGTTCAAGTCTGGCGACTGAGCAGGCCAGGGCAGGACATTGATGTTAGCTGCGGCGAGAGTCTGTCTTACAACTCTTGCGGTGTGCGGTCGTGCATTATCATGCATTAACTGAAATAAGGGACCGATTTGCACTTGTAGAGGAACGATGACGTCTGATACAATCGTCTCAGCATAAATTTGAGCGTTGAGGTTGCCTCTGATCCAAATCAACTCAGTTCTTCCGCCGATCCAAATACCCGCCCATACCATGATGGTTCCACCACTATAAGGATGGACTTCCTGGCAGGATTTTAATCGCTGTTGGCGTCCAGGGGTTCTCCAGTGTCGTATACGTCTTGTATCCGGTCTCATACCAAAACGAGACTCATCAGAAAAGCACACGAAACGCCATTGTTCTTCTGCCCAATTTCTGTGTTCAAGAGCCCATTGATATCGAATCCTACGATTGTGCATTGCTATAGGTGGTACCCGTAGCGGTCTTCGGGAATGAAGGTTCACTTCATGCAAGCGGTTTCTGACTGTTTGGTCGCTAATTAAGTTCCCTGAAGAGTGATGAAGCCTCACGGCTAACATCATGGCGGTTATTGTTGGAGCTCTTCGAGTTAAGATTTGAATGTATCGGTCTTGTCTCCGTGTGGTGCAGCGATACCGTCCTCCATGGCGCTCAGCCACGGTACCAGTGCTTCGGTATCGTGTCCAAAGTCGACTGACACTCTGACTTGTATTCAGAGCTAAAGCCACAGTACGTTGCCGGGAACCAGCTTCTATCATTCCCACGGCTCTGAGCATTTCTTCCCTGCTTAAATGACGTCGCCGCTCCATAATAACGTTGGTTTTAATCAGTAGTAGGGAAACAGTAGCACTAATAATGTCTTCAATGCGTTGTATGTTTTTATAGGGAAAATATTGACAGCTGATTTTCATCTTTTACTCGAATTTGATTCACAGTTCCTGATTCAAATTATGAAATGCACCAAAAAGGATCCATATAAATTTATAAAATCATAAATTTATTACAAAGCCACATCTCAATCTCAAGAAATCCGCATAAAAATGCTTGATCCCTAGACACTTTTGATGTGTGTATTTATATGATCATCAAAGAATAGTAATTTAACCTTAAAAAAATGGTAACTTAACCAGGTTAGTAATTATATTTTAGGTGTTATATTATATTTTTTTTGAGTATTTCCTTTTAAAAAATTACAGATTGTGAAAATGCTGGAACTAAAGAAATTCAAGAATATCTTTAAAAATCGGTGTCTTCAGTTCGGTCGTAATATATAGCTTAATATTTCAAGGTACAACTATGTAGTAATCAATCAACTCATTGCGAATACAGAGTCAAGTTTAAAAAAGATACTGATTTAAATCACGATAGAATAGGTATCTACTTTAAAATTTATTTGTTGTTTCAAATTAACTGTCGGTATTGCACAAACAACTCTACAAAGCATTTATATTTCACCAACATTGTTCTGAACAAAATCTTTATTTAAAAATCTGTCCGTTTTCGTGGGCTTCATTTGAAGGTTCATTCAACCCATCAAAGTTTATATCAATCAATAGTAGTGTTGAATTTTCTCTGGCAATCGTTTCAGGTCAACGGCCGACAGTCTCGTAGTGCTATCCACTCTCCAGGGATGTTTACTAGGGCATACGTGTATACCTTCGCTGAAGCCATGCTAGAGAAGTGAGCATTATCTTTTTTCCCCCCAAAGGTTACGATACTGTTAAGTATAAGAGAATCGAATCGGAATGCCCTGGGGAAGTAACATTTACTTTATAGAGAGTATTATGTTTATGTCGGTGAGTAAGGTTCCAGGGCTCCACGGGATTGGGGATTGGGTCAGGGCCTACCCTGGTGCAAGTGCTGGCCATCTGCTTATTTTAAAATAAAAAGTCCTATTGACGCTTACTCAAAATCCGGTTTCATGGAATAGTGAATTGAGTGAATCAAGTAAAAAATAACTCACTGTTCCAATGCTGGTGCCGTAAACAGTTTTTATTATTTGTTCAGACAAAAAACATTTGACGTACGTTCAAGATATATTCGCTCAAATAAAAAGCATTGTGTTTTTGTCTTCATAACTTAAAAAGATATAAAATGAGCTATAATTTTCTTAGAACTAAAAACTTAATTTGAAAATTCTTTTCACTTATCATGCTTTATAGATGATGAAAAGAAGAGGACTGCGGTTAAATTTATTTTTAAGTTAGCAAAATCACCTCAAAATAAGGCACTTATCACCAGACGAGTCATAATTATGATTTATACATGGAAATATATGTTAAATCTATTTGAATATAAGGTATTGATCACGTGATTTGAATAATAGCTACAGTGGCTTACTTCGTGTCGCATGAAGTTCGTATTTAAAAATTCGTAATAGCGAAAATACAACAAACTTTTAACCGCGGGTAATATTATAATAAAATCAAATAAACAAAACCGTTGTTATGATGCGTCTAACAGCGAGCGATACTCGAAGCCATCTTAATTATCGGAACTCACAGGGTGCGTTGTTGCCGATTGGTGAAATGAGACCCCTTGTTATTACATGTTCTCAAATAAAACATATTATTCTTTGTCGTAATCTAGATAATAAATTGTGTTTATTACATTTCACACAGAAATTGGTATAAAATATATCTAGCAGTTTTTGCGTGATTAAGTAATAAACATAAAAACTATATAATACCGGAAATAATATTGTCTGAAAACAAGGCTTCAATTCTATGGTGGAATTGTAATAGGTAACTCATAATGTACTTGTAAAAGCCTCCAAAACTTAGTATTTCTATTTCCTTTACTAGTTTAATTTGTTACATCTGTTTTCAGACACGGTTTTAGTGGAAAGGAATGCCTATTGAGGGCCATTTGTGAGAACTCCCACATTTCTACACTACACAGCGGTATCATCGGGGACTTACTGCATTTTGTATTGACGTAAGTTTATTTAAAAAAAAAATATCATGGTCCAAGTCCTGGAGCGTCACCAATAGATTTATTTTGGAAAATAAACAAACCAAAGAGATACTTATATAACTAGTTTATGACTCACATGGTCTACAACTTTCATCGCCCATATTGAGTAAATTAGAGCAAACAGACCTTGTTGCGATACCAGAGAATCAGGCGTCGTCCTAATTGGCAACTATGATTTAATATAACTTTCGTACGATGGATTCAATAGTGCGATTGTGTTATAAAATATACTGATCTTTTTGTGTGTTCTAATTGGTCGACTCACGGGTCATTGCATGAGCACAGCACCCGTGGGTCTCGGGACGAGCTAGGTCTGGGAAACTACTGGTTAAAGGATGAAGAAGGTTTAAGGATCGCATACGCACTCACGCAATGTCATTTGCAATTGTCACAGCAATATTAACCAACAGCAAAAACTGTGCAATTATATAAAGAGCAATTGTTGAAATGACGCCGGTGAGATGATGGCGGCTACGCTATCGTGCAATGCTGTCGTACGATGGACATCGTGAGATCTATTAGGGAATCCCTGTTGAATAATCGTACTATTATTTCCATCGCACGACGAGTTCCCATTATGTCATGGTACGATCGTGGCCAATTTGGACGTCTGGTGCCACACTTGTGCTATGCCTACCCCAACGACATCGCTTAGCACGTAAAACAGCTGGTAATATAGACATAGGTATGCCTGTGTCATTCACAAGTCAAACTTAAGTGCAGAGTCCATCCTGCAACAGTCTCTCCGGAAATATTTCATATTTTTTCATTTTCACATCAATAACATAATCGCCATTTTTTTTTGCTATAATTAATACGTACGTACTATCTTAGTCACTCATCTGAAGGTTCAAAGTTAATCGATGCCAAGTTATCAATCCGAAATTCTGTATTTGTCCATAACAGTACACTGAACTGTTTGATAAAATTTGATATGAAAATGGAACCATTAAGAAGTATAAAGAATTCTCATCTCTAAACGCAACCGCACATTGGGCCACTAGTCGCGGCCTTTAACGCGGCCACTAGAAGTTGTTTTTTTATTACATTCTGTATAGTATCTGAGCAAACCGAGCCTGAGCTCATTAAAGCGTTCAACCCCTGCAAGCTCTCGGCGGTAATTAATGAAATTCATTCAAAAATGAACTCAACTAGTTTCGTGCAACTAGTAGCCGCCACTAAGCCACTAGCGGCTGCGATTGGTGGCTACATAAGAAAGAAAGTAAGAAATAAATTTTATTGACCATAAACAGTATTGTTTACATAAATAAAATCAATAAAAAAAATTTTGGGCCAACTAGGTCCCTGCCTCAGCATGATACTACAGCAACACCAGGGCTGCTGCAGCGCTGATGATTCTGGCTACATCTATTGGTCGCGTTTAATGGCCACGTTGAATTGCTCATATGCCGTTTCTCTAAAACTAAATAGAGAGCCCCAGACGAAGACGCGGGTACCCACTAGTAGTAAAACTAAGTTTCCTCATTTATAATAATCATTTTTTTCTCTTTCAGTCCTTCCACCTCGCTGTCAGAAGAAAGCGTTGAAGACACTTATTACGAAGCAGAATACTATGGGTTAGAAAGACAGTGCCATCAATATGAACACGACTGCCCATCCAACCCGTTAGATTTCATATCAGTCTTCATAGAGAATATTAAATAATAACACAATTTAGATAAAATTAAATAGTGATTAAACAATTGTTCCTTAAAAAATTAAAAGTTAAGATCTTGGATAACCCACGCGAATTATTTAGTCTAAACATATTTGGTTAATAAATCAAATTTATTTGGAAACAATTGGAAAAATATGTTCCTAACTCTTTTTAAATTTAATGGGGTCTCCATGTAAAACGCATTTCGAAGTGACCCCTACAACTATAATAAGGAAATAGGACCATTAAGGTCTTAGCCCACTTACCCAACTCCGCTCCCACCCGACAGAAGAAATATAATTTAAATATAGGTTATATAGGTATTGCACTTTAGATATACATTCTTTTCATAGCAAACATAAATTTGTAGACAGCTCGCTGACAGTTTTTTGACGGACACAAAGTATTTCTTATTTTTCTACGTAATACAATTCTAGAGACTAACAATATTTATTAATTTATAAACTTTCCTTTGCATATAAAAAATATAGTAACATTAAATATCCTCTGAATAAAATATAAAAAAACCCTTGTTATTGTTAGAGGTCTCTCATAATCCAGTTGCGATCGAGTGAAACTTTACAAAAACAAAATATTGTTTTCATAATCCCTTTGTGGAAATGATCCCTCGATCCCACCAACTAACATGAAGGCATTGAGACGTAGCTATATATCAGTCACACATAGAACAAACAAAAAAATCCTGCTGGCCTGCGCAGACGAGGGACTTCAGTCCGCGGAGACGAAAGTCCCTGAATCGTGAAAAAAAAGTCCTTCGAGGACTTGTTACAGATCCAACGTACATTTTTAACCCGAAAATGTAGAGAGAATCACACGCTATGGAAGTGAATATTCTCAAATAACGTTGTGTTGTAAATATATGTATAACATGAAGTTTAAGGGCGCTTTCAATTTATGCGTTTCTTGACGGCTTGCTGCGTTGCCGAAGCGTCCTGTCCTGTCCCTGCAGCCTGTTGTCGAGTGTTCGCGGTACTTGCGCCGCACTGTTGCCGCACCGCGCGTTTTGTATGAATAAAAAGGATCGTCCGTACGCTGTACGACAAACGCACCGCTTCGGCACCGCAGCAGGCCGTCAAGAAACGCATAAATTGAAAGCGCCCTAAGAAAAAGAGAACACATTTTAGAAGAGAATACTGGGTCATTCTCTTCACATCGCAGAACGCAGAATAAAGTTCTATTTTACGGACACCCGCGTACTTTTGTCCTGAGCGAACTCTCGGCGTCTTCGGTTGTTCGGGGGACTTTTGTACCCGATTCTTTTAATAGGGTATTTGACAAGTTTTAGAAAACTATCTCACGTTATTTACTATTGTTGGTAGAGTCCATAAAAAGTGGATATTTTTAATTCTGTTGTATAATTCAGCTAAAGTACTAAATTAAAAAACAATTTTCAAGTTGTTTGTTGTTCAAAACGTTTCTCTGGACATTATGGCGTCTCACTAGTGCGTGACGTCACACGACTGTCTTTAAAACATCAAACGATACAATGTAATGTCCACTTTGGCCGGAAGTATACTAGCGTGTGACGTCACTTTATTCTTGGCCAATCTCAGGCATTTTCGGTCACGTGACCATGGAGCAAAAATATAATTTCTATTTAATGATTTTATGAAAAGGTTATTAATTATATGATCCTTCAGAATAGTCAAATCGCTGCTAATATTCATATCATATTAAATACTGATGCCAGCAATAGAGTATTTGACAAGTTTTAGAAAATGATCTGACGTTGTTGACTAATGTTTATGGAGTCCGTAAAAAGTGGATATTCATCATTCTGTTGTGTATTTCAGTAAAAAATAACCAAATCAAAAATTCCATTTTCAAGTTGCCACGAAAACGATTCTCTGAACAATATGGCGTCTTACTAATGTGTGACGTCACACGACTGATATTGAAACGTCAAACGATACGATGTAATGTCACTTTAACCGGAAGTTTACTTGCGTGTGACATTTTAGGCTCCGCCAATCCCAAGCGTTTTGGGTCACGTGACAATAGATAAGAAAACTATTATCTTTTTCGTGGGTTTTTAGTAAAATTATGAATATTTTTTTTGTAAAAATAGTAAAACCCCTGCCAATATTCATTCTAAATACAGATGCTAACAATCGGCACTTTATTTTTAATACTGTCAAATACCCTATTGGTACTATATTTTTCATATTGTCTAATAGCCTATTGCATGTGTGCATTACTCGATGCAGTTGCAAGCAATCTACTGTGTTGTATCAAAGTGTCCGCAAACAAACATCCCTCGTCTACCCAGGCTATTAAATATATGCTTGTCATAGCTTTAAGTGAGGTAGGTCATTGCGGGTATTTAGCTCAAATTGGAGTGCCCTTTTGTGGAAAGTCACCTAAGCTCCACCTTAAAGAAGACTTCAGTGAATTTAGATTACCTTTTGCTGTTATGTTTCTGATCCCTTTATAAACCATTTACTTGTAAATGGATTATGAAGCTCGCCTAAGTATTTAAGATTTTTCTTCACACTCTACATTTCTAACCTTTTTCTTGTTCACCTAAGTATGAACTTAGTTAATACTTGCCATTTTTAAAACGCAAAAAAATGCCTTCACATCCTTTTTCTCATAAACAAAATAACCCAGTTTCATATCGACTTGTTGTTTAATCAGCGGAACAGTTACAAACAAAAGAAACCGCACGGCTACATCGTAATATCGAAGTTACTATACAATTAATACGCACTCTCGATAACACAATATCGTAGCGAGCATAAGCGCTATGAGGTTATAATATCGGTTATTTGTGTTTGATAACCACACAACGGTGGTTGAATAATATCTATCGAGACAATAAGATCATATAAACACTCTTCGAGGAGCTTACGGCTGTGAATTCCACGATTACATCTGTCAGGAAGATATTACGACAATTTGTAAGTTCCCATGAGGGCACGTAATAAGGATATTACGCATGTGCCGCCTCGAGAAACATTAATACAAAAGAGATAAGGTCGAATATCCTAATTTTACGTGTCAAGTTAAATTTGCCTTACAAGTGTTTGCATAGGAGCATAGATATATTACCCCCTGTGAGCACACGCTCGGAAAAACCTATTAAATTCCCTCTCGTGTGATTGGAATGGGCTTGTATGCATGTAACATTAAACGTATTTGTAATTTGGAACGGCACCGTTTTAACATGCTTTATTTTTAATTTGTTCAATTATGGCGGTGTCTGTTCTCTTTAAAGGAGAACAGATTTGAACCATTTCAAAGTATCATATATTATGTTCAATGTTGATCGAATCTTCAAACTCAAATTCTGCTTTCACTTAAGCAAAGTGGTAAAAGACCATTGATGTAAGACCATTGACGATTTTTGTAGGCTGTTTACAGCTGACACATTTGAATAAGTTTTAAAACGACATGAGATAAACCGTTTCTCCACCGTGGCCGTCTCCGGACCCCCCCCCCCCCGTTCGTTTTTTTACTCCTCCTGAGAGTTCTCACCTCATCATCATCATGATCATCATCAGCCTATTAATGTCCCCACTGCTGGGGCACAGGCCTTCCCTATGGATGGAATAGGGAGATTGGGCCATGACCCACAACCAGCAGATGCAGATGAAGCCGGCAAAGTTGCTTAAGTTCAACGATCGCAGCCGAACGCGCTAACCACTTGCGCTATCGAGCTCCTAGTCCTCACCTAGAACGAGATTATTTCGCTATGAGATCAATATGACGAGGCGGTCTTGTAGTGACCAAGCGGCTATAGTAAATCTATGTGACGTTACTTCGGACCGTCATCTTATTCTCGTTACCGTCATTATTTGTTATGTCCCAGTGACGGGGGCGGTGGACAAACGGCCATAATCATTATTATGAATACATTAAGGAAAACATTGTTTGAATGGGAGTAAGCAAGATTCATTCAATTATTTCTGAGGTTTCGGATATCTTTAAAGGATCCGATAAGATTAAGTCTTGCGACCTTGTTACTCATTCCGACAGCTTTTCAACCCTGTACCATGTCTTTTTTTACTTTTGCTGTTTTAGAGTTTTCTTTATCAGCTTCGTATTGTTCAGTATATCAGCAGTAAATAATTGTAAAAAGTACAATTACAATAAAAAAAAAACTCGTAAAAAAAGGCACTTTATCCTAGGCCACTGTTCATTCACGATTTAACAAGCATAGATTACATAAACGAGATAACAAACGTCCTACTGGCTAAGTTAGAGGGACATTTTTCAAAAGTCCCTACACTTAATTCGCTTTATAAAGTTACCAAAGGAAACTTAAGCGATAATTTCCAAAGTTCACTCCAGATTCGGGACTTTATGAAATTATGTTAGGAGTTCAGTAATTGTTTTAGCATATTCTGATAGAAGACAACTGGTCGCATTAAAGACGTCGAGATGAACAAAATGCCTCAATAAATAAAACAATTATGTTGTTTAATTCTCTAAAACGCTTGGTTGCTCATGCAAAATTTCATGCCCTAACTAAACACCTCACATTTTTATATTCGAGACAAAATATTAGCAATACCTTTTGCAGACTTCCCCTTCACCTACATACTAGAAAATACGCAACTGGGTTCAACAGCTAAGACCGTTGTACCTACGGTAAATTTTGGCATATTCGGAATTCATTTGTTTTGTTTTTTTTTTCTCAGTAGATAGAATCAGATTCATTGTATCCTCGACTTGAAGATACCTTATCCGTTAGTGATTATTTAAAGAGTATTAATCTAGAACTTTATTGAGTAACTGATAATGGAAGTTTCAATGGTTTCCAACAATGATTTAAACTTTAAACAGAAGGCCCCTAAGCCAGTTTCCCTAATAAGATTGCAAATCCCGATAAGGACTAGAAAATTCACGCCAACAGATAAAACTCAGAACCATTCTACTTTAGCTCCAGCTCCATAGACCAATGGACTATCTACATTTCTTAGTTTATGTTCAACGCACTATTTATATATTTAACAAAGTGACTATTCAAAAAAGGCCGACGCATTCATAAAATCAACGGCCCAGTAGCGGTGGGCCCAGTTTTCACCCCTAGAGAATTATTTCTCAATCGGGACCCGCCATGAATATCTAAGGGCCTGACTCATCAAAAATGAATCCGTGTTTTTCGCTTTACCCTGTATATCGATTTAACGACGCCTTCTTTGACTACGGCACAATCTAAGGTCGCTAAGTTATGTGTTGACGCAAACTTCGGACTTTCAGCTTTGGTGTGGTGAATAAACATTCGTACAAGTATTACTCACTAATTATATTCCCAGATACATCTATCGTCCCACGTAGAATTATATATTTTGATTTGACGGACCCTACCATAAATTGAGCAAAAAGTTTTTACGCAGTTTTGAAGCTGAATTTATTTACCATCTATTTCATGTGTTTATTTTATTTAAATTATTATAACCCATCCTAACTTATACTTTTACTACAGACCGATAAAACTTAAGTGTGCCGATACATCTGTCTGGGAGTATATATGAATACTAGAAATAAAAAAGGGTCTGAGTACCAAAAATATAAAGCGGGGGATTTTAAGTTTTAAATAATAAATCATAATAATCACATAACTTTTGCATTTTGAAATGAGGACCATTACTAGGTCAGCAAATCAACTCAAAATCAACAGCATAATGATCTAATAAGCTTAAGTTAATATACTTTTTAAATCATCGTAATCGGTTCATATGTTGCGATTTTATAACTAATTTTATGGTAGCCAATATTCACCTGCGGCCGAAACGTGTGACGTCACAGAGCTTGATCGTGGTTCACACCGGTCGAACTTTGGCAGCGTCTCTACGCACGCTCGCGCCCGAGCGCTAGAACTCTGTGACGTCACAGTCACAACGCGGCCAGCCGAAAATCGCCGTAGAACAAAAATTTAACCACTGTATTTTATGAAATCCTTAGCTGTATAAATATGCATTCTCAACTAAAATCGTTACGGATCGTTCAATTGCTCATTGCGATTATTATACTTACAATATATTGCTATTATCAAACAAAAAAATAGTGCCTTAACATATTACTTCGTACAATAAACTTTAATTTTGAAATCTGAAATAAACTTTTCAATCTGAAGAGAAGCATTAAGTCCAATTCTTATTAACTTAAATAAGGCTTTAATGTCTTGTGCTATATCTTAAATAAAGGTCTAAGTTCCAAGTCTTTCTGGTAAAGGCACTTAGGCATATTGTTATCTAAACAAAGACTACTGATGTGACAAACGTAAAACCTCATCAAGTACTATTTTTTTTATCACCTCAGTATGTTATGAGACCGTAAAATCGGACATTTTTATTTATTTGATGAACTCTATAGAGCTTATTTATACAAATATGAGAGTAAAACTCCCGTTTGAAAATTCCACGTAGTTCCACGATATAAAAATTGAAAAATATTTTTTTTTCTTTTTTAAAAATGAAAAAACAATCTTACTCTGTAACTAATAACATTTTATTTACAAACGTTACAGTACTTTGTAGAACTCTTTAAAGTACACGTAATAAGCGCTAAGTGCTTCGTAAACGCTTGCAGTTAATTAGAAAAAAAGATTTTTGTTATTTTTGTTTTTATTTTTTTCTTCATTATACCATAATATATGCAAACTTTTTCAATCGCAAGATATAGACTGATATATATTCTAGTTGTATAAAAAAAATCAGCTTTAAATTCTGTGGCATATTTGAGAAAAAAAAATAAACCTATTCACAAAATTTTTACGCGAATAGGGTTGACATATTTAGAAGGGATAAATTTATGTCTAAAAAGTTACAAATAAAAATACTAATTGAATCCCACCTGTTATATTCATAGTATTTAAAGGTCTAAAAATTCATATACGGCGCGTGCAATTGTTTTAAATTTTTATTTTATATTAATGTAAAGGAGATTGCTCAGCTTCCATACATGTTTGGCCTAAAGACCAATAATCATGAAAAATTGTTTCCTAGATTCGAAATTATATATAAACTAGCAAACCAGTGAACCAAATGTTCACCAAAAAAAAAAAAATATTGAGAACTTCGGAGATTTTGTGTGGTTTCGTTTGAAATAGAAATCACGTGATTTCTCGAAAACCGGAAGTGCTACGTTACTCACATCCGGTTTGTAGTCTTATCAGACTATTCTTAACTTATAACTTAAACATTCTCTATATCTATCTCTTACGGTTTGGCCGCTGAAACAGCACCACGGACGGACGGTCGGACTTGTCTATTAGATAAGAGATTACTGTAGAAACGAATATTATTGATGGACACCCCTGAGAACTTCTATAAACCATATACACTGAACATATTAAAATAATAGAAAACAAATAAGTTATATAGTCAACTAGGGAATTCGAGCCAAGTACCGAAATTATGGATTAGATTCAGGTATATGTATAGAGCATGTAGATTATCAGATAGTTGCCTGTTTTTAAAGTTAATGCATAAGAGTAACTTTTAAAATCAGGTGTCATTTCCGGTTATAGTAAGGTACTCTGTGACAGAAACTGTGTGATGATCATGTGATGATTGTGAATGAGCCACAGATTAGAGAGAATTTTTAAACTCTCGTTAACCAAAGAAAGCTAAGAGATTTAGAGGTTCTATAGCCATATATTCAGTAGCTTCATTATTTTTGTTATGTTTTTAACATAACCATATTTTAGATTTTTAGTGTATAACACCTTATAATTTTATTTATTTATAGTCAGGGAACGTAGGCCCATAGATAGATACCTTAAATTCTAACATATATACAGATTATAATGTGTTTATGGAGGTGATTGGCGAAAAATATATGGCAATAGACTTTATGATGTCGCCTACCATCTATAATAATTGTCTGAGCACATTTGCATCTAGTGAAAATTATAATGTAGTTGTGGATATTAATACCACAGCAGTGTAATAAAAAAAATGATTTGGTTTTTCGATCTTTACAAAATAGATTTGTTTTTATGTTATATCTTCGATTAGTCTTTGGCTGAATGTCACTACACCCATAGCCATTAAAAATGATTCGTATGTTTTCCAAACCGGTAAAATTAAAAGTCTTTTTTAAAGTAAATATATTATACAAAGGTGTCCGTTGAAATTTAATGACTGTAAATTAAATTATAAATTACGCCAAGAATTACCGTGCATGTCAATATTTTTTGTGCATTTAGGCCAATTTGAGCAATCTCCTTTATTTTCAGTCTATAAAAATGTTATTTTCACATGATAGGACTATTGTATCATCACTTGGGTCTTCGACCTGATCTTCGATACATTGTTCTGTAATATCGACATCGTCTTCATCGACTTTATTCCTTACATATTCATCATAAATATCTTCCTCTTGGAGAGGTTTAAGCATAGATCGTACTTCAATGGGTAAGGGCATTTTCCTAGAATTATTTTGTCTGCGTAGAAGCCTAATGTTTGAAACGACTGGGTCAGATGATTCCAGCGCGCGATGGAAAAGATCTATCATAGTCTTGCAACGTTCTGATTTTCTTGTGTGATGCTCCCTGTCACTTCGCCAAAATTTGTTGTGGGATTCTGCAGCTTGCTCGGATAGCAATCCTACTGATAATATCGAAGAATCAATTATATCACGACCATGTACAAGAATCTTGTGAATTGTCACAGTCATGGGATGCTATCCATATGTCTGGAACGGCATCATGGTGCCTCACCCCCGTTCCTCCAGAAAACATGTATAAGAGCGGGGTTTTGGTAAATTAAATACCTAACGAGGGTGGACCCCTTTCCGCCCCCATGTATTTTCCATCATCAGAAAAAAAACCAATATCGATCAATAGATTAAGCTTTTTGAGATCCAATAAAATTAGCTCAAAAAGAGGGTCAAATTTCGGGAAGAAAGATAATAAGATGATATTTTTTATAAATCTATGTTTTGACGTTTTAAAGGTTACCTCATAAATCTCATAATCATATAAGATCTTGTTTTCTGCGTCTTAAGTTATTTAAGGTCGAACGGGAAAAGATAGGAATAGGGAGCGAGATATTTATGAGAATGGGTTTTTCATAAATATCTCGCTTCCTATTCCTAGGTTAAAAGCTAATTTTACTGGGCTAAAGTATTTTCCACCGACATTCGACTTTTGTCATCTCTGGCATTGTCTTTAATCGAACACAAGATTCAATCTTAATATTTGTGATATTAATAAAATATTTAAACCTCCAAAAGAAATATTGCTTTTAAAAAGTTATAAGAAATTTACAATTCTATGTGACAGCCCTGGTGCATATTTTCAATTTGTTTTTTCTTAAATATACCACGAAATTTAATGCTGATTTTTTTATACAACTAGAATAAATATCAGACTATATCTTGCGATTAAAAAAGTTTGCATATATTATAGTATAATGGAGAAAAAAAATAAAAACAAAAATAACATAAAGTCTAAAGAAAATATAACTAGAAAAAATTCCACGCGGACCAGGCAGCAGACGGGACTCGAACCCACACCCTTCGCAATCCGGGCGAATGCACTGACCAATTATGCTACCGCGGCCCTCACGGACCGCGTCGAAATTCTTTCTAGCTATTCTTAAGCTGCAAGGCAGCGCCATCTCTTCGCATTATAGGTAAACCCACAATGTCAAATGAATACTTGAGGGGCCGCGGTAGCATAATTGGTCAGTGCATTCGCCCGGATTGCGAAGGGTGCGGGTTCGTGTCCCGTCTGCTGCCTGGTCCGCGTGGAATTTTTTCTAGTTATATTTTCTTTAGATTTAAACATCAAGCAGTTACATGCTTTAAAAATAATAAAAATTATAACTATAATTGCTATTTCTTCTTTCAAATGTTTAATACTTGTAAAAGTATTCATTTGACATTGTGGGTTTACCTATAATGCGAAGAGATGGCGCTGCCTTGCAGTTTAAGAATAGCTAGAAAGAATTTCGACGCGGTCCGTGAGGGCCGCGGTAGCATAATTGGTCAGTGCATTCGCCCGTATTGCGAAGGGTGCGGGTTCGAGTCCCGTCTGCTGCCTGGTCCGCGTGGAATTTTTTCTAGTTATATTTTCTTTAGATTTAAACATCAAGCAGTTACATGCTTTAAAAATAATAAAAATTATAACATAAAGTTTTTTTTTCATTTAACTGCAAGCATTTACAAAACACTTTAAACGCTTATTACGTGTAGTTTTAAGAGTTTTATGAAGTATTATAACGGCTCTAAATTAAATGTTATTATATATATAGTTTACGAGTAAGAATGTTTTTCATTTTTTAAAGAGAAAAAAATAACTAACTTTTGATTTTTTATATCTCGAAAACTAAGTGGAATTTTCAAACGAGAGCTTTTCTATCATATTTGCATAAATGAGCTCTAAACGATTCATCAAATAAATGAGAATGTCCGATTTTACGGTCTCATAATACACTGTGCCTCGCTCTGATGTCTGGTATTGTTTATCACCATCTTTCAATGCCTTTTTATCACTGCACACTTTTTTTCATTATTTTTACGCCTTTTTCTTCCCAAACCGGCAACAACACCAGAGGGTCAATCGCCTAACGGAATTGCTATGGCTATTGCTTACGTTATCATTTGTTATTTCTGACCGCCGAACGATTTCAAATACCTTACGCTCATTATCTATATTGTTGTTACCAATACAAAATAAAAAAAGAGCGCGGGGCATTTGCAAAGCTTCAGCGGTCAGAAATAAGAAAATGAAGTTGTAAGCGATAGCGAAGCCATAGCAATATCGTTAGGTGATTGGCCCCCAGGTGTAAGATCCACCATTGTCGCGGCAACGGACTAATACCCTCTTAATGAATCAGACCCCCCGTGTCTTACACTTCCGCGCTCACTTAACACTCGTTTAATCACTATTTTGGGTTATTAGTGAGGGAACATACTACATGACACTAATAAAACGAAAAAGATTTTTGGCACTTAGGCCCTTTTTCATTTCTAGTAATCAAATTATTTAAATTAAGTTATCTTTTTGAAGTGAAACTTTTTTACGCACGCTTGAATTGGGGGGTAAGCTGGCGAATGTGTTACACGTTACGAAAAGTGTGTTCGTATACGGGATGTAAGCAAGAGAAAACAATGTGCGTGCACATTTTCTTTCTTTCTTTCTCTTATAGCTAGTAAATGAAATATGTATATGTACATACATGTTTATATTGTTCAAACACACTAACTATAATAGCTTTCACTTCAGTCATGTGGTCATAAGCACATTCGTTTTTTTCCTGGATCCTATTGCTTACATTATTTAACTAATATTTGCTTCGCAGATATCCTTTTCTAAATTCACTTCACTAATCTTTTATAATATCTCCAATATCGTTATTATCCAACATCTGAAATTTCCGTTCAAAAATTAATTAATATTCCCCACAAACTCAATCCAAGTTTTGACATGTCTGAAAACTATATAAACGGGGGGCCAATATTTGATACTATTAACTTTCCATCCATTGTAAATTAGGCAATAAAGGATCTGTCCGCGTGCGAACAAGAAAGGCCACTGTTGCTGTATTCTTGTGGTGGGGAAAATGCGGCACGCACCAATGGTTTATACGGCGAAATGCGGTTATTTCTGAAAGTGGGAATTCTCAGGCGATCCCGGCGGCCGGGCCGCGTGTATGAAAACAAACGGCCACTACGTGTCCTAGAATTCTGATGGAGCTTGGAAAATCGGATGAGGTTTAAGTAAGCCAACTTTTCGATGATTGTTAAGGCAATATCAGAACATTAGATGAATAGGTGTAATTATCATGAGTTACACTATTAATTTTAACAGATGGCGTTGTATTGTATTGTTTAAATATTTTTTACCATCCTGGTGGTGTTAATTTTTTTCATAGTTTGATAGTTCAAATCGAATTAAATACCTATATTTTTTTATTAAAGTTGCCTCACAGCTATAGTTTCAATTTATATGTCATTAAGAAGACAAATAAAAAAGAGTTGGCGAGAAGTGAAGTTACTTTGCACACATGTGTTTTTTTTAATAGAATATCCGAAATGAATATAATAAGAATATGTTGTTGTTCTGATCTAATAGAAGACATGATATGGACTAAAATTAATTATCAACGATATGATTTCAAAATATTATAATACCGCATCCAAATAAGTTTCGTATTGTTTATTTGTCTACGTTAGCAGTGAGAGGATCTCGCCCAAAGCCAAGGGCTTGTTTAGATCTGCATTTTATAACAACTATTCTTTAGTACATGTCTACTACTGCCAGAATATTCAGTAGTGATACGAGCATGTTCTAACTCGCATCTGATTCAAATTAAGTTGGATTTCTAGCGTACTTCTTGTTTAAAGATTATTTATAATAGGGATGATAGGGATGATGACTATTTTTTTTTCTTCGTTTACCAGGTAGATTATTAAAAAGTATTGGACACGTATTTTTTCTTTTTTCACATAATATAAACATTGCAGAGATATATTAATTTAAAAATTCGCATGACGTCACGTTTGAGTACACTTATAAGTGAAAATTCACTCAAAAGTGACGTCACGAGCCCCTACTCCCAAACTTTGACGCACTATAACTTTGTCATTTTTTGGTTGATTGCCCAAAGAAAAAATACGTGTCCATTATTTTGCGATCATCTAACTGACGGACTAAATAGAATTTTGTTTACTGTACCCCGTCATCATCCCTATTCGAGCAGGATTTTCAGATCTCAGATTCTAAAATAAGTATCTTAGTTATCCCTTGTGCATATTTAATATAACCAATTGCCAAAAAATATAAATAAAAGCGAACTGTAAGATCCGAGAATTTTTCACTATCAGTCACTTTATAAATTTTAAACAGCATTATTTCGAATCATGAAGTCGAGTGGGCGAAATAAAATTACCAATTGCTTTGAGATTTTAAAAGTCGTAAATTAAACGCTGTTTAATTCTCAGAAGTCGGCGCCGACACGGGAAACTAATAATATAGCATTAATTAGAGAGATCGTTTGCTAGAGAAAATCGTTTCAGAAGTGTTTTAACATTAATTAGAACCGGTCAAGTGTGATTGAGCGGAGAATCCGCTTTACCCTACCTCCCTTAGATTTAAATCCAGATCGTGCATAACAGGGGGCCGTTCGTATAACGGGATTGCTTTGGAAAAAGCTATCCCTTACGATTTCTTTTTGTTATTTCTGACCGCCGAAGGTTTTCAAATACCTCACGCTCATTTTCTTTAATATTAATAATAATGCAAAAGAATTTTGAGGAGCTCGATGGCGCAGGTGCGCGTTCGGCTGCGATAGTTGAAGTTAAGCAACTTTCGCAGTGGTCGGTCATTGAATGGGTGACCAAAAAGCTTCTATCTCGAGTTCCTCCCAGTCGTTAGCACCCGCCAATCCGCACTGGGCCCGCGTGGTGGGTCATGGCCCAATCTCTCTATTCCATCCATAGCGAAGGCCTGTGCCCCAGCAGTGGGGACATTAATAGGCTGATGATTATGACGAATGCAAAAGAAAAAAAAAGAGCGCGAGGCATTTGAACACCTCAGGTGGCTAGAAATACGAAAAAGGAAATCGTAAGCGATAGCGATAGCGTTTTCCATAGCAATCCGGATAGGCGATTGGCCCCCAGGTTAAAATAACACGTTACCTGAAACACGCTAACATTTGTAACGTACCTTAATAATCGTCCCATGGTTTCGACTATCATAGGTTCCATTTCGCACATTTTATCATATAACATCATCGATATTCATCAGGCATCATCATATATTTTATTATGTATTCCTGGAAACACATAATTTCAAAAATATCACACACTATTCATCATTTTGTAAATACGTATAATAATTCCATCTGTACTGAAAATCACTATTCCAGAGTGCTGGACACTTACCGGCATTTCTCTTTATTCTGTTATTTATTTGTTTTCATTAATTTAGCTTCGATTTTATCTATTTTTAGTTTATTTATTTTATTGACATTTGTGACACTTAATGTTTTTTATCCGTTGCCATGGCTACCCATGACACGGACACTCTCCAACTACGTCTATGACTATTCAACCTCCACAGACCACCTACTCTTATTCTTTTTAGTACGATTCGAATCGGGTCTAAATTTAAATGGTTCCGGACCTATAAAAGGCCGAGCCTCCCTGATCATTGATTCATTTCTACGGCAAAAGTTGCCTACTAAACTTTTGATAGCTCGCTACCGAGCTCTAAATTAATATAAATAAATAAATAAATATTTCCGACACTCACACCAATTAGCCTAGCCCCAAAGTAAGCACTATAAGGCTTGTGTTATGGAATGCTAGGGTAACGGATAGAATACATATACTGTACATATATAAGTTTTATTTATATAAATACATATTAAACATCCATGACTGGAGTACAAATGCTCGTATTCATCACACAAACATCTGCCCCCACCGGGATTCGAACCCGGGACCTCTCGAGTCGGCGACAGCCATGAAACCCGGCGTACAAACCACTCGGCCACGGAGGTCGTCTAATAAAAGGCCTTGTCCCGGGGCCGACTGCCCCGGGACTCAAGAAAGACCTCAAAGCTATATAGCACCTATTGGCTCTCTAAACAACTCCTTAACCCTACTACTCTACTACTCTTCTCGTCATCTTTACGTACTCGCAACCTCATCGGTGGGACTGCCGCCTGGACTCCAGCTTCTTCAGCCCGCCTTCTGCCGACTCCTGCCGTTCCATCAACGCCTGCCACTGGCCGATATTCGCCGGCCAACCTACCAGCAGCGCCGCCAGCCACCACCAGGGCCGGCCAAGACCTGAGACGGCTGAACAGGAGCGCTTCTGCCTCCAAGGAGCGCCGTCCATCTGCCTGCAGCACGACCTACCGTTCAAGCCGCCCCTGAAGATCGCCTACGACCCACGCCCACTTCACACCCCACACTTCACACACACCATACCCCTATTCTTTTTTTTTAATCTGTAAATACTTCTTATTCTTGTAAATATATATATTTTATAACCTCTACCTGTTTTCTTTCTTTTTATTTTGTCGCTACACGACACATTGCCCGATTTTTTTTTCAAATAATCGTTATTATTTTGGGATTTTTCAATGGTAACCTGAGTATTTCTTCATTAGACGTGACTCTCAAGATCGTCGCCACGTAGTGGCGTATCAAAATCTTATAATTTTCAACGTTTAAGTCGAGTATTGGAGCATTTTTTCACAGGCAAAGTCCATATGACTTTTAACACTTTAGGACATATTTTTTGAGTGTGTATGCTGTTGGTAGCAGATGACCTTTACAGCGTCACCGGGTTTGGGAACGGCGAGATCCTAAGTGGACCTCAAGCCGAGAATTGGCGAGTGCCTCTAGAGGTATTCCAGGTGGATGGCATCTCCCTACGGGGAGAGTCTCCTCTCCGTCTGGAGTCTCTAGACCACTCGAAAATGAGGGGTCGGCTCAATTAGAGGGGCCTCGGCTCTAGTTAGCCGTTGTTGTGGGGGGCTTTAGGACCGGGCGAATGCACTGATCATTATGGCACCACAACCCTGATGGAGGTGTCAAATTTTCTCTAGCCCTTCTTAAGCTGCAAGGCAGCACCATCTGTTCACATTGTAGGTAACCCACAATGTCAAATGAATACCTTTACAAGTATTAAACATTTAAAAGAAAAAATAGCAATTATAGTTATAATTTTTGTAATGGTGCATTCGCCAGGATAGCGAAGGGTGCGGATTCGAGACCCGTCTGTCGTCTGGTCCGCTAGGAATTTTTCCTAGTAAAACAATGTCTTTAGATTTAAGCATCTAGCAGTTACATGCTTAAATAATAAAACATCGAGCAGTTGTTTAAATCTAAAGAAAAGATTACTAGAAAAAAACGCGGACCAGGCAACACACGGGACTCGAACCCGCACCCTTCGCTATTCGGGCGGTTGCTATTTCTTCTTTTAAATGTTTAGTACTTGTAAATGTATTCATTTGACATTATGAGTCACCTACAATGCGAGGAGATGGCGTTGCCTTGCAGCTTAAGAAAGGCTAGAAAGAGTTCGACACGGCCATCAGGGCTGCAGTAGCTTAATTGGTCAGTGCATTCGCCCGGATAGCGAATGGTGCGGATTCGAGTCCCGTCTGTTGCCTAGTCCGCGTGTATTTTCTTTCTAGTACTTAATCTTTTCTTTATGCTTGTTATGTCAAAGGAGTTTTTTTTACCATTAATATTGGTAATTCCGAAAAGTAACGGGAAGATAAAAATGATTATATTTTTATAACAACATTAGTCTCAGAATGTCTCAATTATCCTATTACCAAGGTGATTCAAAAATATTGCTCTTCGGAAGAGCGGGAAAAACGCGCACGATGTCACTGTCCCGCTCATTCATTAGAGATCAGAAAGAGTGAGACGGTAGATGGTAACGGCCGTTTGACTACACTATGAAGGCTCATAAAAGCATTGTCACACATCATTTACTCGAGAACGAATGGGGTGAACGGTAGTAAAGTTAATGTATGGGCATACATGCTGACATACAGCTCAAGTTTTTAGTATTTGACGTACTAATTTTATCGTGCGAAGGGGATTCCGAGGCTTTCCTACCTACTTCTACTTGTCACATTCGCTCGCAAATCGCTGAACGTTTAAATAAATCGTTTTCGAATTGGAACACGGCTTTCTGTAATGGGAATAAAAAGTGAGAATAGGGTACTCACGTTCTACATTAAGTTTACTCGATTGGTTTTTAAACTTTATCTGGTACAATAAAAATTTCAATTGCATCAATCGATAGGTTTTTTAAGGTACTAAAGTCTTAGATTGAAACAAAAAGGGAAGATACGGCACTCGCGGCTCGAAAGTGATCCGCTTAAATTGTCGTTCATGACCATTATTCGCTTTAGTCACAATTGGACATTCAAACACACTGCATGTGCACTAGCGGTGGGTCGTTCTCAAATTTTCTGACGACGAAACGCAACCGTTTTTTCTTAAACGAAAACTAGTCCTCGAAACGGTTCTCGTTCGCAACTGGTTTTGGTTTCGGCCGGGTGACACAACGAAACGACACGTGACGGTAGAACGAATGTAACGCAACGAAACTGAACTAAATGAAATCTTGTTAACGTTCGTTTCGTTGCTGCGAACGAGACGACGAAACATCGAAATAAATGTTGTGTTATACGATAATCGACTTTAAATGTTCAGTAATAAAGATTATATTATTGGAAAATCAAAGTTTAATTATCATAGAACGAAACGGCCTCATATCATTGCATTCTATTATAGGCTGTATTTACTTCGTCATAAAGTACATATTGGCGTGCAGACAATCCGAGGACTAGTTGTTCGACGAAGACTGTTTTGATCCGAAACGTAAAACGGTTCTATTGTCGCGGAACACAAAACGGTCCTTGAAACCGGTTCGTCTTTAGAACGCTCACACCTAATGTGCACATAATATAACAATTTTGCTTGTATTCTGTGTTATGAACTTAAAACAATGCCTTCGATGCTTTTATAAAGAACACAAATAGTTCAAAATCAAATACCAAATGCCTCGGCAACACTATTCATTCGTAAAACTGTAAAAACATTATTTTCTCAAGAATCACAGTTTGTCGTGAATATTATTTACGTAATCGCCATTTTGTTTTCAAGAAAAGGACAACAATACGCTGCGTTGAAGCGTATAGTTATGTCTCGCTCGCTCGATTGAATGTTTATATACAGACGTGTACGTGTGTGAGAGTTGCTTATGTGGTTGAGTCGGTTCATATTTTATTTGATGTTAATATGAGCATACCGTATCTACCCTTTTTGTTTTAATCTAAGACTAAAGTGCTAAATACTAGAAAGCCAATTTCCGCAAACCAATCCGCGTCCATCTGTGTATTAGCAACTATCTCAAAATCGACTGAAGGAATTTTCATTATGAGGTTCACTTTGGGTTCACCTTTGTAATCATATGATAATTTCCACGGAAGGTTTATAATGTTTATATAATAAAATCCTGACATCAAGAACAATAGTCTATCTTTAGTAAAACGAAGCGACTAGCGTATTAAGTTTTCTCAACTAAATACAGCAATTTATCTAAATAGGTTTGAAGTGGACC
Organism: Chilo suppressalis; assembly: GCA_902850365.2. Classification (NCBI taxonomy): domain Eukaryota; kingdom Metazoa; phylum Arthropoda; class Insecta; order Lepidoptera; family Crambidae; genus Chilo; species Chilo suppressalis. The sequence goes on from OU963907.1 coordinate 5,991,697, forward strand.
TCATAAAAAGGCTTTGGAAAGTTTTTGCAGTGAAAAAATAATTACCTACATCCTGTTTCATAAGAGTTGAAAGTAATGAAAAGTGGGGAAGGGATCCTTTGACCTCACCTCACACATGCCGCGGAACGTTAAACGCGGACGTTACATAACGTGACTCGTGACATGATCTCACACTTTTCCGTGCATGCATCAATTAATAATTCGTTATCACGTCAATAATGCGATTCTTCTTCTTGAAATCGGTGTTTTCCGCAACTAAACATAATATTATAATGCATATTTGTCATGCTCGAGATAACCTTCTTACTGCCATCGAAGAAATTACAATGCTACTACACAAGAGATTGTACAAGATGCTGCCTCTACTGCCAGTCACCTGTATAGCCAGTAAAAGGAGAAACATTGTGCCAGCAGTGATTTGAAATTAGAACACCAATTTCAATCAAATTCGTATTCCAATTTTAAATAACACGCTGTCGCCTCTGTGAGAAGCACGTAAAAGGTGAGTTTGTTCACAGAATAGCACTGCTGATTCCAGGACTTGAAACAAAAGAGCATCAGTTACGAGATGCCGCACTAGTTGTTTTCGAGACCAAGCTCATAGGGAAATTCAGTGCAAAAGTAAATAGTTTGCGTGAAGCCAAGCCGTGTTTTGAATGCAACAAATCCTCTGTGGTAGGGTGACTACACATTCATTTATTTTAACAAACAAATATATACATAATATACTGTTTTAAACTGTCATGGTCAAGTAACGGATCACAAGTTACTCCGTGATCATGGCGCTTGCAACAGGGCCGAAATACTTAGATTAAAACAAAAAGGGTAGATACGGTACGCTCATACTTGCATCAAACAAAAACTGATCCCACGGCAGCGCGAACGGGGTGGCGAGATCCGCGTCACTGCATTACCGACCCGAACGAAACAGCACGTTAAGTTTAAACGGCAGCGCAAACGAGATGGCGAGATCCGCGTCACTGCATTACCGACCAATCATGCGACCAGTACTCGACGTCACTACCGAATAAGATTCAAAACAAAAAACATTTTTTATGAAAAAATATATTTTGTAGTACTTCGAATGAAAAGTGATGCCGTGGATTTTATTTTTAGTTCTTGAGCAATTTCAGCACTTTTTAAAAACACACTTAGGGATTGTTTTATCATATAAACACAAAATATTAGCAATATTTCTTTGTAGCGTTCACATGTTCGTCGTTTGCATGTCAAGTTGTGACTAAAGCGATTAGGGTCGTGGACCACAATTGGTGCGGATTACTTTTATGAGACTAGTGCCGTATCTACCCTTTTTGTTTTAATCTAAGCCGAAATATCGAAAACTCGCTAAAAACAAGGTACATGATAACAATCCCTTAAATAACTTATATTATATACATAATAATTTTGTAATTTTAGTAATAAGAACAAAATATTTTTTATTTATTAGCAAATTTTTCAGTATTCTTTATTTTATATTTATTATTTAGTTTTGGCAATTAAAGTGAAGATAAGTTTTAATATAACTGACCTCGCTTGGACAGCTCTCAAATTATGACCTCATATTGACTATTGTCAAGGTGAAACCAATTTTTTTACAACCAGTTCTTTAACTGAACAGTTTAAGTAAGTTGGTAAGACTCACGCTTAATGAGGCCAAATTTCCCTTTCTCATCCGAAGCGAAGGCCTGTTTCACAATAGTGGGGAAATAAAAAGGCTGATGATGAGTTATTATAATATTTGGTCAAAAATATAAATGAAATCCTACTATATTACTATTGGATTGTTACAACAATGTTGATTTGCATTAAGCTACCGGTTCTCCACGGCAAAATGTCTCGGAAAACTTAATAAATTTGTGGTCACATTACACAGGTTCGTTCTGTACAAAATGTGTTTGCTGCAATTAAATTCCTTCGGTGTGATGAAACTTTGATACTTTTTGGCATCGACAAAACGGATTGGTACTGCACGTAAACACTCAATATGTAAATAGTTTTGTACTGAATGAGATGAAAATCTTCGACTATAGATCTGACTGTTAACAAATTTTGGAGTACTGGTAATAACATTCATTATAATATACTTCACTGTAAACAATTTGGTTTTACACGGGGTCGTTCAACAACCGATGCCGGTGTTGAACTTATACAACAAATTTTTGACGCCTGGGAGAACTCGCAGGACGCTCTAGGTGTGTTTTGCGACTTGTCCAAGGCTTTTGATTGCGTTTTTCATGACACATTACTCAGGAAACTCCACCACTATGGATTTAGAGATACTGATCTGGATCTTATTGCATCATACCTGAGGGATAGGATTCAGAGGGTTGACATTAATGGTAATAAGTCTCCGGGTTCGCCGGTTAAGATGGGTGTTCCGCAGGGCTCAATCCTAGGTCCTTTCTTATTTTTAATTTATATTAATGACTTACCTTACTATGTAAGAGATAACCATGAGATAGTATTGTTTGCGGATGATACATCACTTTTATTTAAACTCAAACGCAATGAAAAAGTTATTGACGACGTGAGCAATAGTATCTCTAAGATAGTCCACTGGTTCAATGTTAACAATTTATTACTTAATGAAGGAAAAACGAAATGTATGAAATTTGTATTACCTAATGTAAAACAGGTAAAAACCAGTGTGAATGTAAAGGATAGGAATGTGGGCCTTGTAGACACCACAGTATTCTTAGGGATAACTTTAGATTCTAAGCTTCAATGGGGCCCACATATTGATAAATTGTCAAATAGACTTAGCTCTGCAGCATATGCCGTAATGAAGATACGCCAGTTAACGGATGTAGATACGGCCAGATTAGTGTACTTTAGTTATTTCCATAGTGTAATGTCGTACGGAATTTTATTGTGGGGAAATGCCGCCGACATTCAAACTATTTTTGTGCTGCAGAAGAGAGCTATTCGATCAATTTATAATCTTAAAGTTAAAGAATCATTAAGAGATAAGTTTAAAGAATTTGGAATAATGACGGTCGCATCACAATACATATATGAAAATTTATTACTTGTAAGAAAAAAATGGTTGCCTGTAAAGTCGGTTTTACGGGCGAAGATTTTACGTGACAACGTCTTTTTCTCGGTAGAATATTTATTGATATGAATATAATTAAATTGCACAATAGGAACAAGGAATTGAATGAAAATAAGAATTGCACAAATTTTAACTATAGAAATATATTTTGTTTACTAAAACATTGTACATGTAAACTTAAACTTAACACGAGAGACTCATCGTAACGTTACCGAGCGTTACACTTTTTCATAAGTGACTCCCAGCCGCAACCTAATTTAAGACGTTGTCACGTCAAAATATTAATTTGTTTCTTAAAAACAGTGATGTTCACACAATTAATACAAGAAACAAAAATAAACTAACTTTACCTGCTACTAGGCTTCACAAAATTAATAATTCATTTAAAGGTCTTTGTGTTCGCTTATACAATAAAGTCCCAAGCAATATCCAAGAGTTAGCCATAAATAAATTTAAAGATATTATAAAAAAAACACTTATTAAAAAAGCTTATTACAAAGTGTCTGATTATATTACAGACAAAAATGCTTGGGTTTGAACTGTTCCAATCATTCCAACAGGTTTTCTATATTAAATAAATCATAATTGTATTGACGTTGTAACAACATAATGATTTGTAAATGTTGTTACATAGACTTTTAATGTTGTGGAGTTTTTTTCGCTCGTTTTTCTCCGCAGCTAAAAAATATGTCCATAACGCGTGGTAGGGAAAAAAAAATTTTTGGACGATTCAAAAGAGTTGTACTATACATCCAATTTGAATAAAGATATATTGATTTCTGATTTCTGATTTCATTGCCTTATATTATAGAAATATAATAACGTATGGAATACATATAATTATATATTATTCAGCAAAGTTTTCTACCAGGTTTGTGTGTATGTTCGAGATTATATCAGACACTACTGAACGGTTTTTCATACAGTCTCCACTTACTGGTAGTTTTTTTCTGCGGAAAGTTTTTAGCATTAGCGATGGGCGTTGAATTAACGAACGGTTTAAATAGACGGTCTACGCTCAATCGACGCTTCTACGGTATACAGTTCATTCGTTAACTAGTTGAATTCATAGACGACTACTTAACGGATAGAATACTTAAACTGTACATATATAAGTATATTTTTATATAGAAATACATATTAAACATCCATGACTGGAGTACAAATGCTCGTATTCATCACACAAACATCTGCCTTCACCAGGATTCAAACCCAGGACCTCTCGATTCGGCGACACCATGAAACCCGGCGTACAAACCACTCGGCCACGGAGGTCGTCAAGATTCTTGTTGTAATGTTATTTATCTCTGACACACAGGTTAAATACATGACCAGGCGGGCGATCAAATTTAAGCAGGAAACCCGCTATGTTATGCCTTGCTATGTAATTATATTATGATTTAAATATGACATATGAATGGATGAACTTTAAACGTCGATCGTAACACATTTGAAGAACATTATAAAACCCTTAACTGTCGGTTTAGCCTTAAAAGTGTAGTTAAGTGCACATCAAAATGTTTTATATTAGCCTCATAGTAAGTTGTGTGCTCCATATAATATTTAAGTTGTTGATCGTTAATCCAAATTTTACCTTTGTGTTTACGAAATAAGCTGTGATCAAGTTGCGTATTATATTATTGGATTGAGGAGCTCGATGGCGCAATTGGTTAGCGCGTTCGGCTGCGATCGTTGAAGTTAAGCAACTTTCGCAGTGGTCGGTCATTGGATTTACTATCTCGAACTCCTCCGTGCTTCGAAAGGCACGTTAAGTCGTTGGTCCAGGCTGCATCTGCAGTCGTTAGCACCCACCAATCCGCACTGGGCCCGTGCGGTGGTTCATGGCCCAATCTCCCTAGTCCATCCATAGGGAAGACCTGTGCTCCAGCAGTGGGGACATTAATAGGCTGATGATGATGATGATTTTATTATTACTTTATTTATTGAGACTATGGGCCCACGATAGAGACACGGGGTCCAAGCGGTCGTTCCTTTTTACCCGACTGCGCAATGCAAGAGCGCGAAGCTCGACGCGCAGACAGCAGACAGGGTATAGTGTTTATTAGTCTATATATATATGTTTGTTCCTTTGTGGCACACTAGTTTAAGGAATTATCAAATTGACTCACCGAAGTGATTGGTGACTAAAAGGCTAGCAGCTATCTTGGTCAACGGATCAGCCTTGCCATTCCACTTGCCAGTGCTGCCAGCATATTTTTTATTTTTATTCATATTTTTGAAGTAAAAACTTCTTTAGCGGCGATGTACACTTTTTTTGTATAGGTAAAAAATGTTAAACTCGCGTCAGGTTAAACACATGGGTTGATCACGTCATGACATAATAAAATTGGAAAGGTTGTTGACTTTCAATATATTGGATGAAACATAGAAATATTTTATTTTACCGTATTATAATAATAAGTCTCTATCTAGGACGTCCACGTGGCAGCTTTATTGCGAAGAAATGATTTTTTTTTACGATGGATGTCGCTAGGTGCGCTTAAATGTGATTCATGTAAGTTGATTTCTTTACAAAAGACGTCGCAAAGTGTGCTTAAACGTGATTCATGTAAGTTGATTTTTCTGAGAGATAAACTTTTTTAATGTAATATAAATTGTCATGTTTGGGTACGATAGCGCAATATAAATAAAACAAGTTTCAACGGTATAGATGCACTGATTTATTTATTTATTAACGTTTCGCATCTTTTACAGGGTGCGTCGTCTGAATATTGATTATTTGAAAAAAAAAACGATAATATCAGCAAATAATGAATGGCAGAAATTGTTTGAAATTATTATTTTACTTAGTTTTCTACTATTATCAACCACTGTTAGACGATGAAACCACATAATAACAGCCACCAGCGCCATAGCTAAAAACAAATTGAATCAAAATAATAAGAATTGACGCCCTAGACTCTTAGGCAAAAACTTTTTCTATTGTTAAAAGAGTGGTGGCTGATGGTAAGCGGCCACCATAGCCTATAGACTCTTCATCATCATCATCAGCCTATTAATATGTCCCCACTACTGGGGCACAGGACTTCTCTATGGATGGAATAGAGAGTTTGGGCCGTGACTCATCACGCGGGTCCAGTGCGGATTGGTGGGTGCTAACGACTGCAGATGCAGCTGGGACCAACGGCTTAACGTGCCTTCCGAAGCGCGGAGGAGCTCGAGATAGTTCATTTTTGGTCACCCATCCAATAACTGACCACTGCGAAAGTTAACTTAACTTCAAGCAGCCGAACGCGTTAACCACTTGCGCCATTGATCTCCTCACGTTAGAGATAGACTCATGCGATACCAAAAACATCATTCACACCTTTACCTTCCCTGACCAAATCCCAAAGAGCCCTGGAAGCTTACTTACCGAGCAACACTACACCAAAAGGTACTGTTATTTTACTGTTATCTCCGCAAAGTAGTAAGGTGGAAGTTAGTTCCCCAGAGGGGCGCTTCAATGCTCCAATTCGAGCGAAACAACCGTTATGTCCTACCTCTCTTGAAATTGAATAGAGTATTCTGAGGAGTTATTCTCTCTTATTCTACCTTCCTCTTTCCTTCAGGGGACCACGCGCGCTGGCCTACATTGTCACCGTCTAACTGTGGCCACAATTCCATCGCGTACAAAGAAATTTGGTGACTCATTTCTATGTCGCACTATCCGTAAATGGAATGCTCTGCCCGCTTACGTGTTCCCTCCCTCTTACAACATGGGATCCTGTAAAAGAGGCGTGAAGAAGCAACATGCAAGCCGGCAGGGTGAGGATGGCTGGTGTGATTAAAACTGTCCTAGGCATTTTTGGGGACGACATTTTTCGGTTGTATTATAAGTCTGTTATATATTATCTTCGTATGTGTTAACAATTACTATATGACCACTATACCTGAAGTACATAGTATATAGTATCTCTGTTTGGTTCAATCAAATCCAGTTATTTCTTAAGAGGCGTGAAGAAGCAACATGCAGGCTGGCAGGGTGAGGATGGCTGGTGTGGCAGGTAGAACTGCAGTATCAGCTATCTTCGCGTCTGGACTGCACCGTCACTTAACATCAGGTGGGGTGAAGTCATTTATCGGACCTATCTACAGAAAAAGGTATTTCAGCAATAAGCGTCGACTTTTAAACATAGAGCAACATGGCTGATGCAGGAATAACAAACTACAGGTGACATTGTTACAAGACTACATTTTTAGGAAACTTACACTAGTGGCACCATAAAACAAATTTTCAACTCGCTCGAAGTACGTCTCCACGTGTTCCCATTATTTTATTGCCCCAGTCCGGACATGGTTGCGTGCCGCTCTGTGCATTATATATTATATTGGTTGACCGTAGATACAAAATAGAAGCAGGTCTGGGTCCATATGTTGAAATGCCGTAAACCAAACGTATGAGGTAGGCTGGTGATCTCATTAAGTAATTCGTTGGATAATCCTCAGCGCACGTGAATGGTTGGAGATTTTGCAATAATCTGATTTACTGAGTTTTTGCGGGAAGGTGGGGGGGGGGGGATTGAGCCGTGATATATCGCCAAATCCTGCTGGTAGGCGAAAGTTAGCTACTTGACATAACGATCAGAGACTGAACGCGCAAACCGCATCATCGAGCTCTTCCGATATTTTTTCATACGAGGCGTAAAGAAATTACCAAGTCCACCTAATATTAAGTGTAAGTGGAGTCTAGTGGCAAAGCTCGATGATGCGGCAGATGATGAGCTGCTCAAGACATCTTTACCCAGCCGGTTTGAACCCAATCCTACCCAAGGACCCTGGAATCCTACTCACCAGCAGAAACACATCATCACAAAAAGTAAGTGTTATTTTACTGTGGTCTTCTTCTTCTTAAGGTGAAGGTTACTTCTCCAGACGGGCGCTCCAATTCGAGCAAAAGATCTGCTATGCCCTACCTTTCTTAAATATTTTTCTTAATCTACGATCAGATACTGAACGCCCAAACCACTGTATCATCTACCTCTTCCGAAATTTCACTTACAAGAGAGCCACGGAAATAAAACAGCGGCCGACACAGAGGCTGTTATAGAAAATTGCTTCAATAAAAAATTCTTTCAGCACCTGAGTTGAAATATGTGTGTGGTTATAAGGGCGTGTGCCACTCGGTTGGTCGGGCCCACCTGCTCCTAAGCGAGTTGATAAAGAAAGGGTTACACTGGCAGCTATGAGCAAATAATCTAGAAAATGTTTCGAGCAAATCAGTAACGTAAGGGATCACAATACCCATAACATTGCAACACAGCGCTAATAGAAATATATATTGCATTACATTTGCTTGGTTTTCCCACCTCCTGAAATTTATCTATCAGTACCTCAATCTTGAACTAAAACAGATAAGTGATTGTATCGTCAAAGATTCTATGGAAATTAAGAAGCGCCCTTACCAGACGTAAGAACATACTAGCTCCTTCCATAGAAACTTTGATGATGGTGATACCATGGTCTTGGCGATACGGTTAGGGATCTATCAATGTTCGTGATCGGGGTACAACGGAGAGATTTTTTCTTATAATTATTATTTAGTCAAAATGCAACAAATTTTATTTCATTTTAATCGCTCCTACTACACCACCGACCTTTCAAAGGAAAGTTGCACCAATTACTTATATTGATAAGATCCATAATAGAAAGTATGACGAAGGGAGGTACGGCTTAATGTCGTGCACGTGACCGCCTGCCAAGCGCTTAATAATTACCCTCTTCATGAATTGTAATAATTGTCCGGACCTTTTTTCCCAGTTAGGTATAAATTACATTTTGGGGCAGCGCTTTCAAAACTGTGCTTTTGTATGTTATTAGATATGAACATGTAAATCATTATTATAAATAGAGCAAGCCTTCCAAATGGATAGGGAAGACCATAATATGACCCACCACGCGGGATCAATGGCCGTTCGTGTGTGCTAATGATTGCAGACTTTAAGAGAGGTAGCCCGAATTGGACTGGTGGTCTGAGGAAGTAACCTTCACCTAACAGAAGACTTAATAAACAGTCATCATCTTCATCAGCCTATTAATGTCCCCACTGCTGGGCACAGGCCTTCCCTATGGATGGAGTAGGGAGATTGGGCCTTGAACCACCACGCGGGCCCAGTGCGGATTGGTGGATGCTAACGACTGCAGATGCAGCCGAGACCAACGGCTTAACGTGCCTTCCGAAGCACGGAGGAGCTCGAGATAGTATTTTTTGGTCACTCATCCAATAACCGATCACTGCGAAAGTTGCTTAAGTTCAACGATCGCAGCCGAACGCGCTAACCACTTGCGCCATCGAGCTCCTCCAGATCTTTAATCAATAGTAATATAACAATATCTTTTGTTGGTGTTGTGTTTCTGTCGGTGAGTAAGGTTCCAGGGCTCCACGAGGTAGGAAATTGGATCCCACGGATCCCACGTCAGCGATGCGAGTGATATTTTTTGTTACCTCTATTTGGGTACCTACCGGCCTATTGACAGAGTCATATATTTTTAGTAAAACGTGTGTGTGGTATGCAAACAAAATGGCACCCCTGATAATAGCCTAGTCACAGAAACAGATCGAAATAAATAACGCAAGTATATGTACTTCGCGTGCCAAAACCTGCCAAAAAAGAAGACCAATGGTCTTCCTTTTGTGCTAATTTCAATCACAATGATTAAAAAATATCTAACGTCATATTAAGCTGTAAAATCTATATAACTGAAATAGGCCGGCTGGCTTACTGGCTGGATTCCTTGCTTTTTCACCACTTCATGTGTGTTCGTGAGTATTCAAAATATGAATACTCACGAACACACATGAAGTGGTTTCCAAACCATTTGAAGCACATGTGGCGTCTACTTCTCTAGGTCTGTGACCCTAATATACGCTCACCATATCAGAGATCACTCTACACCCTGTTCCATTCTCTGTTGAGTCCTTATATCTTTCATCATCAGCCTATTAATGGAACAGGGAAAATCTTTCTTCTTCTTCATGCTCCTCTCCAATTACTGAAGGTTGGACATCAGCCTTGAAAACCTCGCTTTGTCCCTGGCGAGGTGAATCAATTCCGCGGCGCTTCTGACTCCAGTCCACTCGCGGAAGTATGTATATATTGCACTTAAAATTCAAAATTTAATATAGTTTATTCAGTCTAGGTAGTTAAAAGCACTTGTGAATGACGAAAAGATACGCCATCGGTTCACAAATCTACGGCGGGAGACCTTGTACTGAGAGGAACCGGCAAGAAACTCACCAAGGGCTGTTTTTTTCCTGCCTGTATTAAATACAAGGTCGTCAAATTGAAAAATTACTTATATATGAGATAACTCATGAAGTCACATTCCATTAAAAATGTTAATGATATAAAAATTATAACTACCCAATAAAATAAAAAGAAAATGATATAACAACTTTAAATTTAATAAGAATCTTTACTCAACAACAAATGCACAACAGCACCAAAGAGTAGTGTTATCTCCTTGGTTTTGTAGAAAGATGAACTGTTTCTGCCCCAGAAATGGCACCCTGGGTAAAGGCACTACCTACATAAGATTAATTTAATAGATTAAAAACTGGGATCCTTTAAATGAGGCGTGAAGAAGCAACATGCAGGCCAGCAAGGTGAGGATGGCTGGTTTGGCAGATAGAACTGCTGTACCAGCTATCTTCACGTCTGGACTTCACCATCACTTAACGTCAGGTAGGGTGTAGTAATTTCTCGGACTTATCTATAAAAAATAAAATAAAAATTGTGTTCGTTATTTGTAGTTCGTTGTAGATAACTGATTCACAATATTTGCTTATTTTAAAATTACTTCCAACATAAGACACTAAAACAAAAAAGAAAACCGACTTTGAAATCGAAAATGGAAATAAAAAGTAAAAAATAAATATTGAAAGACGATTATTCGATTCTATTATTATTCGATTTTGAAGTCAGCTTTATTTTTTGATTAAAACTTTTTATTTCATCCATTTCAGTGAAAATTACATCGTCCAAGTAAACAATAAACAAAAATTCTCATTACATAAAAACTACTGGGTCAAACAAAATATTTATTGTATGGAACTAAACGGCAAGTATCTCCAATTGAACAAAAGAAGAATCACTGAAATCGGACCAGAAATATTTAAGTAATCGATGCACATATAAAAAAGTATCTTGAAAATTACATCGTCCAAGTAATAATAGTTTTTATAAAAAGGTTTCCCTCGTTTTTACAGAATTACACCATCAGGAGGCCTACTCTATTTCAACGAAAAACGAAATTTCGATCGTAATTTCGCACGTTCCTTACTCTGTTTCTATTTCATTTCGAAAATTCGTTCGTCTGAATATAGTTTGACATTTAATTTCTCTAAGCCTACTCTAATTCACAAAACTTTTGAACTAAAAGTTGAATTTGACAGATAATTGTTCGAAATTTTAACCTCAATTTGACGAAATGAAAAGTGTTACCTTTTCAATTTCGTTTTGGGTTTTTTGTTTAAATTAAACCTAAAATTACTAGTGAGTATTTTTAATTAAGGCTGCTTCGCGTGAGGAACATCTTTTAGTATGAAAAATTTACAAATAAATCTAATTTTTGTTTATTATTGTATTGCCAATACTTCAAAGTATTACACGACAAAAGGTTGACATACATTCGATTGCATCAACTCTACAAATTAGTCGGCTTACACTTACAAAAGAGGTTGTTTTAATGTAATTAAAAATTTTGTCATAATGTAATATTGTTTTGAAGTAAAAAACGTTATCTAAAAAGTGTTCACAAAAAGAACTAACAAACATAACTCATTCCATTCGTTCACGATAATTGTCTGTGATTCCGAACTTTATATGCGTGTTCGAAGATGAAATAGAGTAGAGTTACTAGCGAAATTTCGTTAAAAATTCGTTCGTTGCCGAAATTTCGTTTCGGAGAAAGAGAGTAGAGCTCCAGATGCTAAATTCGTTCCAATAAGACTACATTGGAAGTGCACTCTTTCGAATAAAAAAAAAATTAACACATCGTAGAAGTCTTAGCAACATTCATAATTTATACGCAAACTGCAAGACTGGTAACAGTAAATATAATATTATACTTTTGAAATATATTATTAATTCAAATTTTTGTGAAAACTGGTTATTATTAACAAAAGAATATTAGTATTAAAAATAGCAGAAATCGAAAAAGTTCACGTTGCTTAGACTCTTTACATCTGTATCATTCAATTTTGCTTCCCTTCTAATAGCGAATTAATGGTTTGATCAATAATGGGTGTAATTCATCAGGTATATGTAGAAAGCACCTCTCGTCAAAGGCTTGACACAATTCATAAACGAATTGCTTCGCTACCTTGATGAATATGAAAATCTCTAACTTTATAATAAAATATCCTCTTAAAATTTGAGGAAATAGAGTTGTTCAAAATAAGATTTGAATCCAAATTTCTTAATTATTTAGACAAAGACACTGTGGGTCACGATGGTTTATGTATGGACTGTATACAGGGTGTGACAAAAGTCCGAAATAAAACTTTAGGGTTTGGTTGTGTTCCTTGTCTAGAATTACCTACGAAAGTTTAACGCCTTTCAGACCACTTTTATTTTCTAATTAAATTAATAAAAATATCGTTTTACACCTGCCTATGACAACCCTATAAATGCGTACGATTACTATTACCTAAACAGACCCCCCTCTCTCCCCCAGGCGCCCCAGCGCCCCGCTCAGATACCTACAAATTTTTATTTCGGAATTCTGTAACACCCTGTATAATATAACGTCGATCTTTCAAAACAATTTTGTAGGCAATATGCATCATGGCGCATTAAAATGACAACCGAGATAGCTAAAATCGACTTCGTAAATGGCTAGGCGACTAGACCGTAGATGGCTAAATCTAGACTATGCAGCGAGGCAACTTGACATGCGGCCAAAACTGAGCAGAATATAAAACATTTATTAAAAGGTAGCGAAATTTATTTCCCGGCTTCATGCGAGTGCTAATGAGAAATTGACAAAAAAAAAATATAACGATTTGCGAAGATTTTGGTGGAATACATTTAGGCGATTCATTTTTTTATTCGTCTCGTAGTATGTCATGAACTTTTGTTTTCGACATATTCGCATTTTAGCACTTATCACTTGCGCCATACGATCCAGCAGACATGTGAAATTAACAGAGTCAGGATGAGGGTGCCTACCCTTGTCACCGGCCGCGGAATCCAGCCGATATTGCCCGGATATTTATTCAGACAGGCGCGGTACACTCTTGCTACATTCGCGTTGTGTACACGAGTTTGTAGGCAGTCTAAAGTACGTATAAACATAGTATTTTCAAACCCTCTTGCTCGTTCACGCACGGAAACACATCTCCAATTATTTATGTTAAGTAAGTATTTATGTAAGGACACCATTAATGAAAGTACTTCAGTATAATATTAGTAATTAATGTGATAAGAGTAAGAGTAAATTTTTAATACCTAAGTTTTAGTGACAATATTTGCTATCAGTATAAATAGCGGGCCAAATTTTTGGCCATTAACGAGATGCTAAAATCTCCCCCCCCCCCCCCCCCTCTCCTCAGCATTTAGAATTTGTAAATGAATAGGTACATTAGGTTCACAGCGGGGTGATCCTTGTCAGAACATGTTCGAAAATGGTACTTTTTATGACAACCTTTCAGTTTTAGTTTACGGTAGTTAGAGTCAAATAATTAAATAAACTCAATATTATATAAAAGAATATAATAAAGTACTTTATTCATTAAATTAACTAATTAATTCATGCCTAGAAAATAAAGTTTTAAAAATCTTCCAATGAAATATCCGAACGCTAAATAAAAGTCTTTGGAAGGTAGCTCGCAAAATAAATAAAATATCATTATTCTGACGACGCATTCCTGCAAAGGCTGCGAAACGTCAATAAATATATAAATTAAGCACATCGAACCCGTAAAACGTGTTTTATTTAATAAGTGATGTGCGTGCATATACAAGAAAAACAAATACCTTTGATTTTTGGTTTGATCCACCACCAGGTTTGGCCCACAAGTAATTTTTTTATTTACCTTCCTTAAATAAAATAAATAAATAACTTGTCAATGTCATTGGCCTTCTGAATCAATTAGATTCCTCTCCTCACAGAGGTAAGGAAAGGAAAGGCAACTCACGAATAGTAACTCTCACGAGCATTTAACCACATTTTCAAATCTGAGTAATTACAAGCTAAACACAGATACAACGAAATGCTTCAGATCATTGAGGCAATGACCTCATCAAATTCACATACATAGTGATCCACGAGCCCGAATAGAAAAGTACGTGCGGGCATCATTTATTATTTCATCATCGTCGGATATTGTGAAAAAGGCTCGAAACATAAATCCGGGCTCAATACATCGCCAAAGCCCATATCTTAACATAAGCGATACAGGAAAGGAGAAGCCATGAATCATACAGATACTATCACACTTATTACGTGTGAAGCCTACTCCGACATGGACGGCCAATGAACTGAGATCTCTCCTAATGTACGTCTCCGTATAAAACTTCAACATTTGGTGGATAATCAAGACATTAGTGGGGTTCTACCGAGGCTGGTCGATCTAGAACCACAGTTTTCCCGATTAGTTCCTAATGGTGCGGAACGGGAAGATTAAAACTGTCCTAGGCATTTTTGAGGAGGACATTTTTCGGTTGTATTATAAGTCTGTTATATATTATCTTCGTGTGTGTTAACAATTACTATACGACCACTATACCTGAAGTATATAGTATCTCTGTTTGGTTCAATTAAATCCAGTTAACACACACCGCATCTTCTGAACTCTTTTGTAGTGATTCCAATATTTTAAGGTCGAAAAGTTCAGTTAATGCTGGTTTCTCCATAACATTTTTATATCTTAACCACTGAACTAAATCGGATTTATAAAGATATAGGTGTTCTGGCAAAACGAAATAGACTGTTTTCTGTTGCTGAAATATAACTTGAAGTAACAAAAATTTTTACGAAGAGGAAGTCTAGAAATGCAGGTGCAGGTAAAAAGGTTTTTCGAGGTGAATTTGGTATATGAAGAAGAATAGGTATGCGTATGGAATATTTTAATTTGGAAAATTCCACTAGATTATTCTGTATAACTAGCGCCCCCAACTTCGTCCGCATTGACTGTAGTTTTTCTAAAATCCCACAGGAACCTAAAATTTTTCCGGGATAAATAGTACACAATGTCTCAATCCATATCATAATGCGTACCAAATTTCATCCGAATCCGTTCTGTAGTGTTTGTGTGACTTATTAACCATACAAACTTTCTCATTTATAATAATTAGTAGGATGGTAGTTCACTTTACTAAAACAGCCAGAACTTTAAAATTGCTTACTTAAGAAAAAATAATTTGTTACTTCTGGCACTATTGCATTTCATGTGAAATCATAAGTTAAGATCTTTTTATTTCCTGAGAAATTGATATATATGTATCAAAAAGACGACACCATGATAATTTCTAGATAAACTTATGATGACTTAATTAAAGTCTTCATAATAGCTTCATAACCGAACGTTAACATTTAAGGGGGGCTTTCGTAGGGAACGTCAGCGACGCCGCGACAGACCGTCAGATATAATTTCCATGCAAATGTCAATGTCAGCGTCGGTCAAAGTGGCACTGACAATGTCATTTGCATAGAAATTCTATCTGACGCTCTGTCGCGGCGTCACTGACGCTCGCTCCGAAAGCCCACCTTTAGGGAAAAACACTGACACTTACCCAGGTAGGAAAGTAGAACCATGTTTCATAATCGTACTTGAATTTAGCACAAACATAACGTCAATTCGTAGGTTTGTCACATGCGAGACGCCAATCACAAGAAAACGGTCTCACATGTGACCGATGAACGAATACGATTTTGAAAAATGGTTCAATTTTACCACCTGGGCACGTCTCCCGGTTTCCCCCTAGCTGTTTATAAAATTTTAGGACCTTATACTGTTATCATGTTGTACCTAAAATAATTACAGCAAGAGTTGTTCATTTAAAATTCCTAGTTCCATTAACAGTCATACGCACAAGCTGTGTTTTCTTTGACTCCAATTATAGTTGTAACAAAATATATTACAATTCAGTTATTTTTTAATTAGAATCAAGTTTGAAATTCGCTGAAGTTTAAACAAACATTAAATAACTAGGTTATTTTATAAAAAAAATAAAACAGACACTCTATCAACACCTTTCGTTTAAAACAGAATTTGAGTACAAAGGCTGAGTTGTTTCCAAGTAAATAGTGGCCCAAACAAAGTAGCTGGCCCCACGAAGGAACTCATTATAAAAGCTACTGTCGCGACTTTTACTCGACAAGTTTCGTATGCAAAAGGCTTTTAGGCGATGCGGTAATGTTAGCGAAATATGACACAGTACACACGGACGAGGAAGTATGATGCTTTAAAGGAGGCGTGAAGAAGCAACATGCAGGTCGGCAGGGTGTTGATGACTGGTGTGGCAGGTAGAACTGCTGTATCAGCTATCTTCGCGTCTGGGCTTCACCTTCACTTAACATCAGGTGGGGTGGAGTCATTTGTCGGACCTACCTATAAGAAAAAATCACCAGGATGAACTAGACCTGCATGGTGAGTTATGGCTTTTTCTTTTTACCCATATTGCGACTAAACATTGAACATGCTATTTTTTTGGGCAAAATAAAAGTTTTTGAACCATCCATCATAATAACATGTAGTTTTACTGAAAGAGAAAGAAGATTGTCTTGGATGGTCCTACAAAAACAAAAAAATAGGTCATCATTTTATAAATGTTAGTTTATATTTGCAAAAAGTTGAAAGGCAAAATAATATCAAATGTCATTTCTAAACGATTACAGAAACATCTTTTTATAATTTTAAAATGTTCCATAACTTTTTAATCCCGATGCCATGAGCAGTATTTTGTACAACAGTAACTCATGATTACACAGAAACTTGCATGACCCAATGCTCACATAAAAAAGTGTCTGTCTTCGAAAGAAGTAACTTGTTCCGTCTAACTTAAAAACAACTAGATAGAACACGCCACAAAAACTTGTAGTAAAGTTCTTACCTATTCGAAAAGGTATTCAAATTGAATCCGTTAATTTAAGCAACATCAGCGAACCACAGCAAAAAGCTTAAACACCGGGCGTAGCAAAAACCTCATTTGAGAAACTGTTTAATAGTTTAATTAGTTTTGGTTGTTGGCCGTTCTTCTAAGCCGTGACGCTCGCCTCCGAAGTATGCTCTTTTATACATGAGAGTAAAGTTTAGGTCGCATCGCTGCATCGCCAGTGTTGCGCCCTATGCCACCACCCCCTTAAACATCCTGTCATCCTGGTACCAACTAAGAATTTATATCATAGTAAACTACGCTGAGCTGTACGAAACTTTTGGTGTTTCATAATATAAACCATTTTGCTGAAGAATCTTTTGAATGGAAAGTAACTAGAGTGCATCCTGTCTTTATACAATACTGTTATTACCACAAAAGAATTCAATGCGAATCATGCGTACAAAGGAAGTTTATGAAAAAATTTCATACAAAATTCACCTAAACATGGTTTAAAACTGTCTTCCGTTTTTATAGAAAGAGTAAGGTCGTACCGGTCTAAAAATAAATAAATAATGACATTTCCAACACTCAAACCAATTAGTCTAGCCCCAAAGTAAGCACTGTACCTAAGGCTTGTGTTATGAGACACTACGGTAACGGATGGAATACATATACTAATACATATATAAATATATTTATTACTACGATCGAATGAGTTTGGTTTAACCCATGCTCATGATTTCGCTACATTTTCATTAGTTCATTGCTTTATCAGTAGAAATATGATCAGTCCGGCTAAAATCGTCTACAAAGGCTTAATATTAAGTTAATAATTTGAAGAATAAGTATTTCTTAATTTGTATAATATCTAAGGCTGTAAATTTGTTTATGTTCTTTAATTTTTTTATATAGAAATACATATTAAACATCCATGACTGGAGTACGAATGCTCGTATTCATCACACAAACATCTGCCCCCACCGGGACTTGAACCTCTCGAGTAAGCGACACCTTGGAACCCGGCGCTCATACCATTCGGCCAAGGAGGTCATCATCAAAAAATTCAAGTTATTGTTTTTATTGAAATAAACACGTTGGCAAACTAAGAAGTACAAGTAGTATATTATGGTTCGTCTGTCACACAAAGGAGATTGCTCAGCTTCCATACATGTTTGGCCTAAAGACCAATAATCATGAAAAATTGTTTCCTAGATTCGAAATTATATATAAATTACTGTAGAAACGAATATTATTGACGGACACCCCTGAGAACTTCTATAAACCATATACACTGAACATATTAAAATAATAGAAAACAAATAAGTTATATAGTAAACTAGGGAATTCAAGCCAAGTACCGAAATTATGGATTAGATTCAGGTATATAGAGCATGTAGATTATCAGATAGTTGCCTGTTTTTAAAGTTAATGCATAAGAGTAACTTTTAAAATCAGGTGTCATTTCCGGTTATAGTAAGGTACTCTGTGACAGAAACTGTGTGATGATCATGTGATGATTGTGAATGAGCCACAGATTAGAGAGAATTTTTAAACTCTCGTTAACCAAAGAAAGCTAAGATATTTAGAGGTTCTATAGCCATATATTCAGTAGCTTCATTATTTTTGTTGTTTTTAACATAACCATATTTTAGATTTTTAGTGTATCACACCTTATAATTTTATTTATTTATAGTCAGGGAACGTAGGCCCATAGATAGATACCTTAAATTCTAACATACACACATCAAAAGTGTCTAGGGATCAACATATATTTTTGCAATAACTTTTCTCCTGATTGATATTAATTAAAATTTTCTTTAAGGATTCATCAAATAAAGTGTTTTCGTTTGTCACAGTAACGATAAACCAAGTCACCTTTGCATTAATAAAGAAATTTGCCATTTTCCTAATAAAGGGATTTTTGACATTTGAACCACTAACACAAAAGTTCGAAAAAAAGACTGAAATAACAGTTTTCTCTAAAATTTTATTGGGTAACTTAAACAATTAATAATCCGTATTTCTACCGCGAACACTAACAACACAAGAACATCGGTTTGGCATACTCAAAATGAGTTCATCCAAATCACGCTGTGGAATGGCCGCCCATGTTCGTTGCAACAACAAAAAAAGGTCTTCTTGCGACTGGATACCCTCCATATTCGGCAGAGCTCTTCTCTGTAGCATATCCCATGCATGCTCAATCGGGTTCAAGTCTGGCGACTGAGCAGGCCAGGGCAGGACATTGATGTTAGCTGCGGCGAGAGTCTGTCTTACAACTCTTGCGGTGTGCGGTCGTGCATTATCATGCATTAACTGAAATAACGGACCGATTTGCACTTGTAGAGGAACGATGACGTCTGATACAATCGTCTCAGCATAAATTTGAGCGTTGAGGTTGCCTCTGATCCAAATCAACTCAGTTCTTCCGCCGATCCAAATACCCGCCCATACCATGATGGTTCCACCACTATAAGGATGGACTTCCTGGCAGGATTTTAATCGCTGTTGGCGTCCAGGGGTTCTCCAGTGTCGTATACGTCTTGTATCCGGTCTCATACCAAAACGAGACTCATCAGAAAAGCACACGAAACGCCATTGTTCTTCTGCCCAATTTCTGTGTTCAAGAGCCCATTGATATCGAATCCTACGATTGTGCATTGC
Organism: Chilo suppressalis; assembly: GCA_902850365.2. Lineage (NCBI taxonomy): Eukaryota > Metazoa > Arthropoda > Insecta > Lepidoptera > Crambidae > Chilo > Chilo suppressalis. The sequence continues at coordinate 6,011,461 of OU963907.1, forward strand.
TATAGGTGGTACCCGTAGCGGTCTTCGGGAATGAAGGTTCACTTCATGCAAGCGGTTTCTGACTGTTTGGTCGCTAATTAAGTTCCCTGAAGAGTGATGAAGCCTCACGGCTAACATCATGGCGGTTATTGTTGGAGCTCTTCGAGTTAAGATTTGAATGTATCGGTCTTGTCTCCGTGTGGTGCAGCGATACCGTCCTCCATGGCGCTCAGCCACGGTACCAGTGCTTCGGTATCGTGTCCAAAGTCGACTGATAACACTCTGACTTGTATTCAGAGCTAAAGCCACAGTACGTTGCCGGGAACCAGCTTCTATCATTCCCACGGCTCTGAGCATTTCTTCCCTGCTTAAATGACGTCGCCGCTCCATAATAACGTTGGTTTTAATCAGTAGTAGGGAAACAGTAGCACTAATAATGTCTTCAATGCGTTGTATGTTTTTATAGGGAAAATATTGACAGCTGATTTTCATCTTTTACTCGAATTTGATTCACAGTTCCTGATTCAAATTATGAAATGCACCAAAAAGGATCCATATAAATTTATAAAATCATAAATTTATTACAAAGCCACATCTCAATCTCAAGAAATCCGCATAAAAATGCTTGATCCCTAGACACTTTTGATGTGTGTATATACAGATTATAATGTGTTTATGGAGGTTTTTGGCGAAAAATGTATGGCAATAGACTTTATGATGTCGCCTACCATCTATAATAATTGTCTGAGCACATTTGCATCTAGTGAAAATTATAATATAGTTGTGATATTAATACCACAACAGTGTAATAAAAAAAATGATTTGGTTTTTCGATCTTTACAAAATAGATTTGTTTTTATGTTATATCTTCGATTAGTCTTTGGCTGAATGTCACTACACCCATAGCCATTAAAAATGATTCGTATGTTTTCCAAACCGGTAAAATTAAAAGTCTTTTTTAATGTAAATATATTATACAAAGGTGTCCGTTGAAATTTAATGACTGTAAATTAATTTATAAATTACGCCAAGAATTACCGTGCATGTCAATATTTTTTGTGCATTTAGGCCAATTTGAGCAATCTCCTTTTGAAACGGATAATTTGACATACACAAGAACAGTGCTATTTAATAAAAAGCTTGTAAAAAGGATTGATAAAACATTGCCGCCGTCGAGCTCCTTGGTAGAAATGACTGCAGATTCAGTCAAAACAAATGGCTTAGCATATCTTTTGAAAATTGAAAACTCTGGCCACCCATCCGATGACTGACAGTTGAAAGTTCTCGAGTTCCGCGATCGCAGACCGAACGCGCTTACCGTTACTGTTATCAATATTGAGGGTATTAGTATTTGTACGTGCGAACATATCGCTATGTCAGAGCTTGTAGTCACGAGGTAAATTGATTGTCAATATGTTTGTTCGTGTCAGTAGGGCAAACAATTGTTCCGATTGTGTTGTCGGCATGGACAAACATTCACTGTTCTCCATTAGGTTTTTCCCGATATGATCTGAAATGCTTATCAAAGTGCATGGAATGGATTTATTTTTAATTACTTATTAAATACATTTGATAATCAAATATCCTTTTAAGGGTTCCGTAGACAAATGGCAAAAAACGGAACCCTTATGGATTCGTCATGTCTGTCCGTCTGTATGGCACAGCCACTTTTTTCCGAAACTATAAGAACTATAATGTTGAAACTTGGTAAGTAGATGTATTCTGTGAACCGCATTAAGATTTTCACACAAAAATAGAAAAAACCCCATAAAGTTTTAGGGTTCCCCATACCTAGAACTGAAACTCGTTTTTTTTATCAGATAACCCATATGTGTGGGGTATGTGTGGATAAGTCTATAAAAATGATATTGAGGTTTCCAATTTTTTTTTTCTAAACTGCATAGTTTGCTCGAGGGACACCCGTCTGGAGAAACCTTCATCTCACAGAAGACTACAGTAAAACTTTACTTACAACTTTAGTGTAACTTACACTGCCTTTTAGTGTAGTTGTGTTTCTGTCGGTGAGTAAGGTTCCGGAACTCCTCGGAGTAGACAACGGTAACACTGCCTTTTGGTGTAGTTGTGTTTTTGTTGGTGAATAAGGTTCCAGAACTCCACAGAGTAGACAAGGGTAACACTGCCTTTTGGTGTAGTTGTGTTTCTGTCGGTGAGTAAGGTTCCGGACCTGCACGGAGCAGACAACTGTAACACTGCCTTTTGGTGTAGTTGTGTTTGTGTCGGTGAGTAAGGTTCCGGAACTGCACGGAGCAGACAACTGTAACACTGCCTTTTGGTTTAGTTGTGTTTCTGTCGGTGAGTAAGGTTCCGGAACTCCACGGAGTAGACAACGGTAACACTGCCTTTTGGTGTAGTTGTGTTTCTGTCGGTGAGTTAGGTTCCGGAACTCCACGGAGTAGACAACGGTAATACTGCCTTTTGGTGCAGTTGTGTTTCTGTCGGTGAGTAAGGTTCCGGAACTCCACGGAGTAGACAACAGTAATACTGCCTTTTGGTGTAGTTGTGTTACTGTCGGTGAGTAAGGTTCCGGAACTCCACGGAGCAGACAACGGTGCGAGTGGTAGTTTTTGTATCGCAAGCGTCTATAGGCTATGGTGGCCACTTACCATCAGGAGGACCATATTATACTTATTTGCCACCCTTTTAACATAAACATACAGTAAATTTCATTATTTACCGTTCAAGATGTAGGTTACTAGTAAAAGCTTTATCCTGTATACTATTTTATTAAGGGGAAGAAATAAATGTATAAACATATGTTTTTAACCATTTTCTTTTATAACGTTTTCATTATAAATTTAAATAAAATTATTCACACGAGATTGTATTGATATTAAGTCAGAAGGCGCCGGTATCTGCAATACAGTTTTTTTAAACTAGTGCAGATATCAATGCTTTAATATATATAATAAATTGAGAATTTAAATTAATTATTGAACAAAATGTGACTGAATGTTTTAAATTATTTTATTCTGTTTTAATTTAATTATTTTTAATTCAATATTATTTCCATTTAATTTGACATATGTGTTTTGTATTGTTTTATTGCTATTATTATTTATTTTTATGTAATTGTTGTATTGCTTTTTTTAAATTTTGATATGGATCTCGTGTCTGAAATAAATGCTTTTATTATTATTATTTATTTAACCTTATGCCTAGCAGTAAGTACTAGGCATAACACTGCTTAAATAATGTATAAACTAAAATGTGTAACAATTAAAAAGATATAAACGTTTAATTAGTATTTATTTTAATACGAATAGCTAAGTGAACTGCTAGCATTACATATATCTAACTAACGGTTTTATGAATGAGAATATTTAAAAAAACTATCAATACTTAAATTGAGCATAAATGATATTTTTAAGGGAGGAATTGTTAATGACTTCCTTAAGAAACTCATTCACCGCCTGAAAAAGGCTCAAAGCTACAATACTAATGATATACCCTATTAAGAGTCAGTACAAAGGACTAAGGAGAGAGCCGCGAATTTCTTTTCTTGAAACTGCAGATCATTAGATTATTTTCTATTTAATTGTTGGTTACCCAATGCCGTTTTTATACAAATAAATAAAAGCAAATGTTGAAAACTCTCTACAGGATGTGAGTCTTTATTGCGACAAATCTACGGCGTATTCCATTTGGGTTAATATAGTCTTTAGGTCTGTCCTTATTAGGGTTCCGTTGTCATGACAAAGAACCCTTATAGTTTCGTCATGTCCGTCTGCCCGTCACGGTTATGTTTTGCAATAGAGAGCTGTAATTTAGTGGACATATTTAAACGGGGTTGATTGCAAAACTCATTATGACTATAATTAGTATTCTTTAATAGCGTATATTGTTAAGAATCATTGCTGCATATCGACTATTGCCAAAATGTGATAGTTGAAGTTCGAATTTGCGCATATTATGTAATGTTGGAATTACTCATTGCTATAAAAAAATATATATAAATAAAAATGAGTAAACATCTGGATGTTTCCTAGCATAATGATAAGTGCATCCGCCCGGATAGCGGAGGGTGCAGCTTCGAGTTCCGCCTGCTACCTGTTTATTATTATTATTAAGTTTGCATGTTCGTTACTCCATCACGCAAAAACCACTAAACAGATTTTGATGAAAGGTATAACGCATATATTTTATCACCTACATTGAGACAAAGGAGAATTTCTATCGTGAAAAATATTAAGGTTCCTGTAATATTCTCAAAAAAGAAATCAAAAAAGTAACCAAAAATGTATGCAAACGAAGTCGTCAGTGGACGAGTTGCTTTAGACGTAATTCTATTTTGGGAAAGGGTACCTATGTGTATTTTACGTAGTTCAAATCAAAATCGTTTATTCATTCAAATTGGCAATAAAAATGTGTTTCGTAAACGTGGCATTACAGCAGACAGATTATTTTTCACTAATTTGCCAGTATCATTGTCGGGCTGGCCTCTGGGGTTGCGTTCTTTTCCTACACTCCAGGCTCGGCTATTGCTGTGTGGGCGCGTGGGTAACACTTGCGGCCTCAATATTAATGCATTATCAATTTAATAAACTATAATAATTTATATAAGTCAGTTCATGTATTCTAACTATATATATTTTTAACAATTTTGTAATTTTAGATTTTATACTCTAGCAATCTCGTACTGGCCCTGCCAGAATACCACAATATCTGCCTGTTACAGTGGGAATATTCCCGTCCCATTGTAAGAGCACTGCTGAGGCAGGGTCCTGATTGGCCTTATTTCTCTCTGCATATTGTTGTTCACTGTTTGTTTTTATTTTTATCGTTATATAGTTCTGATTGTTATGTACTTGTATTTTTTAGGCCTATAAATGAGTTTTCTTTCTTTCTTCTTTCTTTCATTCTTTCATTAATATTTAGTAGTTGGGTAAAGGTAATCTAAAACTTTATTAGACCACGTAAATCGTCTTCATCTAACTCATGCTGTTCAATCTAAAGCAACATGTTCACCATTATAAATTCAATATTGGAGCACTACCTAAATGAACTTCTGGTTGGCTGATGCAGGTTGCAAGCGCTCGGGGATTCCAAAAGTTAGACGAAGTTTGGCTCGCCATCCCCATCCATAGAATCATTTTTAAAGTGCATAAGATTTTTAAGACTTACCGTATTATTCCCTTAAACTAATATTATATGTTTATACAAAATTTTAGCAGTCTGTCTGTTTACTTTTTACGCCTATTAATTTTTATATTCTCATTTGATTTTGTGAGGAACAATAGGCAAAATAAAACTCAACTTCAAACGAGGAACTACCAGTTTTGGATAAACATAATGACACGTTGACAAAAATACTTGTTAATAAAAAAAGTTTTACTCTTTTGCTGCTTTTGGCGCTGGTATATACTTCCAGGCACATCTATAGGTCTACTTTGCATTTTAAGTTAAAATTTGAGGGTCCCTAGCTAAAAATAAAGTTACATTGAGCAAAAAGTTTTTACACAGTTTTGAATCCGTACCCATAGCACGAACCAATATCGAATTCGTATCGTTTTCAAGGACGAAATGTCATTGCCAAACGGGTACTGATTTTTAGTTCTTTGACGTTACGTACGTTACGGCGCTAATGTTCAAGTTTTCATAAAAAAATGGCAATGACATTTCGGACTCGCAAACTATTCGAATTCGATAATAGTTCGTGCTAAGGGTACTGATTAAACCAACTATTTTGAGTGTTTAAAAAAAATATCATTGTTGCTCAACCTAACATCATCATCATCAGCCTATTAATATCCCCACTGCTGGGGAACAAGCCTACCCTATAGATGGAATAGGGAGATTGGGCCATGACCGACCACGCGGGCCCAGTGCGGATTGGCGGGTGCTAACGACTGCAGATGCATCCGGGACCAACGGCTTAACGTGCCTTCCGAAGCACGAAGGAACTCGAGATAGAAGATTTTTGGTCACCCATCCAATGAACGACCTCTGCGAAAGTTGCTTAACTTCAACGATCGCAGCCGAACGCGATTACCACCTGCGCCATCGTGCTCCTCAATCAACCTAACATATATTTTTGCTATTAACCGTTGAAACTTAAGTGGGCCGATAGACGTGAACAGCCAGTATCGGCAATAGGTTACACTTATATATACTAACTACTATACTTGTTGTTCCAAACGATTTTCTTTATTAATCACCATATAATTTACTTGGTGGAATTAGACGGTTCAATAAAAATGATCCACTTTTGTAATGATTTCTGAATAATGAAAAGTGAAATGCGTTGTTTGTATAGACGCATAATTTTGATGAAAGCTACGAGTAATATTCTATGCCTGGTGGAATTCCTGCGTGAACATCATCGGCGTCGAGTTATTTAATCTATATACTTATAATAAATCTGTAGAGATGTCAATTCTGTACATGAAATATATTTTCAAAATAACTATAATAGTGATCGATACTGATGCCAAAAATGCAATCAGTAAATTTTTTGTTTGTCTGTCTGTCTGTCTGTCTGTGTGTATGTTCCTTATAGAAACAAAAACTACTCGACGGATTTTAACGAAACTTGGTACAATTATTCTTCATACTCCTGGGCAGGTTATAGTATACTTTTCATCACGCTACAATCAATAGGAGCAGAGCAGTGAAGGGAAATGTTGGGAAAACGGGAGAAGTTACTCCATTTTTAAGCTTCCGTCGCGTGTGCAGCCTTAATGGTTAAAGTTACATAGAAATCATGTATGACGGAAATATTTTACATAAAATTATCTAAAAAATATCCCGCAACAGCATATGTCTATCTTTTATGGTTGACTCACAATAACACGTGTAACTCCTGATAGCTTAGCAGATCGGAGCATTCTGATTATATTTGATACGATTTTCAGATTTTTTTTTAATTATTATATGTAGAGTCATTTTAGTCTACACTACAGCTCAACACCGAAGCGAAGCGAGGGCGGGCCACTAGTTAAAGAATAAATGCCGAAACAATGAAAGAAACGAACTATGAATAATATGATAACAGTAACAATGAAACAAATATTATTATAATAACAATATTAATTCAACAATCTATTTGTATTATATTAGACGACCTCCGTGGCCGAGTGGTTTATACGCCGGGTTTCATGGTGTCGCCGACTCGTGATGTCCCGGGTTCAAATCCCGATGGGGGCAGATGTTTGTGTGATGAATACGAGCATTTGTACTCCAGTCATGGATGTTTAATATGTATTTCTATAAACAAAAAATATACTTATATTTGTACAGTATATGTATTCTATCCGTTACCCTAGTATCCCATAACACAAGCCTTATAGTGTTTACTTTGGGGCTAGGCTAATTGGTGTGAGTGTTGGAAATATTTATTTATTTAATTATTTATTAATCACGTCAGTGTCGTTTCACGTTACGCGCTTTCTAGGCAGAACAGAAAACCAACGCTTTGCTCTCAGAGCTTAAGCATCGCTGAGTTTTTTGCCTTTTTCTGTCGTTGTGGCACTCAGTTACATATTTAGTAATTAATTCTTCTAATTAGTTACTTAAGTTACTCCGTAGTAATTGAAGTAACTTATTCGATTTTTTTTAATTATTCGGTACTGTTGCAAGCGCCATGATCACGGGAACATGGCGCTTGCAACAGTGCCGAAATATCGAAGACTCATAAAAAATAAGGTACATGGTAAGAATCCCGTTAATAGCTATAACGTTAGTGACCATGAAAGTTTAAAACAATATATAATTCTTCTAATTGTTTACTTGAATTTGTGTGCTGTACGGGAATAAATGATTTATCTATCTATCTAATGATTTGTCCCTGTTTAGACGTTCTACTTGTCGTTATTTGCCGATGAATGATAGCAGATGCATGATCGTTGCTAGTAAAACAATCGGGACCCGGAAGGTTTCATCACAAAGGCACATTCTGGTGACATGACACAACAATTTAGACATTTCATTTACGGTCTTCCATCGATGAAGCATCGAAAATTAAAGCAAAAATGAACCGTCTATTCCACTTCGAAACTTTGTTTCTTTTTTTTTCTTTTTCGATGCTTCATCGATGAAAGGTCGGAAATGAAATCTGTAAAAATTATCACTTTTGATGAACCATCTAATTCCGCCTATAAGCAGAGTCTGTCAAACTCGGTGAGTAACACATTTATATAAAAACCTGTTAATGAGGACTTGTCATATTTTCTCTAATCTCGAAAAGGGCTTGGGCCGCCGGGATTAAAATTCATTAACATTTCAGATTCACTCGTAAATCCTTTGGAGGTATACAAGGAGGCATAGCTTTGATCCAACTGTATCTGTAGTTAATATTATTCTGTATTATACATATGATTTGTTATATCTAGTGAAATTGTAAACTGTTAAGAAACAGTAAAGTTTTGCAATTGCTTTCAATTTTATTGTAGCCTGCAAACCTACTTATTTACATATTCAATATCAAATATACTGCGATCACTTTTTGCTTATAACTGGGGAGTCTCATAGAAATCTGGTTGCCCAAGAACATTATTCTATTTCGTTATTTACTCGCATCCTTTTTTCGTTTTTCTCAGCAAGAACTTTGCTTTTAATATCATCGCTGCCCCACCGAAAACGAGTGTGCACGTTTATATCTGCAAAAATAAAACGTAACAGTCTCTAAACCCGAGACCACGTAGCCAGCGACCGCACTCTTCCATTTGTCGGGATATTGCACGATACGTGACCTGCGACAAACTGAACGCGTCACGTGGACGGCGTGCTTTATTTGCGAAAAGAAAAGTAAATAAAATACAGTGCGGAACGCATGAGAGTATGGCCGTAATTTGCCAGGTAGAGAAAGTTAGTTGAAAGCTTCGTAGAGGTTTTCTTTCTTTTTTGAAACCCAAACAAGCTCGGAATAGGTTCAAAATGAATGATGGCAGAAATACTAATGCATTAGGAATATAATTATCTGTGAAGCTTCTCACTCTCGCACGAATTTCAAATAAATTTCAAAACGAAGCGAATTGGGCGGTGAAAAGTGAGTTTCTTCTTAGTGCCACCGACCACAACCACAAAACGCCGCTACTGGCATATTTCTTGTAGTTTTCATACATTTTATATGGGCTCACCACACACGGCACGCCGATGGCCGCCACACGCTACAAATCGTCGTTGCTCGCTTGTGGCCTGTACCGGCCACTTAAGGCGCCGATACAAAATGCAACTACACATCACTCGCGCGATTCCCCACCCCTCTCCCTTACCTTAGTCGACCGCAGTCGCGCGCTTCAGCCACTTTAGTAGCCGCTTCTAGATTCTCGTGGCGGTGTTTGTGGCTGTGGCGTGTGGCCCGTGTCCGGCGACACTTACAGTATAGCACAACTACGCGGGGAAGCTTTGGTACTAAAATGCGCCAAAATGAGGGTTTAAAATTTGAATGAGTTCCATCGCAAGTAAGCATCTTCAGCTACGCATACAAATTTATCGTTTCCCCAACCTCTTTTATGGATGTCAAAAATCGCCAGTCCAGCTATTGTTTAGCATCTATCATGCCGCAGTTCGAAATTCATTACGATAGAAGCTAGATTCAAATATTCAAATAAGTTTAGCGCATTTAGTACCAAGTTTAGTCGCACATGGGTGGGAGAAGCATAGGAAATACCCATCACCTGACCAACTATCGTTACATTAACGCAGATCAAAAGCGATAATCACACCGGCTGTCGTGTAGCAACAAAATAAAACTAGATAGGAAGGAAGGAAAAATCAAAAGAACAGTATAGGAATATATATTTACAAGATAAAGTAGTATTTACAGATTATTAAAAAAAATATGGAATGTGTGTGTAGTGTGGGTTGTGAAGTGGGCGTGGGTCGTCGGCGATCTTCAGGGGCGGCTTGAACGGTAGGGCGTGGGTCGTCGGCGATCTTCAGGGGCGGCTTGAACGGTATAGGTCGTGCTACAGGTAGATGGACGGCGCTCCTTGGAGGCAGAAGCGCTCCTGTGCAGCCGTCTTAGTTCTTGGCCTCCCCTGGTGGTTGCTGGCGGCGCTGCTGGTAGTTTGGCCGGCGTATATCGGCCAGAGGCATGCGTTGAAGAAACGGCAGGAGTCGGTAGAAGGCGGGCTGAAGCAGCTGGAGGCTGGCCGAAGAAGCTGGAGTCCAGGCGCAGTCCCACCGATGAGGTTGCGAGAACGTGTATAGTAGTATAGTATTGGAGTTAGGAAGTTGTTTAAAGAGCCAATAGGTGCTAAAAAGCTTTGAGGTCTTTCTTGAGTCCCGGGGCAGTCGGCCCCGGGACAAGGCCTTTTATTAATTTAGAGCTCGGTAGCGAGCTTTCAAAAGTTGAGTAGGCAACTTTTGCCGTAGAATTGAATAAATGATCAGGGAGGCTCGGCCTTTTATAGGACGGAACCATTGAATTTAGACACGGTTCGAATCGAGCCAAAAAGAATCAAAGTAAGTGGTCTGTGGAGGTTAAATAGTCATAGACGTAGTTGGAGAGAGTATCCGTGTCATGGGTAGCCATGGCAACGGATAAAAAACATTAGGTTGTCATAAAATGTCAATAAAATAAATAAATTAAAAATAGATAAAATCAAAGCATAATTAGTGAAAACAAGTAAATAACAGAATAAAGAGAAATGCCGGTAAGTATCCAGCACTCTGGAATAGTGATTTTCAGTACAGAAGAAATTATTATACGTATTTACAAAGTGATGAATAGTGTGTGATATTTTTGAAATTATGTGTTTCCAGGAATAAATGATAAAATATATGATGATGCCTGATGAATATCGATGATGTTATATGATAAAATGTGCGAAATGGAACCTATGATAATCGAAACCATGAGTCGAAACCATATTAAGGTACGTTACACGGCCGACACCGAACTCCTTTATTTATATCTAGCTGTGCCCCGCGGTGTTAGCCGCGGTTTATAAGGGATATTTTCCTGCAGTAAAACGTAGTCTATATGTTAATCCAGGGTGTCAGCTAACTCCATACCAAATTTTATTAAAATCGCTCTAGCTGTTTAGAAGTGAAGAAGTAACAAACATACACACTCACAAACTTTCGCCTTTATAATATTAGTGTGACCAGTTTATATAGTCACTTCGCTTCTTCACCGAAGCGTTTGACTATAGTTTTTGTTTTTGGTCATGCGTTATAGATAAACCCTTTATACTGATACTGCATCAAATTCCCTCGCATATTTTGAAAGATTGTTCATACAGCGGGAGCGACTTTGTTTTCTATTACAAGTTATATAAGGACTAGCGGCCGCCCGCGACTTCGTCAGCGTTAACTTTTGACCCCTCTTTTTATTCTATTAGGGGGTGAGTTTTGGAAAATCCTTTTTTGGCGCATGCCTACATCATAGTAGTGTGCCAAATTGCAGCGCAATCCGTTCAGTGGTTTGAGCTGTGCGTTGACAGATCAGTCACTGCCGGTTGCCTTTTATAAGTATACTAGCTGTGCCCCGCGCTGTTACCCGCGGTTTAAAAGGGATATTTTCCCTCAGTAGCCTGTGTCTTAATCCAGGGTGTCAGCTAAGTCCATACCAGATTTTATTAAAATCGCTCCAGCTGTTTAGACGTGAAGAAGTTACAAACATACACACTCACAAACTTTCGCATTTATAATATGAGTGTGATACAGAGATAATCACGTAAAGAAAATGCTAATCAAAACGTGTTTCGTTGAGTTTGACACGGGTGACTCGCGCCCCCTTGCCCCGTTTCCTCCGCCATGAATCGCGTAAATATTCTATGAAGTTTTGCAAGCACACCTGTTGGGTGCGATCACACCACTTCTTAAAAATAGATTTCTACTTCGTTAATGAAGCAAACGAAACAATTAATAAACTAACTATTCAGTTTCATCTTATTTTTTTGACGTGACAACGTCTTAAATTAGGTTGCGGCTGGGAGTCACTTATGAAAAAGTGTAACGCTCGGTAACGTTACGATGAGTCTCTCGTGTTAAGTTTAAGTTTACATGTACAATGTTTTAGTAAACAAAATATATTTCTATAGTTAAAATTTGTGCAATTCTTATTTTCATTCAATTCCTTGTTCCTATTGTGCAATTTAATTATATTCATATCAATAAATATTCTACCGAGAAAAAGACGTTGTCACGTAAAATCTTCGCCCGTAAAACCGACTTTACAGGCAACCATTTTTTTATTTTATTTATAATTAGGTACCACAAATTACTCTACCAACCTGATGTTAAGTGACGATGAAGTCCAGACTTGAATATAGCTAGTACAGCAGTTCTACCTGCCACACCGGCCATCCTCAACATGCCGGTCTGCACATTGCTTCTTCAGGCCTCTTTTAAAGGATCGAGGTGGTAGGAGGGAGGGAACATGTGAGAAGGCATAACATGAATGATGCGAGTCAATAGTGCATTCAGTACAACAAGAAAAGAGAGTAATACGTATTTTGGACATACATTGGGGGCTGGGGTTTAGTTTATAGTCCAGGGTCTAGTTGAAAACCAGCGTCAGCTCTTTGAGCTGACACAATACTGAACTTTGATCCTATTTGGCGCAGGCAGGCACTTTCTACCAAGTTTGCATTATTTACCTCTTTTTTGTTTTTTGTAATACATTTTATTTTCTATTGTTACTTATAGATATTCATTTAAATAATTGCATGTAAATTGAAAATGTACCTACCTATTTTAAGCCTACTGTGTCAAATAAAATTATTTTAATTTGATTTTAATACTGCACATCGTAGCATAGCTTGATGTTCATTTGTCACCCTAAAACAAATGCCAATTAAAATATAAATACTTCGAATTTGGAACGTTGCTCGCAGTAGCATCTGACACAGTTGCCCCTCCCCCCCTCACCCTCCCGCATCCTCTGCCATGAAACGCGTAAATATTCTATGAAGACTCGCAAGCACACCTGTTGGGCGCGGTCACACGATGCCTCGGGAATGACACAAGTCCCGAGTAAGGCTGTGTTTCCACCAGAGATGAGCTATGATGGGTAGCGAGGAATGTGTTCCTAAAGATTCGATAGAATCACTTCATTATTATTTTCGCGGTCAGCACAATTCTGGTGGAAACGGTTCATCGAAGCGAGGTTTTTAATACAAAACAAGGAAAGTGTAGGAGAAACCCTGCTCGCTCACATCTGAAAAGAGCCAGCTACACATCCTTGCAACGCTCATCTACAGATTAGAAGATTTGTAATTCTCATTACGTCCATTGTGGTGCTGATTAAATTTCCATACAAAACTTCTTGACATTTGACGCGTATTGAGATCGAATTCGATATTGGGTGGTGCTAAGGGCTGCGTATCCTAATCACGGACCACTAACGAAAGAATTTGTTTCGCCATGATCAAAGTTGCTATGGAAACTAAACAACGCCCCAACCGCCGATCGGACGTAATAACAAACTAGCTTCTTCCATAACTTTGACAATGGAGATTCGAATACTTTCTAGCTAATTGTTCGTGCTTGGGGTACTTGTTCTTTAGGGTAGGTATTCTCCGCAGCTTAACGCCAGGTGCCTATTTTGCGTGAATGGATGACTTCAGTCTCACCACCCCTGATTCGCGAACAAGCACTTAGTACGAGTTTAAGCTCACGAAAACTATCATAGTTTTCGTATTTGTGAATTGTGTTTTTATGCCCATTTTGGTGAAAAGTAATCAAATATACTTAAAATTTAAGAAGACGCAAGTGATTTAATGATAGAATATAAACACTGTTTATTTGTTTTGAAACGAAATCAATAAAATCAGTCCCCTTATTACGAGTGCGAGCTAACGAAGACTATCATAGTTTTCGTGATTGTAAATCTCGGCTACCCAGGTGTCATCCGCTCACCGTTTCATAGCTTCGCTTCACATCCTCACTGCACTCATCTTGCTTGCACATCCCTGGTGGAAACGCTGCCTAATTGGATAGAATCCGAAAGCCAGTCGGAGAAAAATGGCTCTCAGTAAATGAACGACCGACGTTCAAAATTATTACCTGAGAGTGTTTTGTTTTAAACATGGATTCAGGTTGCGATACGGGAAGTTTTAGTTTTGGTCGTATTTAGGAGGGGATACAATCAACTTTTATAAATATCTCAACACTAACCACGGTAAGCGTAACTTTTCGTTTATTTTTCATTTTATGTTTAGCTTCATAATTAAAATTATGACACAAACATATTAAGTAGTTGATGCTACGTAAAGTTCAGTATTTAATTTTCTCGCTTTCAATTTCGAGAAATAGGAAAAAAGTATGAATTTTTCCAATGTCACTATATTTTAAGCACGAGTAGTATAGGTATAAGTACTGCTGTCAAGTTTACAAATATGAAACACTAATAGCTGCGTGTGATCGAGGAGCTCGATAGCAAAAATGGTTCGGCTGCGATCGTTAAAGTTAAGCAACTTTCGCAGTAGTCGGTCATTGGGTGGGTGACCAAAAATTTTCTGTTTTGAGTCCCTCCCTGCTTCGGAAGGCACTTTAGCCGTTGCTACTAGCTGCATCTGCAGTCGCTAGCAATCCGCACCGGGCCCGTGTGGTAGGTCATGGCCCAATCTCCCTATTCCATGCACAGGGAAGGTCTGTGCGCCAGCTGTGGGGTCATTACTGCCGTAACTTCCTTAATATTGAAGTTAATGTTTAGTCACACTTAATAAAATAACACTATTTGTATTTATACTGAATGACACAGCAATCAAAATGCAGGTAAACAATTAATGTATTTTTAATCATTATATAATGAAAGGTGACTTCATGAATCATCTCTGAAGTCATTTTTCAATTTGACGACTCTGTAAATAATAAAACAGGGAGAAAAAAACAGCCCTTGCTGAGTTTCTTGCCGGTCCTTCTCAGCACAAGGTCTCCCGCCGTAGATTTACGAACCGATGGCTTAGCTTCTAGACATTCATGAGTTCTTTTAACAGCCTAAACTGAATAAATGATTTTGATTATGATTATGATTGATTAATAGGCTGATAATGATAACGTAAACTGTGATGATTAGTTCCTTTCAAAATACCTTCTACCCGCACAAATATATTTCGAACAGCAAAGCAAACACTAATTCCTACGCTAACACATCAAGTCCAACTATGCACAAACTACGAGCCTAGATGCAAACGTAACTTTTTGCCCGTCCAAAGATTACGCTCCCGTACCCCACTTATCTCCCCATACATTCCGCGGGGCATGCCTCAGAATACATTAGCCTTAGTTTCACGGCACTCCGGCTTAAATATTAACCCCCGCTTAACTTTAATAAGCAACGCACAACAAGGATATTGTTTGCTAATTTGTCAGTGCGGATGGCGATAACAGCAGGCAGCGGCGGAACTTGCTTCAACTCGTTCAAAGATTTAACGGAATAGAGTATAAGTTTTTAAAGTGAAACTTAGATTAGATAGCTATCGGAAGTTAAATGAGTTGCTTTGTGTTATGTTTTGTTATGTTATATGTTTAGCTTCGGCTTTAAGTTGTGTAGGAGTTAGAGCAGGTGATAATACAAACTTGTTGTGTACTTTTCATATTTTTAAAGTGAAACTTTTATAATATTGCCACAATTTTTTCCTTTATCTTTACATGGCGCATTATATTTCTAATCTATACTTATAATAAATCTGTAGAGATGTCAATTCTGTACATGAAATATATTGTTAAAATAACTATCAGGGGGTGATTAGTGATCGATACTGATGCCAAAAATGCAATCAGTAAAATTTTTGTCTGTCTGTCTGTCTGTCTGTCTGTGTGTATGTTCCTTATAGAAACAAAAACTACTCAACAGATTTTAACGAAACTTGGTACAGTTATTCTTCATACTCCTGGGCAGGTTATAGTATACTTTTCATCACGCTACAATCAATAGCAGCAGAGTAGTGAAGGGAAATGTTGGGAAAACGGGAGAAGTTACTCCATTTTTTAAGCTTCCGTCGCGGGTGCAGCCTTAATGGTTAAAGTTACATTGAAATCATGTATGACGGAAATATTCTACATAAAATTGTCTAAAAAATATCACGCAACAGCATATGTCTATCTTTTATGGTTGACTCACAATAACACGTGTAATTATATAAATAAAGTCATTCTTTATAGTACAAGCCTGAGAACAAAAACTATAGTTTACACTACAGCTCTACACCGAAGCGAAGCGAGGGCGGGCCACTAGTTATTAATAAAAATCAGACCTTAGCATCGGGGATTCAGTTGTAAAATGCTTGCCGACTTTTTTTTCATTAATGATTTTAAAAGTTTCACATAAATCGTGGTATTATTTTTTCCCATTGTTTCTTTTATCATTATAATCAACCTATTAATGTCCCCACTGCTGGAGCACCAGGCCTTCCCTATGGATTGAATAGGGAGATTGGGACACATTGCGAATGGGTGGGTGCTAACGACCGCAGATGCAGCCGGGAGCAACGGCTCGATGTACCTTACAAAGCACGGAGGAGCTCGAAATAGTTTATTTTTGGTCACCCATCCAATAACCGACCACTGCGAAAGTGAGCTTATCCGTTATTTTCTTTAACAATATATATTATTATAAAGGAATTTAATATCAGAACATGATTTCAAATTAGCTTAGACAGTCCTAAACGATAGGTGACAACACTAAGGAAAATGTGCTTTCAGTATTTTTCGAACTGTGGTTCTCATTTAAAAGTGTAATAAAAGCGTTATCTATGTTGCCAATCAATGATATGATGATAATGATATCAGCCATACGACGCCCATCGCTGAGCATAGGCCTTCCCCAACGATCTATCCGTCCTCGGCTACTCGCATCCATCGGCTTTGTTGATCCACCTCGTAGGGACCTGTCCAGCTAAACATGGCATACGAATTAACGTGATTCTCTATCCAATTGTTATTTATAGAATAAGTGCCAGATTTATAAATGTAAAGAAACCATTACCAGAAAAAATCCAATCGGTCCAGGCATTACACAAAATTCGAACCTGCACTATCGGCTTACCAGACGGGCACACTAAAATGCTACCTTCGTGATTCTTTGCTTAGTATTCTTCCATTAGAAAAACAAAAAGGATTCCCCTTGCCTTCCGATCGTATTCATCAGGGCTTGCGTTGGCCGTTAACGCCAGCTCCTCACGTACGTAATTAAAGGCTACTCATGAATTTTGAGTATGTGCAAATGTATTCCGCAGGCACCGTCCTCGAATATAAACGACACGAGATTCGTCCATTCATTAATTTCGACCGGACTCTGTCAAGTAAGCTTGACAAATCAAATCAACGAACGGGCTGCCTGAATAAGTACTTGCTTTGTTTTCGCGTTATTAACTCAAATAGCGGCGAACACGTGGAATCGCGGTGAACATTAAGTAGAAATTGCAAAAATAATGCGACTCATTTGCAAATATATTTTTTTTAGTTGGATATAAAATGATGGATTGAGTAGTTCTTCAAGGTAAATATAGCCTTAGAATCAATACCAAATTATTCTTTTTTTATTTCTTCATTCTGTATACAATTATGATGAAAAATTTTGTGATATTTATTATATTAGATTTAAAATAATTTTTAAACCTGTTCTTCGGGTGTCACACTCTATACGCGCTTGGAAAACTCCTTAATAACTTCTTGATTTGCGAAGCTTTACGTTTGTTTTGTATAATATTAGATACTTAATTGCACCCCGCATTTCTGGAGAACAAACTAACTGTTCGTGGCTGTGCTATAAATAAATTATCGATCCCTTTTCGTCAAACATTTCTAACCAAGATCAAAAAACTTTCGTCACGTTATACTTAGTAAAAAAAAGTTCTCAGAGTTCACGCCATATTTTATCAATGACCTAAGTCATCGAGATTGTTCATATGTATATTATGTTTGGATAAGTCTATAAATATAAATATGTTAAATATCGTATTTTTCGTGACACAACCTTGGTGGAAATTTGCCCACGAAAATGATTAACCATAAATTGGTGAAAATTAATTTTAGTTTTAAAAGTAATTTAATTGTTTATTATTTTGTCTGTACACTCACATCTAGTGTAATTTTTAGTAAATTATTTTCAGAAACTCAATTAAGTTAATTTAATCTTAAAAAAACTCTTTTCAACCATGCGAAACAGAATTGGCACTAATTTCCAGTATTTGTAGTTACTTTACGTATTATTGAAGTGGTAGAGGATGATCTTAGTTGAAATAATAATAAAAAAAGTTCCGCAGCTTTCGTGGACAACAAAAAACAAATTATGTATCAATTTAAATGTTTCATAGATCTAATTATTGCGTCTATTTTAAAGTAATAATTTTATATTTTATAAAAACTCAATATGAAATTTAGCCACGAAAGTTGCGCGGATTTTTCAAAGAATTACCGAACTACAGACCAAGGAACGTTTGACCAACTCACATTGGGTTAGGTTAAGTTAGATCAATGTAGTGATAGATTAAAGAGAAATGAAACAAGAAAAGTCGACTCGGTATCTTCTTTTACACACATTGCCGATTGCGCATTGGGGATAGAATACCTACGCAAAGTACAAAATTAATAATATTTCATGTATTGCCTCGACTATTGTATAGAATGCCAGACTATACAGATTGACGTTAACATATATAGCTTGTAGTTCATTTGTTTATATACACATCTTTACATAAATACTTTATAATGATATTATTCTTTAGCCATTCTCTGAAAATTAAAAGGATTCCTTCGGTAATAATTGCTAGAAAAACATTTCTGAATGGAGAACGCCGCACCATAAAGAACTGAACGCGTCTGAGCCAAACTGCGAAAACTTAGCACATTTTATAATTTACGATCAAAAGAGGAAATATTGGAATTTTCCATGGGTTCCGTGAACTTTTAAATATGGGAATGTGTGTCTTTTATATAATAAGCTCTGGTAAATAACCCTTCCCCACCTAATGTTAAGTGCACGTGGAGTCCTGATGCGAAATTAGCTGGTGCAGCAGTTTTACCTGCCACACCGGCCATTTTCACCTTGCGGTCGACAAGGTGCTACCTCTACATCACGCCTCTTTAAATGGATATTTAATCTACAAGCTGGGGGTGATATATTTTTAATTTTGTAGGTTGTATATTATTTAAGTAGTTTTAAGTTTTTAAACTATATATAGTTTTAAGCTTTAGTAATTTAAATTTTAATATAATAAATAAACGAGTAATCAATCTACAATTATTGAATCTTTACAAACAATTAATGTCATTTCAGTTAACGTACTTAAAACGTTTTGTCTCTCTAAATCAAATGCTTGTGGTTATACTAAATTAATCAAAACCATTTGAAATGTTCTGAACAGAACTGTTTTGAAGTTATATGTATGTCTAGAATAATATTATTTACCAGAACTTTGGCTTGAAGATAATGGCATAAAGACATAAGTCTATCTAACTTGAGCAGTGGAGCATGTTTGGATAATGTAGAATATGAAATAGCTATCAGATGAATATAAATGGTTAGATTAAATACATTTTAATTGTATTTACAGTATGGTATACAGTGTCTCATGACAATGCTTTAACCTATAACATTTAGGCACTAATACCGGAATGTCCAGTTGGTTCATTAGGCATTTTTCCCTAAATAGTACAGTCAATCTGTCGAAAAAAAAATCGGTTCAGTGAAAAAAAAATTCGTTTCAGTAAAAAAAAAACCTAAAGGGTAAGTCTTGTTTTTTCTGTTGCCAAATGACGTCAGTAAGCCACATTGGCGATGGGCATGTTCAACTCGTAGGCGTTTTTTGAAAAACTCAAACAAAACCCTGAATTTTTTTTGAAACGCATTTTTCTTGTTTTGTACGCATTTTAGAAACTTTTTTTCGACCATAATTGTAGAGGGCATTGAGTACTACAATTTATGTCATTGTTGCAATCTCGTACAACAGAAAATGCGCATTGTAGGTGGCGCTAAGTCTCAAAAAAAGTGTTTATTCACTTTTTCACCCTGAAAATATCATTTTTTTAGTTTGCCAAGGATTGGAAATATTATTTAGGTTGTCGAAATTTTCTGCATTATAATCTTATCGAAAGTAAAGAAAGTATCCAACTCATATCAGATCAAATAAGAGCTTTCGATGAATGCGAATATGAGTAGGAATCATTTCTTCTAATATATTTGATAGAAAAACAACTCTAGGCATAAACAAAATTTAAATAATATCATAAGCAATTCTTCAACTTACATGCGATCGCTCTTGTCGCTTTATTCTCTCTCTCTTTGATATCCCATATGTATTCAAGACATTCTGTAACCAGAGATAAACACAGTTATGGACTATGAGTATCTCCAAAGACATTTTCCTATCCTTCTATAATATTACATTATTGCAATTTTCCACTCAATCGCTGCTAAAATGTTGGCAGTTTCAATTAGTGCGTATGTTTCTACCGTTTTAAATTTTATTAATATGACTTAAGGGAGAAAATATCCGCAAATAAAAGAGCAAGCAAAGAGTTGTAGCCAGTGGGTCGTTGCGGCCAAGTGCGAGTTGTTCATATGGTTTCTTTAGTTAAGTCGTGGTGGTGGCCGCTTAGTGCCTAAGAGAATTTCTTGAAGCGCTCTTTTGGCTTAATAACTTCTACTTTACAGAAGGAGGAAACTTGTTAATGTAAAACAACGGCAATATAGTGTTGTTATACATAAGTCTAAGAATAAGGCTTCACGGGGTAGAGAATTTGTTTTACGTCGATAAGGGGAGGTTGTCTGGAGCTGTAATATTTTCTGCCGCATTAAGTACCTAACTATTTTCACCTATACCATCAGTTATATCAGATTAGCCGTTTCTTGTTGGAGATAATATATGTAAGTCAAATTCAACAAAAATATTGTAAACTGTAATGATACTTACTCACGTCGCTTATTCGTCGACCAGGCGCTCTGAAGTCCGGAACCTTCGGTGGAGGACGGCATGGGTTCTTCCGAGGTGCTGTATTTATCCTTTCACTAAGTTTGTCCTGATTAATAATTAAATAAACATTAAATCAAACGGTATTCTATTTCTACACGGAATCATAATTGAGGAGCTTGCAAACATAACGGTATAATTACGCATTACGGTTTTGACCATATACTACTTTTTTTTTACAGCCCGGAGGCTTTGGGTCAGCTGAATTGGAATTTCAGCAAATGTCAATCAAAACCGCCTACAATAGTGTTAACTGTAGGTATGTCATTCAGTTTTTTACTGCTCATGTAAAATTAAATTTGATGTAATTATACCGTTTTGTTCGCTAGCTTCTCAATTATATTGTTACGTGTGGTATGATAGGGAATCTAAATTACGATGCCAGTTCACGCTTCACAGTTTTTTATTTTCTTGTGAATGGAAAACTTTAAATGGAAAAGTTGTTCCGTACATAATTACCAACAACTTTTGTATAAACAATTTTTTTAAATTACTTATTATTACATTCGGGTAAATGTCCACTTACCCGAATGTCCACTTACCCGAATGTCCACTTACCCGAATGACCACTTATCCGAATGTCTACTTATCTGAAAATCTGTTTACCTGAACGTCCACTGAAGATCCAAGCCTAGTGTTATAGGGTCAATATTGTTCGAGTTATATAAGTGGAGGCGCCTAAATACCCTTTTAAGTGCTCAGCTAACCCTAGGCGTAGGTTTTAAGTTGACTTTATCCTGCGGTAATATGGATGAATAAACAATTATAGAAATAACTCAAAATAAACAGCACTTTCCAAGACATTTAAGTTTTGTTTTTATTTATTTTTAAGCTTTTAACTGCTGGATGTTTAAATCTAAAGAAAAGTTTACTAGAAAAAAAAAACCACGCGGACCAGGCAGCGGACGGGACTCGAACCCGCACCCTTCGCAATCCGCTTCGCAGTGCATTCGCCCAGATTGCAAAGGGTGCGGGTTCGAGTTTAAGTTAAGTTTGCCAAAAAATATAATGAACAACGAAAAAAAAGAGGATATAGACACGATACAGTTTTTTTAAAGGATTATTAAATTCCGGATGAAATGTAAAATATGTTTGCAAACATATTAGGAGTTTGATTAGGTTAAGTCCGGTGTAACAAATTTTTCTTCCTTTAAAATCAGTTTTTTTTTGTTTAATAATGAAGTAGTTACTAAGGTCATGCAAAGATTTTTTATTTGAATAGGGAACTATACAAGTATTAGTGACCTATTTCACTTCTTTCCTTAAAAACCTACATCTGTAAGATAGTGGCAATCTTAATAACCCTTTAGGGCATTCGTAAGTAAAAGATATTCGGGTATGTGGACAATCAGGTAAGTTTACATTCGGGTAAGTAAATATTCGGGGATGTAGACATTCAAGGAAATATACTTAATAAACTGACTGGACATTCCAGTATTAGGGCTTAACGCACCGTGATTTCTGATATGAATAGTAAGATATTTATAACTAAAAACCTTAAAATATATAATAACTAAAAACATTATTAAAAGGAGTCTTTAAGCAAGGTTCCAAAGATACTGGCAGCGTTCCCCCTTTGAATAGCTAGACTAATTCTTTGTCTGAGGTAGCTGCCAGCTTTTCGGTCTCCTGTAATGTCAACCAACCTTTTTGCTATTTCTTTAAAAAGCCTTACAACCCCACGGACCAAGGATATCGACACCGAATGGGACAAAAATTAAAATCATTATGAATTCTAGTGTGCAAATTTGATGCCACTACACTAGGCTATTCATATTTCCAACTGGTTGACTTCAAATAAGTCTGTGTTGTTGATTCCTTATAAAGCATGATAAAGACAGACTCTTGTCAAGTTTACAAATAGCAAACACGAATAGCTAAGTGAAGTGGTGTCATGATACTAGCGGTAAACTTTGTACGACCAATTCTGTTTTTCGTGAATGTTTCCGAATGTCTTTAAATATGCCCGCTATCTAGAACCGCTGAAATGCTCACAGGCAAATTACCGGATAATAAATATATTGAATATTTCTCACGGTCTTCTATCTTATTGTTGCTCACTTTTCATATTCTGCGACTAGACATAGACTGCGATTTTTTTAAGCATTCAACTGCTAGACGTTCAAATAATGGTTCGTGCTAAGGGTACTGTACCCCTAGGACGAACCATTATCGAATTCGAATAGTTTGCGAGCGGGAAATGACATTGTCAAATTTTGTATGGAAACTGAGAAGCAGCGCCATAACGGACGTAACGAGAACTAAAAATCAGTACTATTTCGCACTCGCAAACTATTGGAATTCC
The DNA here is from genome assembly GCA_902850365.2 of Chilo suppressalis. NCBI lineage: Eukaryota > Metazoa > Arthropoda > Insecta > Lepidoptera > Crambidae > Chilo > Chilo suppressalis. The sequence continues at coordinate 6,034,627 of OU963907.1, forward strand.
ATATTGGTTCGTGCTGAGGATACAAACTGTATTTTTTTCCATAGAAGCTTTGTAAGCCGGCAAAGTGAGGATGGTTGGTGTGGCTGTGACTTAAAACCTACGCAGCAGTTTATAACTGTTGTACCAGCTATCTTCGCGTTTGGACTTTATCACCACTTAACATCAGGTGGGCTAGAGTCATTTGCCTACCTGGCTATATATAAAAAAAAGAAAATGGCGTGTAGTGTTTGTTTTTAAACAGAGCGTGACACTGACACACGTAGGACAGCTGTTTTGTCTATGATAGCGAACCGCTTACGTCAGCGTAGCTGTCAAACTTCATTGATTGGGTTGGTAGCCTTGAGGGAAGAGTCGATTTTCCTATTCGACTAAAATATTCGCCTTGAGACTTATAAAAAAAAAAAAAAAAAAAAAAAAAAAATAATCAGGCGGGAATCTCTGTGGGGGCGCGTGGATGAATGGATGGAGTTTGACAGTTGTTGAATTTTGAATAGTCTTTCCCAGATCGATTTGAGTCCTCCTTATCGGGTGCTGTTTTTTAATCGATTTTGAATTTTACTCGAAATTGAATTTCCTCGCTGATTTGGGTAGGTATTCCCTTTTCCTCAGCTTACGGCGAGCGTAGGTATATAGTTTTGAGTTTATTCTTCGGTTCGTCTCGAATGCGGCGGCTGTCTGTTTGACTGTGGCCTTTGCCTTCAGTTGAAGTGGGAAACAAATCATAGACACATGTTGGGGAGTGAACGATCCTTCTATCATCTATGAGCAATTGTCAAAACAACTTTTAAAATTTCACAATCTGTTTGTGGTACAGTTAACTTTTCATCTTTTCTTCTGCCCAAAGTATAATAAACGGCATATTATTGTCGTCGAAGTCGTGAGATAGATCCGAAAAGTTTATATCCCGAAGGATATTGGCGGAAAAAGCGCGGAGTCGCTAACCGAACTGAGTTTCGTGGGTATATTGGAGTGGCTCTTTTTCCTACATAATTTACAAGTTTGGGCTGTGAAAATAACCTTTCTGTTGATATTCTGTATCGTAGGTGGACGAACACGAACCTTCACCAGGCGATTGCAATAATAAGGCGGTAACTTGTGATAGGAAACAAAATACTTACGGATAGTTTCATATTTCGAACGGTAAGCTATCATCGGACCTCATATTTATTCTCCTAGCACTAATTGAACTGCATTATGCACAATATAGTGATTCTTGTCATCAAATATACCTAATCATTCTTGTCAAGTTAGTGAACGTGGAATTGATTTTCTTCAAACCGGGTGGGACGGGCCCCCAGTTCTGTAGGGATTCAAATTTTAAAGTGTAAACATTGACCGTGAATATCCCTCACTCCCTCACCCACCACAGATGTGGTAATCTATGTATTTTCCCCATATCTGATCATTCTTTTTCAATGTGAACTTCAGGCTTGTACGTTCCCCTCAAGAAATACTGGAGGACTAACAAGGAGACTTTTGTTCTGTGCACGGACCAGAAGGGGCGCGGGAGTTTATTTGCCAGCCGCTCTCCGGTTTTATGTAACCCGGCCGAACAGCAGACAGATTATACACAGCTTAACCTATCATAGTCAAGGTATTTCTCTACTAACCCCGGGTGAACGTGAAAAGGAAACAACCGGCGAGGTTGGACCCCGACTTACCCATTTCCATATATTTACACATATCTATATAGCTGGTTATCTCACTGAGAACTAGAATTAACTAAGTTTGTCACCAATATCGATCAAACGAGCCGTAGAACCTCTGAAATCCACTCAATAGCTTATTCAGTCTAGTCTATGTGGTATTTGTGGATAAAATATATTAGTAAGGATTATATTGTAAGTACATGGTAAAGTGTTATGAATGTTTGATATTCATATAATTATAACCTTTCATGACAACTTGTTGGTTTATATACACATTAACTTTGAACTACTGTATTCAGCTTAGATATTTATAATTAGTGAAACATAGTTATTATATAAATAATAAACATAGTTAGACTTGTTGATTTATATAAGCAATAACTTAAATCTACTGAAGTCCTAGGCTTTGGTATCTAAAGTGGATAAAATATACTTATAACATTATCTTAATTTTCTGGTTTTCTTTTATTGTTCCCCCGGTGCTCTGAGTGAGCTAAAAGAGGGCTGTTGAAGAGAATTTAACATCACATGTGGCGCCCGAACAAGTGGAAACAAGGCTTTGTAGCATTTACTTTGCTCTTTTTTTTGGTCATTAATTGCTCAAAAAAAAGGTTGATCGATATTGGTGATTTTTCTTTTTTTTTTTAAATTTTCTTTTTTCTCTGAATTATTTGGCTTATATCCAAAGATTTGTTTATCTGGTTATACTGTGTTGTAAACATAATAATTTGTAACATCGGATGATCGATATTGGCTCAAAATTTACAATCAAAAAAGTCATATTTACTTTTTTATACCCTTATTTAAAGGAAAAAAAAAAACCCTCTTGTGTACTGATTTTTGGTAGGTTAGTTCACCAACCTCACTTTTTGAACCTAACAAGAAGAAACCTAACATTGAGAAACCTAATCCTTTAGAACCTAACAATTTTCAACCCTCAGGGGTGAAACCACACTTGTTACAACACTACTATTTTAACTGATATATCTTAACAGGTAGGTGATTTTATTATCATATTAATTACACTTTGTTATTGAACATTTCTTTATTTTGCCACACTAGGAGTAATTTTAACTTACAAAATGGAACAGAGGCCGATCACTTTTAACTTGTTACACAAAGATGAGTTGGAATATGAAGTCAGAATTAGGGGTGCGAAGCCTGTGGACGGGGTGCCTGCTTTAAAGGCACAAGTACGTGCTTTAAATAAAGATTTACCTTCTGATGAAATATTAACTTGTGAAGTAGAGATAGAATCAGAGTTGGATATTATTAGGGAGAAATTAGACAGTTTAGATGATCTTACTTCTCAAACTTCTTCTAGAGCTAGTTCCCTTAAAGCACTGAACAGAATACAATCATTAGCACATCACTTGTTTCATAGACTTAGTCGCTTAGATTCTGATAATGATGACAGCATCGCCTCTCAATTGGAGGCGCTGCAAGAACGTCTGGACAAGTTTCTGGTTAAGTTAGATAACATTATGCACCATTTTAAGAGTAGTTTAACTCAGGTGCCTCCGGAAGAGAATAGCAGAGTCCATGCTGCTTCTGAACGCACTGGGAATGCTTCCCATGACTCTGGTGCTGCCGTACATAAACTAAACATACGGTTTAATGGGAAAACCTGTGTAAAGGCATTCTTGCAGCGTTTAGAGGAGTTATGTTTGTCTCGTGGTGTAACAGATGGTAAATTGTTCAATTCTGCAGCTGAATTGTTTACAGATGAGGCTCTTTGTTGGTATCGTGGGGTGCAATCCGAAGTACATAGCTGGTTAGGGTTGAAAACCTTGCTTCTTGATGAATATTTACCATCAGATTATGATCATCGTTTATTACAAGAGATCCGGTCTCGCACTCAGGGTTCCGATGAAAGCATAGTGAATTATCTTAGCATTATGCAGAACTATTTTACTCGGTTGTCAAAGTCGCTCTCAGAGGAAGAGAAATTGAATATTGTTCTTTTTAATATTAGACCTTTTTACACTACCCAATTAGCTTTGAATCCCATAGAGTCCTGGACAGATTTGAAACGCAAATGTAGACTTCTGGAAGGTGCCAAGGAGCGTTCCCAACATTTTAGTGAACCACCTAAAATAACCCAGGCTTGCTTAGCTCCAGATCTGAGTTATAAGAATAGCAATAATAGACAACTGCCTAAGGTCTCAGCCGTGCAACTGGTGGGAAATGATAAGTTCTGTGTGCGTTGCCGTGTTGAAGGGCATACGCTGGGAACATGCCGGGAAGCTCATGTTTTGGTTTGTTATCGTTGCGGCCGGAAAGGGGAGACGGCAAGATCGTGTCCCGAGTGCTCCCAGGGGAAAGCTAAGAATTCTTCTCTTCCAAAAAACGGGAAGGTGTGAATCGGCGCTGTTATACATTTTTGTCTAAACACGAATGGGATTCGTGGTTGGAAGTAATTCGACGGTTTTTCGATAGTAATAAACAAAACATTATTAAAAAGTGTCAAAATGAATGTCAACATCTGACAGCGCCGATTCACAACACAAGAGGGGATGCCCGTCCATTTTTAAAAATTACTATTTATGAATTAAAATATATAGGCTTGCTAGACTCTGGTTCTGAAATATCTATTGTAGGTAACAATGCAATAAAACATTTTTCTGGCCTTGGTACTGTACATAAGTCATGGGACTTAACACACATTACTACTGCAAACGGTTCGTCGTCTCCAGTGACGGGCTACATATTTTTGCCAGTCACTGTCGGAGGAAGAACCGCCACTATTAAATTCTACTTAGTACCTGGGGTCGCCACTGAGCTACTTTTTGGGATGAATTTCTGGAAAGAATTTAAGATAGCACCCGACGTTCTATCCTTATTGGAGGGTGGTGAGTATTTGCCGGGGGGTAATCATATTGGTTCGATCACTTGTAACGATAGATTTTTACAAGATTTTGAGTCGCTCTCCGAGTCCGAGCGTAGGCAGGCTCAGGAAGTAATGCGATTGTTTGAGGATATATCAGCGGAGAAGAGAGGATTAGGTAGGACTCACTTGGTCACGCACAAAATAGACACGGGCGATCATCCACCGATCAAGCAGCGTTACTATATCATGTCTCCGGAAAAGTTGGCCGAAATGAACAAGCAACTAGACCAAATGCTCAAAGATGATGTGGTGGAGCCGAGCAATAGTGCGTGGAACAATCCCGTCACTCTGGCGCAAAAGTCGGATGGATCTTATCGTTTTTGTTTGGACAGTAGGAAACTCAACGCGATTTCAAAGCATGACGCCTATCCTTTGCCGTATATCAGTAGCATCCTGGACCAGCTCCGTGACGCGAAATTCCTGTCTTCAATCGATCTTAAATCGGCATACCATCAAGTATTATTATCACCGGATTCCCGGGAAAAGACCGCATTCACTATTCCCTCCCGCGGGCTATTTCAATTTAAGGTCATGTGTTTCGGTTTGACCTCAGCGCCTGCCACTCAGCAGCGCTTGATGGATAGTTTGTTTGGGCCGGAGTTTAATAAGCTGTTGGGATCCGGGTCACCAGATTTTAACCCGGATAACCATAAACTATTCATTTATTTGGATGATTTAATAATTTTAACTTCCTCGCCTGCTATGTCCGAACATCTTGATATTCTACGTAAAGTCAGAGATAGATTGTTGGAGGCTAATTTAACTATTAATATGGGGAAGTGTCAATTCTTTAGAAGACAGTTGAAGTATTTGGGTCACGTGGTTGATGAATATGGTTTGCGTACCGATCCCGATAAAATAAGAGCTATTGTGGATTTTCCCATACCCGCTAATAGAAAGGAGGTGAAACGTTTTCTGGGAACTGCATCATATTATAGGCGATTTATTAAAAACTTTAGCCATATGGCCGGGCCATTAAATGCTCTCACTTCTACGCGTAAGGGTGCTCCTCCCTTTAAATGGTCGGATGAGGCAGAGCAAGCATTTCTGGACTTGAAGTCGGCTCTTACAAGTGCCCCAGTTTTGGCATGTCCGGACTTCACGAAGGAATTTGCAGTTCATTGCGATGCGTCCAATTTTGGCATTGGAGGTACCCTCACCCAAACCGTAGACGGCCAGGAGCATCCGGTCGCGTATTGTAGTCGCTCACTTACCCACGCCGAGCGAAATTACTCGGCTACCGAGCGGGAAGCTTTAGCTGTGGTACATGTAGTCGAGCATTTCCGTCCCTATCTGGAGGGTAGTAGGCCATTTCGTGTTATTACCGATCATGCTAGTCTAAAATGGTTTCTGAAGCTTAAAAATCCGACCGGTCGCTTGGCGCGTTGGGGTTGTAGATTATCACCCTATAATTTTGTAATAGAACATCGCAGTGGCTCACAAAATGTGGTACCTGACGCGTTATCCCGCTCTGTTCCCGTGGCATCTATAGGTATCACTGACGCCACAGCCGACTCGTGGTATAATAATATAATTAAACGTTGTACGGACAAACCTAGAGCTTGTCCAAATTTTCAGATAGTTGATGGTAGGTTATACCGTTTCACAAAAAGTAGTAATAAGCTCAGTGGTGATTACCAGTGGAAACAGGTTATCCCGATTGAGAGTAGGGAATCTATAATTAAACAGAACCACTCTGAACCAATCGCGGCTCATCTTGGTGTGGCAAAAACTTATAAACGTTTAAAATTAAGATATTTTTGGCCCGGTATGTATAAGGATACCGTGGATTTTATTAAGAGTTGCTCGGTTTGCAACGCATACAAACACAGTTCACTGGCAACTCCTGGGTTCATGGGAGAACCTAAAGTTTGCTGTCGGCCATTCCAGTGCATCAGCATCGATTTAGTTGGCCCACTGCCGATGTCCAGACAGCAAAACAACTATTTGCTGGTAGTAGTGTGTTGCTTTACAAAATATTGTTTATTATTTCCTTTACGCCGAGCTACGGGTAGGGTGATTGCTCAGCGACTGGAGGATCATGTCTTTTTGATTCATGGTATACCTCAAACCGTGATCTCCGATAACGGATCGCAATTTGTAAGCCATGAACTTCAATCTTTGTATGCCAAATATAATATACCACAAGTCCATTTGGGTCCTGTGTATTGCCCTCAGGTTAACACTGTCGAACGTTATAACCGTACTGTCATCACTGCGGTGGCCTCGTTCGTTGAAAATGACCATAGATCTTGGGACGTGAATATCATAAGATCCAGTTCGCTATGAACACCTCTGTGAACGAATCCACGTCATATACTCCGTTTATGTTAGTTCATGGTAGGGAGGCTGTGACCGATGGTAGTATTTATGCCGGTTTCAACGATCTTGACGAGTTAGTGATAGTACCCCGGGATACTCATGCGTCTAATCTGGGTCATTTAGGTGAAATCTTTAAAGAGGTCAAGGACTCACTGCGAAAAGCCCACGATAGGAACGTTAAATATTATAACAGGCGTCGTAGGGATATTTCCTTTAACGTAGGCGATTACATTTGGAAACGGACGTATAAACAAAGCGCGGCTCATAAATACTTTTCAGTCAAACTTGCACCGAAATATGAACGTTGCAAAATAATCCGTAAACTCTCCCCACTCGTTTACGAGCTCGAAGACGAAAACGGGAAGTATGTAGGCAAATGGCATATAAAGGATTTCAAAAGCGCTGACCCCGAATAGATATTTAGGTAGGGACTTATCGCCGTGGATGTGGCGGCCGACGAATACCCATTCCGCCTTCTGCCCGGCGTGACGTAGAAATCGTCAATGGGTCTTGGTATCACACTGCATCTTAGATACCCATGTGTGTGTTCGTCCCCGATAGTGTGATCTCTTTGTTTGCCACCTAATTAATGCTTAAACACTTAATTGTCTCTTAACTTTTCCAGGAGAAGGTTTTGTTAATGTGCTTGTTAGTTTTTTACCTACCAAGGCATTTTATTGAAGTTGCTAATACAAATGAAAACGTATTAACAACAACTTTTATCATAATATCCTATGATGAGCATAGAATATTTATGATATTTTTTTTTTATTTCTCTCGGGAGACAGTAAATGAGACACACGATGGACGAACACACAACATGCAATTTTGTGAGCAAATCACCTTTGACCAATAACATCTCTTTGGTTAATTGTCTACCATTATGTTTTTCTCGGTATAACTGGTAACATTATAATTTTTTTTTTTATTATATCTATTTTCGGAGCAAAGATGCTTGCGGTACGGCCTTGAGTGGTATACACTTTGTGTTACTATTGTCATTTATTATTATCTATTTTTGTTACAACTTAGAGATTTATCAATGATTTATTCGTTCTGATGTTTATTTTTTCTTAACTTAGCGGTTTATAATATTCTATTATTTTATACAACATAACTTAATCATATCTTAACTAAAGTACATAAGACATGGGGATATACGAACGAGGGCGTTCGACGAATTCCCTACGTGAATTCTGCCGTGAGTGGGGGGATACTGTAGTGTTTGTTTTTAAACAGAGCGTGACACTGACACACGTAGGACAGCTGTTTTGTCTATGATAGCGAACCGCTTACGTCAGCGTAGCTGTCAAACTTCATTGATTGGGTTGGTAGCCTTGAGGGAAGAGTCGATTTTCCTATTCGACTAAAATATTCGCCTTGAGACTTATAAAAAAAAAAAAAAAAAAAAAAAAATAATCAGGCGGGAATCTCTGTGGGGCGCGTGGATGAATGGATGGAGTTTGACAGTTGTTGAATTTTGAATAGTCTTTCCCAGATCGATTTGAGTCCTCCTTATCGGGTGCTGTTTTTTAATCGATTTTGAATTTTACTCGAAATTGAATTTCCTCGCTGATTTGGGTAGGTATTCCCTTTTCCTCAGCTTACGGCGAGCGTAGGTATATAGTTTTGGAGTTTATTCTTCGTTCGTCTCGAATGCGGCGGCTGTCTGTTTGACTGTGGCCTTTGCCTTCAGTTGAAGTGGGAAACAAATCATAGACACATGTTGGGGAGTGAACGATCCTTCTATCATCTATGAGCAATTGTCAAAACAACTTTTAAAATTTCACAATCTGTTTGTGGTACAGTTAACTTTTCATCTTTTCTCTGCCCAAAGTATAATAAACGGCATATTATTGTCGTCGAAGTCGTGAGATAGATCCGAAAAGTTTATATCCCGAAGGATATTGGCGGAAAAAGCGCGGAGTCGCTAACCGAACTGAGTTTCGTGGGTATATTGGAGTGGCTCTTTTTCCTACATAATTTACAAGTTTGGGCTGTGAAAATAACCTTTCTGTTGATATTCTGTATCGTAGGTGGACGAACACGAACCTTCACCAGGCGATTGCAATAATAAGGCGGTAACTTGTGATAGGAAACAAAATACTTACGGATAGTTTCATATTTCGAACGGTAAGCTATCATCGGACCTCATATTTATTCTCCTAGCACTAATTGAACTGCATTATGCACAATATAGTGATTCTTGTCATCAAATATACCTAATCATTCTTGTCAAGTTAGTGAACGTGGAATTGATTTTCTTCAAACCGGGTGGGACGGGCCCCCAGTTCTGTAGGGATTCAAATTTTAAAGTGTAAACATTGACCGTGAATATCCCTCACTCCCTCACCCACCACAGATGTGGTAATCTATGTATTTTCCCCATATCTGATCATTCTTTTTCAATGTGAACTTCAGGCTTGTACGTTCCCCTCAAGAAATACTGGAGGACTAACAAGGAGACTTTTGTTCTGTGCACGGACCAGAAGGGGCGGGAGTTTATTTGCCAGCCGCTCTCCGGTTTTATGTAACCCGGCCGAACAGCAGACAGATTATACACAGCTTAACCTATCATAGTCAAGGTATTTCTCTACTAACCCCGGGTGAACGTGAAAAGGAAACAACCGGCGAGGTTGGACCCCGACTTACCCATTTCCATATATTTACACATATCTATATAGCTGGTTATCTCACTGAGAACTAGAATTAACTAAGTTTGTCACCAATATCGATCAAACGAGCCGTAGAACCTCTGAAATCCACTCAATAGCTTATTCAGTCTAGTCTATGTGGTATTTGTGGATAAAATATATTAGTAAGGATTATATTGTAAGTACATGGTAAAGTGTTATGAATGTTTGATATTCATATAATTATAACCTTTCATGACAACTTGTTGGTTTATATACACATTAACTTTGAACTACTGTATTCAGCTTAGATATTTATAATTAGTGAAACATAGTTATTATATAAATAATAAACATAGTTAGACTTGTTGATTTATATAAGCAATAACTTAAATCTACTGAAGTCCTAGGCTTTGGTATCTAAAGTGGATAAAATATACTTATAACATTATCTTAATTTTCTGGTTTTCTTTTATTGTTCCCCCGGTTCTGAGTGAGCTAAAAGAGGGCTGTTGAAGAGAATTTAACATCACATGTGGCGCCCGAACAAGTGGAAACAAGGCTTTGTAGCATTTACTTTGCTCTTTTTTTTGGTCATTAATTGCTCAAAAAAAAGGTTGATCGATATTGGTGATTTTTCTTTTTTTTTTAAATTTTCTTTTTTCTCTGAATTATTTGGCTTATATCCAAAGATTTGTTTATCTGGTTATACTGTGTTGTAAACATAATAATTTGTAACATCGGATGATCGATATTGGCTCAAAATTTACAATCAAAAAAGTCATATTTACTTTTTTATACCCTTATTTAAAGGAAAAAAAAAAACCCTCTTGTGTACTGATTTTTGGTAGGTTAGTTCACCAACCTCACTTTTTTGAACCTAACAAGAAGAAACCTAACATTGAGAAACCTAATCCTTTAGAACCTAACAATTTTCAACCCTCAGGGTGAAACCACACTTGTTACAACACTACTATTTTAACTGATATATCTTAACAGGTAGGTGATTTTTATTATCATATTAATTACACTTTGTTATTGAACATTTCTTTATTTTGCCACACTAGGAGTAATTTTAACTTACAAAATGGAACAGAGGCCGATCACTTTTAACTTGTTACACAAAGATGAGTTGGAATATGAAGTCAGAATTAGGGTGCGAAGCCTGTGGACGGGGTGCCTGCTTTAAAGGCACAAGTACGTGCTTTAAATAAAGATTTACCTTCTGATGAAATATTAACTTGTGAAGTAGAGATAGAATCAGAGTTGGATATTATTAGGAGAAATTAGACAGTTTAGATGATCTTACTTCTCAAACTTCTTCTAGAGCTAGTTCCCTTAAAGCACTGAACAGAATACAATCATTAGCACATCACTTGTTTCATAGACTTAGTCGCTTAGATTCTGATAATGATGACAGCATCGCCTCTCAATTGGAGGCGCTGCAAGAACGTCTGGACAAGTTTCTGGTTAAGTTAGATAACATTATGCACCATTTTAAGAGTAGTTTAACTCAGGTGCCTCCGGAAGAGAATAGCAGAGTCCATGCTGCTTCTGAACGCACTGGGAATGCTTCCCATGACTCTGGTGCTGCCGTACATAAACTAAACATACGGTTTAATGGGAAAACCTGTGTAAAGGCATTCTTGCAGCGTTTAGAGGAGTTATGTTTGTCTCGTGGTGTAACAGATGGTAAATTGTTCAATTCTGCAGCTGAATTGTTTACAGATGAGGCTCTTTGTTGGTATCGTGGGGTGCAATCCGAAGTACATAGCTGGTTAGGGTTGAAAACCTTGCTTCTTGATGAATATTTACCATCAGATTATGATCATCGTTTATTACAAGAGATCCGGTCTCGCACTCAGGGTTCCGATGAAAGCATAGTGAATTATCTTAGCATTATGCAGAACTATTTTACTCGGTTGTCAAAGTCGCTCTCAGAGGAAGAGAAATTGAATATTGTTCTTTTTAATATTAGACCTTTTTACACTACCCAATTAGCTTTGAATCCCATAGAGTCCTGGACAGATTTGAAACGCAAATGTAGACTTCTGGAAGGTGCCAAGGAGCGTTCCCAACATTTTAGTGAACCACCTAAAATAACCCAGGCTTGCTTAGCTCCAGATCTGAGTTATAAGAATAGCAATAATAGACAACTGCCTAAGGTCTCAGCCGTACAACTGGTGGGAAATGATAAGTTCTGTGTGCGTTGCCGTGTTGAAGGGCATACGCTGGGAACATGCCGGGAAGCTCATGTTTTGGTTTGTTATCGTTGCGGCCGGAAAGGGGAGACGGCAAGATCGTGTCCCGAGTGCTCCCAGGGGAAAGCTAAGAATTCTTCTCTTCAAAAAAACGGGAAGGTGTGAATCGGCGCTGTTATACATTTTTGTCTAAACACGAATGGGATTCGTGGTTGGAAGTAATTCGACGGTTTTTCGATAGTAATAAACAAAACATTATTAAAAAGTGTCAAAATGAATGTCAACATCTGACAGCGCCGATTCACAACACAGGAGGGGATGCCCGTCCATTTTTAAAAATTACTATTTATGAATTAAAATATATAGGCTTGCTAGACTCTGGTTCTGAAATATCTATTGTAGGTAACAATGCAATAAAACATTTTTCTGGCCTTGGTACTGTACATAAGTCATGGGACTTAACACACATTACTACTGCAAACGGTTCGTCGTCTCGTCGGAGGAAGAACCGCCACTATTAAATTCTACTTAGTACCTGGGGTCGCCACTGAGCTACTTTTTGGGATGAATTTCTGGAAAGAATTTAAGATAGCACCCGACGTTCTATCCTTATTGGAGGGTGGTGAGTATTTGCCGGGGGGAATCATATTGGTTCGATCACTTGTGACGATAGATTTTTACAAGATTTGAGTCTCTCTGAGTCCGAGCGTAGGCAGGCTCAGGAAGTAATACGATTGTTTTGAGAGATTCAGCGGAGAAGAGAGGATTAGGTAGGACTCACTTGGTCACGCACAAAATAGACACGGACGATCATCCACCGATCAAGCAGCGTTACTATATCATGTCTCCGGAAAAGTTGGCCGAAATGAACAAGCAACTAGACCAATGCTCAAAGATGATGTGGTGGAGCCGAGCAATAGTGCGTGGAACAATCCCGTCATCTGGCGCAAAAGTCGGATGGATCTTATCGTTTTTGTTTGGACAGTAGGAAACTCAACGCGATTTCAAAGCATGACGCCTATCCTTTGCCGTATATCAGTAGCATCCTGGACCAGCTCCGTGACGCGAAATTCCTGTCTTCAATCGATCTTAAATCGGCATACCATCAAGTATTATTATCACGGATTCCCGGGAAAAGACGCATTCACTATTCCCTCCCGCGGGCTATTTCAATTTAAGGTCATGTGTTTCGGTTTGACCTCAGCGCCTGCCACTCAGCAGCGCTTGATGGATAGTTTGTTTGGGCGGAGTTTAATAAGCTGTTGGGATCCGGGTCACCAGATTTTAACCCGGATAACCATAAAATATTCATTTATTTGGATGATTTAATAATTTTAACTTCCTCGCCTGCTATGTCCGAACATCTTGATATTCTACGTAAAGTCAGATAGATTGTTGGAGGCTAATTTAACTATTAATATGGGGAAGTGTCAATTCTTTAGAGACAGTTGAAGTATTTGGGTCACGTGGTTGATGAATATGGTTTGCGTACCGATCCGATAAAATAAGAGCTATTATGGATTTTCCATACCCGCTAATAGAAAGGAGGTGAAACGTTTTCTGGGAACTGCATCATATTATAGGCGATTTATTAAAAACTTTAGCCATATGGCCGGGCCATTAAATGCTCTCACTTCTACGCGTAAGGGTGCTCCTCCTTTAAATGGTCGGATGAGGCAGAGCAAGCATTTCTGGACTTGAAGTCGGCTCTTACAAGTGCCCCAGTTTTGGCATGTCCGGACTTCACGAAGGAATTTGCAGTTCATTGCGATGCGTCCAATTTTGGCATTGGAGGTACCCTCACCCAAACCGTGGACGGCCAGGAGCATCCGGTCGCGTATTGTAGTCGCTCACTTACCACGCCGAGCGAAATTACTCGGCTACCGAGCGGGAAGCTTTAGTGTGGTACATGTAGTCGAGCATTTCCGTCCCTATCTGGAGGGTAGTAGGCCATTTCGTGTTATTACCGATCATGCTAGTCTAAAATGGTTTCTGAGCTTAAAATCCGACCGGTCGCTTGGCGCGTTGGGGTTGTAGATTATCACCCTATAATTTTGTAATAGAACATCGCAGTGGCTCACAAAATGTGGTACCTGACGCGTTATCCCGCTCTGTTCCCGTGGCATCTATAGGTATCACTGACGCCACAGCCGACTCGTGGTATATAATATAATTAAACGTTGTACGGACAAACCTAGAGCTTGTCCAAATTTTCAGATAGTTGATGGTAGGTTATACCGTTTCACAAAAAGTAGTAATAAGCTCAGTGGTGATTACCAGTGGAAACAGGTTATCCCGATTGAGAGTAGGGAATCTATAATTAAACAGAACCACTCTGAACCAATCGCGGCTCATCTTGGTGTGGCAAAAACTTATAAACGTTTAAAATTAAGATATTTTTTTTGTATAAGGATACCGTGGATTTTATTAAGAGTTGCTCGGTTTGCAACGCATACAAACACAGTTCACTGGCAACTCCTGGGTTCATGGGAGAACCTAAAGTTTGCTGTCGGCCATTCCAGTGCATCAGCATCGATTTAGTTGGCCCACTGCCGATGTCCAGACAGCAAAACAACTATTTGCTGGTAGTAGTGTGTTGCTTTACAAAATATTGTTTATTATTTCCTTTACGTCGAGCTACGGGTAGGGTGATTGCTCAGCGACTGGAGGATCATGTCTTTTTGATTCATGGTATACCTCAAACCGTGATCTCCGATAAACGGATCGCAATTTGTAAGCCATGAACTTCAATCTTTGTATGCCAAATATAATATACCACAAGTCCATTTGGGTCCTGTGTATTGCCCTCAGGTTAACACTGTCGAACGTTATAACCGTACTGTCATCACTGCGGTGGCCTCGTTCGTTGAAAATGACCATAGATCTTGGGACGTGAATATTCATAAGATCCAGTTCGCTATGAACACCTCTGTGAACGAATCCACGTCATATACTCCGTTTATGTTAGTTCATGGTAGGGAGGCTGTGACCGATGGTAGTATTTATGCCGGTTTCAACGATCTTGACGAGTTAGTGATAGTACCCCGGGATACTCATGCGTCTAATCTGGGTCATTTAGGTGAAATCTTTAAAGAGGTCAAGGACTCACTGCGAAAAGCCCACGATAGGAACGTTAAATATTATAACAGGCGTCGTAGGGATATTTCCTTTAACGTAGGCGATTACATTTGGAAACGGACGTATAAACAAAGCGCGGCTCATAAATACTTTTCAGTCAAACTTGCACCGAAATATGAACGTTGCAAAATAATCCGTAAACTCTCCCCACTCGTTTACGAGCTCGAAGACGAAAACGGGAAGTATGTAGGCAAATGGCATATAAAGGATTTCAAAAGCGCTGACCCCGAATAGATATTTAGGTAGGGACTTATCGCCGTGGATGTGGCGGCCGACGAATACCCATTCCGCCTTCTGCCCGGCGTGACGTAGAAATCGTCAATGGGTCTTGGTATCACACTGCATCTTAGATACCCATGTGTGTGTTCGTCCCCGATAGTGTGATCTCTTTGTTTGCCACCTAATTAATGCTTAAACACTTAATTGTCTCTTAACTTTTCCAGGAGAAGGTTTTGTTAATGTGCTTGTTAGTTTTTTACCTACCAAGGCATTTTATTGAAGTTGCTAATACAAATGAAAACGTATTAACAACAACTTTTATCATAATATCCTATGATGAGCATAGAATATTTATGATATTTTTTTTATTTCTCTCGGGAGACAGTAAATGAGACACACGATGGACGAACACACAACATGCAATTTTGTGAGCAAATCACCTTTGACCAATAACATCTCTTTGGTTAATTTTCTACCATTATGTTTTTCTCGGTATAACTGGTAACATTATAATTTTTTTTTTTTATTATATCTATTTTCGGAGCAAAGATGCTTGCGGTACGGCCTGGAGTGGTATACACTTTGTGTTACTATTGTCATTTATTATTATCTATTTTTGTTACAACTTAGAGATTTGTCAATGATTTATCGTTCTGTATGTTTATTTTTTTTTAACTTAGCGGTTTATAATATTCTATTATTTTATACAACATAACTTAATCATATCTTAACTAAAGTACATAAGACATGGGGATATACGAACGAGGGCGTTCGACGAATTCCCTACGTGAATTCTGCCGTGAGTGGGGGGATACTGTAGTGTTTGTTTTTAAACGGAGCGTGACACTGACACACGTAGGACAGCTGTTTTGTCTATGATAGCGAACCGCTTACGTCAGCGTAGCTGTCAAACTTCATTGATTGGGTTGGTAGCCTTGAGGGAAGAGTCGATTTTCCTATTCGACTAAAATATTCGCCTTGAGACTTATAAAAAAAAAAAAAAAAAAAAAAAAAAAAAAAAACAGGCGGGAATCTCTGTGGGGGCGCGTGGATGAATGGATGGAGTTTGACAGTTGTTGAATTTTGAATAGTCTTTCCCAGATCGATTTGAGTCCTCATTATCGGGTGCTGTTTTTAATCGATTTTGAATTTTACTCGTAATTGAATTTCCTCGCTGATTTGGGTAGGTATTCCCTTTTCCTCAGCTTACGGCGAGCGTAGGTATATAGTTTTGAGTTTATTCTTCGGTTCGTCTCGAATGCGGCGGCTGTCTGTTTGACTGTGGCCTTTGCCTTCAGTTGAAGTGGGAAACAAATCATAGACACATGTTGGGGAGTGGACGATCCGTCTATCATCTATGAGCAATTGTCAAAACAACTTTTAAAATTTCACAATCTGTTTGTGGTACAGTTAACTTTTCATCTTTTCTTCTGCCCAAAGTATAATAAACGGCATATTATTGTCGTCGAAGTCGTGAGATAGATCCGAAAAGTTTATATCCCGAAGGATATCGGCGGAAAAAGCGCGGAGTCGCTAACCGAACTGAGTTTCGTAGGTATATTGGAGTGGCTCTTTTTCCTACATAATTTGCAAGTTTGGGCTGTGAAAATAACCTTTCTGTTGATATTCTGTATCGTAGGTGGACGAACACGAACCTTCGCAAGGCGATTTGCAATAATAAGGCGGTAACTTGTGATAGGAAACAAAATACTTACGGATAGTTTCATATTTCGAACGGTAAGCTATCATCTGACCTCATATTTATTCTCCTAGCACTAATTGAACTGCATTATGCACAATATAGTGATTCTTGTCATCAAATATACCTAATCATTCTTGTCAAGTTAGTGAACGTGGAATTGATTTTCTTCAAACCGGGTGGGACGGGCCCCCAGTCCTGTAGTGATTCAAATTTTAAAGTGTAAACATTGACCGTGAATATCCCTCACCCCCTCACCCACCACAGATGTGGTAATCTATGTATTTTCCCCATATCTGATCATTCTTTTTCAATGTGAACTTCAGGCTTGTACGTTCCCCTCAAGAAATACTGGAGGACTAACAAGGAGACTTTTGTTCTGTGCACGGACCAGAAGGGGCGCGGGAGTTTATTTGCCAGCCGCTCTCCGGTTTTATGTAACCCGACCGAACAGCAGACAGATTATACACAGCTTAACCTATCATAATCAAGGTATTTCTCTACTAACCCCGGGTGAACGTGAAAAGGAAACAACAGGCGAGGTTGGACCCCGACTTACCCATTTCCATATATTTACATATATCTATATAGCTGGTTATCTCACTGAGAACTAGAATTAACTAAGTTTGTCACCAATATCGATCAAACGAGCCGTAGAACCTCTGAAATCCACTCAATAGCTTATTCAGTCTAGTCTATGTGGTATTTGTGGATAAAATATATTAGTAAGGATTATATTGTAAGTACATGGTAAAGTGTTATGAATGTTTGATATTCATATAATTATAACCTTTCATGACAACTTGTTGGTTTATATACACATTAACTTTGAACTACTGTATTCAGCTTAGATATTTATAATTAGTGAAACATAGTTATTATATAAATAATAAACATAGTTAGACTTGTTGATTTATATAAGCAATAACTTAAATCTACTGAAGTCCTAGGCTTTGGTATCTAAAGTGGATAAAATATACTTATAACATTATCTTAATTTTTTGGTTTTCTTTTATTGTTCCCCCGGTGCTCTGAGTGGGCTAAAGGAGGGCTGTTGAAGAGAATTTAACATCACATGTGGCGCCCGAACAAGTGGAAGCAAGGCTTTGTAGCATTTACTTTGCTCTTTTTTTTGGTCATTTTTGCTCAAAAAAGGTTGATCGATATTGGTGATTTTTTTTAATTTTTCTTTTTTCTCTGAATTATTTGGCTTATATCCAAAGATTTGTTTATCTGGTTATACTGTGTTGTAAACATAATAATTTGTAACATCGGATGATCGATATTGGCTCAAAATTTACAATCAAAAAAGTCATATTTACTTTTTTATACCCTTATTTAAAGGAAAAAAAAAAAAAACCCTCTTGTGTACTGATTTTTGGTAGGTTAGTTCACCAACCTCACTTTTTTGAACCTAACAAGAAGAAACCTAACATTGAGAAACCTAATCCTTTAGAACCTAACAATTTTCAACCCTCAGGGGTGAAACCACACTTGTTACAACACTACTATTTTAACTGATATATCTTAACAGGTAGGTGATTTTATTATCATATTAATTACACTTTGTTATTGAACATTTCTTTATTTTGCCACACTAGGAGTAATTTTAACTTACAAAATGGAACAGAGGCCGATCACTTTTAACTTGTTACACAAAGATGAGTTGGAATATGAAGTCAGAATTAGGGGTGCGAAGCCTGTGGACGGGGTGCCTGCTTTAAAGGCACAAGTACGTGCTTTAAATAAAGATTTACCTTCTGATGAAATATTAACTTGTGAAGTAGAGATAGAATCAGAGTTGGATATTATTAGGGAGAAATTAGACAGTTTAGATGATCTTACTTCTCAAACTTCTTCTAGAGCTAGTTCCCTTAAAGCACTGAACAGAATACAATCATTAGCACATCACTTGTTTCATAGACTTAGTCGCTTAGATTCTGATAATGATGACAGCATCGCCTCTCAATTGGAGGCGCTGCAAGAACGTCTGGACAAGTTTCTGGTTAAGTTAGATAACATTATGCACCATTTTAAGAGTAGTTTAACTCAGGTGCCTCCGGAAGAGAATAGCAGAGTCCATGCTGCTTCTGAACGCACTGGGAATGCTTCCCATGACTCTGGTGCTGCCGTACATAAACTAAACATACGGTTTAATGGGAAAACCTGTGTAAAGGCATTCTTGCAGCGTTTAGAGGAGTTAGGTTTGTCTCGTGGTGTAACAGATGGTAAATTGTTCAATTCTGCAGCTGAATTGTTTACAGATGAGGCTCTTTGTTGGTATCGTGGGGTGCAATCCGAAGTACATAGCTGGTTAGGGTTGAAAACCTTGCTTCTTGATGAATATTTACCATCAGATTATGATCATCGTTTATTACAAGAGATCCGGTCTCGCACTCAGGGTTCCGATGAAAGCATAGTGAATTATCTTAGCATTATGCAGAACTATTTTACTCGGTTGTCAAAGTCGCTCTCAGAGGAAGAGAAATTGAATATTGTTCTTTTTAATATTAGACCTTTTTACACTACACAATTAGCTTTGAATCCCATAGAGTCCTGGACAGATTTGAAACGCAAATGTAGACTTCTGGAAGGTGCCAAGGAGCGTTCCCAACATTTTAGTGAACCACCTAAAATAACCCAGGCTTGCTTAGCTCCAGATCTGAGTTATAGGAATAGCAATAATAGACAACTGCCTAAGGTCTCAGCCGTGCAACTGGTGGGAAATGATAAGTTCTGTGTGCGTTGCCGTGTTGAAGGGCATACGCTGGGAACATGCCGGGAAGCTCATGTTTTGGTTTGTTATCGTTGCGGCCGGAAAGGGGAGACGGCAAGATCGTGTCCCGAGTGCTCCCAGGGGAAAGCTAAGAATTCTTCTCTTCCAAAAAACGGGAAGGTGTGAATCGGCGCTGTTATACATTTTTGTCTAAACACGAATGGGATTCGTGGTTGGAAGTAATTCGACGGTTTTTCGATAGTAATAAACAAAACATTATTAAAAAGTGTCAAAATGAATGTCAACATCTGACAGCGCCGATTCACAACACAAGAGGGGATGCCCGTCCATTTTTAAAAATTACTATTTATGAATTAAAATATATAGGCTTGCTAGACTCTGGTTCTGAAATATCTATTGTAGGTAACAATGCAATAAAACATTTTTCTAGCCTTGGTACTGTACATAAGTCATGGGACTTAACACACATTACTACTGCAAACGGTTCGTCGTCTCCAGTGACGGGCTACATATTTTTGCCAGTCACTGTCGGAGGAAGAACCGCCACTATTAAATTCTACTTAGTACCTGGGGTCGCCACTGAGCTACTTTTTGGGATGAATTTCTGGAAAGAATTTAAGATAGCACCCGACGTTCTATCCTTATTGGAGGGTGGTGAGTATTTGCCGGGGGGTAATCATATTGGTTCGATCACTTGTGACGATAGATTTTTACAAGATTTTGAGTCGCTCTCTGAGTCCGAGCGTAGGCAGGCTCAGGAAGTAATACGATTGTTTGAGGATATATCAGCGGAGAAGAGAGGATTAGGTAGGACTCACTTGGTCACGCACAAAATAGACACGGACGATCATCCACCGATCAAGCAGCGTTACTATATCATGTCTCCGGAAAAGTTGGCCGAAATGAACAAGCAACTAGACCAAATGCTCAAAGATGATGTGGTGGAGCCGAGCAATAGTGCGTGGAACAATCCCGTCACTCTGGCGCAAAAGTCGGATGGATCTTATCGTTTTTGTTTGGACAGTAGGAAACTCAACGCGATTTCAAAGCATGACGCCTATCCTTTGCCGTATATCAGTAGCATCCTGGACCAGCTCCGTGACGCGAAATTCCTGTCTTCAATCGATCTTAAATCGGCATACCATCAAGTATTATTATCACCGGATTCCCGGGAAAAGACCGCATTCACTATTCCCTCCCGCGGGCTATTTCAATTTAAGGTCATGTGTTTCGGTTTGACCTCAGCGCCTGCCACTCAGCAGCGCTTGATGGATAGTTTGTTTGGGCCGGAGTTTAATAAGCTGTTGGGATCCGGGTCACCAGATTTTAACCCGGATAACCATAAAATATTCATTTATTTGGATGATTTAATAATTTTAACTTCCTCGCCTGCTATGTCCGAACATCTTGATATTCTACGTAAAGTCAGAGATAGATTGTTGGAGGCTAATTTAACTATTAATATGGGGAAGTGTCAATTCTTTAGAAGACAGTTGAAGTATTTGGGTCACGTGGTTGATGAATATGGTTTGCGTACCGATCCCGATAAAATAAGAGCTATTATGGATTTTCCCATACCCGCTAATAGAAAGGAGGTGAAACGTTTTCTGGGAACTGCATCATATTATAGGCGATTTATTAAAAACTTTAGCCATATGGCCGGGCCATTAAATGCTCTCACTTCTACGCGTAAGGGTGCTCCTCCCTTTAAATGGTCGGATGAGGCAGAGCAAGCATTTCTGGACTTGAAGTCGGCTCTTACAAGTGCCCCAGTTTTGGCATGTCCGGACTTCACGAAGGAATTTGCAGTTCATTGCGATGCGTCCAATTTTGGCATTGGAGGTACCCTCACCCAAACCGTGGACGGCCAGGAGCATCCGGTCGCGTATTGTAGTCGCTCACTTACCCACGCCGAGCGAAATTACTCGGCTACCGAGCGGGAAGCTTTAGCTGTGGTACATGTAGTCGAGCATTTCCGTCCCTATCTGGAGGGTAGTAGGCCATTTCGTGTTATTACCGATCATGCTAGTCTAAAATGGTTTCTGAAGCTTAAAAATCCGACCGGTCGCTTGGCGCGTTGGGGTTGTAGATTATCACCCTATAATTTTGTAATAGAACATCGCAGTGGCTCACAAAATGTGGTACCTGACGCGTTATCCCGCTCTGTTCCCGTGGCATCTATAGGTATCACTGACGCCACAGCCGACTCGTGGTATAATAATATAATTAAACGTTGTACGGACAAACCTAGAGCTTGTCCAAATTTTCAGATAGTTGATGGTAGGTTATACCGTTTCCCTAAAAGTAGTAATAAGCTCAGTGGTGATTACCAGTGGAAACAGGTTATCCCGATTGAGAGTAGGGAATCTATAATTAAACAGAACCACTCTGAACCAATCGCGGCTCATCTTGGTGTGGCAAAAACTTATAAACGTTTAAAATTAAGATATTTTTGGCCGGGTATGTATAAGGATACCGTGGATTTTATTAAGAGTTGCTCGGTTTGCAACGCATACAAACACAGTTCACTGGCAACTCCTGGGTTCATGGGAGAACCTAAAGTTTGCTGTCGGCCATTCCAGTGCATCAGCATCGATTTAGTTGGCCCACTGCCGATGTCCAGACAGCAAAACAACTATTTGCTGGTAGTAGTGTGTTGCTTTACAAAATATTGTTTATTATTTCCTTTACGTCGAGCTACGGGTAGGGTGATTGCTCAGCGACTGGAGGATCATGTCTTTTTGATTCATGGTATACCTCAAACCGTGATCTCCGATAACGGATCGCAATTTGTAAGCCATGAACTTCAATCTTTGTATGCCAAATATAATATACCACAAGTCCATTTGGGTCCTGTGTATTGCCCTCAGGTTAACACTGTCGAACGTTATAACCGTACTGTCATCACTGCGGTGGCCTCGTTCGTTGAAAATGACCATAGATCTTGGGACGTGAATATTCATAAGATCCAGTTCGCTATGAACACCTCTGTGAACGAATCCACGTCATATACTCCGTTTATGTTAGTTCATGGTAGGGAGGCTGTGACCGATGGTAGTATTTATGCCGGTTTCAACGATCTTGACGAGTTAGTGATAGTACCCCGGGATACTCATGCGTCTAATCTGGGTCATTTAGGTGAAATCTTTAAAGAGGTCAAGGACTCACTGCGAAAAGCCCACGATAGGAACGTTAAATATTATAACAGGCGTCGTAGGGATATTTCCTTTAACGTAGGCGATTACATTTGGAAACGGACGTATAAACAAAGCGCGGCTCATAAATACTTTTCAGTCAAACTTGCACCGAAATATGAACGTTGCAAAATAATCCGTAAACTCTCCCCACTCGTTTACGAGCTCGAAGACGAAAACGGGAAGTATGTAGGCAAATGGCATATAAAGGATTTCAAAAGCGCTGACCCCGAATAGATATTTAGGTAGGGACTTATCGCCGTGGATGTGGCGGCCGACGAATACCCATTCCGCCTTCTGCCCGGCGTGACGTAGAAATCGTCAATGGGTCTTGGTATCACACTGCATCTTAGATACCCATGTGTGTGTTCGTCCCCGATAGTGTGATCTCTTTGTTTGCCACCTAATTAATGCTTAAACACTTAATTGTCTCTTAACTTTTCCAGGAGAAGGTTTTGTTAATGTGCTTGTTAGTTTTTTACCTACCAAGGCATTTTATTGAAGTTGCTAATACAAATGAAAACGTATTAACAACAACTTTTATCATAATATCCTATGATGAGCATAGAATATTTATGATATTTTTTTTATTTCTCTCGGGAGACAGTAAATGAGACACACGATGGACGAACACACAACATGCAATTTTGTGAGCAAATCACCTTTGACCAATAACATCTCTTTGGTTAATTTTCTACCATTATGTTTTTCTCGGTATAACTGGTAACATTATAATTTTTTTTTTTTTATTATATCTATTTTCGGAGCAAAGATGCTTGCGGTACGGCCTGGAGTGGTATACACTTTGTGTTACTATTGTCATTTATTATTATCTATTTTTGTTACAACTTAGAGATTTGTCAATGATTTATCGTTCTGTATGTTTATTTTTTTTTTAACTTAGCGGTTTATAATATTCTATTATTTTATACAACATAACTTAATCATATCTTAACTAAAGTACATAAGACATGGGGATATACGAACGAGGGCGTTCGACGAATTCCCTACGTGAATTCTGCCGTGAGTGGGGGGATACTGTAGTGTTTGTTTTTAAACGGAGCGTGACACTGACACACGTAGGACAGCTGTTTTGTCTATGATAGCGAACCGCTTACGTCAGCGTAGCTGTCAAACTTCATTGATTGGGTTGGTAGCCTTGAGGGAAGAGTCGATTTTCCTATTCGACTAAAATATTCGCCTTGAGACTTATAAAAAAAAAAAAAAAAAAAAAAAAAAAAAACAGGCGGGAATCTCTGTGGGGGCGCGTGGATGAATGGATGGAGTTTGACAGTTGTTGAATTTTGAATAGTCTTTCCCAGATCGATTTGAGTCCTCATTATCGGGTGCTGTTTTTAATCGATTTTGAATTTTACTCGTAATTGAATTTCCTCGCTGATTTGGGTAGGTATTCCCTTTTCCTCAGCTTACGGCGAGCGTAGGTATATAGTTTTGAGTTTATTCTTCGGTTCGTCTCGAATGCGGCGGCTGTCTGTTTGACTGTGGCCTTTGCCTTCAGTTGAAGTGGGAAACAAATCATAGACACATGTTGGGGAGTGGACGATCCGTCTATCATCTATGAGCAATTGTCAAAACAACTTTTAAAATTTCACAATCTGTTTGTGGTACAGTTAACTTTTCATCTTTTCTTCTGCCCAAAGTATAATAAACGGCATATTATTGTCGTCGAAGTCGTGAGATAGATCCGAAAAGTTTATATCCCGAAGGATATCGGCGGAAAAAGCGCGGAGTCGCTAACCGAACTGAGTTTCGTAGGTATATTGGAGTGGCTCTTTTTCCTACATAATTTGCAAGTTTGGGCTGTGAAAATAACCTTTCTGTTGATATTCTGTATCGTAGGTGGACGAACACGAACCTTCGCAAGGCGATTTGCAATAATAAGGCGGTAACTTGTGATAGGAAACAAAATACTTACGGATAGTTTCATATTTCGAACGGTAAGCTATCATCTGACCTCATATTTATTCTCCTAGCACTAATTGAACTGCATTATGCACAATATAGTGATTCTTGTCATCAAATATACCTAATCATTCTTGTCAAGTTAGTGAACGTGGAATTGATTTTCTTCAAACCGGGTGGGACGGGCCCCCAGTCCTGTAGTGATTCAAATTTTAAAGTGTAAACATTGACCGTGAATATCCCTCACCCCCTCACCCACCACAGATGTGGTAATCTATGTATTTTCCCCATATCTGATCATTCTTTTTCAATGTGAACTTCAGGCTTGTACGTTCCCCTCAAGAAATACTGGAGGACTAACAAGGAGACTTTTGTTCTGTGCACGGACCAGAAGGGGCGCGGGAGTTTATTTGCCAGCCGCTCTCCGGTTTTATGTAACCCGACCGAACAGCAGACAGATTATACACAGCTTAACCTATCATAATCAAGGTATTTCTCTACTAACCCCGGGTGAACGTGAAAAGGAAACAACAGGCGAGGTTGGACCCCGACTTACCCATTTCCATATATTTACATATATCTATATAGCTGGTTATCTCACTGAGAACTAGAATTAACTAAGTTTGTCACCAATATCGATCAAACGAGCCGTAGAACCTCTGAAATCCACTCAATAGCTTATTCAGTCTAGTCTATGTGGTATTTGTGGATAAAATATATTAGTAAGGATTATATTGTAAGTACATGGTAAAGTGTTATGAATGTTTGATATTCATATAATTATAACCTTTCATGACAACTTGTTGGTTTATATACACATTAACTTTGAACTACTGTATTCAGCTTAGATATTTATAATTAGTGAAACATAGTTATTATATAAATAATAAACATAGTTAGACTTGTTGATTTATATAAGCAATAACTTAAATCTACTGAAGTCCTAGGCTTTGGTATCTAAAGTGGATAAAATATACTTATAACATTATCTTAATTTTTTGGTTTTCTTTTATTGTTCCCCCGGTGCTCTGAGTGGGCTAAAGGAGGGCTGTTGAAGAGAATTTAACATCACAAACTGTACATTGAATAGTTTTTAATAGAATAATTGGGGTGTGATCTACAATTGATACCGAAGCCAAAAATATAGTTTTTAGAATGTTTGTCTGTATGTATGTCCGGGATAAACTCAAAAAGTACTGCATGGATTTACTTCAAATTTGGCACGAATATTATTAAGAAGTCGGGTCAACATATAGGCTACATATTATCACGCTACCACCTACGGGGAACGAGCAGTGAACCTTTATTTCTAACTAACTCACTAACTCTAAATTTCGTAGTTCGACCAGGAAATTTTATAATAAACTAGCTGACTCGGCGAACTTCGTACCGCCCAAAAGTAATAATTTGCAATAAATTAAAATTGCGACTATAATTTGAGATTTAAACTATCCTATCTCTCAAGTTGGATCGAACTGCACATGGTGTGCGAATTTTATTATAATCGGTTCAGTGGTTTAGGAGTCCATTGAGGACAAACATTGTGACACGAGATTTATATATATTAAGATATTATAATATTCAGGCTCGTATCATAACCATAAAACACAATATTAATAAATATTATGATACAGCGATCAGTAAAATATCAACACTTAACTGTCACTGATAAAATATATTACCTGCAATGTCGAGGTAGTCGTTCGGATGTCAAAAGTAACCAAAATTAACTCACATTCCTAAAATCTGTATTTAGAAGAGTTTCATTAAACTGTTAACTGTTTTTTTCTGTATATAGATAGGTCCGACATATGACTCCGCCCCACCTGATGTTAAGTGACGGTGAAGTCCAGACGTGAAGATAGCTGGTACAGCAGTTCTTCAAAAAATTCAAAATTCAATATCGTTTATTCAGTCTAGGCTGTTACAAGCACTTGTGAATGTCGAAAAGCTACGCCATCGGTTCGCAAATCTACGGCGGGAGACCTTGTACTGAGAAGAACCGGCAAGAAACTCAGCAAGGGCTGTTTTTTTCTCCCTGTATTATATACAGAGTCGTCAATTTGAAAAATGAGTTCAATATGAGATAACCCATGAAGTCACTTTCCATTACAAATGTAAATGATAAAACAATTATGACTATAAAAGAAAAAATATAAAAAACAGATTTAAAAATGAAAAAAAGTTTAGGAATGCCGTGTCCCACTGTTTAGGCATAAAAACAAATGTACCATTAAAGTTAAATACAACGATTAATAGTACCCAATGTAGCAAGAGCAGACTCATCTCCGCTGGCAGCACCCGTTCACGAGCATGACGCATGAACCAACCATCGCTTCGCTCAACCATTTTTTAGGGAACGTAACGACCCGCCTCACACCACCTTCTACTTCTACCTGCCACACCAGCCATTATCACCTTGCCGACCTGCATGTTGCTTCTTCACGCCTCTTCTAAAGGATCCCAGGTTATAAGGAGTGAACTCGTGAACGGATTCATTGAGATAAAGAGCATTTAAAGTAAAGAGTACATTTGCGTTAAAACACAGCTGATGAAAATGGACAGCGGATTTGCGTACGAAATCAAAATTTACAACCACCGACCAAAATCCAGCGATTGAAACTCATTAGTCATTCTTAGTCAAAGATTTACTTAAGTATTGTTGGATGGATTGTTGTTTCAATAGTCCGTAACTTTGGGATTAAATTGGAATTTTGCTCTGGAATCATTAATATTGCAAATTCTCCGATAGATAGGAAATAAAGTTTACCAGATTCCAAATATTCCAAGAATTAGTTCTGCAACGTGATTGGAATATTGTTATGTAGTTTCAAGGGGTTAGCAGTCATCTTCGATACACGAATACTGTTTGATAAACAGTATGGACTTTTTTGCGGGATCGGGAAGCGTCACTTTAGCAGTTTTGTTTTTCTAGTTAAAAATTGTGTGGTGGCGGATGTTAGTGTCTAATAATGGCGGATTATTAACCACTAAGTATTCGGGAACTTGCACAAATATTGGCAAGTGAAACTAAATAGCGGAAAGTGTCTTTCGAAGTTCCTTCAAGAAGTCCACGGGGAGGTTCCAGTACATCCCCACACATTTCCTGAAACGTAGGGAAAGGGGGATTGACTTGACTGCCACTTACTTTGACTTGATTTATTACTTTAACCACGAGTGCTATAGAATTTGTAAACATTTTAACACTTGACATTGGCTAAATGCACAAGCCGTGCGAAGCCATTAGAAAAAAATAAAAATAAATAAACAGTATTCGTGTCAACAGTATATGTGTACTGTTTAATAAACAGTATCACGAATACTGTTTAATGAGCAGTATTCGTGTATCAACAGTATATGTGTATCGAAGATGACTTCTGACCCCTAAAAATATATAGATTCATTAATATTATGCTTTAGAGACGCGAAGCAAAACCAAAAAAAGTTTTGTTGAAATTAGTCCTAAGAGTGATGATACTCTTAGGGCTAACTTCGGCTAACTGTGGAAGGTTCTGGGAAGGTTATTTTTTTTCAATAAATTAGAGTATTATTTATCTATATATATAAAACTCAAAGGTGACTGACTGACTGACATACTGATCTATCAACGCACAGCCCAAACCATTGGACGGATCAATGAAATTTGACATGCAGGTAGATGTTATG